>CM076581.1:23519475-23885228 GCA_034641835.2 Pinus albicaulis | reverse complement strand
AATGAGACACCTAAAATGAGAAATGAAGAAATGATATCGATCACTAATGGCAGAATGCATATTCTGACTCTAACAAAATGGAAGAAAAATTAGCAATAACTTTCCTCCAATACTATGTTGCCCCTAAAAAGCTTCTTACCTCGGTAACTATATTGGGCTTGGGCCAATTCAAAATGAGCTCAACTTTGGAAGGATCAATCTTCAATTCACCTCCTCCAACTATGTGTCCCAAATATACCAATGAAGTCTTACCAAACTCACACTTTGACATCTTAAGAAACAATTTCTCTTTTCTCAAAACATCAAGTACCTTGTTCACATGCATGGCATGTTCTTCTCTTGATTTTCTGAATATGAGTTTGTCATCTAAGTAAACAATGAAAAATTCATCTATAAATAGTCTAAGTACATCATTCATCACTCTCATAAAAGTAGTTGGTGCATTTGTTAAGCCAAATGGCATAACTAACCACTCATACAATCCTTGTCTAGTCTTGAAAGCAGTTTTCCAAATGTCTTCTTCCGCTATTCTAACTTGATAGTAACCACTTCTTAAATATAACTTAGTTAAATACTTTGCATGCTTTAATTGATCAAGAAAATCATCAATGCGTGGAAGTGGGTAGTGATTCTTTACTGTGATTTTGTTCTATGCACGGAAATCGATACACATGTGCCAAGTCATGTCCTTATTTGGAACCAAAACTATTGGAGAACCACATTCGAAGTAGATGGCCGTATGATACCTTTATTCATAAACTCTTGGATTTGCTTCTTGATTTCAAAACTTTCCATGATTGACATGTCATACATACCAATATTCAGAAGTGGAACATCATGTTTGAATCTCATGCCGAATTCCCCTCTTGGGTGGCAACCCCTTTGGTTCTTGAAACATCTCGCCATGCTGACTTACCACATCAAACAAATCATATTTCAATTTTTCATCACATCCTTCAAAATATTCATAGTTAACATCTTCCTTTTTCTTGAGCATAAGAAGCACAAAATTTTTACTTGCATTTACTAGCCTCTTCATTTTCCCTGCATTAACTAAAGAGATATTCAGTTTCTTGTGATGAACTCTCACAATATACTCCACTCAATCTTTGGTCAAATGATATTTGTTATCATGACGATAGAATACCGCTTTCCTGTAATACAAATATGGACTACCCAAGATAATCCTTGAAATATCAAGTGGTACAACATCTAACTCAACTTCATCAACAAAGTTTGCAGTAATAGAAAATTTGAATATACATTTCCTTGTCACCTGTAAATTTGCATTGTTAACTATCCAACCCAGAGGGTATGGCTTATGATGAGGTACAGTTTCAAGGTTCATTTTTTTAACTAAGTCTTCTAAAATCAAGTTTTCTTGTGACCCTGTATCAAATAAGGCATCAATCTTTGTATGATTAGAAATTACTCTAACATGGAATAATCTTATCCTTGTATCCTCATTTCAAGTGTTATTGTGGTTGTTTGAGGTACTAGAACTTGAAATTGCTTCCTTTCCTTTGTTTACCATGGAAATTATCTTGGTTTAATCTCCTGAATCAAATCCAAGATCTTTTTGTGTGGTGGTAGTCGTCTTTTGTTTCCCTTTGTTATTTGGTTTTTTGTTCTTAGTTCGGGATGTAATTTCCAACAGTGAGCTTCATCATGCCCCTCTTTGGAACAATGTTTGCATGTTATTTTCTCCCCTTCTTGCTTCACACTTGCATTCTTCTTTCCCTTCCATTTTCCTCCTTTCTCTTTTCCCTTACCCTTGAATGGCTTCTTCTTACTATCCTCTTCAGAAATGTTTTTACCCCTTGCTTCAAGATGTGTGGCTTGCACACATACTTCATCTAATTTATTTGGGTCAAACATGAGAATAGTGTGTTTCAAGTAGGAATGTTGACCTCCTATATACTTCAAGAGTGTGTCTTGTGAATTTAAGTCTACTCCAAGTAATAAATCCATTTTCCTAAACTTTTGTGTATACTCTTGGACGCTTTGACCTTTTAGCTATCTAAAGTTTTTCCAACTCATTATTTTTTTCTGCATATAGGCTAATGGATAGAATTGCCTTTTAATGGAAGAAATGAATTCGACCCAAGTAATGGAAATCTTACCATGGATGCGCATTTCCTCTTGTGTCTTTGCCTCCCACCAAACTAATGCTGCTCCTTCTAGCCTTAATGAAGCCAATTGGATTTTAATATCGTCTTCTTGCAGATTTTGAATTCTACAGTAAACTCCTAATTGACGAATCCAATTATCTATTTTTTCAACATTAACTTCTCCATTATATGTAGGAAGTTCAAATTTTATGTCCAACTTAAGTAAAGGAGTCTTACCTTTTGGGGTCTTGGAATGAGTATGGGTATGAGTTTTTGTAGTGGATTTGGAAGATGAAGATGCGGATCAGGATGATGATGATGATGTCCTCTCTTCCTCCTTTTTACTGTTTGAAGATTCTTCTTTATGAGGGTGTCTTGAACCTTCTCCAGCTTCCTTTGCCATAAAATATTCATATATAAGTTTCACCATCCTTTTCATTTCTTTGAAATCCTTCTTGACATCCTCTTCCTTAGAATGTTCATGAGCTCCATCATGGCCTGACATTTTGGCTGTTGATTTAAGCTCTATCTCTTCAGCTTGTATCTCTTCAACCACTTCAGCCTCTTGTGTAATTAATTCCTCTTGTGCTTCAAGTGTTGACTTGAGTGGTCCTTTGGGTAAGGATTATGTTATCTTAGCCTTCTTCCTTCTTGTCCTAACTTCTGGACTAGCTATCTGTAGCTTCCCTTCTCATCTCTGTGATCTCAATCTTGTAAGCATCAGTAATTTTGCACTATTAAAAACTCTTCAAGTAAAACAAGCAAGCAACCTCATGCTCTGATACCAACTTGATATAAAATTAATTTCTAGCTAATTTTGTGCTAGTTTCATTTCAGATATAAACATTTCTTTGCATTGTTTTACTTATCCTTCATGATTTTGTTTAAGAGCATGTGATTGGAAAACAATGTACTTAGTGAAATTATGAGTTTGTCATAAGCTTAAAAAACAAAATTTTAAATGACAGAACAGAAGAAATAGTAAAAAGAGAAAACACATATAACAGATCTTAACACAAAGAATTTTGATAAAGGAGTTCACCCCTCCTGGGCTACATCTCCTTGGACCAGCTTCCTAGTGTGACCTTTGTATTAGCTTCAAGTGTGTTCAAATTGTTGTTAGAAGCTTCAGAACCTCTTAGAACCTATTTCAATCAGTTTATAGCATCATAATCTCCCAAAAATGACTATTTGTTTGTTGTATTTGGACTCTGGATGCTCTGGAAATGACCCCAACACCTGTTGGCCTTGGCCTTCAAAAATCTTCAAAAATACTAAAACACTTGTAGATCACCTTTTTTTCCTTTGCAACCTACTCCATTGAGTTCTCAACATGAAAATTATCTAGGAATGACTTTTACTGAGCCCATTTTGGTCAAAATTTGAGTGAGTTATGACCAAAACCAATTTTTCCCCAATTTCTCCTCCAAAACTAGAGAAACTGCCAGTTAACATTCCAAATTTAGAAATCCTGCCAAGATTGGTGTGTCTCCAGGAAATTCGCCAACTTTAATTCCAGGATTAATTAGCAGGCAGATAAGACAGTTTTAATGCTAATCACAAGTCACACGCTAATGGTGGTTTAACTTTTGCTAGCCCACGTTTAACATTAATTAATTGTGATCAATTCACACTGGTTCGTTTGTTAGCGCCTGGTGCTTTGCGGAGTGCCCACATGAGGAGGGGTTGGCCCCATCCAACCCCCAAAATATCGGCAATGTGAATTCAAATGGATGTGGAAGACCATAGGGGTAAGAACTACCCGGTGGACGAGGCGGTATGGCAGTCGGTTTGCAAGCGGGAGGTCAGGGGTTCGAGCCTCAACTCTGCCTCATAATTTTACACGGTGCCATAATAGTAACTCCTCCACCATAGTTGTCGATGCTACCAAGTTCAAATCTTCTCCAGACTTGTGTAGCGGCTCCTCCAAAGATAGTTAGGTTTTCCAATGAGTGGGTTTGAAACTTTAGTATATAAATATATATATCATAATATATATATATATATATATATATATATATATATATATATATATATATATATATATATATATATATATATTAACATACCACCATTGTTATCCAATGCCTAAACATTATTTTAACCAAATAATTCGACCCCCAATTTGACCTTCCAACCTACCTACCATGGGGGGGGGGGGTACGTGGCATGCCACGTGGCCCTTCCCCATTGGCCACCATAATGAAATGCCAACTTAAAAAAATTCAACTTAGAATTCAGAATAAAAGAATTTCACTTCTTAGTCATCATCGGCGAATTAGGTGGTGCCACTTGGCACAGTGTCATTGGTTGTTTCTGGAGGATATTCCTACAACTACTGACTGTACATGCCACATCAGCATTGTACCTATTCTACTCATTTTTTGCATGTTTTGGAAAACGAACAGCAAACGATAGCTCAGCCATACGAACTCGGATTTTGATGAAACGAGTTGCGCCAGAATCCTGGCGAAGAACTATATTCGATCGTTCAGGTTTGAAGCAATTTCAAGCACTTTCAATTTTTATCTAAAACTTGAGCTTTAGATCAATTTAGAGTTCACTTCCGCCACTTATAGCTAAACTTTAAAATGTGTGATTTGTGATGCGGTCTGGTCCCACCTTCCCTCCATATCACCTCCCTCTTCGCATCACATCACTGATTACATTCTCATATGTTAAATTGTTAAACATGTGAAGTGCGATGTCGGCGCAGATGCGATGCTACTTCAAAACTAAAATATAAACATTTTTAGGTCTAGGTATATGAGTTTTTAAGTTTTTTTGTTTAGAAAAAGGGTTAAAACGCGGTAGAAAGGACTCGAGTAGCAAAAATTCACCAAGGGTCAAGTCGGGCCAAGGATTTGAGCAAAGATGATCATTTTTGTCACTGCAAGAGCAGAAAAGGCATTCATACAACTGATTTCGCCAGCATAGCATCTTCCAGTTCATCTGCTAGCACACTAGTGAAATGTGGTCCACGTTTTAAATGTTCCCACTACATCAGCACCTGCTTTGCACAAAACATTCAACCGAAGCTATAATTTTGTAATAGTTAGAGTTTTAAGTTCAAGTCTATTACAGACGATAATATTGTAATTTTTTGTATAAATATTTCAGTTTTGGAAGTATCAAGTGTCGATTGATTGAGATCAGAATCATTATTGACTTTGGAGTACTATAAGATTTTTCAAAGCACTAGAGCATCAATAATAATCAGACCATTCACAGGATTCTTGTGGCTTAAATATTGGTGATGTTTTTCTTATGTTCTTGTGTTTCATTGTCATCTTTCAATGTAATCATTTGAATTCCAATTTTAAAGCATAAAGCGTGATGAATAGGATTTACTGTTGAGTACCTTATTATGGTTGCGTTTGCAATCATAATGTTTTCCACTGAAGGCCAAACTAAAGAATTCTTAATTTCTCTTTAATTTTGTTGAATCTTTTCATATTTCTGTCATAATCCATTTATAAATTTGAAAGATCTAGTAAATACTCCTAGCTTTCCCTGTGTTTACTCTATGAAAAGTTGATGCAACCATCCAGTTATATTTTGACTCCATTGCCCAATATACATTAATCCATTGAATACAATCAATTTTCCAAACCCAAAACCCAAAACTCCAAGTACAATCATAACTAGCCTAAAACTTATCCAAACAAAGCTAAAACTTATAGAGAGAGCCCTCTTTGAAACTAGCATGGCTAGATCCCAGTTTCCAAAGTTGGTTTGATGTAGCCTCTGTAGTTTTGCTTCAGCTTCAGAATTACAGAACGCTAATAGAAAGCCTATATAGATAATGTGGTGAAAATTCCCCTTGATGCGGATCAGTTAAAGGAAATGTCGAAGGCAAAGCGGTTGATCTTGGATGGAGTCTGAGATCACATAGTCTCACATGTGGCAAACAAAGGAATGACGAAGGAAATGTGGGATGCTCTCTCAACACTATATAAGGGTACCTCCAAGCAACGAAAGATGTTCCTGGAAGAAAATTTGAGATGCATCATGATGCAGAAGAGAAAATTCATAGATTCATTCCTCGCCAGGATCCAGGAGGTCCCAGATCACCTTTCAGCTATTGGGGAAACACCTCAACCATTAGAGCTAGTACGATTGGCACTAAACGTTGTCTCAGGGAATTGGGATTTTTTTTCCAAAGCATATTCGGCAAAGACACGTTGCCAAGATGGACTAGGATATGGGCCAATTTGCAGCAGGAAGAGTTGAGGTGAGCTCTGTTAAGGAGCTCCATCATTGGAATAAGTAGCAATAGATCAAAGAGTGTGAAGGAGGAGGAGAATGTGGCCCTTGCATCCAAGGGACCCAGCCAGGGCCAAGGGGAGTAGAAGAAGAATAAAAAGGGCATATCTAAGTTCAAGTGCTTCAAGTGTGGCGATTTTGGCCTCTACAATACCTAGTGTCCTCTCAGGAAGAAGGACAAGAAGGAGAAGCAAGACCAGGCGGTAGCACATGCTAAGATAGATAGGTTGTCCTCCAGGTTGGAGGAATATTTTGTGATGTTCGCTGTTATATATCCAGGAGTGAGGTGGGGTGACTTGGTGTTGTATCCCCAGAGAGCTACAAATATGGAAAGAGTCCTTGAGGATTCCACCTCATGGATCATTACCTTGCTATGAGGGCCCATGGTATTCAGTAGAAGGATGGATCAGTGTCAAGATATGCAATCAAATATTAGAGTGATAGTTGCAGACTAGTAGTAGTCAGGTGCTGAGGAGCGTAGTGCAATGTTGACAGCAGTGCAGGAAGCTCAGTGAAAAGTTAGCAACAATGCATAATCTTCAGTGACATTGTAGATTCCAGTAGAAGTAACGACTCCATAGATATATGTATTAGACATAAATGATTCAATATTTTGGATGCTTCTCAGTTGTAGTAGTTGCAATTGTAGCAACAATAGATGACATCAACAACATGACAGAGGGATGATACAGAGACAGAGTGTTGTAGCAGGGTGTGCAGCACTAGAACATAGTCCTTGCTAAGAGGGTGTGTTAGTTTTTGTAGCATTGAATGTGTTCTAGTGACAAAATTTAGTGGAGATGCTAGAATACATTAGATATCCAAAACCTAGAAATTGTTTTCGTAAATTCCACCTAGATATGGATTAATTAGATTATTAACCTATTTTTTAATGCTTCCTAAGTCTAAACTTAGGAAAACTAGTTAATTAATCAGAATTAATTAAGTCAAGGTGAGAATAGTATATAAACTCACACGAATCTACCTCAAGATGATCCTAGCCCTTGATTAAGATTAAATATTGGTAAGTGGAGTTCCAATAAAGGATTATACAAAGAAGTCAATAGGAACTTGGAAAATACATTTGAGCAGTTCAATTTCCTTGGAAAATCGGTTTCCAAAGAGCAGAAATAGTTTTCATAGAGCTAGAGATCGAAGCACAGACAATGAGGGGCAGGGAGGGTGAGGTTAGAGGAAAATTTTTCCAGATCTGGAGAGTCAACTACAGGAGGGTTGAGTTTCCTTAGTGAGCTTTCACAGAGGCAACGCAGAAGATTCAGAGGTAGAGTTAGATTGGCCAGACAGAGGATCGATTTAGTTTCTAGAGGTTGGGAATATTTTCGAAAGGGGCCAACGAGTTATTCTCAGAGGTTTGATTGGGAAAACAGATTGATTAGTTGTTGTTCCAAGCATAGCGTTCTAGTGCCTACGCATGGTTGATGCAAAGTCTGACGTAGGGATTTCGTGGAGCCCATTCAGAGTCAATTTTGATGTTGGATCAGTGTCGGGTGAGACAAAATTTGTCTGACTAGTTTTTGTGGCTAGATTCTCCTATAGTGGATTTTCAGTTTGTGCATCCAAATTGTCCTCATATTTTCACTATTGCATAATAATAAAACCCTCAGTTGGTGCACCGGTTTTCCAAAATTGGGTTTTCCCGGGGATATTTGTCCAAAAATAATGGTGTCATTTTTATGTGCGTGTGCTATATTTTCTCAGTTTCCAGCGTTATTTTTGTTCTGCGGTTTATTAGTGAAAATCACTGTCTGAGTTATTTGATATTTGTCGTAACAAACTACAAATAAATTGTTAAATAAATTGACAATTAGAATAATAATTTCCAGTTGTTGTGATAGATGAAATTTTAAAATGTTGATCATGTTGAGCCTTGTATTCTTCTTGTGACTTTTGTAGTATCTCATGTACCTGTATATGAATTTTCCTGATTTTTTCTACAAATTGTTTGGCCCTCAAGGGATGCCTTGTAAGATCCTTCCTCGCTCCTCCTTACTTCCCATATCCAATATCTAATGGTGAAGGTAGAAAATATCCAAAACAAGTTTCAAATGGGGACTTACCAATAGAATTTTTGATTGCTTTGTTATAATATTGTTGTATATTTACTAGGTTTTCAACTCAGGTCTTTAGATGCTTCTGATTGTAACCTGTCAAAAACTACACCAATGTCCTAATGACTATTTTTGTTTTCTCATTTGTCTAAGGATGGAATTTTGTATACCTCTTCAACTTTGTGTCAATATTCTCCCACAATGTAGTCCAAAATGCACTGAGAAATCTCATCCCTGTATAAAATGATGCTTCTTGGTATCCCAAAGTGCACCCAGACTTGTCCAAAGAACAATTTTGTTGTGTCTTGGCCATTGATAGTATTTTTATAGGGCATAAAAACACACATCATGTTGAACCTGTCAACTACCACAAACAGGTAGTAATGTCCCTTCCTGGTGTGAAAATTTCACACTTGAAATCGTACTGCAATATCTGATATTATTTCTCCTACTTATTATTCAGAAATAAGTTATTTACAGAAATCTCTCCATTAGATATTGAAATAAAGTCAATTTCAGTCTTCATCATACAATTACTGAGAAAAATAATAAGGAAATACTAGCACAAAAATGACACAGATATTTTTGGACAATTTTCCTCGATAAACCCAATGTGGGAAAACCGGTGCAGCAGATGAGGGTTTCTATTATTCTTCAGCAAAAATATTCTTGTATAATTTACAATCAGTAGTAATAAAGAGAATTCTCTATGATAACACTGAAGAAATTTCTCACAAAATTTTCAGGTGAGAAATGACCCCAGAACGACCCTCTTGGGCCACCTATGTCACCACTGCATTGGTTCTGTGTGGGTACTGCGCAGGTCTGCGTCACCCTTCTGTGTTGTGCCATTCCTGCCTCTGTTGTTGGAAATACAGAGAGGGGGTGAATTAGTATTTCTTTTCAATTTTTAATTATTTCCAGTTAGATTCTTCACAATTAAAGACAGAGAGATATATATAATAATAATATTAAGAAATAAAAAGAGAACTTCAATCTCCTTTTAATAATAGTATACAATAGATGAGAGAAGGACACCAACCCTTTTAATGAAATAGGAACCAACCTGTTTTCCAAGCACCAACTTGGACTTTGATGAGGCTCCGACCTCTAGGGCTTCGACCTTATCTTCTCAAGGCACCAACCTTGTGTTTAGGGGCACCTGCCCCAAGGACACCAATCCCTCGGTCTTCTTTTAATATAAATTGTGTCATGTACTTACTTGATTGTTGATTGTTCATCCCTCCACTAGCATCAAGCCCTCCACAGTTGTATCTCTAATCCTCCATAGATCAGTCTTATCTGAGCTTTATGGAAGCACTCGTTTACCCACAGATGTGTGAAGTATGGTGTCTTCACTTAACAGATCAAACCTCAATACAGGGTTGCAATAGGTCCGACTGTTAACTGATCCAAGGACTGCAAGAGTTACGAAGTATGATGTCTTCACTCAACATATCAAGCCTCAATACAGGGCTGCAACAGGTCCGACTGTTAACCGATCCAAGGACTGCAAGAGTTCCAAAGTATGATATCTTCACTCAACAGATCAAGCCTTAATACAGGGCTGCAACAGGTCCAAGTGTTAAATAATCTGAGGACTTGTGCTTGATAACTTCAGTTCCACGGTTTTCAGGATGATCAAACAGTTATAACCTTAAACAATCCTTCCTCGGCCTCCTTTAGTTCATGAGGTGTGAACTACACTTGCTGCGATCTACATTGAATTATCTTCACCGAAATTGATGACCCTGAAATGGATGAATGCAGATTTATATATATAGTAGTTTGTCCCTATGAAGAGACACATCCATTGGAAGAAGGGCTGACATTATATGACTGCATAGGTCAGCTTGACTGTAAATATATATATTTCTTTATCTTAAAAATTCAGTTTCTCACAAAATAATGGGAGTTTCGGGGCAAGTAAGAGCTTGTTGGAAAGAGGGAAAAATCCTCTTTTATATGGTCTAGGATTCATTGTGAAATGATGCCTCCAAGGTGTCTAAATTTATTTTTATTTGTGACTGTTCATAAAATTTTAGTGCAGAAGGTGATTGGGACAGTAAGAGATCATTAGAGCTTCTTCATCATGGTGTGTCTTCCATGTCATCATATGTCATAGTGCAGCATCTATCAATCTTCCATTAAGAGATCTCATCAAGAGAGCTTATATTCCATCAATGACAATTATTGACCAACAATCTCCCCCTTTGTCATTGATGGAAATATTATAGAATTCTCTTCCCCTTTGACATCAATGGCAAATGGGGTGCCCAAGTACTCCCCCTGTTATGCTGCTCCCCCTGACATGCTGCTTGATCTAATGTGATGCAAGAGAAATGACCCCCATCTTTTGGCGAAGATACTCAAATGCTTCTCGTGGAAGAGGTTTTGTAAAGATATCCGCAATTTTCTCTTTTGTATTGACGTATTCCAACCTGATATTGTTTTTAGCAACTTTTTCACGAAGAAAGTGGTATTTGATTGGAATATGTTTGGTTCTTGAGTGCATCACCGGATTCTTTGAAAGACTGATGGTGCTAGTATTGTCACAAAAAATAGTAATTGGTTTCTTAGTTTCTATGTTGACATCCTTCAAGGCTTCCTTCATCCATAAAATTTGTGTACAACAATCAGCAACAACTATATATTCGGCTTCAACTGTAGAAAGCAATATAGATGATTGCTTTTTGCTGAGCCAAGATACAAGACAATCTCCCATAAAGAATGCATTTCCACTGGTACTTTTTCGATCATCCACACTTCCGGCCCAATTAGCATCAGAATAAGTTGTTACAATAAGATTTGAACTCTTAGGATACCAAAGACCGAAATCAGTTGTTCCTTTCAGATATCTGAGAATTCTTTTCACAGCTGCTAGATGGGATTGTTTAGGACTTTACTGAAATCTCGCTACCATTCCTACTGCTTGCATAATATCTGGTCTTGTAGCAGTTAAGTATAGGAGAGCTCCAATTATTGACCTGTAAAGAGTTGCATATATTTATGGGGTATCATCATCTTTGCTTAATTTACAATCTGTGGTCATTGGTGTGCTCATAGGTGCACAATCTTCCATCCCATATCTTTTAAGCATGTCTTTAGGATATTTTGCTTGAGATATAAACATGCCTCCAGAGGTTTGAGATACTTGTAGCCCAAGAAACTACGACAATTCACCAATCATTGACATCTCAAATTTTTTTGACATATTTAGAGCAAATTCATGGCTCATTTCTTCATCATTGCTAGCAAAGATTAGATCATCGACGTAAACAAGACTGATCATAAGTTTTTCCTTGTCCATCTTCATGTAGAGATTTCTACCTGCCACTCTCTTTTTGAAGCCTTCTTGTTGTAGATAGTGATCCAACTTTGCATACCATGCTCTAGGGGCTTGTTTTAATCCATACAAGGCCCTTTTTAGTTTGCATACAAGGTCTTTTCCTTCAGCAAGATCAAATCCTTCTGCTTGCTCCATGTAAACTTCCTCCTTGAGATCTCCATTCAGGAATGTTGATTTTGCATCCATTTGATAAAGCTTGAATCCTTTTGAGCAAGTAAATGCTAGAAACATTCTTATGGCTTCCATTCGAGCTACTGGTGCAAAGGTTTCTTCGAAGTCAATTCCTTCGATTTGCGAGTATCCTTTGTAGACAATTCTGGCTTTATTTCCCATGATCATTCATATTTTTTTTGAATACCCATTTTGTTCCAATTATATTTTTATCTTTTGGGCGAGGTACCAGTTCCCAAGTCTCATTTTTTTTTCGATTTGAGACATTTCTTCTTCCATGGCCTTTATCCAATGAGGATCTTTGCTTGCTTGAGAAAAAATTTCAGGTTCTATTAAAGATAATAGAGCCACATCATCTTTTCTAGGGGTGCTTATCATCCTTCTTCGAGTTTGGATTCCTTCATCTATATTTTCGATGACCTGTTCTTCTGGATGATATCTTTGAACAAACTTGATCTTGGAGGGATTTTGTGAAGATTCATTTTGAGGTTCTCTTTGAGGTTCTTCATTCTCCTCTTCTTTTTCAAGTTCTTCTTCTTCACTTTGTTCAAAGAAAGGCTCAACTTCATGATCTTCAATTCCTTTTTCTGGAATGCCTTCATCAATCTTTACATCAATGCTTTCCACTATTCTTCATAGACGATAGTTGTAACACTTGTAAGCTTTGCTCCTAGTGGAGTATCCAAGAAATATTCCTTCGTCAACTCTTGAATCAAATTTACCTGGTGAATCATCAGTTATTTTTATGAAACATTTGCTTCCAAAAACCTTGAAATATTTTACTGAAGTAGGTCTTCCTTTCCATAATGCATAAGGAGTCTTTTCATTATTTGGTCTTAGTTGAGTTCGATTTAAGGTGTAAACTACGGTGCCAACTGCTTCTCTCCAAAATTTTGGTTGCAAATCGGCTACTAGTAGCATTGTCCTTGCCATTTCTTGAATGGTTCGGTTCCTTCTTTCAACTACTCCATTTTTCGGGGGTGTCTTAGCAGTAGAGACTTATCTTTCGATTCCATGCTCTTTACAGAATTTATCGAACTATTTTGAGGTGAATTCTCCTCCTCTATCCGTTCTAAGACATTTAATCTTAGAATCTTTCTCATTCTCAATGAGAGCCTTACGATTTGTAAAACATTCAAATGCTTCAGATTTATATTTTATGAAATATATCCACATCATTCTAGTATAGTCATCAACAAATAGAGCAAAATACCTTTCACCCTGAAGAGCTGGAGTTCTATTTGGCCCATACAAATCTGCATGAATAATTTCCAAAGGTTTTGTTGTTGAGAACTCCTTAGTTTTGTGGCTAGTTCTGGTTTTCTTTCCATGTTGGCATGGGCCACATACAACTTGATTTGGTTTGCACATTTTTGGAATATCCCTTACTGCATTAATTTTGCTGATTTTGACTAGGTTATCAAAACTTGTATGCCCCAATCACTTGTGCCATAACCAACTTTCTTCTGTTTGACTTAAGTAACATTTATCTTCTTGCATTCTACTGAGAATGTAAACATTATCTGGTGTTCTTACTCCTTTTTCTACAAGCTCTCCTGAGGAAGAATCTCTTATTTCACAATTTTTTGTACTAAAGACAACATTATGTCCTTGGTCACAAATATGGCTGACACTTAAGAGATTGTGTTTGAGCCCTTCTACCAGTAAGGTATTTTGAGCCTTTCCTAGTCCATTGACAAGGGTAGCAGTCCCTTTTCCAGTGATTTTAGCAGATCCACTTCCAAAGGATACATTTAGATTTTTCTTATTCAATGAGATAAACTTCTTTTGGTCACCTATCATATGTCTCGAGCATCCACTATCCATGAACCAATGATTTTCTTCACTATGAGCACATAGAGCTAGGCCACATTTGTCAGTTTTGAGATTTACGTTTTTAGCTTTTTCCCTTTTGAGAGGGAAACTTTGTTCATTATGATCATAATAATCACATAATGAGCAAGACGGATCAAACTTAGCCAAAGGATCAAAGGAATTGTAAGTTTTGATTTGTTCTTGCTCTTTAGGCCCACGTAGTTGGTTTGGTTAATTATTCAATCTTGGTGTTTCATTCTTATGAGCCTTGCAATGCTTAGCTTGATGCCGAAAGTTTTTACAATTGTAACAATGTCCAAGAAAAATAGTTTGATACCTGTTGTAGTATCCATAGCTTGAATCAACATTATTCCTTGGAGTTGCTCTTTCAAATCTTGTTTTTGAGATGCGACCTTTTTCCTGAGATGATTTTTCTTTTTTTGGATGGCAAGAGAGTACATCAGCATAAATTCTGGCATTATTCTTCGTACTTGATGATTCTCCTTTGAAACCAATTCCATACTTGTCATGTTGAGGTCTTTGAGTGTTAAGAATGTTGTCAAGAGCTAGAGAGCTTTGCCAACTCCTTTTGATTTGCTCCAATTCCTTTCTTAGGGACACTATTTCAACATCACGTTTTTCACAGATATCATCCTTCTCTTTTAACTTGATGTTCAAGAAGTCTTCCCTTATTCTTGCTTCCTCTCTTTCTATTTTGAGAGAAATTATCTTCTTTTGTAGATTCTCATTTTCTTCAATGGCACTCATTAGCAAACTATCCATGTTTCTTTCATCTTCTATTTTTGAGTCATCATCATTTCTAAATGCCATGAATAGCGTTTCTTTGCTTCCAACATAATTACTTTCCTCATCTAATTCATCATCGCTTTCTTTGTATTGATGCACATTTCTAGTTGATTTCCTCTCTATGACTACGAATTCATCTTCATCAGACTCATCTTGTTTAGAGAAGAAGTTCTTCTTATTAAACCCTTTCTTCTTGTACATTATTCTTTTAAAGTCTTTTTCATCAACACTATCATGTTTATGAGGACATTTTGTAGAGTAATGACCTATTCTTCCACAATTGAAACAAATAAGAGGGTACTTAACTTTTAGCTTAGATCCCCTTTTTAGTCTTCGTACAAATTGAGCTAACTCTTTTTCAGTATTTGATTCATCGCTGTTGTAATTCCATCTTTTTCCTTCTTTTGTAAACTTTGAGGCTTTGAAAGTTTCTTCTTTGAAATTTGGGATCCCTTTCCTCGTCTCATAGGCAATAAGGATTCCATGAAGTTCATCCATCTTGAGAGTATCTAGGTCCTTCATTTCTTCTATGGCACTTACTTTGGAGTCGAATCTGTCAGGAAGTGATCTTAAGATTTTTTGAACTATGGTGTTTTCTTCAATATTTTCCCCTAGTCCTTTAAGAGAGTTAACCATTTCAGCTACTCTGAGGAAGTATGATGAAATATCTTCTTCATCATCCATTTTCAGACTCTCGAATTGTCTTCTATAGGTTTGAAGCTTTTCCTTCTTAACTTTGGAGTCCCCATCATATAGCGAAACCAATTTACCCATACTTCTTTGGCTGAGTCACAGTTCATGACTTTCGTAAATTCGGAATCGGTGATTCCACTAGTGATGGAATTTAAAGCTTTGGAATTAGCAATGTAAGATTTTCTTTCATCTAGATCAGTTGGAAGATCGGTGGGAGCTTTGTATCCATTCAAAACAGAGTGCCATACTTCAGGGCCAAGAGACATTAAATAGTAGGACATCCTCTTTTTCTAGAAACTGAAATTTGTTCCATCAAAGATAGGGAGTTTCCCTGTTGCTTCCATGTTCTTCCTTGTGCCTAAAAATCCTTCTTCCAGCTGTTAGGCTGATAATGAAGAAGCTGGCTCTGAAACCAATTGTTGGAAATACTGAGAGGGGGGTGAATCAGTATTTATTTTCAATTGTTAATTATTGACAGTTGGATTCTTCACAATTAAAGATAGACATTAGGGGAATTTTGAAGTCTAAAATGGGCCTCCTAAGGAAAATGTACATTCAAAATTCACTTTATGAGAACCAATCACATTTTAGGGGATGACATCATCCATAATGGTTGAGGTGGCATTGCTTGATTGAAAAGTACTTACTTGTCACATTCTCAATGGTGGATAAAAACTCATGGTAACCATGGTAGTGCTCTAAGTACTTTTAAAGTCAAAGTAAAGTACTCATAATAAATGTCATTTCACACTTTTTGAATAGAAATATATTATTGTCATTTCATATTTCTTGAAAAAAACAATGCATATTCCTATACATTTATTATATTATATTATGCTATTTTTATAAAGTATATTAATTACATATTATTATACAATTTAAATAATATAAATTTTAATTAATAGCATATAATATAATTATAAATTTATAAATTTATATTTATATTTTATTTTAAGTTATTTAAGTACAAAGGACAAATGCATTAGTTGTTCAATGATAATGGTTTTTTCTTGAAAAACTCATTCTTATTTATAGTCAAATCAATACAATTTTTTTATTAATTTTATTTTGGTACAACTTTTGAGTTGAATTTAACTATGGTTTCATTGATTGTGGTGCAAAAAGTGAATTGAAAATTCATAAATATTCTTTTATTGGTTTAGCTATTATTTTATTATTTCCTTAGGAGGCCCGTTTTAGACCTCATAATTCCCCTAATGGAGATATATATAATAATAATATTAAGAAATAAAAAGAGAACTTCAATCTCCTTTTAATAATAGTATACAATAGATGAGAGAAGGGCACCAACCCTTTTAATGAAATAGGCACCAACCTGTTTTCCAAGCACCAACTTGGACTTCGATGAGGCTCCGACCACTAGGGCTTCAACCCTATCTTCTCAAGGCACCAACCTTGTGTTTAGGGGCACCTACCCCAAAGACACCAATCCCTCTGTCTTCTTTTTAATAGAAACCGTGTCATGTACTTACTTGACTATTGATTGTTCATCCCTCCACTAGCATCGAGCCCTCCACAGTTGTATCTCTAATCCTCCATAGATGAGTCTTATCTGAGCTTTATGGAAGCACTCGTTTACCCACAGATGTGTGAAGTATGGTGTCTTCACTTAACAGATCAAACCTCAATACAGGGTTGCAACAGGTCCCACTGTTAATTGATCCAAGGACTGCAAGAGTTACGAAGCATGATGTCTTCACTCAAGAGATCAAGCCTCAATACAAGGCTGCAACAGTTCCGATTGTTAACTAATCCAAGGACTGCAAGAGTTCCGAAGTATGATATCTTCACTCAACAGATCAAGCCTCAATACAAGGCTACAATAGGTCCGAGTGTTAACTAATCTGAGGACTTGTGCTTCATAACTTCAGTTCCACGATTTTCAGGATGATCAAATAGTTATAACCTTAAATAATCCTTCCTCAGCCTCCTTTATTTCATGAGGTGTGAACTACACTTGCTACGATCTACATTGAATTATCTTCACCAAAATTGATGACCCTGAAATGGATGAACGCAGATTTATATATATAGTAGTTTTTCCCTATGAAGAGACACATCCATTGGAAGAAGGGTCGATATTATATGACTGCATAGGTCGGCTTGACTATAAATATATATTTTTTTATCTTAAAAATTCAGTTTCTCCCAAACTAATGGGAGTTTCTAGGGAAGTAATAGCTTGTTGGAAAGAGGGAAAAATCCTCTTTAATATGGTCTAGGATTCATTGTGAAAGGATGCCTCCAAGGTGTCTAGATTTATTTTTCTTTGTGATTGTTCATAAAATTTTAGTGCAGAAGGTGATTGGGACAGTAAGAGATCATTAGAGCTTCTTCATCATGGTGTGTCTTCCATGTCATCATATGTCATAGTGCAGCATCTATAAATCTTCCATTAAGAGTGCTCATCAAGAGAGCTTATATTCCATCAGTGACAATTATTTACCAACATATGTGTTGTCTCTTCCTTTCACTGTGTCACCTGCTCTTGTACCCCTAGTTGATGTTGAACCCTCTTTGTCTCTCCTCCACCTTCAACTCTCCCATTGGATCAATTTTCTCTTGCCGAACTTCAGCCACTGAGAAAATAAATTTACTTGAGTAACTGAGTATCTGCACTGGTGTATTTTCCAATTGACCCTTAATCTTTCTTAAATAATATTCTCGTTGACATTCAACGGCCCATATTAGAAACTAATCAATGGCTGAGATCATTCTGCCTTGATCCTCGTCCTCTTTTAGAAGTTACACCCATAGTTTAGATTAATACCCATTATTTATTTTAATTTCCTAAGTTTAGACTTAGGGTAACATTAAAAATAATAAATTTATGAATTAAAACTGTCTCCGGGGGGGATTTCCCAAAACGATTTCCGATTTATCTAGAATGCATGTGTCTAAGCCTCTCCACAAATTTTGAAACTTACAGCTCATATGATGCTACCACAAATCAACACTCCCTCTTATCAAGGAATGTGCTCTAGAAATAGACCCTGCTGCATACTGCTCTGACTCTGAAGCATCTTCTGCGTTGTTGATGTCTGATAAACTATCCACCAACCACTGTGTTGCTACTGCAACTATACTACTTCCCATGACACTGCCACTGCCATTTTTGTATCCGTACAACACCTCCCTCTCAAATGTTGCATCATACGTTTCTGCTATGGAAACAGATTTTCAACCATCCCCATATTTTCCCTGAAGTGAACAAACTGTGTTCTCCCTAGGGCCTTGGTGAGAATGTTTCCTATCTGATCTCCTGTGGGAATGTACTGCAACTATACTTCCGCCTGCTAAACACAGTCTCTGATAAAATGACACCTAATGTTGATGCACTTCGACCAATCATGAAAAACAGGATTCTCAAAGATCTTAATGCAACTCTGATTATCACATAGAATGTTGGTCGCCTCCATCTTCCTTCTAAATAAATTCACTAGTAGTTTCCTAAGCCATATGGCCTCACACGATTTTTTTCTAACTGCCATATATTCTGGTTCAACTAACCTAAATTCTACGTACTTCTACTTCCTACTGCACCAGGAGGTCATTCCTGATCCAATATTGAAACAGTAGCTTGTGGTACTTTTTCGATCTACCAAACTTCCTACCTAATCTGCATCTCTGAATCCACTCAATTTGATATCATCACCTTGTGATTTTTCCTCGCATATATCGGAGAACATGCTTAGCAGCTACCCAGTGTGCCATCTTTGGTTCTACCATGAACTGACTGAGGGAATTGACAGCATAGAAAATGTCTAGCCTGGTGTTGACCAGATACATGAGAGATCCTATGAGCTTCCTATATAAGGTGGGGTCCACTTCTTTATCTTCAGATGCATCAATTTTTTTCCAATTGGTAATCATTGGAGTAGCCATGGGTCTATAGTCCTACATTCTAAAACTCTTTATAATTTATGTAGCATATCTCCCTTTCCCAAGGAAGATTTCTCTCTTCTGCTGTCAAACTTCCAATCCTAAAAATAGTGCATCATCCCAAATCCTTCATGTCGAATTATTCTAACATATTCTTCTTGAAGTCCTTGATGAACTTAGATGATCCTGTCAAAAACATATCATCTACATACAAAACCAAAATCATAGGACCATTCTCTACTATGAGATAGTAGAGATTGGGATCAGCGTCACTCTTGACAAATATCATCTGCTGCAAGTAACCATCAATTCGACCATACCATGCTCTAGGTGATTGTTTTAGCTCATACAATACTTTATTCATCCTGCATACATGAGTTTTATTCTCATGTGTTTCAAATCCTTCTGGATGTTCGATGTAAACCTCTTCTTCCATCACCCCGTTCAAGAATGTAGTCTTGACGTCCATCTCGTGAATCTCCCATCCCATCTACATTGTAGGGGATATAATGGATCTGATAAAGGTATATTTGGCTACAGTGGAAAAGTTTTCTTCATATTATATCCCTTCCGTCTGAGCATATCCCTTAGCCACGAAAATGGCCATGTACTTCTCTACACTGCCATCTGCATCATATTTGATCTTGTAGACCCACCTAGAACCTACAACCGATTTGTCCTGTGGTCTAGGTACGACTTCCTAGACATCATTAATCATGATATAGTTGTACTCCTCTACCATAACATCCACCCAAACTTGATGTTGTACAGCCTCCTGAAAGTTATAGGGTTCTTCAACCTGTGCTACCAATGCTTGGTATCTGTCAGGCTATCTACGCTGCCTTTTCCCGGTTCCAGGAACCCCAACAAACTCCTATGCATCCCTAAGAGTTTTTTGTACTTCTCTATCAATTTTTCCACTGGTGGTGGTTGGCTCAATCAGTTATTCTTCCTGTTGTACCATCTTGTTGGAAATGTTGTCATTGATGGCAATGGAATTGGCAAAGGAGGAGCACTTGAAACAGCAACAAGGAAAAGAGAAAATGAAATATGAAGCTGAGGCAGTTTTAGAAGGGTTAGTTGATTGGAGATCTAGAGAGGTAGCAGAGGCAACAGAGGAATTAGAGATAGAGCAGTGGAGTTGAATTAGGGGTTTAATACAGTTTGCAGATGAATTATTGAGCAATTATTCATTAATTGAGTTTGTATGGCATACACTTTGATTGAAGACTAAAACCCTGTAGTAATGACTTAATATGCTTGAGGATGAGTTGGAGCATTGATTAAATGGAAAAGGTGATGGCAAAAGAAAAGCCTGCACCGATCTGCTAAAGAGAACTGCATAGAGCTACATAGGGGAAGAAGGCCATCAGATTGAAGTCATTGTGTAAATAAGAAATGTTTAATTATATTTGTGCCTTGTGGATTTAATTCATGTATGAATATTTGGGCCCTTGATGGATGATGATTGATCTCTGTATAATTGAAGTTTGAATCCCATAAGTAAGGATATGAGCAGAGTGATAAAACTTTGTACTTTGTCCCTGTGCATGCGCGAGAATGTTTGACTCTGCAGTTAATGTACTCCATCCCTGTGTTAATGTATATACTCCTGAATGCTCAGAGTAATACGCTAATGTGTATATATATTGAAAACAGTGGCATGGTGGTGCAATTCCACAAAAGGAACGAGGAGCGAAGGCATATCAGTTATAATGCGGAAGAACTAAAACAGAGTATTTGGCGTTGAACTCTCAGTGGAACACGGACTAACCCTTTGGAATCATAAACAGAACCTGGAAGAAAAGAGGTGGAATGTAACAAAAGGTAGGCGGAACCCCAAGCCAAAAGGGCGGAACCGAGAAGAGTGAACAGTAAAGGTGGTTTATGGTTTTCATCGCACCACCTTTATACGGTGGGCGGTATTTGAGGAGTTGGGAGCGATTCCACAGAACAAACGACGTGTGTCCCAGAGAAAGTTGGCAAAACCACTTTCACTGCGCGCCATCGCGCATTAACTCTCGACTGAAGACCTCGTGCGATATCGATACAAGCCGTCGATCTGGAGGGGAGCCATCGGACAGTGGTCGTAGAAGGAAGATGCGCGTAGGTTAACCAAAGTACGGCACACCATCGTGCATTACTGTCCGTGCACGTTAGCCATGTGATATCCGTCAGATGTGGATGGTCATAGGCGCTAGGTCCCATTTCTAAAATCATATTGATCGGAACCTTTTAAACTAAGGTTCGCGGGGTTAAGAGGATGTTTGTATATGCGAGTAGGGTGACTTCGTTTATTTATAGAGCATTATCGTTTATTTATTTGAACGGAGGTCGTGGCCATAGTGATATAGCATTATATTGTATAGTTGATTTATATCAAGAGCATGTTGAGATTAATAAGGGATGTGCCTTATAAACAAAGGTTCAAAACATATTTATCAATTTATATAAGTGGAGCGCTTTATGATCAAAGAACCAAAGTACCATAAGGTGGGACCTCTTACCCAATCGCATCGGAGATTATAAGAGCAGCGGAACGTATAAAACTAAAGAATTGTGATTGCGATTGAGAGCACAGACCCGATGGGTCTATAAGTTATGACTTTATATGTTTGAGTTACGGTCTAATCGCATCGGCACTGGTCAATCGCATCGGAGTGAAAGTGTGGTAGTGGAGCTAATGCAATTTGCGATTGCGACTAATCACAATCAGAAGTAATCAAAGAGTGATACATCGCATCGGAGCAACTCAATGGAAGTCGCGATTGCGATTAATCGCAATCGGAAATACTTGCAAGGAGTTTCATCGCATCGGAGAAGGAGTCATCGCGTCGCATCAAATCGGAGGCAGCTCATCGCATCGGCGGATAAACAAAGATCGGCAAGTGGGCCCTAAAGGGTGTTTCCTAGGTTAAATGGGTCTATTATTAAATCGCCGAAAGTTACATAAGAAAGGGTTCATATACATAAAAGTGTGAAGAAAGGTGTTATAAACGCTGAGAGCTGTTTTATGTAACGGTTGTGATTGTATTGAAATATGCCGCATGGTCTGTGGACCCACAGGCCTCGGCTTAAGGTGGAGGGTGATTATTAATATACAACGATTGCTGTGGTGTATGTATGTTCCGCTTACAGAACTCGCCACATCAACAAGACACTTGTTGTGTGTAAAGGGTTGGAATTTGCCTAGATTTAACGCCAGTTGTTACATATTTATATAAAATGCACTGATATAAAAATCACAGTTACACGTATGCAACAGTTACACCACAGCAGAGGACAAAAGAGCAAACATAGCTGAAAAGAGATAAAACATAGTCAAAGAAAAGCCAAAAGACTAAATGAGTTGAGCTGGAATTCTCATTGTAATTTGAATGTAAATGTTTTTAATTGATTTTTTATTGTTTGTGATGCATTGGCAAGTTTCCTGAGGAAAACGAAGCTCCCACTGTAATATTGAAATTAATGCATGTTGGTATATTTTCTGAATGAGCAAGTGAAAGAAATGAAAAGGCAGAAAGTGAAGAGGTATGGCTGTCCATTCCAAATTCATTGAGGAATGCTAATGGTCACAAGAAAATTCTTATAAATAACATCATCTTGATATGCAAAAAGAGGTTAGAGAGTGAGTGAAGAAAATGCAAAAATGAAGCAGTGAGGCAGAGAAGAAGGAGGAGCTGAGCAGAGAAGAAGGAGAAGCTGATAGAGATTCTGAGAAGATGCAGAGATGATACAGGGCAGATATAAGAATAGATGAACAGCAGAGCAGATGGAATAGAACAAAGTTGATATCCAAGGTAAATCAGCAAGTGTTTCTCTTTTGAAAGAGTAAGGAAGTTGGAGCTTCCCTATCAAGTTGTAGCCTGATAGATGTCAGTTGTAGCTGATTGAGGTAGGAGCCTCCTGTAGGTTGGTGCCTGCAAAAAATAGATGGGAGTTGGTACTTCCACATCAAGTTGTAGCTTGATAAAATGTCAGTTGTAGCTGACTGAGGTTGGAGCCTCCTGTAGGTTGGTGCCTAAAATTGCCGGGATTTAGACTCGTGTTGTAGCTTGCAGAATTGAGGTTGGAGCCTCCTGTAGGTTGGAGCCTACAGAAAATCAATGGTGAGAGGGAGTTGGAGCTTGCCTTTGCATCACAACAACAATAAGATGTGGTTTTCTCCCTTTATGGGTTTCCACTTATATCTGGTGTCTCTGTGCATGATGTTTATGTGTTGATATGGTTTATATCATCTGCTTAATACTTGCTGCTCTGATATTAACACCGTTGTTACATTAACAAATCTATTTGATACTTGTTGCTCACTAATAAAGATTGCTCACATATTAAGTTGATCATGAAGTGAAGGTGTAAATAAGTTTTAAGAGAAAAGTTTTAAAAGTCCATGTATGTGTTAAACTGATTCACCCCCGCCCCACCTTCTCTCAGTTTAACCAAGGTTTCAACAATTGGTATCAGAGCAGGTTCCTTTGGTGTAAGCTTAATAGCTTGAAGGAGATCTGGTTGAGTCATGGACTATCAAAATGTACCTGTGCTAAATACAACAAACTTTCCTGAATGGAGAGATAAGGTTAAAGCAGGTTTAATGGCTGATGAACCTGAGGTATGGAAGCTTTTTTGTGATGGTTACTGCACAGACTCCCCCATAGTGAAAGAACAACAAAGGAATTCCAAGGCAAAATGTGTGATATATAAAAATCTTCATAACAAGGATCTTGAGTTAATAATTGATTTAACTTCAGCAAAAGAAATATGGGATAGACTGCATTTCATGCATGGAGTAGACACTGAGGATTTCATTGTCAATAAGGAGAAGAGAATTAAGAAAAAGATAAATTCATGTCAAAAGGAAGATGTTCAATCAAATCAGGTACCTGCTAGTGTGAATGACAGTAAGAACCATGAAGAAATTGCAGCTAAGGAAAAAGCCAAACTTGACATAGCCTTGACTGAAATAGAAAGACTGAAGAATGAAAACAAAGACCTAAGGACATTGGTGCAAATATGTGATGAGAGAGAATATGAATATAAGAAAGAGATTGTTATCCTGAAGACTCAACTTGAAGAAGCAAGGAAAATAGAAGACACTCTGCTGCAACAAATGAGAGAGAAAAGTCAGGAATGTAAAAGATTGGAAGAAGAAGTAGTGAGCCTGAGAAAGAATTTAGAGAAATCCCAAAGAGAACTATGAATGAATACACCTCTAATGAAAAGCACTGGACAATTGGACAAGATGCTAAATGCTCAAATATCTCCCCTCATAAAGGCAGGCCTAGGATATGTAGGAGAAACTAGTAAGTCGCAGATAGAAGATAATAGGAAAATTATTTTTGTAAAAGCTGTAAAGAACAGTGAAACGGCTTAGCAAATTCCTACAGAAGCAGAAGCCAGCAAGAACATGAGTCGCAGAGAAACAAATAGAATCAAGCAGCAACATGAAAGAACAGAGAATGAGAGGATGAAACAATCAACTGCTAAAGGCTCATATGCTCCTAAGGATGAATTGAACAAATTTGGAAGTTGTCAAAGGAGGTTCTTCCCTCCTATGAAAAATAGCACATGTTTCTATTGTCATAAACCTGGACATAATGCAGCACAATGTAAGATAAGTCCTATCAACTTCAACCAGCAAAATATGCAGCAAAAGAGAAGACTACCTCAAGCAAGAAAATGGAAAGGACAATCCTTCACCAGGTACACAAATCATTTCCATGGCTACTGTTATGCATGTAATAATTTTGGACATAAAATTGTTGATTGTAAAATGTATTCAAGTAGAGAAACAAAATATTATACATCAGCTCAAATGAACCTTGGTAAAATAAGATGTTATGTATGCCTCAAACTTGGTCACAAAGCAAAGGACTGTAATCTGCCATATACATTAAAGAACTCTAGACAGATGATGGGATCAAAACAGATAAATCAAAACTATGAATCTAAAATAAGAGCAGACATTATGATGAACCCCAATAAGGTATGGAAAGAAAAGAGAAAAGGGGAGCCTATTATCTCAATTACATAATGAATCCTCCATAGTCTCAGGGGGAGTTTCTCTAGGAAACAAAGCAAATATCCAACCAGTGATAGATATGAAGCAGCATCTCAGGGGGAGAGCAGTTCATATGTAGTCTCCACAAAAAGTAGTCTAAGAAGAGCTCCATGAAATGAGAACAGCTATGATATTAGGAAGAAAAAGGAAAATTCCTCTAACAAGAGAACTAGAGAGGAAGAAGAATATCTAAAGCATTCAATAGCTAACAGAGTAAAGAGTAAGAAAAGAGCCTATCATCACTGTATCATTACTTCCTTCATCTATGGGAATGTCCCTTAGAGGAGTACAGTTAAGAGAGTGATCTTCCCATGAAGATTCCAAGCAAATAAATTGAAAATGTCTTCACGAAGATCATCATGTCAGAACAGTTGAATTGGTATATAAAGCAATATGTAAAGCAGCAATGACTCTGGAACTGTCATAGAAAATAAAATGCAATGACATTCTTTCAAATCAGGATGACAGAATAAGTAGCAGGTTAATGATGCCAAGCTCTAATTCAATATATTGATGGTTGTTGGTGTGAACAGTGAAAAGATCAATAGTAGAAACTATGGGTTCATGTGCTAGCTAAAGTGAAATCTCTGCATGATTTATCAAATTAATATCAATTGGTGTTTAGGTACAAGAAGCATGCTTATCAATAGATTACCAAGCATTCTCAGTGAAGCAGCAGTATGATACAGGTCCACAGGATCAAAGGACTATGGAAAGAATGCATCAAGGTAAAATTCCCAGGGTTATCTGCATTCAGCATGAAAATGGCAAGAGCAGTGCTAAAGGATCAGTATCTGATTTACACTTGAAGTAGTATATTGAGCACTGAAGCAATATCTTTTTCTATATATAATTTCATGCCGAAGCAATATCTTTTTCTATATATAATTTCATGCCGAAGCAATATCTTTTTCTATATATAATTTCATGCCTTTTTCTACATATTGAGCACTGAATTAGGGGAGTTTAATACAGTTTGCAGATGAATTATTGAGCAATTATTCATTAATTGAGTTTGTATGGCGTAGACTTTGATTGAAGACTAAAACCCTGTAGTAATGACTTAATATGCTTGAGGATGAGTTGGAGCATTGATTAAATGGAAAAGGTGATGGCAAAAGAAAAACCTGCACAGATCTGCTAAAGAGAACTGCATAGAGCTACATAGGGGAAGAAGGCCATCATATTGAAGTCATTGTGTAAATAAGAAATTTTTAAGTATATTTTTGCCTTGTGGATTTAATTCATGTATGAATATTTGGGCCCTTGATGGATGATGATTGATCTCTGTATAATTGAAGTTTGAATCCCATAAGTAAGGATATGAGCAGAGTGATCAAACTTTGTACTCTGTCCCTGTGCATGCGCGAGAATGTTTGACTCTGCAATTAATGTACTCCGTCCCTGTGTTAATGTATATACTCCTGAATGCTCGGATTAATACACTGATGTGTATATATATTGAAAATAGTGGCATGGTGGTGCAATTCCACAAAAGGAATGAGGAGTGAAGGCATATCAGTTATAACGCGGAAGAAATAAAACAGAGTATTTGGCGTTGAACTCTCAGTGGAACACGGACTAACCCTTTGGAATCATAAACGGAACCTGGAAGAAAAGAGGTGGAATGTAACAAAAGGTAGGCGGAACCCCGAGCCAAAAGGGCAGAACTGAGAAGAGTGAACATGAAAGGTGGTTTATGGTTTTCATCGCACCACCTTTATACGGTGGGTGGTATTTGAGGAGTTGGGAGCGATTCCACAGAACGGACGACGCGTGTCCCAGAGAAAGTTGGCAAAACCACTTTCACTGCGCGCCATCGCGCATTAACTCTTGATTGAAGACCCCGTGCGATATCGATACAAGCCATCGATCTGGAGTGGAGCCATCGGACGGTGGTCGTAGAAGGAAGATGCACGTAGGTTAACCAAAGTACGGTTCACCATCGCACATTATTGTCCGTGCAAGTTGGCCGTGCGATATCCATCGGATGTGGATGGTCATAGGCGCTGGGGCCCAGTTCTAAAATCATATTGATCGGAACCTTTTAAACTAAGGTTCGCGGGGTTAAGAGGATGTTTGTATATGTGAGTAGGGTGACTTCGTTTATTTATAGAGCATTATCGTTTATTTATTTGAACGGAGGTCGTGGCCATAGTGATATAGCATTATATGATATAGTTGATTTATATCAAGAGCATGTTGAGATTAATAAGGGATGCGTCTTATAAACAAAGGTTCAAAACATATTTATCAATTTATATAAGTGGAGCGCTTTATGATCAAAGAACCAAAGTACCATAAGGTGGGACCCCTTACCCAATCACATCGGAGATTATAAGAGCAGCGGAACGTATAAAACTAAAGAATTGCGATTGCGATTGAGAGCCCGGACCCAATGGGTCTATAAGTTATGACTTTATATGTTAGAATTACGGTCTAATCGCATCGGCACTGGTCAATCGCATCGGAGTGAAAGTGTGGCAGCGGAGCTAATGCAATTTGCGATTGCGATTAATCGCAATCAAAAGTAATCAAAGAGTGATGCATCACATCGGAAAAACTCAATGGAAGTCGCGATTACGATTAATCGCAATCGGAAATACTTGCAAGGAGTTTCATCGCATCGGAGAAGGAGTCATCGCATCACATCAAATCGAAGGCAGCTCATCGCATCGGTGGATAAACAAAGATCAGCAAGTGGGCCCGAAAGGGTGTTTCCTATGTTAAATGGGTCTATTATTAAATCGCCAAAAGTTACATAAGAAAGGGTTCATATACATAAAAGTGTGAAGAAAGGTGTTATAAACGCCGAGAGTTGTTTTATGTAACGGTTGTGATTGTATTGAAATATGCCGTGTGGTCTGTGGACCCACAGGCCTTGGCTTAAGGTGGAGGGCGATTATTAATATACAAGGATTGTTGTGGTGTATGTATGTTCCGCTTGCAGAACTCGCCACATCAACAAGACACTTGTTGTGTGTAAAGGGTTGGAATTTGCCCAGATTTAATGCTAGTTGTTACATATTTATATAAAATGCACTGATATAAAAATTACACAAATGCAACAGTTACACCACAGCAGAGGACAGAAGAGCAAACAGAGCTAAAAAGAGATAAAACACAGTCAAAGAAAAGCCAAAAGACTAAATGAGTTGAGCTAGAATTCTCATTGTAATTTGAATGTAAATGTTTTTAATTGATTTTTTATTGTTTGTGATGCATTGGCAAGTTTCCTGAGGAAAACAAAGCTCCCACTGTAATATTGAAATTAATGCATGTTGGTATATTTTCTGAATGAGAAAGTGAAAGAAATGAAAAGGCAGAAAGCGAAGAGGTGTGGTTGTCCATTCCAAATTCATTGAGGAATGCTAACAGTCACAAGAAAATCCTTATAAATAATATCATCTTGATATGAAAAAAGAGGTTAGAGAGTGAGTGAAGAAAATGCAGAAATGAAGCAGTGAGGTAGAGAAGAAAGAGGAGCTGAGCAGAGAAGAAGGAGAAGCTGATAGAGAATCTGAGAAGATGCAGAGATGATACAAGGTAGATATAAGAATAGATGAACAGCAAAGCAGATGGAACAGAACAAAGCTAATATCCAAGGTAAATCAGCAAGTGTTTCTCTTTTGAAAGAGTAAGGAAGTTGGAGCTTCCCTATCAAGTTGTAGCTTGATAGATGTCAGTTGTAGCTGACTGAGGTAGGGGCCTCCTGTAGGTTGGTGCCTGCAGAAAATAGATGGGAGTTGGTGCTTCCACATCAAGTTGTAGCTTGATAAAATTTCGATTGTGGTGGTGAGGTTGGAGCCTCACAGCAGGTTGGTACTGCAGTAAAAGTTGGTGCTTCCTTGCAGGTGCGCTTAAAATTGAGGAGTAAGAGCCTCTGTGGGTTGGTGCATACGAGAAAAACGGTGGTGAGAGGTTTGGAGCTTGCCTTTGCATCACAAAAATAATAAGATGCGGTTTTCTCCCTTTATGGGTTTCCACCTGTCTGGTGTCTCTCGTATGATGTTTATGTATGTAAGTCCGGTTTTATGTCCTTATATTTTAATATTGCTGCGATATTAAGACTGCTGTTACATTAACAAATCTGTTTGATACTTGCTGCTCACTAATAAAGATTGCTCACATATTAAGTTGATCATGAAGTGAAGGTGTAAATAAGTTTTAAGAGAAAAGTTTTAAAAGTCCATGTATGTGTTAAACTGATTCACCCCCCCCCCCCCCTCTCAGTTTAACTAAGGGTTCAACACATCTTTTGTGGGCTACCTGGATTTTATTCTCCTAAAGAAATACTAGTACTAGTCACAGTGCTTGACCCTGATGGTTGTCCATCTACTGGATCTTCTCCCTATTGTTGTTGTACAAGAGGAACATCCTTTGATGTCTCTCCAGGAGGCATCTCTCGGGATTTCCTAAAATCTCTATCTTCCATGAACTTTTCATCCCTTTTGACTACAATATGTTTGCTCCCAAGAATGTAGATCATGTATGCCTTCAAGTCTCGTTGTATCCTACAAGATATCCTTTCTCAGCATTCTGATCTAGTTTGCTTCGTTTTTCATCTGGAATGTGACATTAGGCCACACTTCCAAATATCTGGAAATGACTCACTTCTGGCTTCTTTCTTGTGAAGACACTCTTTGGCATTGTCTTTCCCAAAGCCCTATGCAGAGTCCTATTCTAGATATACACAGTTGTGTTGCATGCTTCATCCCATAATAATCTAGGCATATCCA
The DNA here is from genome assembly GCA_034641835.2 of Pinus albicaulis. Lineage (NCBI taxonomy): Eukaryota > Viridiplantae > Streptophyta > Pinopsida > Pinales > Pinaceae > Pinus > Pinus albicaulis. The sequence continues at coordinate 23,855,247 of CM076581.1, read as the reverse complement.
TATCATACAACATGGCTTTGGTTGCCCCAGCAATGGCCCTATTCTTTCGCTCTGCAACCCCTTTCGGCTCTGGATTATACAGAGTTATCCACTCTCTCTTGATGCCCTCCCTAGTGTAGAAATATGTGAATTCCTTGTCTGTGTACTCTTTACTTTTATTTGTGTGCAGAACTTTTATCTTCTTCCCAGTCATGTTCTCAACCAGAGCTTTAAACTCTCTGAACCGATCAAAGACCGCATCCTTGGTCTTTAAGAAGTAAATCCAAGTCTTCGTGGAATGTTCATCAATGAAGGTGACAAAGTATTTTCCACCACCAAGATCTCTAGTGGACATTGGTCCGCAGATGTATGAATGTATTAGACACAATACACTCTTTGCCCTCTTGTTGCTTCTGGATTATATTTCTTTAGCGTACTTCCCTAGTACACACCCTCTTTTCACGTCATCTGCTTGGTGCTTAGCACTGGAACTCCCGTAATAGTTTCTTTGATCATTCTCAGAGCTCCATGATGTAGATGCCCCATTCGTCTGTGCCATAGCTCATTTAGATATGTTTCGCCACTTAGAATGTTGCCTACCGATTCCATTGGAGACTCGAGCTGCAACTTGTATAGTCGGTTTCTTCGAGTTCCAATTTGAGCATTCTTCTTCCAGCTTGGATGCTTGACATAAAATTTCCTTCCAATGAAGTACACATCATATCCTTTGTCCTGCAATTGAGACACTCAAAGTAAGTTCATTCCCATTCTAGGCACATGCAACACATTTGTGGCTCGAAGACTATCTCCTGCTTCTATCTGAAATTCTACGGTCCCATTTCCTACAGGGGTACACTTTGTCTGGTTTCCCATAGTAATTTTGTAGTCCATTTGTTCTTCTTGATAGCTAGAGAAGTGATCTCTTACTCCAGTCATAAGGGCTGAAGCCCCGCTATCAACATACAAATCCTCTGATGATGGAGAGCTAGATAAACACACACATTCTCTCTCCATCCCTGAGGCCAACTCTGAAATAACGTGATCTTCCATCTTATTCGTGCTTTTCCTTTTCCCGTCAACTTCTGCAGAAGAAATTCATAAACCCCCAGGAGTAATACTTGTTGCTAGAGCAGCACCACGAGTTCCCTTTAGCATAGACCCTCCTGCTTCCTTGTCCAACCTTGCTCTGATACCATGTGAAAATTTCATACTTGAAATCCTACTGCAATATCTGATATTATTTCTCCTACTTATTATTCAAAAATAAGTTATTTACATAAATATCTTCAATAGATATTGAAATAAATTCAATTTCATTCTTCACCATACAATTACTAAGAAAAATAATAAGGAATTACTATCACAAAAATGACACAAATATTTTTGGACAATTGTCCCCCGAAAAACCCAATGTGGGAAAACCGATGCAACAAATTAGGTTTTCTATTATTCTTCAAAAAAAATCTTCTTGTACAATTTAAATATGTAGTAATGAAGAAAAATTTATGTGATAACACTGAAAAAATTTCTCACAATTTTTCCTGATGCTTCTTTAATGTCTCAAACACATGCATCAAATGTGAGATGTGCTCCTCCTACGTAGCATTGTATACCAGAGTATCATCGAAATAGACAATAATAAATGAATATATAAAATTGTTCATTATATCATACATTAACCTCATAAATGTAATTGGTGCATTACATAGGTAGAATGGCATGACTAGCCACTCATACAAACCTTACCTAGTTTTGGAGGTGATTTTCCATGTATCTTATTCTTTGACTCGAACCTGGTGATATCCAGACTTTAGGTCCAACTAGGCGAATTACTTCACTTGTTGTAACTAATCCAACAGATCATTTATCCTGAGTATGGGTATTTGTTCTTGAGCATGATTTTGTTCAACTCTACGTAATCAATACACATCCATCAAGTCCCATCCTTCTTTGGCACAATGACATTGGGTGACCCACATGGTGATGTACTCAATCAAATAACACCTTGTTCTAGTAGTTTTTGCAATTGTTTCTTCACCTCACTTGCTTATATAACAAACTACCTATAAAACCCAATGTTTGGCAATGGGAATTCTACCATTAGCTAAATCTCATGCTCCACTTCCCTCGTGAGTGGTAACTCTTTAGGCTCCCAAAACATCCTTATATGCTTGTAGCAACTCTTTCATTTTCTATTTATGTTTCATAATACACCCCTCCATGGATGTCTTGTGTTAGGTCCCTATATTACTAGTATAGTCCCTTATTTTTGTTAGTGTAACCCCCTTATTGTTATTGTTGTATCCCTATAACCCCCATATTGTTATTATTGTGCCCTTACATTATTATTGTTAGGTCGGCTAGGATTACATTGTGGCCGACTCCTATATATAGAAAGGAGGTTTTTTCATTTGTATCATCCAAGAATTGTTCATTTATGTAACATATTGGAGGTTTCCCCCTCGAAGTGGCTTATTTCTAAGGCGTTGATCTCTCTTTTCTTCTATTTTTGGAGCTGGTTTCATAACATTTGGTATCAGAGCTTTGGATTCGAGGGTTTCGCTGCTCCAAACAGGTCATCGTGGAATTTTTGCTATAACTTGTTTTCTTTGAAGGTTCAGAAGCTGAAATTTTTATAGAGCAAAGGTGAAATCTTGAAGAACTTCGTGTAAAAATTTCAGATCTTGGTTCGCAATATTTTTGGAGATATGATCTTTGGAAGTTAGCGTATTTTTAGGCTCCCGAATTTCACCTAAACCAGGTCATCGTGGAATTTGCGCTATAAAAAATTTTCTATGAAGGCTCGGAAGCTTAAATTTTTACAGAGCGAAGCCAAAATCCTTTGAAACTTCCTATACAAATTTTAGATATTGGTTCGCAATATTTTCGGAGATATGACCTATGGAAGTTAGGATTTTTTCAGGCTCCTGAATTCCATCTCAAAGAGGTGACCGTGGGTAAATCGTCATAACTCTCTCTCTGAGCGTCAGATTGGAATTCTGTAAAAAGTGGCCGCAAGTAAACGAACTTTAGTTTCCTATGTATTAATTTCATAGACGAAGGAGGAAACAATGACACGTGGTACATCATACAATTTCGCTCTACTGAACTAGTCCATAATTAGGTCATTGTGGGAGATTGGGCATAACTTTGTCTTGAAGAATCCAAATCATGTCAGACCTATGGAATTCGAAAGAAGATACAGAGTGCTACTATAGGGCTTAATTTCAGATATTGAAGATCTGAAATCACAGAGATAATTCAATTTCAATATCGAGCTCTTCAAAATCAAGAAAAAGGTGTGTATTTTTTTTCCGAATTACATAAGTCTTGTTTGAAGAATCAATTTGAATTGATTCCAAGGGAATATTGTAGAATAGATATCAGTATTGGGTTCTAAAATTCCCCCTAAAAAGAATTCAACACCCATTAAGCCTTCAAAAGGCTCTACTATGGCTCATGAAGATCAAGAATTGAAACATGACATATCAAAATTACAAGAGCAAGTGCACCAAATTTCGCTCTCGTAAAGAGAAACAAAAACTGAAATGGATGTTTTGAAGAAAAAGCGTGGAAGCTAATATGGATGGTTTGAAGAAAGGCATGGAATCTATTGAAGAATGGTATGGAAGAAAAAATGGAAGGTTTGAAGGAATACATGGAAGGTTTGAAGGAAGGTTTGTCAAAGTTGATACAAGAAATTATTCCTAATGGCGAAAAGATAGTAGAGGAAACTCATGATGAGAACAAAATAAATGTTAATCGTGATTTCACAAACTCTAATGTTGGATTGAAGAACCACCATATTCCAAATATGGATATGAGTAAGTTTGATGGCAAGGATCTTGTAACATGGATACTACAGATGGAGCAATATTTTGATCTCAATAATGTGCAAAACACACAAAACCTACGCATTGAAAATTTACATTTATAATAAAATACATTTGTATGGTATCGATGGCTTTGCTCCCATAAAAAAATTGTCACTTGGTCAATTTTTACGGATGAAATGATAGCACATTATGAGGATACAAAGAGCAGCACCTTCTTTAGCCAATTCATAAATCTCAAACAAAAGGGTTCAGTGGTGGAGCACATTGAGGACTTCCAAAAATTGAATATAAGGGTAACTGATATTCCAGAGGAACACAAGATTGATGTCTTTATAGGGACTTTAAAGGATAACATCCAACATGAAGTCCGTGTTTAGGAACCTAATTCATTGGAGAAGGCATTCAGGTTGGCAAAAAAAATTGAATGTAAAATTATGGCGACAAGGAAGCCTACTACTCACATATATAAAGATGGAAGTGTTGCTACTCCTAGACTTCCACAACCTACAAGGTTGACACCACAACAATTGGAAAAAAAAAAGAGAAAAAGGGCTTTGCTACAGTTGTGATAGAAAATACACGAAAGGTCATAAGTGTGTTGAGAAGAAATTATTTTACATAGATTGTGAAGAGGAGGAAGAAAATGAACAAGAAACTTCAAAAGAAGAGGATATACACCAGGAACCAACCCTAGAAGAAGAAGAAATGAGTCCGACCATATCGTGTAATGCATTGACAGGAATTACCACTTCTCAAACTCTCAAGATAGAAGGACATATCAAGAAGAAAAAGGTAATAGTGTTGATTGATTCAGGTAGTACCCATAATTTTATTCATTGTAAGGTAGCCAAGGAATTCCAAGTCAACGTTGAGAAGAGATTTCAATGGATTTTATCACAGGTTTACCTAAGTCCGAAGGAAGGAGTGTCATCATGGTGGTAGTTGATAGACTTACCAAGTATGCACACTTTTTTGCATTATCTCATCCATTTAAAGCAAGTACAGTTGCTACTGCATTTATGGAAGCAATTCAAAAGCTACATGGAAACCCGAAGATTATTGTAAGTGACAGAGATCCCATTTTTACAGGAAATTTTTGGACGGAATTATTTTCTTGTTTGGGTACTCAACTAGATCATAGATCATCTTATCATCCTCAATCCGATGGTCAAACTGAGATAGTGAATAAATTTTTGGAAGGATATCTTCGTTGTTTTGTATCTGATAAGCAATCACAATGGGTCAGGTGCTTACTATAGAAATTTTTGAATCTTATGTCTTGTGCAGAAATTATTACTGTTAGTCCAGTTAAGCTCCTCCTACTTAAATAAGTTATCAACTGAATAAATTCAAGTTAACATCGAAGCAAAACACATAACAATTTTCTACCAATTCAGATCTAGAATAAGCACATGCACACATTGACAAAGTGACACAATTATTTCTAGAAAAATAGTCCCCGAAAAAACCCAAGGTGGGAAAATCGGTCTCTGGTTGTGGAGGGTTCTATTATTAAGAATATTTCTAAATACACAACTCTAGGTTCCAGATCTGGAAAACCCGACAGAGAAAACTCTAGATCTACAGCTCACTGGCTGATCTAGGGCCAAAATAATGACTGATCCACACCCTCAAACGGGATTTACATAACTCAGCCAAGATTACAGCCTGGAAACCCCAGCGTTGTCCCTGAAAGGCTCTGCGTCAACCTCTGAAACCCCTAAAAGCCTTTGTGTCAGCCTTGGATGGCCTCCAAACCCTCAGCGCTGCTCCGGAAGGGACTGTGTTACCCCATAATAGGTGACATAGTCACTACGCTACCCCTAAGAGTCTTTGTGTAACCCTTGAAGGGTCTCCTGAAAATTACGTTCTCCTTGTTGCTGCTGATGTGGCCTTCCTCTGCGTTGTCCTTGAGCTAATCTCTTCTCTGCCTCTTGCGTATTCTAGACCCTGGGATTAGATCATCCCCTTGGTCTAAATTCCCCTTTGTGCAGTTGAAACACCTCTAATTATTCTTAGCAAACCCTGCCCTAGAATCTCAGCTTAGCTTCAGTGTTTTTCCTTTGTGTGTCTTTACAAATGACCCCAAGCCTTTCCTTTCTACTGTTCTCGTTGAAAAATAAACAGCCATGATCAGATCTTGAATCAATGGCTAAGATTAAAATAAAGCTTGATCCGTGTGACTTAAGACAATTTCATCACATGTTTAATTAAATTCACTTTAATTATTTAAGTTCCCTAAGTTTTAACTTAGGAAATATACTTAAAATAATTAATTAATTTAGTATCTCCTAAACCAGATGAAATTTCCCAAATCCATTTCTGGGTCTTGTAGATCAAGTGAACTCTAGTCCTTTCTCAAAATTTGGGACCTGGAGCACAACTGATGCTACTCCAAATACACAAAATCTCAACACTCCCTCTTAGCATCTGCTCTAGTAACACATCACACTTATGCATTACATGATTTTGGACTCTGTTTCTATGTTGCTGAAGCTTGGCCTCCTGCCACTCAACTCTGCACTATTGTTGCCATTCTGTACTGTTTCCCATGACTCTGCCACTGCCACTACAACCATTGTACTACAACTCCCTCTCAATATGTTGCATTTGTTCTGCTCATAGCACTGCCATTGTTGATCAATTGCACTGCAACTTCAGTTGTTGAGAGAACAATTGAATCTCCTGCCCAATATTTGACAAACAAGTCAGATGGGTTGCATCCTCATCACTGAAGCTCCATAGGCTATAGATCTGTGCTAGCATCTAAAGAACGATGCACAACTACAGCTCTGCCTGCGTAATCAAACTCCCTCTGCAATATTGAAGTCACATCAGCTCTTTGTGTTGAAATCTATCACGTTGTTGCTACACTGCGTTGTCCCTCTGAAGCTTTCTGCACTGCTGCAGCTCTGCACTGCGTAAGCACTGCACTGCGATGCTGAAGTCACATCAGCCTCTGCACTGCTACTGCTTCTACGTTGTTGCTGCTTTGCTCTGTGCTACTCCTCCTAGCCTCCATATCTGCCTCTACCTCTGCCTCATCTGTGATCAATGCACCCACTTCTCCACTTGTCTCGCTACTATCTTAAGGTTGTCGTAGCTCGCTTGTGATCCAAGAGATGAGCTACTCAAGGATCCCACCTTTCTTCCATGTGGCTCCTCTACATGTCCATGTCACCCCACTTTCGTGGTTCATGAGCACTCAAGGCTACATCATCTCCTAACCCATCATCTGCCACAGCTACTTTGGAAGAAGATGCTTCCTTGTCCTTTTTCTTCTCTAGACAATGGCTGGAAAAATGTCCCATTTCACCACACTAGAAGCACTTGATCTTTGAAAGATCCTTCTTCTTCTTCAGCTGCTTCTTTGATGCCAAGGCTGCATCTTCCTCATCTTCCTTCTTTACTTTTCTTAACGCAGGGTTGTGCTGCCTCTTGGTGAATCTGCGTAGTTCTTCTTGCCGCGGGATTGACTACAAGTTGTCCCAATCTAGGAGGTCTGCTCTGCCTAACATAATTTGGACAAGGTTTCCCACTTATCCGTGACTACATTGAGGGAAGTCCTAACTATCACTGCATCATCTACAATTTCACCCATTGCAGTCAGTTGATCCCTAATTGCCTACAATCTGAAGAGGAAGTGTTCCATGTCTTCTCCCTTGGTCATCATGAATGACCTCTTTTGGGTCTCCAACAACATTTTCCTTTGGACAGATTTTCCCTCATACAGAGAAGTCAAGGCCTTCCACATCTCATTAGTTGTCTTCTTCTCAGTTATGTGTGGTAGAATATGGTCCTTGATATTGTCCATTATCAGCTGCTTTGCATGCCTAGCAGCTTCCCTATGCTTTCGTAGGAGATCCGCATCTGTCGGTGTGCCCAGATTCTGCTCTGCATGGTCTCTTAGATTGTATGCCTCAAGGACAATCAGGATATTTGCTTTCCAAACCGAAAAGTTTGAGAGGCCCTCTAGCCTATCCTGATCACGTAGTCCATGAGGAGCCATCTGCTCAGAATGTTTCAGAACTTCTTTTTCTCTTTGCTAGAGAAATGGATCTAAGGCCCTTGGTGAAATAGGTGCCTTTTTCTCCCTCTGACACTTGATTTCCCTCCCTGGAAATCTATCAAATCAACTATGGTTCAACTTCTTCTTTGATCCTCTGATCAAACACTAAGTTTCCTTTGGCAAGAAAATTCCTAAGAAGTTGATCTCCTCCCAATCTTTGTCACTTGTACTAAGGCTAAAAATCTGAAATCTTCAGAGTTTTAACCCCACCAGCTCTTCTAAATTTCTGCAACTTTAATACAGACATTTCTGGATCTGACGGATTTAGATCTGAATCACATTGGTTGGCTTCAGACCGAACCAGCGTTGTTTCTAAGCTGCCTCTGTGCAGTAATTGCATGGACTTGCTAGGACACAATGTTGGACAGTGTCACCCTTCCCTCTACGTGAATCTGCTCCTAAAAAATGCGTTGTCCCTTCGGATCTTCTTCTCTGCTGCTTTTCAAGCTACTTTCTGCAACTAGATCCTTCAGATTCTCCTGTTGGTGACCCTTTTAGATCTGCAATTGCTCTGATACCATGTAGAAATTTTTGAATCTTATGCCTTATGCAGAAATTATTACTGTTAATCCAGTTAAGCTCCTCCTACTTAAATAAGTTATCAACTGAATAAATTAAAATTAACATCGAAGCAAAACACATAACAAATCTCTACCAATTCAGATCTAGAATAAGCACATGCACACATTGACAAAGTGACACAGTTATTTCTGGAAAAATAGTCCCCGGAAAAACCCAAGGTGGGAAAACCGGTCTCTGGCTGCTGGAGGGTTCTATTATTAAGAATATTTTTGAATACACAACTCCGGGTTCCAGATCTGGAAAACCCGACAGAGAAAACTCTAGATCTACAACTCACTGGTTGATCTAGGGCCAAAATAATGACTGATCCACACCCTCAAATGGGATTTATAGAACTCAGCCAAGGTTAGGGCCTAGGAACCCCAGCACTGTCCTTGAAAGGCTTTGCGTCGGCCTCTGAAGCCCTTGAAAGCCTCTGCATTAGTCTTGGATGGCCTCCAAACCCTCAACGCTGCTCCGGAAGGGACTGCGTTACCTCAGAATGGGTGACACAGCCACTACGCTCCCCCTAAGGGTCTTTGTGTAACCCCTGAAGGGTCTCCTGAAAATTACGTTGTCCTTGTTGCTGCTGCCTTTCTCTGCGCTGTCCTTGAGCTGATCTCTTCTCTGCCTCTTGTATATTCTAGACCCCGGGATCAGATCATCCCCTTGGTCTAAATTCCCCTCTCTGCAACTGAAACACTTCTGAGTGTTCTTAGCAAACCCTGCCCTAGAATCTCATCTTAGCTTCAATGCTCTATCTCTGTGTGTCTTTACAAATGACCCCAAGACTTTCCTTTATACTTTTCTCGTTGACAAATCAACGGCCATGATCAGGTCTTGAATCAATGGCTAAGTTTAAAAAAAAGCTTGATCTGTGTGACTTAAGACAATTTCATCACATGTTTAGTCAAATTCACTTTAATTATTTAAGTTCCCTAAGTTTTAACTTAGGAAATATACTTAAAATAATTAATTAATTTAATATCTCCTAAACCAGAAGAAATTTCCCAAATCCATTTCTGGGTCTTGTAGATTAGGTGAACTCTAGTCCTTCCTCAAAATTTGGGACCAAGAGCACAACTGATGCTACCCCAAATACACAAAATCTCAATAGTTACCTCTCGCTGAATGGTGGTATAACACTTCCTTCTATACTGCAGCAAAAATGACCCCATTTATGGCACTTTATGGATATCATCCACCGTCCATCACATCTTCTTTAAGAGAAAATTCTAGGGTCCAAGCAGTGGAAGATCACACCAAGCATCAACAAGAAGTTCTCCAACTCTTAAAGGATAACCTAAATTTGGCACAAAATCAAATGAAACAATAGGCAGATCAACATCGCAGTGAGAGAAGTTTTGATGTAGGAGACTGGGTATTTTTACGATTACAACCATACAAACATATGTCCCTCAAGCAAGCTAAGAAGGATAATAAATTATTGACAAATTACTATGGTCCTTACAAGGTGTTGCAAAAGATTTGTACTATGGCATACAAATTGGAGCTTCCCGCTTCTTCGCGAGTGCATCCATTTTTCCATGTTTCATGCTTAATGAAGGTTATAGGGGACAAACTTCCAGTTCAAACAATATTTCTAGAACTTGATGAGGAAGGAAAAACAATATTGGAACCTGAAGCAGTCATGGAAACAAGAACTCGACAGCGACAAAATTGATCAATTTTAGAGTATCTCATCAAATGGAAGAACTTACCCACTAAAGATTCTACATGGGAGGATGAGAATTTTATACAAAAGCACCCAGAGCTACTCAAGCATTGAGGACAACACTTTTTTGAAGGAGAGGAGCATGTTAGGTCCCTATATTACTAGTATAGTCCCTTATTGTTGTTAGTGTAATGCCCTTATTATTATTGTTGTACCCTTGTAACCCCCATATTGTTATTATTGTGCCCTTACATTATTATTGTTAGATCGGCTAGGATTACATTGTGGCCCCATGGTCTCCTATATATAGAAAAGAGGTTTTGTCATTTGTATCATCCAAGAATTGTTCATTTATGTAATGTATTGGAGGTTGCCCCCTCGAAGTGGCTTATTTCTAAGGTGTTGATCTCTCTTTTCTTCTATTTTTGGAGTTGGTTTCATAACACCTTGCCTCTTAGAGTGACTTCTATAGACTAATTTTCTCTTAAAAACAGTGAAACGCCTTACTGGAACTAATCAATTTCTTGGTTTGGTTGGCACTTACCAACGAACATACATTTGTGCATGTTGATGATGAACGATTTTCCATCCTTGACGAGTTAGTAATGGTTGGATCTCAATATGAAAACTTCATCTTGCAAGTACATGTAGAGACTTCCAAACATAACTCCACATACATTAAGGGGAACTACATCTAGTTCCACTTCATCAATAAAATCATCAGTAATGGAAAATCTAATTTTTCACTATTTTGTTACCTTTAACACTACATCTTTAGTTACCCATCCCAATAGATATGGGTTTGGATGATCGAAAAATTCCAATCCCAATTTATTGACTTACTTTGATGCAATGAGATTCGTCTGCGATCCTAATTCAAAGAGAGTATTAATCTTTGTCTTCTTCACCTTTATCTTTGTGTGAAAGATTTTGGTCATTTCTTCATCTTCTTGCTGTTGAAGGATGCTCAGATTCACCTCTTTCTGCACTGATGTACAAGCAATATTCTCATCCACACCCAAGTTTCTTTCAACCTACTTTCTTAAATCAGTGGCCATGAGATTCTTCTTCTTATTGTCTTTATTTTTTCTTTGGGTCAAGTTTTGGATGCAGCGTCCAACACTTCTCCTCTGTGCGACTATCAATGTTGCAGTGGTTGTTGGGATCTTTAAATTGATGTGTTGCAGATGTCATCTTTTTATCCATTCCCGATTTTCATTTCTTCTTCCCCCCCTTAAAAGCGTAATGATGCTCCTTCTGTGTCGATCCACTTTATTACCCTTTCTTCAAGCCTATGTTCTCCAGGTATTGTACCTATACACAAGCCTCATCCACCGATCCGGGCTTGAACAACAATACTTTCTTCTAAAAATGGTTTTGTAGACCCCCCAGATACTTCAATACATTTGGGTTCTTTGGGGAGATACCCAACATTATGGCCATCTTTCTGAACTTTGTAGTGTACTCTTGTACACTCTACCCCGACTTCAACCTGAAGTAGTGTCGTCTGATCCACTGGTCCTCTACATACCCGATAGGGTAAAATTAAGACTTTATGATGGTTTTGATGTCCTCCCACTTAGCCACTGGAGGATATCCCTCCAACCTCAAGGTCTTTGTGTAGCTTTCCCACTAGGTCAGGGAATGGCCCTCTAATTTCAACTGTGTAAATGAAATATTTTGTTCCTCCTCTATATGATGAACACTAAAATACACTTCTAATTGATGAAACAAGTTATTTAGCTTCATAGCGTCTATCTCACCTTGGTACGACTTGATATCGATCTTTGTTTCCATTTTGAACAGGGACTTTAAATGGTTCATAGCACTCAAACTGGGTTGATCTACTTCAAGTCCTTTCTTCGGTTGTTTTTTTGTTTCTTCCTTATCTCCTTATATCCCCTTTGATTTTTCCTTTGTGCTAGAATCCCCATCTTCTCTGAGTAATTTGAGCTTATTGTTTAAGGCCAACATGAGGAGATTCAAATTGTGACTTATATGTGCAACTTGTGCTTCCAACCACGAAAACCTCTCCTCTGCAAGATCAAGAAGGTTATTCACAAATTCATAAACCATGATTAGGGATTTACGAATTTTGGCTTAGCTGACCTAAATCCCCTACAAATATCCATATTATACCCAAAGAATCCTAATATGATACCAATATTATCTATAAACCATCATGGATATTCAACTAGACAATTTGTCACAACAAATCTGATAAAATTATATTTAAAAATATGAAAGCTAGATTATTCGTGTTTTACTTCTCTTTCGATTTGTTGATTTGTAGATTATTGTTTATTGTGTGTGCATGAAAATTATAATATATGCATAACATAGAGAACTGTTGGGATTATGATAAAGGTGTTGTCCTTGATGGCAACCCACTTGTAACAGAGTTCACAGATCATATCAGAGGTGTCAGAGTGATGGAACAAAATGACATAATGATGGGACAGAGGTTTGCAGGTTAGAATCAGAAAATTATTAAAGGTAAACATTTGAAGATCTATATGCGGGTTAGTTAAGGAAAAGTCTAGTATACGCGCGGGTACGAAGAAATGAAGTCACGTATATGCTGGCGCACTAATTTATAATATCAGGGGTCTTTACCATGGTATTAGCCCACAATATTAAGCGCAGTAACGATTATTTGATCCCGTCCAAGAATACCATCGACACTTGTGTGGTTTTGGTTCATGGTATTAGTTAAGGCTCAAACTATATAAGGAGGTGAAAATCAAAGTGCTAAGTGTGCATGAGTAATATTAATGAATGATTACTTCAATCTAAAGTATATTTGCCTGGTATGGGCTATAGTTGATTGATAGATCTGATATAATGATGCACTCATGAATACAATGATGGATCAAGATCTCTAAACCTATGTATTTGCATGATATGTTTATGACTTGTTTAGATATGTGGTATGGCGCATGTTTGCTGCAATGAAGGGTATGATCCGAGTAAGTTTGAAGTTCTGAAATATTGCACAATCTTGAATTATTTACAGATGTATAAGTTGGTTTGACACGAGGAAGACGCATATACGTGTGAGTTTGGTTCTACATAGTAGCGTATATGTTCAGTAATATGTTGATATCTATACGCGAGTTGGTTTTGGGATAAGCGCGTTCATACACAAATAAGTCTACTGAAAGGCACGTATGCAAGCCAAGGTTTTGCTGAAGAATGCTGAAGAAAATATATGATCAATTTTACTGTATTTCTATTGTTTTTCAATGATGTCTTAACATATATCTGGGTTGTTTGAGTATTGATTATACTTCTAGTTGATTGTGATTAAATATCAGTGATTGGATGGTAGATTGATGATTCAGTGAATGATTTGGTACATTTATATGTTTCAGTTTGATGTATGGTATTGGGCTTAAATGAGTGTAGTGGGTCTAGTCTGAAAATCTGATGAAAAGAGGCCTACAAGTTGTGATGTATTGAAGTCTATGGATCCAGTGTGAAAATTTATGAAACTTGGTCTGCGGTGGTGTTGAGGGTTGGAACCTTCAGTGAGGAAGTGAAAGCTTCATGCCAGTAGGAGTTGGTGATCAGATCAGGGATTTGTAGCTCCCTTCCAGTGGTGGTCGGTAAATGAGAGAAGGGGGTCGAAGCTCCCTTCCAGTGGTGGTTGGTAAACGAGATCAAGGGATTGGAGCTCCCTTTCAATTGAAGTTGGAGAACGAGTGAAGGTTGTAACCTTCTACAGGTGGGTACCTACGTGATGGTATGAGTATGCACCAATACATGATTGTAAGCAGCGTTCTATATAATAAATATTGAAGACAGAGACGACAACAGCAGTGGTTTTCTCCGAAATTGGGTTTCCACCTTAAAGTCTGGTGTTCATGTGTGTTGCTTATGTGTGATGGTTTTTTCTTTTCTTACTGCACATGTTTACTGCTTACTAAATGTCTGATTAATTAATGATGCACTGGTCTAAGTAAAGTTATTGAAGATTTATCTTAATTATAAGTACTTTGGGCATACGTTAGTTTCCTGAATAAAAGTGGTGTACATACACTAGTTGGCTTAAGTATAGTCGCGTATACAATTCCGTAAATAAATTTAAAAGTCTATGTGAGTTTTAAATATTGATTCACCGCCTCTCCCCCCCTCTCAGTGTTTTTCCCAAAAATTGGTATCAAAGTAAGTCCTTCTGAAGAAGCTTTATCACTTGAAGGAGAACCGTCGCAATGGAAAGTCATGAAGGAGTATTTTCTATCAGACCACCATTTTTCAATGGAAGTAAGCTATTGTTCTAGAAGATACGAACAAGAGCTTATCTGCAAAGTCTTGGACCAGATGTATGGGGAATAGTAGAAGGAGGTTATCAATATCCAACAGTCGTTCCTTCAGATGCAACAGAAAATAAGAGATATGAAACCAATGCAAAAGTTCTCAATGCCTTATTGGAAAGCTTAACAGAATCAGAATTTGTCAAAGTCATGCAGCTAAATTTAGTAAAGGAAATATGGGACAAGATCATTCAGAGCTATGAAGGTGATGCCAAGGTAAAAACTGCTAAACTTCAATATGAAAATCTCAGAATGCATGATGATGAAAGTATTGCAAGTTTATTTCTAAGAATAGATGAGATTGTGAATTCTATGAGAAATATGGATGAAGATAAAATATTCAACTTTAGTAGAGAAAATATTGATACCTCTAATTCCAAAATTCGAGCAAAAGTGTTTGCCATTGAAGAAAAGAAGGATCTGCAGACTCTTACTTTTGTTCAACTTCACGAGATCATGACTGCTTTTGAAATGAGAAAAGGAGGTCCCTCAAAAGTCGGAGAAGCCACATTTAAGGTCTATGCAAAAGGAAAATAAAATGAAGTTCTCAAGGAATCAAGTTATATATTAGAAGAAGATGAGGAAAATTTTGTGAGGAAACTTCAACCAGGTACTGGAAGGTTCAGAGGTAAGCATTCCTTCAAGTGTTTTGCTTGTGGTAGAGTTGGTCATTATGTTGCTAAGTGTCCTTATAAAGAAAATCATGACAAAAAGAAACAATTTGAAAATAGGAGAAGCTTCTATACAAATGAAGATAGTGATAGTTTATCAATTGGAGAAGAGGGAGAGTCTGATCAATAAATGCAAGTACTCATGGCATTTACTATTAATGATGATAATGCCCTAAAAGAGAAGAATCCTTTTATTGAAGAATCACATAAATCAAGGAAGAAAAGATGGTTTCATGGATGTTGTTTCTATTGTAACTTATTTGGGCATAAGGCCACTGATTGCAGTTTAAGTATGTTGAAGAGAACTGGGAGTTTGGATAAGTTCCAACACACAATAAGAAATTTTAAGCAAAGCTGGAAAAAGAAGAAACATCGGTCAAAAGCATAGGGAATGTTGACCCTACTGCGGTCAGTTGTTTCTAAAGCTCATTTCTCTTAATGACAACAGGAGTGATGTGAGATACATTATCCGAATCAGTAATGTATCATCACAAGGGGAGAAATATATGGCGATTCCCATGGTTGGTTTGGTAATTTTGGTTGTTTATATTTCTGACAGTGCATCTGATGTGACAACAGAAGACAAGTACAGACTGTACAAGCTCAGGGGGAGCTGAAGCAATGAAATTTTTAGTATTTCACATTATGTATGCGGATTCGATGAAAGCAAGTCACGTATGTATGTGAGTTCATTTGTAGATAGTCGTGTATGATTTTTTTTCTGATAGAAAAATAGAGAGACGGACTCAAGAATAGATTCTGACATGTTGCTGACAGTTTTGATTTAATTTTCTTGGTTTATTGTTGATGGTTACAAGTCTGTTGATATGGTATTAAGTTATGATTATCTAATTTATGAAGATGCTTTGATGAATGAATTGTGGTCAGACTTGACAGTGAACACGTAGCACAGGTTCAAGGGGAGCATTAGCCTTGCTGAGTATAATGCATTGTTGGCATTATATTTATAATGGTTGTTGAATTATGTTCGATGATCTCTCTCTATTGAGGTCCTTTGGTCTTAGTTATAAAAGTCATATCTGTAATTTGATATAAAGGTCATGTTGAGACCTATGATGTAAATATTGTCATATTTAATCATGTATGGACTTTTTCAAATATGTAAACCCACTTGACTAGGTGATTGAGTCAAATATGTAATCCCACTTGGTTGGGTAGTTGAGTCAAATATGTAACCCCACTTGGTTGGGTGATTGATGTGATTATGAGTCCTTGGTGATAGGAAAGGTCATACTCTGATGAGTTATAGAGTCTTCCAATTCATTGAAAATATTTTAAAGATTCAACATGTGCTCAGGGGGAGCATGGTCAGTATAGTGCAGCCTAGATCTACAGAGCTCTTGTATCTACAAGGAAAAACAAACCTTGTTTCAGCATTGGTCTGCCCTTTTCCCTTGATGTCAAAGGGGGAGAGTAAATTGGTGTTTGAATAATGCTTATATTGATGTGTCTAACAGGTATCTTCAAGTTATGGTGATCAAACATCAATATGGTTGCCATCAGGTCCAAAGGGGGAGATTGTTGTAATTATGATAAAGGTGTTGTCCTTGATGACAACCCACTTGTAACAGAGTTCACAAATCAGATCAGAGGTGTCATAGTGATGGAACAGAATGACAGAATGATGGGACACAGGTTTGCAAGTCAGAATCAGAAGATTATTAAAGGTAAATATTTGAAGATCTATACGTGTGTTAGTGAAGGCAAAGTCACGTATACACGCAGGTACGAAGAAACAAAGTCGTGTATGTGCTAGCGCACTAATTTTGTAATACTGGGGGTATTTACTATGGTATTAGCCCACAATACTGAGTGCATTAACGTTTATTTGATCCCCTCCAAGAATACCATCGACATTTGTATGGTTTTGGATCATGGTATTAGCTAAGGCTCAAACTATATAAGGAGGTGAAAATCAAAGTGCTAAGTGTGCATGAGTAATATTAATGAATGACTACTTCAATCTGAAATATATTTTCATGGGTATAGTTGATTGATAGATCTGATATAGTGATGCACTCAGGAATACAATGATGGATCAAGTTCTCTAGACCTAAAATGACTATGTATTTGCATGATATGTTTATGAGTTGTTTAGATATGTGGTCTGGCGCATGTTTGCAGCAGTGAAGGGTATGATTTGAGTAAGTTTGAAGTTTTGAATTATTGCGCAATCCTTCCTTATTTATAGATCTATATGTGGGTTTGACACAAGGAAGTCATGTATACACGCAAGTTTGGTTTTGCAGAGTAGCGTATATGTTCAGTAATATGTTGATATCTATACGCGAGTTGGTTTCGGGATAAGCATGTTCATACGCAAATAAGTCTACTGAAAGGCATGTATGCAAGCCAAGGTTTTGCTGAAGAATGTTGAAGAAAATATCTGACCAATTTTATTGTATTTCTGTTGTCTATCAATGATGTGTTAACATAGATCTGGGTTGTTTTGAGTATTGATTATACTGCTAGTTGGTTGTGATTAAAGATCAATGATTAGTTGGTAGATTGATGATTCAATGAATGATTTGGTACAGTTATATGTTTCAGTTTGATGTATGGTATTGAGCTTAAATGAGTGTAGTGGGTCCAGTCTGAAAATATGATGAAAAGAGACCTACAAGTTGTAATGTATTGAATTCTATGGATCTAGTGTGAAAATTTATGAAACGTGGTTTGCAGTGGTGTTGAGGGTTGGAGCCTTCAGTGAGGAAGTCGAAGCTTCTTGCCAGTAGGAGCTGGTGTTCAGATCAAGGGGTTGTAACTCCCTTCTTGTGGTGGCTGGTAAACAAGAGCAAGGGGTCGAAGCTCCCTTTCAATGGTGGCTGGTAAACGAGATCATGGGTTGGAGCTCCCTTCCAGTTGGAACTGGAGAACGATTGAAGGTTGTAGTCTTCTGCAGCAGGGTGCCTGTGTGCTGGTATGAGTCTGCGCTAGTACAAGATTGTAAGCAGTTTTCTGTATAATAAATATTGAAGACATAGACGACAGTAGCGATTGTTTTCTCCCACATTGGGTTTCCACCTTAAATCTTCGTGTTCATGTGTTGCTTATGTGTGATGGTTTATTTTGTTCTTACTACACATGTTTACTGCTTACTAAATGTCTGATGAATTAATGATGCACTAGTCTAAGTAAAGTTACTAAATATTTATATGAATTATGAGTACTCTGGGCATACGCTAATTTCCTGAATAAAAGTCACGTACACATGCTAGTTGGCTTAAGTATAGTTGCTTATAGAATTGAGTAAAGAAATGTAACAGTGTGTGTGAGTTTTAAATATTGATTCACCCCCTCTCCCCCACCCTTGCTCGGTATTTTTCCCAACAAGAAAAACAAAATTAAAAGTTCACAAACCACAATTTGACACACGATATAATTTGGGAAATCCTTTCGGGAGAAAACTCAATTGGGAGCTTAGGCCACTCAACTCTCTTTCTTTGAATAGAAAATAATTGAGTACAAAGAAGTATGGTGTGTGGCCCATGGGCCACTATAGTGAACAAGTCATTTCTATGTGCTCTCTCCTTATCCATTTCGACTATTTTGCTCATATATGGAACCCACTTTCCTCCCAGTGGCCTAGTTCCAATATAACTTGATAACCTAGTAGAGGTTAGGTTTGACAACCTCAACCCTTAACCAGAGTTACAATATGGACTCTTCTAGAGTCTTCATCATAATCATGTGGCTAGCTCTTTTTTCCATGAGTTATGGAGGTTGACGTGGCACCCTTTCAAATTATGGTGGTAAAAATAGGAAGGTCAACTTCCGAGTGGCATAACTTTTGCATACAAACTTTGATTAAGGCAGTGATTCTTGTGCATTGGAAAGGTCTTTGTCTGTAAAATATGAAAAATTGGTGCAATGTTAATGTGACAAATGTTTACCCCCAAAAAAATGTCATTTGATGCCTCAAAATGCTCCTTGAAGTTTCAAACCCCAATTTGCCAAACTGGATCCCGCTGGTAAAAATGGTCCTTTGAGTTGATTCCTCCTTTTTTTTCCACTCTGAAAGCATCGATATGGATGACAAACAATATAATGTTCCAATTCAAATTAGACACAACAGTGGCCATAGAAGTTAAAGAGAGCAACTTGTATAGGTTGACAAGAAAACATGTTCAAGCATTGTTACCTGACAATGACAACCTTTGTGAGTTATGGCATAAGAGGATGGGACATTTGCACTAGAGGGTGTTGTTGATTTTGAGGGAGATTGTCACTAGTCTTCCATATTTCAACATTAAGTAGTAGGGCACATGCAGAGGGTGTACACTTTGCAAAAATGCCAAGGCTTCTTTCCCAAGCAGTATGAGCAAGTCCAAGGGGATCTTGGATCTTATTCATTTAAATGTATGTGGAATGATGTCAGTGACATCATTATAGGGGTTTCTCTTCTATTTCGTTTTTTTCAATAACTATTCCAAGAAAACATGGTTCTCCTTCATGAAGACTAAGGATGAGGTCTCCAACCTGTGTCGAGAGTTCAAGGTCCCGGTGGAGAACCAAGCTAGGAAGAGGATCAAGGTCTTAATGTTAGGCAATAGGGTAGAGTACACCTCCAATAACTTCAAGGATTTCTACAAGGAGGCAGGAATCAAGAGGGAGATTACAATCACATACAACCCTCAACAGAAAAAGGTTGCAAAGAGAGAATCAATCCATCAGCAATTATTCCAAGGCAATGATACATGACCTAGAGCTACCTATGTTTCTATGGGCAAAAGCATTTAACACTACAAGGTATGTATAGAACAGGATTCCTCATAGGATATTAGGATACAAGGCTCCTCAGGAGGCATTGATAGGGGTGATGCCAAAGATAGGGAACTTGCACATCTTTGGTTGTCTAGTAGACATTCATGTTCCTACGAAGAAGAGGACAAAGCTAGAACCTTTAAGACAAAAGGGGATTTTTTTTTGGCACAGTGAGACCTCAAAGGCTTACAAGATCTTCATACTAGCACAAAGGAAGACAATTGCGAGCGAGGATGTAAATTTCAAGGAGAATTTGGCATCTTGAAAGTCTCATTAGGTGCCACTAGTAATGATGAATGACAAGAAACATGAGGCTCCAAAGGTAGAGATGCATGCAAGGTGTCAACCTTCAGGTGGGGAGCAATCAATAGGTCCTTTCAATTCTATGAAGAGGCCCAAGTGATTTGAGCAAACATTGAGGGATTTTCAAGCACATGTGTAAGCTCCTACAAGCACATTCAAGAAGAGTAGGCCCCCGAAGATATTTCAAAACTATATGGCACTAACAAGTAGAGTCCTTGAAGAGATAGCAAATCGAGAGTTTTGGAGCAAAGGCATGGTAGAGGATGATGCATGGGACATTATACCAAGACTAGAGGGATAGCCAATTCTAGGTAACTCTTCATAAGACACCTCTCTCACTAATAGGGAGTGTTGATGTTTGTAACTCAGGAAGGTACTACTTGACAAGCCTAAGATTCTAGGTTTGTGGAAGTCACCCAATAGACCCTTAAACTTAGCAATTTCTTTAGTAATTAAAGCAATTCCTTTTTATAAGATAAAGTGATTTAATATAATGAAATGCAAAAACAAATTCATTAGTGAATTCGATAAATCTCAACCATCAATAATTTTGGAGATTGGGATTATGGATTCATTTAATGACTCGAACTTATAAAAGAAAGGCTAGGCTAATGGAAGATACACCCAACACATCTAATGAGCACAAGACACTGAGAGAAAGACATCTCAATAATTGGGTGAAAAAGACTTTTATTTGAGTGTACCGAGTTCAAGGATGGTGCAAGGAGAAGCAAGGGAGATTCAAATCAACCAAACAAATTGAAGGACAAATATAGGGCTTGATTAGCTAGATCAATCCCAAGTTTTTGTATATAATTTCCTTAGTGGGCCTTATCCCAAGAAGGGGGCCCTTGTAAGTTTTGAGTTATTTAATTGAAAACCTTATTTGAAGGGAAAAAATCCTCATATGCATGTGATTGTGAGATTGTGATTTAATTTGCTTCCACCGATTATTTTGTTTATGTTAAAACTCTAGCCGTATTATTATTCAGTATATATAATCTGCTAAGAAGTAATTAACTAGGTGATAGGGTTTAGGAAAATTAACAAATTTAATATATCATTTTCTATTTGACATCTATTTTATCACACATATTGGTGTTTTTTCCACATCTATATACCAATGTGCTTGTTTAATGCTACTATTGGTTAAAAAAAATGAAAATAATAATAATAATAATAATTGTATTTGTAATACTAGGGTTAAGAAAAATAAAGTTGATATATTAGCATCTATTTCAGTTGTTTTTCCACATTTAAATACCAATGTGTTTGTTTGATGCTACTATTGGTTTATATATATATAAAATACTGACCACAGTTTGCTAACTCTTGCACTTTTTACCCCTGGCAATTCTTTATCATTGCCAATATTTTCAACAAATATCCTTGTTAATTGAATTTATATTATATACCATAAAGATGCAATCACACGAAACTCTGAATCTTCTCAAGGCCTTTCTAACAAACCAATCACAACTCCTAATACGACACGATTTCCTGTCAAATTAAATCGGTTAGCACTACATAGCATCTTTTAGAAATGGTGAGAAACGTCCACGTTCTTGGCTAGATATTATAGCATTTATAATCTCTTGGGAATGATATGAAAAGTGTTTACAACACACTAATGTAGACTAACTACATTTCGGAATTTTATTGTGCAGTTTATAAATATCAACAGAAGAGGCACTCGACTTTATAATTATAATATTCAAATCACCTTCAGTGGTGAAAATGGCACTTCAGTCAAGTCTATGAATAAAGGAATCACATAACGGTATACTAGGTTTTCACATGCTAAAATAGATTATTTATGTCATATTAATCTTTAACTCCCTTGATTTTTAAACAGTATAAATTCCATTTTCCTTGGAATATTCACAAGTTTGCTTCGAAAACTATGATCACTACCTTTTATAGTCACAGAAGCAATTTTATCTTCAACGACATAATTCGTGTGAAGAGCACGGGCCGCCTCATACTTTTTAATATCCAAACCTGTGAATGAACAATTGACTGCTCAAGATCTGCATTTTTTTCATACATTCTGCCCCGAACAACAACAACCCGAGTGCCATGTGCTTTTGAATTATTAAGATCATCATATGAAGTCAGAATAGGAAGTTATCGGCCACTTTTTGCAAGTGTTTTGAATCAATTATCAACGAAGAACCCAAAGAGCCATGTAGGTGATCTTAGCAATATGAAGATGTTCTGCATCATCCACAACAAATCAGCATAAGTTGCTTAGAAGAACAATCACGGTTAGCTGCAAACAATAGTTTGAACACTCATGATGAAAAGGGCAAACCTCGAATAAAGAAACATAATTTTACTCATATTTACCAGAGAACAACCTTCTTTGCTTGTCTGACACTTTTATGCATGTGATATTGACTATATGTATAATTATGTGAACATTTATATGTTCGTTCCTTCCAATGTCGAAATCAAGCCAAGGGCTTCAACTGCCACTGTTTGATTCAGAGCACCACATGCTTCAGTGTACATTTTTATTAGCTCCTTCCTTTCCTCTAGTTTTAAATGACTTTTAAGACTTTCGGCTGCCATCTCCATTTCAGGCTGCATCAAGAAATCCAGATGTCACACTGATATCCCAAAAATCACAATAATTACTATTTATGGTAATGTTTAATGCACTGCATTCTCTGCTGCCATATTTATGAAATTGCTTCATAAAGGTAAAATCTCAAATACTGCCTTTAAATTCAGAAATCACACATAAAACTGCGAAGATAGTCATCGTTAACAACCTCAAAGGTGTACGTTTTGCCAAGCTACAAGCATTTCTAATTTAGGCATTCTGATACATGCAAAAAATTTCAGACCTGCAAACTATCATGGGAATGATTGGCAGATTAACATTTGGACAGCTACATCTAGGTTTCAGACAATGCTCCAATTTGTTTCAGCGACGTGACATAAAGATAGCAGATTAACTTTTGGACAGCTAAAACTTGGCTTGAGACAATGTCCCAGTTTCTCTCAGCCGGATGCCATAAAGATATAGGGAGGCTATAAGGGAGTAATTACATGAAAAGTAATGTACGAAACTCCTATTCTCTGCCTTTTGCTGTGCAATTGGCAGTTGCCAATATAAACAAATAGAGATATGTATGGTATTTTCTCGAATGAGAAGAATGTTTCTGACAAAATCAAGTATGCTACTCTCGGATTTGCCTTTCTGCAACTCTGTTGTCTGATCTTGTTCTTTCTGCAGCTTCTCGGTGATAGATACAACATTATTTTCATCCGGATAATATTGCATTCATATGAAGAGAGTTATATATTAACATTGGTGGACAACATTTAATACATATGTAGTAGCGTTGATATATGGAACGCATTTCTCATTGGAGCATTGATTTTGTTATATTGATTACATTGGAGCGCCCATGCTCAATAAGGCATATGGCACTAGTTCATTCATTACACTAGTGGCCAGCGTTTATACATTGCAACAGTGTAATATGGAGAGCTAATGGTGCTTTAATACAATGGTATGGTGCGTAGATATGGTATTGATGCTTTAATGCAATACGTTAATACAATGATGGGTTATACATTTACAATGCAATGCGTTGAGTTGTGTTCCAACAACATTGATTAGTGATTGAAGTAGCGTATTATTTTATTGGAGCATCATTGTTTATACATTGCAACAGTGTAAATATGGAGAGCTAGTGGTGCTTTAATACAATGGTATGGTGCGTAGATATGGTATTGATGCTTTAATGCAATACGTTAATACAATGATGGGTTATACATTTACAATGCAATGCGTTGAGTTGTGTTCCAACAACATTACCGTTATATATCCCAACAACATTGATTAGTGATTGGAGCAGCGTATTATTTTATTGGGGCAGCATATATAACTTCCACTTATAATTGCGTTGGCCAAAACCTGTGGAAGATATTCATATAAATAATTTGCATTACAAAGCAAAGCAAATGAACCAGCGTTAATCTTTGCAAAATACAGCATTATTTGCCTTACAAAGCAAATGAACCAGCGTTAATCTTTGCAGAACCAGCCCAGGGTTCAATATGGAGTTCATTTATTCATTCATGGACAGCGTTCAATAATGCATTAGCGTTCATTTACTCGTGGGCAGTGTTCAAGATATGGCAGCATAGGTATGGTTTTTTTTATTGCGCTAGAAAGACTATTATTACAACAAATATGGCAATATGCTTTATTTTTTTTATAGGAGCAGCGTAGATATGGATTTTCATGCAGTATTGTTTGCAGTGCGAATTTGTTGGAAAGCTTCCAGAATGGACAACGTTTGGTGGAGAAGCGTTCATTTGCTGAGCATATTTTTTGTTAGATATGGTTATGCGTGTATTTACTTAGTCCATATGACTTCATGGAAAGCATTAATATTGTTTGTGACCAGCAGCCCATCGTCAATACATTCCTTTCACGCTTTATGATATATAATGCTGCTATTCAACGCTGCTTTAATGCTTTACAACGCTGCTATAAAATGAAAATAAATTGGAATGCTATATTACAATGCAACGCTATATACAACGCAACGCTGCAACATGCTGTTATATTGGAATACAAGCAATAATACAATGCTCTTATGCAATGTGTTCATTCCTACGCACCAGCATTCATTCTTATGCAATGCGATATGGTTTTCATATGCATTTGGTAGAAGGTCAATGCCATATGTTGTTCAATGTGTTTAGTGTCAGAAGCATGCAACCCTTCATTGCAGCTCTACATTGCAGCGTTCAAGTCATGGAGAGTGTAGTGATATTGATTGGAGATGAGATATATCTGCCTGGATATAGCTACATATGTTTCTTATTAGTGTTATAGTATTGTTATCCAAGATCGAATTAGTGTTTTATGCCCTAATCTGTATCAGCTTCTTCTTTCACGAAGTCATCTCACGTATCCAGGTTTTTCTCACATTTTTCGAAAATCTAAATAGCAAAAGGTTTCTCAAATCACATTTTGCTTCGATTTTTATCGGGATCCTATCCCAATCTATATAAGCGTTGGGGGCCTTACAAATGGCCTGATGAAATGATTCTAAGCCTAGCCAAGAATGATGATATTTAGGGAAAAATCTGACTTGTATGACAGATTTCACAATAGAGCAGAGTGCCTATATTGGGAGATCAAATGAAATGAATAGAAAAATCAATAATCATGCATATAGAGAGAGTTCATCTGTAGAAAAGTATATAGTTTATGCCACTACAAATATGCGAAAATATTTTGTGTATGCCAACTCAAATGAGGATGATATGTTTACCCGTACTTGAAAATGGTTCATCTGTAACATGCTTGAGTTGTAGTAGTGAATGCAGCAACTTATTATTTGCTCAGCAATTAGTTAATGCAACAGCAGTGTTTATAATTTTTTTCAGAAACCCCTTGCCATTGATGTCAAAGGGGGATGTCAAAGGGGGAGATAAAAGCAGAGGCATAAGTATATACATGGAGTTTATTATTTTTTTTTTCAAAATGAGGATCATTGTATTGCCATCAATGTCAAAGAGGGAGATTGTTGGCATTGTTGTCATTGATGGCAAAGAAGTAGCAGCAAAGCAAAGGAGCAGCAATGAAACAGCAAGGCAAGGATGTTGTCAGTGTTGAAAAAATGACAATAATTAATAATGTAATTAACTTAGTAAATACATTTTACCATTCAGTCAGTTTGAAAGTTACGTAACGAAATAGCCAATATTAAAATGGTGATTGCTTGAGAGGCTTGACATAACTTGGAGAATCATTTTTTAGCTATAAAATTTCCAATCCCTTGTCCCGTGGAGGTTTCCTTGACACACTGTCATGGTTTTACCACGTAATTCCTGTGTTAATTTGTGTGATTCAATTTCTATTCTATTTTGTATTTCTTTCTCAATTGGATGCTAAATAGACTCAAAATAACAAGTAGTAGTATCAGAGCTTGGTTGTGATGTCAAATTGATTTTTTTAAAATTGTGTACACGCACAGAGCCGCCGTTGGAGCCCGCAGAGTATATCTAAAGAGATAGTCCTTTTCACCATTGAAATTCTATCAGGAGCCCTAATCCGCACACAATTGAAAGAGGCAGGGGTCATTTGAATGAGCATGCACAAAGCCATAATTTTTTTTAGTCGTTGGTCGAAGTCTGGAGTGCTATTGTGCAGCCAGAGCCCGATGAAAGAAAGGAGCAGTCAAGAAGCCGAGCCACGCTCCCTGACGTTGTTATGAATCTAATTCATAACTAAAGTAATAAATATAGTTATTAATAGAATTAATAGCAATAAATGTAATTACTAGTTAATCAAATAGTAATTATGTAATTAGTGATTAAGTTAGCTTAAAAGGCATGCCTGTTCATGAAAAGGTACCTGCATAGGTATAAAAGCAGGACCTCATTGTAATCATTCAATCATGTCATATCTTATCAATAAAATATTTATTATTATAAATACCTCTTGTGTATTTTTATAATTAAAGCCTTTTGCTATTAAATCTACAAATCTGCAAGTCTTCTGCTACTGTATTCAAATCTACGAATTCCGCTGCTACAGACGTCGATTGGGAGTCTGTGTCAAAGCCGACACTAAGCCATCGGTTGAAGAGCCCACGAAACCACTGCCTGCCTGGAATTTCAAAAAAAAAAAAAAAAAGAGGGCTGAAAAAAAACCATTGGTCGAAGAGTAGAGCTGCCCTAGAACCCCCGCTTTGCATACACCGACTCTAAAGAAGAAGAACCGTCGATTGAAGAGCAGAGCTGCCTGAGCCGCTGTTAGTCGATTGTCGGTGTATTTTTGAAGCAGAACCACTGCATTCTTGGAGGAAAGAAGTCAATCTGACTACGCGAACGCTGAAAAAGAAAAGACAGCCCCTGCAGCTGATTAAAAAAGAATAAAGTAGACAACTGTCGGTTTATTTGAAACAGAATCTCGAGTATTTTTTTATTTTGGCAGCAGGAAACCATTGTTTGTACAAAAAAAAATATTTGAATTTTTTTTTTCAATTCTGAAGAGTTAAGTTGGGTTTCGAAAATGAAGTTTCAATTTTGAAGAGTTAAGTCTCAAATTTGAGTAGGGGATTTGAAGTTTCTTTTAAATAGTGGTTAAAAAGAGAAACCCTAGTTAAAGAAACCAAAAGAAAAGAATTCAAAAAAACCCTAATTGAAGACAATTAAAAAGGTAAAACCTAGTTGGACTCAACAGAATTTTATCATTAATAAAATTATTTGAAAGTGCCTGTGTAGGAAGAAATGGCAAAAATGACTAATGCTAAGTTTGAGGTGGAGAAGTTCACTGGCAAGAATAATTTTGCATTGTGGAAACTGAAAGTAAGGGATTTACTGGTGCAACAAGGGTTACACAAAGCTTTAGATGAGGTTAGGAAGAAACTTGTTGGCATGACAGATTTGGATTGGGAGGACTTGGATGCCCGAGCTCTCAGTATCATCAGGTTGTGCCTGGCAAATATTGTTGAAGAAACCTTAGCAGCAGGTTTGTGGGGGAAGTTGGAAACATTGTATATGACCAAATCTTTAACCAACAGAATTTATTTGAAGAGGCAACTATATAGGTTTTTAATGAAGGGTACTAAAATGTTTTTAATACAATTATTTTCCAATTGTCATCTATGGAAGTTAAATTTCAGGAAGAAGACAAAGCTATTATTTTGTTGTGTTCCTTGCTCGAGTCTTGGGATCGCTTTGTGACTTCTATCAGTTTGAGTACAACCGAATCTTTGGAATTTGATTCAGTTGTGGGAGCTCTGTTATCTTAAGAAGTACGAAGGAAGTCCAACATTGAAACTTTCGCACCAGAAGCCATGGTAGCCAGAAGTCGGTCCAAGGAAAGAGGGGAGAAAGCAAGGAGTTCTTCTAGATCAAAATGAAAAGGAGTTACGTGTTTATGGGTAATAATGTATCTTGTCGGACTAATGGAATGGGAAATATCATAATTAAGATGTATGATGATACAGTTAGAACATTAACTGATGTTAGACATGTACCTGAATTCAGGAAAAATTTGATCTCTTTGGGAGTATTGGACTCGAAAGGTTACAAGTTTTCAAGTCAAAAATGGAGTGCTGAAAGTTTCAAAAGGCACTTTGGTTGTTATGAAGGCTAAAAAGATCAGAAATCTTTTATTAAGATGTATGATGATACAATTAGAACATTAACTGATGTTAGACATGTACCTGAATTCAGGAAAAAATTGATCTCTTTGGGAGTATTGGACTGGGAAGGTTACAAGTTTTCAGGTCAAAAATGGAGTGCTGAAAGTTTCAAAAGGCGCTATGGTTATTATGAAGGCTAAAAAGATCAGAAATCTTTACACACTCAAAGGAAGTACTCAAGTCAGTGAGGCAACGACTGTATCTGAGAAGGAAAAAGAAGATACTCGCCAATGGCATCAAAGGCTGGGTCACATGAGCGAGAAGGGTCTTCAGGTACTGATGAATCGTAAATTGCTTCCTAATTTGAAATCCTTGAGGTTGTATTTTTGTAAACATTGTGTATAATAGTAAAGGAATTTAAAAAATGGAAGTCATAATAGTAAAAGAATTTTGGACTATATTCGTTCTAATCTTTGGGGACCATCTTCTTGTAGAAATTTCTGAATCTTAATTCTTATGCAAAAATCTTAATTCTTATGCAAAAATTATTTATGTTAATCCGGTTAAGCTTCTCCTACTTACACAAGTTATCAACTGAATAAATTCAAATTATCATCAAAGAAAAACACATAACAGATCTCTACCAATTCAGATCTAGAATAAGCACATGCACACATAGACAAAGTGACAGTTATTTCTGGACAAACTGTCCCCGAAAAAACCCAATGTGGGAAAATCGGTCTCTGGCTGCTGGAGGGCTCTATTATTAAGAATATTTTTGAATACACAACTGCGAGTTCAGATCACGAAACCCTACGGAGAAAACTCTAGATCTGCGGCTCTGGTTGATCTAAGACCAAAAACAACGACTGATCCACACCCTCCGATGGGATTTACAATGACGAACTCACCCGAGATCTGGTCCCTAGAAAGCCAGTGGCACTTTGAAAGACAACAACATCTGCGGAAGAGTGCATTCTTGTCCACATTCTTCCTTTCTGCCTCTTTGCCTTTCTTTATGTTGTCCTTACGTCTCCTCTGCCTTCTTGTGTATTCTAGACCAGGATATGTACATCATGGTCTAAATTCCTTTGTGCAAGTGAAACATAGAATTCTTACTTGACCCCACCTAGAATCTCGGCTGCTTGTTCTCTGTACTTACTCTTAATATTCATCTTTACAAATGACCCCAAACCTTTCCTTTATACTTTTCTCGTTGGGAAACCAACGACCATGATCAGATCTTGAATCAATGGCTAAGATTAAAAGAAAGCTTGATCCGTGTGACTTAAGACAATTTCATCACATGTTTAATTAAATTCACTTTAACTATTTAAGTTCCCTAAGTTTTAACTTAGGAAATACATTAAAATAATTAATTAATTTAATATCTCCTAAACCAGATGAAATTTCCCAAATCCATTTCTGGGTCTTGTAGATCAGATGAACTCTAGTCCTTCCTCAAAATTTGGGACCTAGAGCACAACTGATGCTACCCCAATACACAAAATCTCAACACTCCCTCATAGCATCAAGGGTGTGCTCTAGCAATACATCACACTTGTGCATTGCATGATTTTGGGCACTGGTTCTATGTTGCTGAAGCTTGGCCTCCTGCCACTCAACTCTGCACTACTGCGGCCATTCTGTACTGTTGCCCATAATTCTGCCACTGCCACTGCAACCACTGTACTGCAACTCCCTCTCAATTTGTTGCATCTGTGCTGCTCATAGCACTGCCACTGCTGATTTGTTGCACTACAACTTCAGTTGTTGAAAGAAACAACTGAATCTCCTGCCCAATCTTTGACAAACAAGTCAAATGGGATGCATCCTCATCACTGAAGCTCCATAGGCTACAGATCTGTGCTGGCATCTAAAGAACGATGCACAGCTACAGCTCTACCTGCGTAATCAGACTCCCTCTGCACTACTGAAGTCACATCAGCCCCTTGTGCTGAAATCTATCACGCTGCTGCTATACTGCGCTATCCCTATGAAGCCTTCTGCGTTGTTGCAGCTCTGCACTGCGTAAGCAGCACTGCTCTGCGCTGCTGAAGTCACATCAGCATCTGTGCTACTACTACTTCTATGATGCTACTGCTTTGCTCTGCGCTGCTCCTCCCAGTCTTCAGATCTGCCTCTACCTCTGCTTCATCTGTGATCTATGCACCCACTGCTCCACTTGTCCTGCTACTGTCTTAAGGCTACTGTAGCTCGCTTGTTGATCTAAGAGATGAGCTGCTCAAGTATCCCGCCTTACATTCTGTAGATCCTCTACAGATCCATGTCGCCCCACTTTCGTGGTTCATGAGCGTTCATGGCTACATCATCTCCTGACCCATCATCTACCACCGCTGCTTTGGAAGAAGATGCTTCCTTGTCCTTCTTCTTTTCTAGACAATGGCTGGCAAAATGTCCCATTTCACCACACTGGAAGCACTTGATCTTAGAAAGATCCTTCTTCTTCTTCAGTTGCTTCTTTGATGGCAAGGTTGCATCTTCCTCCTCTTCCTTCTTAACCTTGCTCAACACAGGGATGTGTTGATTCTTGGTGAACCTTCGTAGTTCCTCTTGCTGCAGGATCGACCACAAGTTGTCCTAATCTGGGAGGTCCGCTTTGCCCAAGATACTTTGGACCAATGTTGCACGAAGCGGGGACGTTTTTTGGAAGCAGAGACGCGGAAGCATCATTTCCAAAAAATCTAAGAAGCGAAGCGTCTCAAAAACGTCTACTATATATATTTTTTTTAATTTTATTTTTTTGCATTTATATTAAAAAACATCCAAAATACCAAATTAATTGTAGAAGATATGGAAGCATGCATATTTGTACATAAATCAAGATAGATATGACATCCATTGTACATTAATGATTAATTATTTGAGCATCAACCATCTATAATCTAGATTCTTCTCCTTTTGTCTAGCCTTTGCCTCTACCTCGATTATCTAGGGACATTAGTCAAAATTGCCCAAAATTGATCAAACTACCTAATGCAAGCCTTAAAATATGGTAGAAAGAACTTAACATGCTTGATCGATGATTTTGAGTTGATTGAAATGTAATTTTTTGCTAACGACATGACAAAAGAGTTCAACAATTAACACCACCAACACTAGGGTACATATAGGGCTTGGTGCTCTTGATTAAATGCTAATCACATACCCTCATACATGATATAATCTAATGAAATGCCACCATAACATTGATCCTGAATTCCTGAAAACTGTTAAGTCTGCTGAATTTTGAATAGGATGTGAAATTCTATTTTCTACATATCCAGCCTTGGAACCACTCTCAAACATCGCTTCGCTGCGCTATACGGATCCGTACGGTGTTGTACAGAACCGCCGGCGATCCGTACAAGAAGCGTGGCACTTCCGTACAAGGATCCGCCGTACGGAAACACGAATCCGGCCATACAGTTCCAAAAAACCAGGAAGCGTAAATTTTTTTCTGAAACGCGTTTCGGGGGGCGGATCCAGTATGGTTCCGTACGGACCACGTTTCGGGGGTTGGAGATGGGAGGGGGGACGTTTCCTGCAACATTGCTTTGGACAAAGGTTTCCCACTCATCCATGACTGCATTAAGGGCAATCCTGACTATCACTGCATCATCTATGGTTGCACCCGTTGTAGTCAGTTGATCCCTGATTGACTGCAATCTGAAGAGGAAATGCTCGATGTCTTCTCCCCTGGTCATCATGAATGACCTCATTTGGGCCTCCTATAGCATCTTTCTTTGGATTGATTTTCCCTCATACAGGGAAGTCAAGGCCTTCCACATTTCGTTAGTTGCCCTCTTCTCAGCTATGCGTGGCACAATATGATCCTTGATACTGTCCATTATCAGCTGCTTGGCATGCCCAGCAGCTTCTCTATGTTTCCGTAGGAGATTCGCATCTATCGACGTGGCTAGGGTCTGCTCTATGTGATCTCTTAGACCATATGCCTCTAGGACAATCAGGATCCTAGCTTTCCATACCGAAAATTTTGAGAGGCCCTCTAGCCTATCCTGATCACGCAGTCCATGAAGAGCCATTTGCTCAAAATGTGTCGGAGCTCCTCTTCTCTATGCTAGAGATCTTGGATCTAGGGTCCTTTTCGAACTAGGAACCCTCTGCTCCCTTTGACACTTGATTTCCCTCCTTGGAAATGTACCAAATCAACTATGATTCAACTTCTTCTTTGATCCTCTGACCAAACTGCAAGTTTCCTTTGGCAAGAAACTCTCTCAGAAACTGATCTCTTCCCAAACTTTGTCACCTATGCTAAGGTTAAAAATCTGAAAAATCTGAAAACTTCAGAAGTTTAACCCCACCAGCTCTTCTGAATTTCTGCAACTTTTCTGCAGACTTTTTCTGGATTTGACAGATTCAGATCTGAATCACACTCGCTGGCTTCAAACCTAACCAACGATGTTTCTGAGCTGCCTCTGCGCAATAATTGCGTGGGCTTGCTAGGACACAACACTGGACAGCGTCACCCTTCCCTCTATGTGAATCTCCTCCTGAAAACTGCGCTATCCCTTCAGATCTGTTTTTCTGCTGCCTTTCCAGCTGCTTTCTGCAACTAGATCCTTCAGATGCTTCAGCTGGTGACCCTTCTAGATCTGCAATTGCTCTGATACCATGTAGAAATTTCTGAATCTTAATTCTTATGCAAAAATTATTTCTGTTTATCCGGTTAAGCTTCTCCTACTTATACAAGTTATCAACTGAATAAATTCAAGTTAACATCAAAGAAAAACACATAACAGATATCTACCAATTCAGATCTAGAATAAGCACATGCACACATAGACAAAGTGACAGTTATTTCTGGACAAACTGTCCCCGGAAAAACCCAATGTGGGAAAATCGGTCTTTGGTTGCTAGAGGGCTCTATTATTAAGAATATTTCTGAATACACAACTCTAGGTTCCAGATCTGGAAAACCCTACAGAGAAAACTCTAGATCTGCAGCTCCTGGCAGATCTAAAACCAAAAATACTGACTGATCCACACCCTCAAACGGGATTTACAGAACTCAGCCAGATCTAGGCCTAGAAACCCCAACACTGCCCCTGAAAGACACTGATGTTGTTGCTACTGTTGTTGCCGTCTGCTGCTACTGTCGTCTGTTGATGCTGCTGCTGCCGTCTACTACTGTTGCTGCTGCCGTCCGCTACTGCTATCTGCTGTTGTTGTTGTTGCCGTCTGCTACTGTCGTTGCTTCCTTCTGCTGATGCTGCTATCGTTGCTGCCTTTCTCTGTGCTGTCCTTGCTGATCTCTTCTCTGCTTCTTGTGTATTTTAAACCCCGGGATCAGATCATCCCCTTGGTCTAAATTCTCCTCTCTGCAACTGAAACACTTCTGAGAATTCTTAGCAACCCCGCCCTAGAATCTCAGGTTAGCTTCAATGCTCTGCCTCTGTGTATCTTTACAAATGACCCCAAGTCCTTCCTTTATACTTTTCTCGTTGGCAAATCAACGGCCAAGATTAAATCTTTAATCAATGGCTAAAGATTAAAAGAACGCTTGATCTCTGTGACTTAAGACAATTTCATCACGTGTTTAATTAAATTCACTTTAATTATTTTATTTTCCTAAGTTTTAACTTAGGAAATACATTAAAATAATTAATTAATTTAATATCTCCTAAACCAAATGAAATTTCCCAAAACCATTTCTGGGTCTTGTAGATCAGGGGAACTCTAGTCCTTCCTCAAAATTAGGGACCTAGAGCACAACTGATGCTACCCCAAATACACAAAATCACAACACTTCTACTGTATCTTAAGGAGGTGCATTATATTTCTTAACATTTATTGATGATTTCTCCAAAAAAGTCTAGGTCTATATGTTGAAAATAAAAGATGATGTATTTAAAGTTTTTAAACAATTTAAAGCTATGGTGGGAAAAAAACGTGCAAATCAATTAAATGTTTAAGAAATGACAATGGCAGTGAATTTACTTTCTTAGAATTTGAACAATATTGTAAGGATGAAGGGATTGTTAGACATAAAACTACTATTTATACTCAGCAAAATGTCATTGTTGAATGTATGAATCAAACTTTTATGGAAAGAGCCAGAAGTGTGATTAGCAATGCTAACCTGCAGAAGGAGTAGTGGGCAGAAGCAATATCTAGCATGATCAACAATGCTAACATACAGAAGGAGTTGTGGGCAAAAGCAAAATCTAGTGCTTATTATTTGGTAAAGAAATCACCTTCAGTTGCCATTAATTGTAAAATTCCTGAAGAAGTTTGGTCGGGTCAGTCTTGTGATTATTCACATTTAAGAATTTTTGGTTGTGATGCCTATGTTCTTATTCCAAAGAATCAGTGGTCAAAGTTAGACCCAAAAGCAAAATGTTATGTCTTTGTTGGGTATGACTATGCGGTTAAAGGGTACAGGTTGTGGGAACCTTCTTCACGGAAGATAGTCATTAGTAGAGATGTAGCATTTCATGGATCTTCTCTTCTAAAATTAGATGTTGAAAAAGTTGAACAGGAACAAGTATCTCTGAATCAGCAAATTTTGTTGGAGAATATGTTGGAAATACCAAAGAAGCAAACATCGCGATTTAATCGCGATGTTTTTAAAAAATCGCGATGTTTTCGGCAAAACGATTAAATCGGCGATGTTTTGCACAATTTTTTGAAAAAATCGTAATCGGGAAAAAATCGCGATTTTTTCGAAAAAATCGGGCCCATCAAACAGCAACCCTATAAGTTCAAAAATCAAAATTTTTTTTTGTCATTTTTGCAGCTCTCTCATTTTCCTGACACACCCTGTTGGCAGTTAATGGTAATGTTAAATCCTTAAAGTAAAAGTGATATTTCCTTTCTTTAACATTACCATGAAATGACTCAGGATGTTTAAGAGTGGTTTCGACCTCATTGGATTTCATATGGAGAAACTAGAATTTTAGATTTCACTCAAAATTCAGCAGACTTAATGGTTTTCAGGGTTTCATGGTTTGGGGATTTGCATTATTTCCACTTGATTCTATTATGTGTAAGGGTATGAGATTGGCATTTGATCAAGAGTATGAAGTCCTTTAAGAACTTTGATGTTGGTGGCATTGATTGTTGAACTTTGTTGATGTTGGTGGTATTGATTGTTGAACTCCCCTACCATGGCCTTAACAAGAATGTACCCTTCACTCAAAGGAAAACAACTAGTTAGGCATGTTAATCTTTTTCTACCGCATTTTAAGGTTGAGGAGATGAACCCTTCACTCAAACCAAAATCATTGGTTATGCATGTTAAACTTTTTCAATTTCTATCATGTTGTAAGGTTGAGCAATCCAAGTCTGAAGACTTTGAGCTAGATGATGTTTATGTATCTCTTGTTGATGATCCCATTTCTAGTAGCGATGAATCAATGATGAGTTTCATGAGGAGGAGGAGGAGCAACAACAGGAGGAGGAGGTGACACCACCTACCCCTGCTACCGGTAGAGGACGTGGTCTGCCTCCTTTAGCTCCTGGTGCTTTAGGATCTGGAGCACAACAGAGTCCATTGCCAGCCCTGCCAGCTTCTTCGTCTAGAGGGAAAGCTGTTACATTTTCTCGCAAGAGGGGCAGAGGAAATCAATAGTATAGGTTATTTGGTTCATTCCTTTGTATATAACATTATGACTCATGATATGAGATACATTATTATATTTTTTGTTGATATTTTGAGGTTGAGTTGAGACTCAGGACTTAGTATTCAGGACATGATTCACTATTATGTGTGATGTAGCACTAGACATGATATTACATGTCTTATATATTAGTTTTTTTTTCATATTTATGTGTCAATGCATTTATTTTATGTTGTGGGTGCTTTAGATATTAAAAAAATTGAAAAAAAATGAATATTTTTGTATGTGCCGATTTTTTCCCGATTTTTACCGATTTTTTCCCGATTTTTACGATTTTTTCCGATTTTTTCCCCTCGCCGATTTAATCCCGATCGCGATGTTTGCAACATTGGGAAATACAAAGATGGGGGTGAATCAGTATTTCTTTTCAATTGTTATTTTTACTAGTTAAGATTTTTCACAATTATAATCAGAAAATAAATAATAGGAATTTCATTAGAAACAAATGAGAACACCAATCCTCTTTTTACAAAAGTTTGAGTACAATGATGTTGAGGGCTCCAACCCTTCAATTTACTTGGCTCCAACCTGTTGTCAAGCTCCAACTTGGGCTTTATGAGGCTCCAACCCTATCTTTCTCATGGCTCCAACCCTTCAACTTTTTAACAAATAGAGTGTATGAAAGACTTACTTCAACAGTTTATCATCTTCTCCACAAGACTGCTTCAAATTTCCAATATGCCCACTGTCCAAGATCTTCAAGCTCTTCACTTACAAGTTCACTATTCTAGGCTTCCAGATTCCTCACTCCAATTTTGAATCTTCAATGCTATCATTGTCCCACAGGTCCGAGTTTATGAGACAAGGCTTCAAGCCTTCACTGTTCGAGCCTCCACTGAAGTGTAATCGAGTCACAGATGTATCATCACAATGGTATGACCACTCCACAGTTGTATTATCACAGAGGTATACCCACCAAGCCTTCCACAGATTCACCGAACCTTCCACAGATTTATTATATCATCAATCCTCCACAGATTTGTCTTATCTGAGCTCCAAAGAAAGTCATTGGTCTGCACTACAAGCCCACTATTGTCTAGGTCCCGAATGTCTAGGTGAGGTCTGAACTTCTTATAACCCTGATCTCAGCCTTGACTGTACAGTAATCTGTAATCAATAAATCCGAACTGAGCTCCACAAATATAAATCCGAAATGCTAACTGTCTAAGCCCTAAAATTGGTCTGTGGTAAGGTCTGAGTTAAGGAGGTTGAATCTGGGCACCCAACAGGTCCGAATACTGAGATTTGTTTACCACAGAGTGCTCCCACAAAGTCCAAACTAGGTGACAGTAATATAAATTGAGGTGTAGTCTTTTCGAAACGAGTTCAGGCAGACTATCCCACAGTTTCCAAACAAAGATCCGAGCTCAAGTTTCCTTCCACAGGTGACTAGATCCGAAACTTAGGCTTAACTCCACTGGTCCGAGCCTTTATTTCACTGGGCTGCAATCCGAAACATAGGTCCGAGGTGTATGTATTGAGCTGTAGAGATGACCCAACACCAAATGAGCCCAAACAATGCCCTCTCGGCCTTATTAGTTGAAGAGTTGTGAATTGTGTTATATCTTTGTGATAATCTTTTCCGAATTGCTTGCTTGAAATGAAGTGTTTTGACTTGCATTTATACTGATTTGGCCATAAGTGAAAGGACACGTCACTTGGTGGTGAAGCCGACTTATACTGGTAGGCCTAGGTCAGCTAGGGTGAAGAGTATATTATATCCTTTTAAAAAATCATTTTCTCACAAACTAAGAATTGTTAGGGGATGAGTAAGGGCTCATTGGAAAGGGGAAAGTGTCCTTTACAAGCTAGTGAAAGAGGCATTTTAAGATGATGTCTCAAAATCTTAATAAAAATATTTTTCTTATGACTGCTCTAGAATTGTAGTACAGACCTTGGGGTTTTTAGGATTATTCATGCATAAAGTCATGGGGACTAGGATAAGAGTTAGGGCATCTTCATTAGGGCTACAAGTGTGACCTTCAATAATCATCCATGTCATCATGACCTTCATCAGTGCTCATATTGACATCAATGACAAGTATTGACCAAAAATCTCCCCCTTTGTCATTGATGGAAATATTCTCTCTTCTTCCAACATTTTCTTCCCCTTTGACATCAATGGAAAATGGGATGTCCAAGTACTCCCCTATCAAGCTGCTTCTTGTCATGCTGCTCCCCCTATCATGTTGCTCCTATCCCTATCAATGTGTTGTCTTAATGTGATGCAAGAGTAATGACCCCCATATTTTGGTGAAGATATTCAAATGCTTCTCGTGGTAGGGGTTTTGTGAAAATATCTGCAATTTGTTCCTTTGTATTAATGTATTCCAATCTGATATTTTGTTCTGCAACTTGTTCTCAGAGAAAGTGGTATTTGATTGGAATATGTTTAGTCTTCGTGTGGTATTTGATTGGAATATGTTTAGTCTTCGTGTGCATTACCGGATTCTTTGAAAGACTGATTGCGTTGGTGTTGTCACAATATAATGATTGGTTGATTAGTCTCTATGTTGACATCTTTCAATGCTTCCTTCATCCACAATATTTGTGTACAACAATCTGCAGTAGCTATATATTCGGCTCCAGCTGTGGAGAGAGATATAACAGACTGATTTTTGTTGAGCCAAGATAAAAGACAGTCTCCCATGAAGAATGCATTTCTGCTAGTACTTTTTCGATCATCTACGCTTCTAGCCCAATGAGCATCGGTGTAAGCTGACACGGTAAGAGTTGTGCTTTTGGGATACCATAGGCCAAAATCAGGAGTACCTTTCAAATATCTGAGAATTCTTTTCACAGCTAACAAATGGGATTCTTTAGGAGCTGATTGAAATCTTGCCACCATTCCTACTGCTTGCATAATATCGGGTCGTGAAGCAGTTAAGTATAGAAGAGCTCCAATTATTGACCTGTAAAGAATTGCATCTACCGAAGG
Source organism: Pinus albicaulis (assembly GCA_034641835.2). NCBI lineage: Eukaryota > Viridiplantae > Streptophyta > Pinopsida > Pinales > Pinaceae > Pinus > Pinus albicaulis. The sequence continues at coordinate 23,816,345 of CM076581.1, read as the reverse complement.
GGATTCATCATCTTTGCTTAATTTGCAATCTATAGTCATTCGTGTGCTCATAGGAGCAAATTCTTCCATCCCATATCTCTTAAGCATGTCTTTAAGATATTTTGCTTGGGATATGAACATACCTACTTTAGTTTGAGTTACTTGTAATCCAAGGAAGTCGGATAATTCACCAATCATAGACATTTCAAATTCCTTAGACATGTTTTGAGCAAATTCATGACTCATTTCATCATTGTTGTTGGCAAAATTAGATCCTCAACATATACAAGAGTGACTAGTAATTTATCCTTGTCCATCTTCACGTAGAGATTACTTCCTTCCACCCACTTTTTGAAGCCTTGTTGCTGTAAATAATGATCCGATCTTGCGTACCAAACTCTAGGAGCTTGTTTCAATCCATATAATGCCTTTTTCAACTTACATACAAAATCTTTTCCTTCTGCTAGATCAAACCCTTCTGGTTGCTCCATGTAAACTTCTTCCTTAGATCACCATTTAGAAATGTTGATTTCATGTCCATTTGATCAACTTTGAACCCTTTTGAACAAGCAAATGCTAAAAACATTCTTATAGCTTCCAAATGAGCTACCAGGGCAAAAGTTTATTCAAAGTCAATTCCTTCAATTTGTGAGTATCCTTTACAAACAAGCCTTGCCTTATTTCTAATGATCGGTCCATCTTCATTCATTTTGTTTTTGAACACCCACTTGATTCCAATTATATTTTTAGCTTTTGGACGAGGTACAAGTTCCCATGTTTCATTCTTTTCGATTTGAAACATTTCTTCTTCCATAGCTTCCACCCAATGAGGGTCCTTACTAGCTTGAGCAAAGTTTTATGGTTCTATCATGGATAGTAAGGAAACATCATTTTTTCTTGGCATACTTTTCATCCTTCTTCGGGTTTGTATTCCATCATCCACATTAGCAATAATTTGTTCTTCTAGATGGTGTTTTTGGATGAGTTTTACTTTTGATGGAGTTTGAGATGGTTCCTTTTGATTTTCTTGGTCCTTTTCTTCCTTTGTGCTTCAAGAATAGAATCTTCTTCACGGTCTTCAAGTTCCTTTTCTGCAAGTGCATCGTAAATCTTTACATCAATGCTTTCTACTACCATTTGTAGTCGATTCTTGTAGCACTTGTATGCTTTGCTCCTTGTAGAATATCCAAGAAATATTCCTTCATCAACACGAGAATCAAACTTGCATGGTGAGTTCTCATTGATCTTCATAAAGCATTTGCTGCCAAAACTTCTAAAATATTTCACTGAAGTAGGTCTTCCTTTCCATAATTCACACGGAGTCTTATCATTATTTGGTCTTAGTTGAGCTCTATTCAAGGTATATATTGTTGTCCCGAATGCTTCTCTCCAAAACTTGGCCTGCAAATCAACTACTAGTAACATCGTTCTTGCCATTTCTTATACAATTTTGTTTCTTCTTTCCACTACTCCATTTTGTTTAGGATTTCTAGCTACAAAGAGTTCTCTTTGATTCCAAGTATTTTACAGAAATCATTGAATTCCTTTGAAGTGAATTCTCCTCCTCTTTATGTTCTAAGACACTTGATTTTTTATTCTTTTTCATTTTCTAGAAGAGCTTTGAAATTCTTAGAACATTCAAAAGCTTCAGATTTGAATTTTATAAAGAATACCCACATCATTCTAGTATATGTTGAGATTTTGTGTATTTGGGGTAGCATCAGTTGTGCTCTAGCTCCCAAATTTTGTGGAGGGACTAGAGTACACTTTATCTACAAGACCCATAAATGGATTTGAGAAATTTCAGTTGGTGTTCAAGTTATTCAAATAATTAATTATTTTTAATGGATTTCCCAAGTCTAACTTAGGAAAATAAAATAGTTAAAGTGAATTAATTAACACATGTGCTGAAATTGTCTTAAGTCACATGGATCAAGCAGTCTTTTAATCTCAGCCTTTGATGGATGATTTAATCTCGGCCATTGAAGGTTTCAACGAAAAAGTATAAGAGAAAGGCTTGAGGGTCAGTTGAAGACACACATTTTTCGTAGAACTGAGGACTAGATCTGGAATTTTAGGGCGGTTTTGCTAAGAATTTCCGGAGGAGTTTCCTGCAGTGAAGGGTAGGATTGGACAAGGGAATGTTCTGATTCCAGGGCCAAGAGACAGCAAGAGGCAAGAGGAGCAGCAACAAGGACAGCGCAGAGAGGTTTGAGAGCCATGCAAAGCAGCAGGGGCAGTGCAGAGGCAGCTAGGGCCACGCAGAGCTGACGCTGGCCTAACAGAGTCAGTGTAGACCCTCCAGGGGTGACGCAGGTCCTCCTAGGGCCACGCAGAGGCTGACGCAGGCCCTCTAGGGCAACGCTGGGGCTTCAAAAGCAACGCTAAGGATTTCTAGGGTCAAATACGGGCTGAGTCCTATAAATCCCGTTTGAGGATGTGGATCAGTCAGATATTTGGCACTAGATCTTCAGGATAGCTGCAGATTTGATATAGTTTATTCTCTGTCGGGTTTTCCAAGCTTAGAACCCAGATTTGTTGTACTCAGAACTACTTAATAGTAAACCCTAATATTTGTTGAACCGGTTTTCCCGCTTTGGGTTTTCCAGGGACTTATGTCCAAAAATCCATGTGTCACTTTGTTGCATGAGTGAATTATTCAATAAATGATCTGCATGTGTAGGTTGTAGTTGTGTTTATTTTCGGTATTTTCTGAATCTATTTTTTGGAAATAACTTGTATTAATTAAATCAAGTAGGAGGAAATAGACCAATACACTACAGTAGAATTTTCACATGGTATCAGAGCGATAACAGATCAAGCTAAATCTCCAACAATTAGCTGAAGAAATATTTTTTTGCAGGGAGGCAGAAGAAGCAGCAGATCCAGAAAGGGCATCTTGACAGCAAGGGAAAGCAGATCTAGGAGACAGCGCTGAAGCTGCAGAAGGCCTCTAGGCTTACGCAGACCCTTCCCAGGGCAACGTAAGGACTGCATCACCTAGTCTGGGGTTACGCAATCCACTTTTGAGCAGCGCTGGGACTGCGTTGCGCTAGCCAGGAGGACGCTGTCGAGTCACTTCCCTTGTTTCAGAAAATTTTGCCAAGATCTGGAAGCAGTGCTTCAGATCTTCAATAGTGCTGGTGGGGTAGAGATTCTGCAGGTGCAGAATTGTGCCTAGCTAAGGCAACAAAGGTGGGAGGAAGATAGTCATTCAATAGATTTGAGCCAAACAGATTTGAGATTCGATCAGGAGGATCGGAGGATACTGTCCGTTTGAGTTTTAGTGGAAGATTTCCAGGAGGGAAGTCAGTATCAGCAAAACCAGCTACAAGAGGGTTTCTAGTCACCAAGAAACCCAGATCCAAAGGGAGAAGTATTGTTTCTTTCAGATCTGAGCAAAGATGGCTCGATATGGACTGAGGGATCAAGATAGATTGGATGGTATCTCCAACTATGTTATCTGGAAGGCCAGAATCCTCTCAGTTCTGGATGAGTATGGTCTCAAAGATCATGCAGAGAAGACACTTGTTGTACCAACCAATGCAGATCCACTCAAGAAGTATGAAGAAAATCAAGCGCGGACAAAGCATTTGATCATAGACGGAGTCAAGGACCATGTGATTCCTCATATTGCTGGTAAGAATACAGCAAATGACATGTGGTCAACTTTGGAAGTTATGTACCAAGGAGGCTCTGTGCAAAGAAGAATGCTTCTTGAGAATTAGATGCAGATGTTCCAAATGATAAAGAGTGAAGAGATAGATCCATTTCTCTTCAGATTTCAAACTATCTGTGACCAACTAATTGGCATGGGTGCTAATCCAAATGAAGGGCTCCTAGTGAGGACGGCCCTGAATGTTGTCTCTAAAGAATGGGAAACGTTTGTCCAGAGCATTCTGGGAAGGGCAACCTTACCATCATGGGCAGATATGTGAGCTATTCTCCGCCAAGAGGAGATTAGGAGGATCACCAAGAAGCAGTCTATCAGTGGAGGAAGCGGATCAGCCAGAGTGAAGAAAGAAGAGGAGGAGGATGAAGCCCTTGCATCAAGGGAAAAGAAGAAAGGGAAGAAGAAGAAGGACCTCTCCAAGGTCTGGTGCTTTAACTGTGGTGATCTTGGTCATTTCGCTAGCAATTGTCCTAAGAAGAAGGACAAAGGAGCTTCTGATTCCAATGCTGCAGTAGCAAATGACGATGGCTCTGATGATGATGCAGCCATGAGTGCTCATGCACCTCGAGAGAAGAGGTGGGGTGACATGGATATCTAGAGTATCCATATTTTATGGCGGGATCCTTGAGTCAGCCCTACTCTTGGATCACATATGACCTACGAGAGCCTTAAGACGGTAGCGAGATGAGTCGGGAGATGGTTGCAAATGACCACATTGAAGAGGAAGTTGGAGCTGAAGAGTGAGCAGCGTGATGCAGAGGCAACGGCGCAAAGAGGTTGATGGGACTTAAGCAACGCAGAGAAGCTGGGCTCACGCAGTGTAGTGTTGCAGCATGACAGTGTCTTCAGGTGGATAGCGTGATTCAGCATCGAGGGAGCTTCAATGGTAGAGGGCAACTTGACTTTTCTGTCAAACAGTTGGGCAGAGTCTTTCAGTTGCTTACTTCTCAGCAACTGAGTTGCAGTGCAACAGTTAGCAGTAGCAGTGCTATAGGCAGCATGATGCAGCAATTTGAGAGTGAACTGCAGTAAAGATGTGGCAGTGTTAGTGGTAGTGGCATGGGCATCAGTACAGAGAGCAGCAGTGCAGTAGATAGAGGGTAGCAGGCCAAGCATCAACAGCACAGATCTAGTACTCAAGATCTTGTAATGCATGGTGTGATGTATTGCTAGAGCACACCCCTAATGCTAAGGGGGAGTGTTGAGATTTTGTGTATTTGGGGTAGCATCAGTTGTGCTCTAGCTCCCAAATTTTGTGGAGGGACTAGAGTACACTTGATCTACAAAACCCAGAAATGGATTTGAGAAATTTCAGTTGGTGTTCAAGTTATTCAAATAATTAATTATTTTTAATGGATTTCGTAAGTCTAACATAGGAAAATAAAATAATTAAAGTGAATCAATTAACACATGTGCTGAAATTGTCTTAAGTCACATGGATCAAGCAGTCTTTTAATCTCAGCCTTTGATGGATGATTTAATCTCGGCCATTGAAGGGTTCAACGAAAAAGTATAAGAGAAAGGCTTGAGGGTCATTTGAAGACACATTTTTGGTAGAACTGAGGAATAGATCTAGAATTCTAGGGCGGGTTTGCTAAGAATTTCCGAAAGAGTTTCCTGCAGTGAGAGGTAGTATTGGCCAAGGGAATGTTCTGATTCCAAGGCCAAGAGAAAGCAAGAGGCAAAAGGAGCAGCAACAAGGACAATGCAGAGAGGTTTCAGAGCCACGCAGAGTAGCAGGGGCAGAGCAGAGGCAGCTAGGGCCACGCAGGGCTGACGCTGGCCTAACAGAGGCAGCGCAGGGGCAGCGTAGACCCTCCAAGGGTAACGCAAGCCCTCCTAGGGCCATGCAGAGGCTGACGCAAGCCCTCTAGGGCAACCCTGGAGCTTCAAAAGCAGCGCTGAGGGTTGCTAGGGTCAGATCCGGGCTGAGTCTTGTAAATCCCGTTTGAGGGTGTGGATCAGTCAGATATTTGGCACTAGTTCTTCAGGTTAGCTACAGATTTGATATATTTTATTCTCTATCGGGTTTTCCAAGCTTGGAACCCAGATTTGTTGTACTCAGAACTACTTAATAATAAACCCTCATATCTGCTGAACCGGTTTTCCCGCTTTGGGTTTTTCCGAGGACTTATGTCCAAAAATCCATGTCTCACTTTGTTGCATGAGTGAATTATTCAATAAATGATCTGCATGTGTAGGTTGTAGTTGTGTTTATTTTCGGTATTTTCTGAATCTAATTTCTGGAAATAGCTTGTATTAATTAAATCAAGTAGGAGGAAATAGACCAATACACTACAGTAGAATTTTCACAGTGTAGTCATCTACAAATAGAGCAAAGTACCTTTCTCCTTGTAGAGCTGGAGTTTTGGTTGGTCCACATAAATCTGCATGTATGATCTCCAAAGGTTTTGATGTTGAGAATTCCTTAGCCTTGAAGCAAGTTCTAGTTTGCTTTCCATGTTGACATGGGCCACACACAATCTATTCCGGCTTTACAATTTTTGGAATGTCCCTCACTGCACTTGTTTTGTTGATATTAACCAAGTTGTCAAAGTTTAGATGTCCCAATCATTTGTGCCATAACCAGCTTTCATCTGTTCGACTCGTATAGCATTTTTCTTCTTGAATCTTACTCAAAATGTATACGTTATCTGGTGTTCTTACTCCTTTTCCCACAAGTTCCCTTGACAAGGATTTTCTTATCTCACAATCTTTAGTACTAAAGATAACATTATGTCCTTGGTCACAAATTTAGCTAATGCTTAGAAGATAGTGTTTGAGCCCTTCCACCAGTAATGCATTTTGTGCTTTTCCCTTTCCATTAACAAGAGCAACTAATCCCTTTTCCGGCAATCTCAGCAGATCCACTTCGAAAGGATACATTTCCATCCTTTTCTTTTAATGAGATAAACTTCTTTTGGTCACCTGTCATGTGGGTTCCTCTTTTCAATTCTTGCCTTTTTGACTTAAATGGACAATTTTGTGCATCATGACCAAAAATATTTCATTTTGAACATACTACATCATACTTAGCCAAAGGATCAAATGAATTGTAGGTCTTGATTTGACATTGTTCTTTTGAGCTACGTGCCTTGCTTTGATAATTGGTCCTATATCTTGAGCTATTATCCTTGTAAGCCTTGCAATGCTTAGCTTGATGACCAAATTTTTTACAATGGATACAACAACCAAGAAAGATAGTTTGATATGTGTTAGGATAGCCTTGAATTGATGTAATATTCCTCCCTGGAGATAGCTTTCCTTCATTCCTTGGGTTGTTGTAGGTGGACCTTTGTTCTTGGTGGAACGACTTCTCCTTTTTTGGATGATTGCAAAGGATGTCAGCCTAACTTCTTTGGATTTTTTCATTGGCATTCTTCTTTGAACTTGATGATTTTCCTTTAAAACCAATTCCAGTGTTATCATGTTGAGGTCTTTGAGTATTAAGGATGATATCAATGTGAAAGTTTCAAAACAGAAACCCTACTGCAGTGTCTAGATCTACTTCGCCTACTTGTTTGATTAAGTTAACAAGTTATTTAACTGAAGTATTCAGAAAAACATTAAAGCAAACACAAACTACAACCTACACATCTACAGATCATTTACTGAACAATATGCACATGTGACAAGATTACACACGATTTTTCGGACAAATGTCCCAGGAAAAACCCAATGCGAGAAAACCAGTGCAGCAGCTCTAGAGGGTTTTATTATTATGCAAAATCTGAATACAACATTCTGGGCACCAGAAATGGTTGGCCCTACAGATAAATTACACAGCAAAAGTACCTTTCACTGGGAGAAAGAAAATATGGTTGTATCACACCCTCAATCAAGATTTACGGATCACGAGCCCTTTCTGGCCCACTGGAACCCTCAGCGTTGCCTCTGCAGCCTCTTCGTCAACCCTCATTGGCCAGCATCCCCACTGCATCACCCTCACTAGTGTTTCTCTGCCTCTGCACTGCCCTGGCTGGGCCTGTGTCACCCCAGCTGGTGTTGCGCTGTGCTGGCTGGGTCTACGTCACCCTGGCTGGGCTTACACAGCCTCTGCGCAATACTCTGCATGGTGCTGGTTGAACTATGTCCTCCTGGTTGGCTCTGCGTCGTCTGCTACTCACTGCCTCTCTGTTGTTGTATTCTTGGCCTTGGATCAGATCATCCCTTGCCGATCTCTGCCCCTCACTACACTACAAACTCGCTCTGAATTCCTCAGCAAACCCTGCCCCAGAAATTCGACTTAGCTTCAGTGCTCTGCTTGTGTGTGTGTATTCTCCAACTAACCCCAAGCCTTTCCTTTATACTTTTCTCGTTGGGAAACAAACGGTCGTGATCTAATCTCTAATCGATGGCTCAGATTAAAAGACTACTTGATCCACGTCACTTAAAACATTTCATCACATGTGTTTAATTAATTCACTTTAATTTTTCTAATTCCCTAAGTTAGACTTAGGGTCGTCATTAAAAAAATTAATTATTAGAATAACTTCAACACTAGATGAAATTTCCTCAAACACTTTTTGGGTTTTGGAGATCTCGTGTGTCTTAGCCCCTCCACAAAGTTTCAGAGCTAAAGCACACCTGATGCTACCCAAAATCTCAACACTCCCTCTTAGCAAGGAGTGTGCTCTAGCAATACATCCACACCAAAGTATTGCCTGATCTCGGCATCGGTCTCTGCGTTGTTGATGCTTGGCCTGCTGCCCTCCATCCAGTGCATTGATTCCTTTGTAATGTTGCCCATGTCACTACCACATCTGTATTGCAGCTCCCTCTCAATTTGTTGTATTATGTTGCCCATAGCACTGCCACTGCTAACTGTTGCATTGCAACTCAGTTGCTGAGAAGTAAGCAATTGAAGGACCATCACCCAATCACTGACAGACAAGTCAGTTGGGCTGCAACTCATCACTAAGGCTCCCTCTATTGTTGCGTTGTGATGTCTCTCTGAAGCATTGTGTTGTCTGTTGCACTGCACTGCGTAAGCATTGCCTCTGCGCTGCTGGAATCCCATCAGCCTCTATGTTGTTGCTTCCACGTTGTTGTTGCCTCTCCTCTGTGCTATTCCAGACTTCAGCGTCCTAACTTGCCTCTGCTTCACTGTGATCTTCTGCACCCACTGCTCCACTTGTCCCGCTATTGTCTTGGGCACCTCAAGGATCCTGCCTTCCATCTGTAGCTGCTCTATAGATCAATATCGCCCCACTTCCATGGTTCATGAGTGCTCATGTCTACATCATCATCACTACCATTGTCCCCTTTTGTTGTTGTTGCCTTGGAATCAAAAGATCCCTTGTCCTTCTTCTTAGGACAATTGCTGGCGAAGTGTCCAAGTTCGCCACAATTAAAGCACTGGTCCTTGGATAGGTCCCTCTTCTTCTTCCCTTGTTGCATTTGTCCCTTTCATGCAAGGGTTGCATCCTCCTTCTCCTCTTTCTTTACTTTGACTCCATTGTTGTTGCTTTGCCTCTTGGTAAATCTCTTGATTTCCTCCTAGCGGAGGATTGCCCACATGTCCGCCCAGGATGGTAACGCTGCCCTGCCCAAGATGCTTTGGATGACTGCATTCAAGGCAGTCCTCACCAAGAGCCCTTCATCCGAATTCGTACCCATGGCAATCGGTTGGTCTTGGATAGTCTAAAGTCTAAAGAGGAAGGGATTGATTTCCTCACCCTTCTGCATGTGGAACAACCGCATCTGATTATCTAGAAGCATCTTCCTCTGGACGGAGCTTCCCTAATACATCGTGTTCAAAGTTTTCCACATTTCATTTGTCATGTTATTCCCGACAATATGTGGAACCACGTGATCCTTGACTCCATCCATCATCAAGCGCTTAGCCCACGCCTGATTCTCGTTGAATTTCTTCAGGGGATCTACATCGGTAGGCATAGCTAGGACATTTTCAGCATGGTCCTTGATGTTGTACTCATCCAGCACTGTCAGGATCCTGGCCCTCCAGATAACAAAGTTAGACACACCGTCCAACCTATCCTGATCTCTCAGTGCATGAGAAAGCATCTTTGCTCAAATCTGTCGAAACAAGTACTGCTCTCCCTCTTCCTGCTGCAACACTCAACAGAAAACTAGATCTGGGTTTCTTGGCGATAAAAACCCTCTATAGTAGTTGCTCCCTCTGACAACTGATTTCCCTCCCGAAAATCCTCTGCCAAAACAAACAGACCAGTCCTCTACGATCACTCCCTTGATCGAATCTCAGATCTGTTAGGCACATATCTGTTGAGCCACTGTTCTCCTCTCGCTCTTGTCACCTTTAATAGGCATTGTTCTGCACCGACAGAACCTGTGCCACACTAGCAGCTTTTGAAGATCAGAAGCTCCGCTTCCAGACTTTTATAAACTGCACGACAATCTCCTCATGGACTGCGTCCCTCTGGCTAGCCTCTGCGTGAGCAGACTGGCTCAGCATAGGTTGATCCTGCGTCACTCTGGAAGGCCCTGCGCTACCTCTACGTCAGCCTGGCTGGGTTGCGTCACTCCTAGTGCTGCGCTTCCTTCTTCTGGAACTCTGTTGCTTCAGCGGCCCTTTCTGCTGCAATTTTCTGCAGCCGCTCTGCTAGTGGATCAGCTTGATCTACAATGCTCTGATACCATGTGAAATTTTCAAAACAAAAACCCTACTGCAGTGTCTACATATACTTCGCCTATTTGTTTGATTAACTTAACAGGTTATTTAACTGAAATATTCAAAAAAAAACATTAAAGCAGAGACAAACTACAGCCTACACATCTACAGATCATTTACTGAACAATACACACATGTGACAAGATTACACACGATTTTTCGGACAAATGTCCCCGGAAAAACTCAATGCGAGAAAATCAGTGCAGCAGCTCTAGAGGGTTTTATTATTATGCAGAATCTGAATACAACATTCTAGGCACCATAAATGGTTGGCCCTAGAGAGAAATTACACGATAGAAATACCTTTCACTCGGAGATAGAAAATATGGTTGTATCACACCCTCAATCGGGATTTACATATCACAAGCCCTTTCTGGCCCACTAGAACCCTCAGTGTTGCCTCTGCAGCCTCTGCGTCAGCCCTCACTAGCCAATGTCCCCACTGCGTCACCCTCATTGGTGTCGCGCTGCCTCTGCGCTGCCTTGGCTGGGCCTGCGTCACCCTGGCTGGTGCTACGCTGGCTAGGTCTGCGTCACCCTGGCTAGGCTTACGCAGCCTTTGCGCAGTACTCTGCGTGGTGCTGGCTAAACTGCGTCCTCTTCGCTGGTTCTGCGCTATTTGGTACTCACTGCCTCTCTGCTGTTGTATTCTTGGCCTTGGATCAGATCATCCCTTGCCGATCTCTGCACCTCACTGCACTGCAAACTTCTTTGAATTCCTCAGCAAGCCCTGCCCCAGAAATTCGACTTAGCTTCAGTGATCTGCCTGTGTGTGTGTATTCTCCAACTGACCCCACGCCTTTCCTTTATACTTTTCTCGTTGGGAAACCAATGGCCGTGATCTAATCTCTAATCGACAGCACAGATTAAAAGACTGTTTGATCCACGTCACTTCGAACATTTCATCACGTGTTTCAATAATTCACCTTAATTTTTCTAATTCCCTAAGTTAGACTTAGAGTTGTCATTAAAAAAAATAATTATTAGAATAACTTCAACACTAGATGAAATTTCTCCAAACGCTTTCTGGGTTTTGGAGATCTCGTGTGGAGTGTAAAAACTCTGGTAAACTTGATAAATATATATTATTAATGATGAAAGATGAGATAAGAGATGATTACAATGAGGGATCGCCTAGGCTTTAAATATAGCCTCAAGGTGTCCCTTGGCGAAGAGGCATGATCTTTGATCATGCCCTTTCAGTTAATAAAACCTAACATAACTATATCTTAGCTAATAATTAATAAAATATTCATAACATTGCCCCTCTCTTAAGATGCTTTGTCCTCAAAGCATACGTAATGATGGACAATGTTGACGAATGTCTGGTTTCCTCAAGCGATGAGCTCTTGCTTCCCACATTTTAAAAAGATCGTGAAGCATCTTCTCGAGCTCCATCTGTTGGTGATGTGGATAGTGAAAAGATCTGATATCGACAGAGTTGGATACTGTCTTGACTTCTATTGGATGTTTGATTTTCCTATTGGAAGACACTTTTATGGGTAGATATTGGAATACTTTTTCATGTTTCCCAACTATCCCTTGTTCTTCTGGTGATTTTTTGTGATTCCTTTTTAGATTTAGGGGTAAGTTACCAACAATTATCGTTTGATGCAACTTCTTCTCATCATCAAACGCTTCCTTCTTAACAACCATATGTGCTTCATCACCGAAGGCCTCAACAGCTTCTGCCGTTATATCAGTGGCTTCGGGCGTGTTTGTCACTTCACATGTTTCGTTCAAGTCTGGGGATAGAACACTTTGTTGTTTACAAACATCTGTATCTTCATGGTGATATGCGGAATCAGCTTTTTCCTGATGCTCTTCTGAGTTCCCTGAATCTGCGAAATTGTTTTGTTGATTTTGTTCCCTGTTAGGAGATATTGGGGATTGTGTCTGACTTAACTTATCTATTCTATCATTTAGCTTATTGCAGAGTTCTGTCATCTTGTTCATTGCTTCGCTATGCTCTGTCATCTTGTTCATTGCTTTGCTAAGATTTTCTGTGGCCTCCATTTGTTTTAGCCATATTTGCCTTTTTATCTGATCAACCGTCATCATTGATAAAGACATACTGATATTTTTCTGCCAAATTTTCCTCTTTTTCTTTAAAATTAATTAATTAATATTTAATTAATTAATTTTTTTTTGAATTAATTAATTAATTAATTAAATTTTTTTTTTAAACTATATAATTATTATATAATATATATAATTTAATTATATAATTGTTAAATAAGAATTATATAATATATATATCAATTGAACTATATAATATATAAATTTTTGACCGACATGTATCCACGGATTATCGGATTAAGGGCCTTTTATATATATATATATATATGTTCTGAATCAAATTCGATTAAATTTTAAATCCTCCGCACCAAGTGACACGCCGGTTCAAAATTTATTTTTTTTAAATAATCCGCCTTACTTTAAAAAGTTTCCGCTTTGGAAGAGAGCTGCGGCGGCGGTGGTGATACGGGGTATGGCAGCGTGGTGGGGAGACCGGGAACGGCGGACAGGGCACGATTTTTTATTTTAAAAACAATTCGTTCAGCATTCAAAAAAAAAAAAAAACCCGATTATTAAATGATGCCCTGGTTTAAAACGATACCCTGTTTCGAATTGCCCGTCCGGTTGACACACCCTTTTATCGACTGAACACGTCTTACAAATCGGTTTTATCGACTGAACACGTGACTGTAGTTTTAACGTGACTGCGGTGGATAGAAAAACGAAACGATGAATTGCAGTGGATCGGAACGGGACAGCAGGCGGGGGAGATGCGGTGGTCGGACTGTGGTTTTTTTTTTTTTTCTCTGTCGTAGTGGGCAGTGGGCCGGCTTTATTTCCGATTTGCAGAAATATACCCGTGGGATTTGTGTAAAAGTCGAATTTGAACGTCAACCTCTGTAATGGTCTGCGTATTTAGATGTTCGATTAGGATTGGATGATGGTGTCTCGAAATAGACCTTCGGTCTTTAGGCTGCGGATTTTGGGAAATGAATAATGTATAGTGCGCAATCAGTGTGGCTGCTAATATAATCAGTGGCACGAATAAAATATTGTTGGAGACTTGATGAATGCTAATGGAAAATGGATTGACGTTGAAGCGGAAGGCGGTGGAGGGTGAGGCGCTGGGTGGAACGCAATAGAGGATGACCCGATTGAAAGGTAGGAGGAGTTATTCGTATGGATTCTGTGTGTGGTGGATCAATACTGGTGGTGTGCTGGCGAAGGAGGTTGTAGATAGTGTCTATGGAAGGTGGCAGAGGAAAGAAAAAATTGTTGCAACGATGAGGAGCCTGATGGCCAATCGAGCGAGAATGCTCGGATGCCTTCGTAAGACAGCAACGACTACAATCTGGACTTGACTATGCAATACAGCTACGACACTTGCAAGCAGACTCGACGATATCAATGATGAGAATTAGCTGTGTGAGATCTGTTACAGGGTCCAATGTCTTTAAGGAGGCTCGGGTCTGTTACAGAATACAGATGCTCCGCTGCATGACTTTGTCACTCAAAAATTTGCCCTATGTTCTTTACGTCTTACTCAGCGTGGAACTAAAGTCACACTCCAAAATTTAAAAAAAAAAAAAATTACTTCATATATATCGTAAGGGACAGCAGCGGCTAGATTGTACGGATGTTTTAAATTTCCTTTTAAAACTAATACTGTCCTGAACTTGAAAGAATATCAACCAATACCAATGATAAATATAGTGGGTTGGGTTAGCGTGCAGGTGGGAAGGGTTGCTGGATTGTGAGGGACCGAGAGTATTTGTAAGAGGGTAAGCGTTGAATGTGAGGGTAAGCGTTGAATGTGAGGGGGTGGTTGAGGGATGTAAGGCCAAGAGTGAGGGGGGAATTTGTAAAAATTTTAAACAAATGCTACCCCCAGTACTGATAAAAAAATCTGCAATCCGATACTAATGGAGTGCAACCTCAGAACTTAAAATTAGATTTGTGTCACTGCTGGCGTCTTCAATTGCAGAATTTAAATTTCTAAAATGGCTGCTGAACAGTTCGGAAAGTAATTCTGCACTTGTTTTAAAAAATCTGCAATTCTGGAATTGCAATTCTGGAATTCTGTAATTCCTGGGTGATCACACAGATCCCGAAGAGCAATGGCTCCGATACCAATGGAGTGTAAAAACTCTGGTAAAACTTGATAAATATATATTATTAATGATGAAAGATGAGATAAGAGATGATTACAATGAGGGATCGCCTAGGCTTTAAATATAGCCTCAAGGTGTCCCTTGGCGAAGAGGCATGATCTTTGATCATGCCCTTTCAGTTAATAAAACCTAACATAACTATATCTTAACTAATAATTAATAAAATATTCATAACATCGTGTGTCTTAGCCCCTCCACAATGTTTCGAAGCTATAGCACACCCGATGCTACCCAAAATCTCAACAATCAAGATTTTGAGAGCTTTGCCAACTCTTATTAACTTGATGCAACTCTTTCTTTAGAGAGCCAATTTCAGCTTCACGTTTTTCGCATATTTCTTCTCTTTCTTTTAGTTTCCTGTTCAAAAAATATTCCTTCCTTTTTGCTTCTTCCTTTTCTATTTTGAAATAAATTACCTTCTTCCTTAATTTCTCATTTTCTTCAATAGCACTCATTAGTAATTCATCCACATTTCCTTCATCTTCTTTTTCAGAATCATCATCATTTATAAATGGCATAAACAATACTTCACTACTTTCAGCACAGTCATCTTCTTTTTCGGAATCATCATCATTTATAAATGCCATAAACAATACTTCACTACTTTCAGCACAGTCATCTTCTTCATCAGACTCATCATTGTCTTTTTTGAGTAGAAAGGTATTTTTAGTTGATTTTTTCTTTGTAATCAACAATTCTTCTTCATCGGAGTCATATTGTTTGGAGAAGAAATTCTTCTTATTTGACCCTTTCTTCTTGAACATCCTCTTTTTATATTCGTCTTCATCATCGTTATCATGTTTATGAGGACATTATGTAGCATAATGTCCTATTCTTCCACACTTAAAACAAATGGGAGGATACTTACCTTTGAGCTTGGACCCTTTCCTTAATTTCTTCATGAATTGTGCTAGTTTTGTTTCAGTATCGAAATCATCACTGCTATAATTACAATTTTTCCCTTTCTCTGATAATTTTGAAGCCTTGAATGCAACGTCCTTGGAGTTTCGGATTCCTTTTCTCATTTCATATGAAATGAGAATCCCATGAAGTTCATCCATCTTTAGAGTATCCAAGTCCTTTATTTCTTCTATGGCACTTACTTTGGAATCAAACCGTTCTGGAAGAGATCTCAAAACTTTTTGGACAACTATGCTTTCCTTAATGTTTTCACCTAGACCCTTGAGTGAGTTGACAAATTCATCCACTCAGAGGAAAAGGCTGCAATATCTTCTTCGTCATCCATCTTAAGACTCTCAAATTGTCTTCTATGAGTTTGGAGTTTTTCCTTCTTGACCTTGGAGTCTCTCTCCATCATAGATAGCAATAAGTTTGTCCCATATTTCCTTGGCAGATTCACAGTTAATCATTTTTGTAAATTCTGAATCAGAAATTCCACTTCTTATGGAATTTAGTGCTTTGGTATTTGCTATATAAATTTTCCTTTCGTCTTGATCTATTGGTGGAGAAGATGGAACTTTATACCCATCTAGAACAGATTTTCCTACTTCTGTTCCAAGAGACATTAAATAAAATGTCATCCGACGTTTCCAAAAGGAAAAAATTGTTCCATCAAATTGTGAGATTTTCCCTGAATCCTGATTTTTCATTGTGACTAAGAATCCTTCTTCGAGTTGTTAGGTTGATTAAGAAGAAGCTAGCTCTGATACCAATTGATGGAAACTCTGAGAGGGGAGGTGAATCAGTATTTCTTTTCAATTTTTATTTTTACCAATTAAGATTTTTCACACTTATAATCAGAAAATAAATAATAGGAATTTTATTAGGAACAAATGACATGAATCCTCTTTTTACAAAAGTTTGATTACAATGATGTTGAGGGATCCAACCCTTCAATTTACCAGGTTCCAACCTTTAGGGCTCTAACCCTATCTTTCTCAAGGCTCCAACCTTGTTTTAGAGGCTCCAAACCCTAGGGCTCCAACCCTTCAAATTTTTAACAAATAGAGTGTATGAAAGACTTACTTCAACAGTTGATCATCTTCTCCACAAAACTGCTTCAGATATTCAATATGCCCATTGTCCAAGATCTTCAAGCTGTTCACTTCCAAGCTCGTTCTACGCTTCCACATTCTTCACTCCAATTCTGAAACTTCAATGTTATCATTGTCCCAAAAGTCCGAGTTTATGAGACAAGGCTTCAAGCCTTGACTATTCAAGCCTCCACTGAAGTATAATCGAGTCGTAGATGTATCTTCACAATGGTATGACCACTCCACAGTTGTTTTATCACATATGTCTACCCACGAAGCCTTCCACAGATTCACTGAAACTTCCACAAATTTATTATATCATCAATCCTCCACAGATCTGTCTTATCCAAGCTCCAAAGAAAGTCACTGGTCTACACTACAAGCCCACTATTGTCTAGGTCCCAAAGTCTATGGTGAGGTCCGAACTTTTTATAACCCTGGTCCAAGCCTTGATTGTACAGTAATCTCCAATCAATAAATCAAAACTAGGCTCCACAAATATAAATCCGAAATGCTAACTGTCTGAGCCCTGAAATTGGTCTATGGTAAGGTCTGAGTTAAGGAGGTTGAATCTAGGCACCCAACAGGTCTAAATACTGAGATTTGTTTACCACAGAGTGCTCCCACAGAGTCCGAGCTAGGTGACAGTAATATAGACCGAGGTGTAGTCTTTTGAAAACGAGTTCAGGAAGACTATCCCACAGTTTCCAAACACAGATCCGAGCTCAGGTTTCCTTCCACAAGTGACTAGATCCAAAACTGAGGCTTAACTCCACTGGTTCGAGCCTTTATTTCACTAGGTTGTTGATCCAAGTGGATATTGGTGGCCACCCGCCTATTCCACTTGGACCCCCACCATTGTTTCTTTCAGCTTTTCAGTTTCCTTAATTGTAGCACAATTTACTATTTTTGGTAGTTTTTTGGGTCTTGAACTTCCAGAGTTGTTTTGAGGCCTTAAACGACGTTTTTTGGGCATGAAACATTTAGCGAATATGTCTCTGTTCCAGACTCGATATTTGTTGTTAGCAGTTGTAGTCCTCAGATAGACCTTTCTAACAATGTATCATGTGCGTCAAACAAAGATAGTATGCCAAAGTTACCACCCCGGGAAATTGATGTACCAATTTACCCCGACAGGGCCCATAGTCTGGCGTTTCATCTCCTAGGGTTAGGTTTTTGGATGTTTAGGATTTTCCATTGTTTCTCAATAATATATATGCCTTCAAGCCTCATTGTAATACAGAGATCAGAGGCTTGTAGCCACCACATCTCTTCTCAGAGATAAGCTACCAACGCCCTAGCTAGTTTATTTTCATTTTGTCTGTAAACAAATTTCAGTTCTTTATATTAATGACATGAAGTGTTATTTCCGCTGCATCTTTGTATTTATGGTTATATGTGTATTTTGTTGCGTTCTCGCATAAATTCGGATCAATGGTATCAGAGCGGTCTGCTCTTTCTCAATCCTTCTTTGCATGTCCCCAGCGAGGTCGAGGTATAAGGATTTAGGGCTCGATTTGGTTGAGCCTTTGCAAGATCGGCCTCACAAACCCCGACGGCCGCCCATGGAGAACGAAAAGAAAGACGAGGGAGCAGGAGATCCTATCAAAATATTGCTCAAAGAGGCCCTTGAAAAACAAAGGAACGCGATGATGGATAACTTTGCCCAGATCCTTCAACGACTGCCCACTGGTGGCGCATCTGCATCCAACAACCACTCTAGAGGTGCAACCCCTTCTAAGGTACAAGTAAACTTTGACATTCCCATATTTGATGGCCAAATAGATGCGGATATCATAGATAGATGGTTGAATCTATTAGAAGGATATTTCTCAGTTCATGACTTTTCCAACCGGGAGAAGATAATTTTTGCACTCCTCAAAGTCGCCCCCCATGTCAAGGACCGGTGGGAAACCTACAGTGAGAAAAAGGACGAGGGAGAACCCTTTATGTTCTTGATTGTAGCCACTTGGAATTATTTCCGAGACGCCATCAAGGAACAATATTATCCCGTGGGTAGCTATGTGGACAAGTACATACAATGGACTATGTTGCAGCAGCAAAGGGATCAAGATGTGCATGAGCTGACGAATCTGTTCCATACTCTGCGCACAAAGTTGGATATCAAAGATTCGGAAAAACATTTGGTGCTGAAGTACCGCAATTGTCTGCACAGATACATTCAAGAGGAAATGAAGTTCCTCGACATCTCCTCGCTTGGTACGGCATACCAGTATGCTGCCAAGATTGAGCAGAAATTCAAACAGAAGAAGCGAGACTTTGGATCTGCGAATCAAAAGCAAGCGAAAGGTGCCCCCAAACCGCAGAACAAAGAACAAAGCCAAGGCATTGGTGGCCCAAGACAACCTGCCAAAGCCACAAACAAAGAACAACACTGCGAAGTTGAAGAAGGACATGGGAAAGTGGCATGAGTTCCATAAGAGCTCCACTCACAACACAAGTGAGTGTTGAGCCAAGCAATCACTGGTGGCCAAGATGAAGGCTTTTGAATCAAATGCATGCTCCAACTCTGAATCAGAACCCGAGAAGAGGAATGACAAAGGGAAGCAGATTATCGATGCAGAGCCCAATGCCACCATTGCCACCACGAAGATCCAAAAGGAAGAACCGGAAGATACAAAGGAGGAGAAGCATCTCTTCCACTCCCAGATGTGGGTAAAGGGTTCCCCGCTACAATTCATTGTCGACAGTCGGAGCCAAAAGAACCTCATATCAACAGAGGTTGTGAAGCGGTTGGGCTTGCCAACCACATCACACCCACAGTCGTACACCATCGGGTGGCTTCACTAAGGACAGGATCTTCGCGTTAGCCAGCAGTGCCGCCTTCCCTACAGCATCAAGCCCTTCACTGATGAGGTATTATGTGACATTGCTCCTCTTGATGTTTGTGATGTATTATTAGGCCAACCATACTAGTGGAAGCGACATGCTGTGTATGAGTCACGGCCTCACGCTATTATTGTTATTTTGGGAAATAAGTTGTAGAGGATACCAAAGGTACCACCGCCTGCCGCTATCTCTTTGGTTACTACAAAATAATGTAGTAAGCTCATTTCCAAAACCAGAAAATTTGTTTTCCTGATGATCTGCCCTCAGGGCAAGAAGAAGATTGTGGCCACAACCTCCAAACAAGGCTCCTCCGCACGACAACAACAAATGGACAACGTCGTGGAGGAGTACGGGGACATCTTCCCCTCACCTGCAGGGGTGCCTCTGCACTGTCACATCAAGCACCCCATCAATTTTACCCCAGGTGTACCACTGCCCAATGGACCGATCTATCAGCGCTCTGTTCTGGAGAACGATGAAATCAAGAGTCAAATTCAGGAGCTGCTGCAGAAAAGTCACATACGGCCAAGTTCATCGTCCTGTGGGAGCTCGATCGTGTTGGTGCAAAAGAAGGATGCGACTTGGAGACTCTAAATTGACTATCGGGCGCTGAACAAGATCACTGTCTGGAATAGGTACTCGATCCCACAGATTGATGACCTTCTGGACCAACTCAAAGGGGCGAAATATTTTAGCAAGATCGACTTGAAGTCCGAGTATCACTAGGTACCAATCGAACTATCTGACGTATGGAAGACTGTCTTCAAAGCCAAGGAGGGCCTTTTCGAATGGTTGGTCATGCCTTTCAGGTTGACAAATGCTCCCGCAACCTTCATGAGGCTGATGGACGACATCTTGTGGCCATTCACCAACTCCTTTGTAGTAGTGTACTTGGATGACATCGTCATCTTCAGCCAGACTTGGGAAGAGTACCTCCACCACATCCGACAAGTCCTCCAAACACTGTGGCAACACAAGTTGTGTGCCAATTTGGAGAAGTGCACTTTTGGCATGACCCAGCTTCAGTATCTAGGATACAGTATTGATGAGCAGGGGGTGCATGTGGATCCAACCAAGATCCAAGTCATTCGGGATTGGCCAACTCCAACCACTCTAACAGAGCTTCGCAGCTTTCTGGGTCTTGCTAATTTTTACCGCAGGTTCGTGTTGGAATTCTCTCATATCACTTGGCCCTTGAGTCAAGTCACCAAGGGAGGAGCGAAAGCAAAATTCTTTTGGTCGGAATCTCAACAGAAAGCATTTGTAGAATTGAAACATCGCCTCTGCTCTACCCCAGTGCTCACATTACCAGACTTGCAACAACCATTTGAGATCGAGACAAATGCCTCTGACTATGCTATTGGGGCAGTTCTTACTCAACAAGTGCATCCAGTGGCATATCATAGTGAGACATTGTTCGACACAGTCTGGAAGTCTCCCACTTATGACAAAGAGATGTATTCCATTGTGCGGTCTTGCCAACAATGGAAACATTACATTTTGGAGAAGGAAACGATCATCCACACAGACCACCGACCCCTGCAGTTCATACAGACACAAGGGAAGTTGCAGAACGATCGCCATCAGAAGTGGTCCACATATCTGCAACAGTTTCATTTGAACATCAAGTACAAGAAGGGCAGCACCAATAATGTTGCAGACTGCCTCAGTCGACCACCAATCGTGGCGATAACCACCGTGCTCAACTCTTGTGGGCACGAAACTTCTAATTGGCCGCTTCTCTACAAGAGCGATCCAGAATTCGGCCACACATACAAGACACTCTTTAAGGGCAACTGGGTTCCAAATTTTCACCTCCAGGATGCACTGTTATGTCACCTGAGACACCTTTGTGTTCCTTCAAGCGAGCGTTCTAAGATGATTTGGGAAGCGCACTATAGTCGTGTCACTGCGCATTTCGGGGTCGAGAAAACAGTGGTAGTGTTACAGAAGTATTTCTATTAGCCAAACCTTCAACAGGATGTCGGGAAATACATCAAATCCTATGCTGCCTGCGCCATTCCCAAACAGACCATCAAGAAGCAAGGCCTCTATACTCCGTTGCCTACCCCTAGTCAACCTTGGGAATCCATCTCCATGGATTACATGCCGGGCCTTCCTTCTACGAAGCATGGCAACAACTGTGTTTTCGTGGTCGTCGACAAATTCTCGAAGATGGCGATTATGGCAGCCTACAAGAAGAATATCACAGCAGAAGCCACTGCTAAACTCTTCTTTAAACGAGTGTGGGTACACTTTGGTGTTAAAATTGGACAACTAGGTCCAAACTCCATGTTGTGATGCTTAGATGAAGATACCAATATTTTTATTGGGTTCCTCTTTCGGAGAGGTGTAAAATCGATATAAAATTGATCTTAATCTGATGAGCGGAACATTTATTTTGAATTTATTTTTTAATAATTTCAAATATGTGCAGGTCGGCCTTAAGGTTTTACACCCCCAGCAGATGTGTCACACACCTCAATTGATGGATATATATACAATCAACATTGGAGATCATTTCACTCACTCTCCTCACACACCTCCTCTTCTGATTTAGTACGAGCTCCTTGGAGGCAAATTCAGTTCACACGTGGGAAAGAGGACGAATCACTGCAGCAAGCGTTTGACCGAATTTACTGCAGTTCACCGTAGCTATGGTTTCCAAGCTAGTTTGACCAGTGTTGACTTTGGTCAACGCATGGTCCAAAAGGGCTGAAAATTGGTGGGGACTTTGATTTTGGAAGGCCGTACACATTGGCACAAGAACCGAGGTCAAAAGTTTGACCAAAGACCAAGCTGCGTTGACTTTATTGCTGCTGCCCTGCATTGACTTTTCTGGACAGCGTTGACTTTTCTGGGGTTGACTTTGGGTTGACCGGGTGACTGTTTTAAGGGTTGTTGTGACACAAGCTGGGTTGGCCGACCAAGAAGATTTCGTTGGTTGAAGCATCCTGTTGACCGCCGTAACGCACCACCACATTCTTCTGTTTCTGGTTTGTCTTCTATAAATCCTCTGGTATGTTCTATCAGCATTTTACTTGATTGTTTATGTGATTGTTGTAGTAAAAAGTAAAGTTGCATCAAGCATAGAACATCTACATAAATTTACATGGTATCAGAGCTGAGGTGAAGACAAGCCCTATTTGTAGCAATCACCGGAGAGGATAATGGGTTCCACAAGCTATGGCTTCAAGGAGGATGACAAATTGACTGGGAAGGATGACTTCCATGCTTGGAAGATGATATTGGATCTCAAATTGGAAGACCAAGATGTCATGGACCATGTGCAGGGTAAAATCCAAGAACCTCCATCCACTGATACTACTGCTGCCAAAACAAAGTACAAGAAAGGGGAGATAAAAGCAAAGCTGATGATCAGGGAAACCATTCATAAAAGCCTGGTCGCCTACATGTCTGAGTTGGGCACATCCAAAGAGATGTATGATAAATTGATCCTCATGTTCAAGGCCAACAATGCGAATCAAGTACTATTCTTCAAGAATCAATTGAAGAATTTGAAGAAGGGCGTAGGATGAGTCTGTCCAATCATACTTTCTGAAGCTGACCGAGATCGAGAACAATCTGCTGGCTATTGGGGAGACAATAGTTGATTGAGAGATGGTACTCACCGCACTTGGAGGGCTCTCACCTGAATGGCATGTGTTCAACACTACCATTCTAAATAATAATGTGATACCTGACTTTGACGAAGTACTGTCAAGATGCGTTCAAGAAGAATCAAGAATGAAGGAGTATAGAAATGGAGGAAATGCTGCATACGCTGCTCATTCTAGAAAGAAGAACTCTGGTGGTCCAAAGAACAAGGGAAAAGCAGGGGCCCAAGGAAAGAAGGGAAAGTGCTTCACTTGTCATAGGCCTGGTCACTATGCTAGAGAATGTCCTTTCAAGAAGGATTCTCCCGATGGTGATGATAACAACAACATCGGAGAAATGGAAATCAAAGGAACACCATGTCCAAGGGAAAGAGGAAGGCTCCCTCCGACGGAAATGATCAACCTTTTAAAAGGTCAAGAAACTCTAGGTATGAGGAACATGTTGTTGATAAAAGAAATGAATACATTCTTGTATCTGCCCTCTCTGTTACATCCCCACCCGACACTATGGATGTCTGGTTGATAGATAGTGGTGCCTCAAGGCATATCACTGGGTTCAAGGAAGCACTTTGTGATATGGTTGAGAAGGATACTAATCTGGAAATTATCCTTGGAGATAATGCCACATATCCCGTGAAAGGGATAGGGACTGTGACCCTCCACGTGTCTCAAGGTCAAGTCCTCCACTTGCAGGATGTACTCTATGTACCAAATTTGAAGAAGAACCTTGTGTCTATATCGGCCATGGAAGACAAAGGTTTCAATGTGGCATTCACTGATGGAAAGGTGCTCATGTGGAAAAAGAGCTTCAAGGAAGCTATCTCGATTGAGTTTAGAGTTGATACACTCTACCAGGTTGGAGGAAGTCTGCTGGGAGCAATGACATGTGATACTATCTGACAGACTGAACTATGGCACCGAAGGTTTGGACACCTTCACTACAAAGCCCTTCCCGAACCAAGGAATGTGGTGACAGGGATGCCCGAGTTTCCAAATAATCATGAAGGTGTATGTAAGGGTTGTGCCGAAGGAAAGCATACAAGGGGACCTTTCCCCTCTAGTGTCACAAAGACATATGATGTCTTGCAATTGATCCATTCTGATCTATCTGGTATGCTGCCCGTGACATCCTTGGGAGGATGTTCATATTATATGACATTCATAGATGACTTCTCTCGCAAAACCTAGATATACTTCTTAAATAAGAAGGATGAGGCTTTCATGTGGTTCCGTAGATTCAAAGCCTTGGTGGAAAATATGACAGGAAAGAAGATCAAGATTTTGAGAACTGATAATGGCACTGAATATGAGACAAACGAGTTCAAGGACTTTTGCAGAGAAGCTAGCATTAAGAGGGAGACCACAACTGTCTATACTCCCGAGAAAAATGGTGTTGCAGAACGAAAGAACGGTTGCATTATGGAAGTAGTCCATACCTTCTCTGCAAAGGTCTGTAGAAGTTTCTATGGGGGAGGAAAGTACCGAACAACTGCCTTTACACTCCTGAAACAAGCATCGCATTAACTCCCGAAGAGGTTTTCTCTGGTAAGAAACCCGATGTCTCACATTTTAGAGTTTTTGGATGTACCATCTACTTTCATGTGATGAAAGAAAAGAGGAGCAAGTTGGATGCTTCTGGGAAGAAAGAAATGTTTGTGGGCTATAGTGAAACTTTGAAGGCCTATAGAGTCTATGTGCCTGGTCAAAAGGAAGTGGAGATATGCCATGATGTCACCTTTGACAAAGATACTTCCCTGGGGAAAGTAGTCAATCTTGAGATACGAGGAAGATAATGAAGCAGAACACAGGTACGAGAGGCCGAGGATGAAACAATGCTGATGTTGAAGGACGGGCCGTCGGGCAGGTCAGTCCACCTCCTTCATGGGGAAAGAGACCATCATGGCCTCAGGACACTCCAGGGCTGTGGGGACCATGTGCCCCAAGGGGGACCCAGAGCGAAAACGAAGCCGAGTAGATACCAAGGGTATCTAGCAGCCATGAGTACTATTGTACAATCTGAGCCTGGATCCTTTGAGGAAGTCGTAAAGCATCAAGTCTGGAAGGATGCTATGCACGAAGAGTAAGAGTCCATTATGAAGAATGATGTTTGGGATGTGGTTCCAAGACCAAAGGACAAAGCAGTTGTCACCTCGAAATGGCTCTACAAGATCACGCATGGATCTGATGGAAGTGCTGAAAAGTTCAAGGCAAGATTCGTTGCTCGTGGCTTCTCTCAAAAGGAAGGTATAGATTATGATGATATATTTGCACCTGTGGCCCAATACACCACCATTCGATCTATTATAGCCCTTGCTGCTACGCAAGGATGGAGTCTTCATCAGATGGATGTGAAGACCGCATTTTTGCATGGTGCGATAAAGGAAAAGGTATATGTGGAGCAACCTCTGGGGTTTGAAGTCCAGGATCGGGACACCCATGTCTGCAGGTTGAAGAAAGCCTTCTATGGGCTGAAGCAAGCACCCAGAGCTTGGTATGAGAGGATAGATAGCTACTTGATGAAGCTGGGCTTCACTCGAAGTAATGCTGATCCGAACATTTACTTCAAGGTTGCCAAGGGAAAACCTCTCATTCTGGTGTTGTATGTGGATAACCTCTTCCTGACAGGTGTTGACCCTCTCATTCATCAGTGCAAGAGGGAGCTCGCTGCTGAGTTCGAGATGAAGGACCTAGGACTGATGCACTACTTCCTAGGCCTGGAGGTATGGCAGAGACCTGGCGAGATTTTCCTTTCTCAAGGAAAATACATTGTGAAGCTTCTGGAACGATTTGGTATGGTGAATTGCAAGTCTGTGTCAACACCAATGGAGCTCAACTTCAAGAAGTTGAGTGGCAGCGCTGCTGGGCCCTATTGTCTAATCCTACTGAGTATCGTCAACTCGTAGGGGCCCTGATGTTCTTTTTTCACAAAGGAAAAATTCGTAATTTTATTAATGAAAAAAAAATTACATGTTACACTTTGTAGATAATAGTCGAAACATCGGCTGATGGGTTACATCATAGCATCATATATATGGGGAGAGAAAAAATTAAACTTTTCTCCCCTTCTTCTTTTCAACCTTACGCCAAGGACCTTGTGTTGGCGTGGTAGAAATTAGGGCGAGCTGATTTTCTACTGTGGTTGCTCCATTGTCCTTATCCAAATCTGATGTATCTGAGTTGTGTTGTCTTTTGATTCCGCCACTGTTGGGTGCCCCATGGTCCATATTCGGCTGGGCCGTAGTGGTCAATTCAGCAAGATCTTGCATCTCTTGTTCTTGTGTCTCCGATTCGGGTACTGTCTGGGTGTTTTCATTTGGGCTGGGTGCGTCCTCTTCTTCATCCAGCTCCTGCCCTGGTACTTCTGAAGGAAATTGCCAGCCCTTGGTAGCTTTCCCTGTCTTTTTCTTTTTTCTTGTGTCTCTTTTTGCTTTAGGACATGTGTTCTGCAAGTGCCCGGTATTCCTACATATTCTGCATCTGAATGTCGTGTTTTCATAGTCAAGATGTTGAATCCATTTCTGTTGTTTGTGATTCAATTGAATGCACTCTGGAATCCCTTGACTGAGTTCCACTTCCACACAGATGCGTGCAAAAGTGTAAATCCTTTCCTCCAAACGTTGGGTATCAGTTTTTATGAATCTCCCAATGATGTTTCCAATGGCCGCAAGAACAACTTCATTCCAGAAATGAAGTGGTAGGTTGTATAGCCGAACCCATACCGGCATTCTGGAGACCTCCATAGTGTTAGCGCCAAATTCAGGAAACCATGGTGTGGTGAAGAGCCCAGTGGATCCCCAGAACCACGGTCCTGCCCCAATTATGCTGTCTCTGGCCTCCGAGGATAAGAACTTGACAATGAAAAAGCCCTTTGAACATAGATGAATTTCACATTAAACAGTCCAGTTGGTGAAGATCCAATGAAAAAGCTCCACTGGTTTGGGCCAGAAGGAATTAAATCTGCAAATAAGTGCCTGAGATTCGAAGTTGGATCGTTGTTCATCAATCTCTGGAATATCAATGTGCAGTTCTGGCACATGATTAAGTTGTTCCACAATGTAGGGTTTTGGGCCATTCTCTGCTGGTACTGTTGGAGCTGTTGTTTTATTTTTCCCCTTCCTGTAAGTGGGTCCTTTTGGTAAATCATTATTGGAAGTGCTGGGTCCCCTGGTTCCCTGAGATCTGTTCTGCCCAGCTGATCCACCTCTCAGTCTCAGATTGAGGTAAATGGTAGAGCTAGGGTAGATGGTGTATTCTTTGAGGGTGTTGGTATCTTGTAAAACTCGCCCACAATGAATTAGGGACTGTAAGTGACATGGATATCCAGCAGATAGCCAGAGGTTTTGCTTCAGGTCCGTAACTGCATCAATATCCTGTATCCAAACTAAAAAGCTATTCCCCACAGGGGGTTTGATAATAATCTGAATGCGATTAGTGCTTACCCGATTCGCCATAGCTTTTGTTTGATCTTCTATTCTTCTTTGTTTCTGTTCTGTTTGCAGCCATAGAGGCCTGTACGAGTCCGGTTCCAGTACAGGGCAGCGTTCAATGTTTGAAATCAGGGCTGCGCAAATCGACAAAAGAAACCAAGCGTCGAGCCCTCTTTCGCCAATAGAATCCAGAGCATATATAGTGCGTCGTGGGTCATAGGGTACTACCGCCCGTCCGGTGAAAGCCCCTAACTCCAAGCCACAGATCCCGTGAGCATTGAACGCGGAAAATTCGCCTCGAATGCGGACGCAAGTGTGGAGTCGATGCAGCATTCCTTAGCCGCCATGGGATGTGATGTCGACGATGCCAGGCAAGGTGAGTGATGGGGAATCTATTATTGGCCACAACAGGGAGTGAGGAGCCCCCAAACCGGTCCGGTATCACCACAGGCCCATAACCAGTGTAGCATTGGGTGCCACCATGAGGGGCAGCCGATGAACACGCACAGGTTCCAAATCGTGAAACCCTAGACCTTCTTGCCGCCATCGCTCTTCTGACCGAGCCCTGATGTTCTTAATGAACACCCGTCCAGATATATGTTTTGCAGTGAACACTTTGAGTCAATAGATGATTGAGCCTCATCACTTTCACTGGGTTGGTGCCAGGAATCTTCTGAGATATCTTCGGGGCACAATAAACCATGGGCTGAGATACACTGCCGGGAGCGTGACACTCCTTGGATATACTGATGTCGATTGGGCTGGCAGTGTGGTGGATCGTAAGAGCACATCGAGGTGTTGCTTCAATCTTCGTTCTGCTTCGATCTCGTGGATGAGCAGGAAGCAGAAGTCGGTGGCTTTGAGCACCGCAGAGGCCGAATACATTGCGGCTTCGTGTGGCCATGGCAGAAGCAGCACTGGTTGTAGCTCTTCGATGAGATTGTTCGGGCATGTAAACACGGCGGTAAGTAGCCGGGGTGAAGGATTGCTGTCAGAATCACCAACACGATCGATCCAAGCATATTGATATCAGGTACCACTTTATCCTTGATATGGTACAACGAGGCACGGGCAGGCGATCATCGGGCGGTAGGCGAGGTCCGATGTTCTCACAAGCCCCTACACCAGGAAGGTCCAAGTTCCTAGCAGCGAGAGTCTTGATATCGTGGAACGACCCTATGATGTGGGTCCTGTTGGACGATGAGCTCTGGGAGCTCTGGGGGCTTTGGGGATAGCTTCTCGGAGCTATAAGCAACCACAAGGCTAGGCTTGTCGAACCTTGTTGGTGTGTTTGGGCCCCACCGTTGTGATTTTGAATTGGTTCAGCTCTCATTATCTGTGCCCCATATGCATCCTACCCATTGAGTTCAGGGCTCATGGGAAGTACCTCTCATTTGGCAAATGAGGTGGGAAAAGCTAGAGACTAGTAGCAAAGACTGATGGACGCATCAGAGATTGTCGTACTCTCTATCTAGGATGGCACAGTCCAACCACTTAATCTGGGATCAAGTATAGTGAGGTTTCGTACCTCCATTTGACTTCGAGTCAGGTAAACCAACTTCGAGTTGGTATGAGACTCTTTGTGAGTCTAATAGAGGTTTCGGACCTCTAGGCTGAATCTGTCAGCCGGGGGATGATGTCTTTGTGACTGACCCACTTCTGTTCTGAAATAAAGAGGCCAGCAAAGCAAGTTACGGCGAGATGACGCACGATGTTTGATTGCACAGGTGGATGGAGTTCTCCCTAGTTGAGAGGGAGTGTTAAAATTGGACAACTAGGTCCAAACACCATGTTGTGATGCTCAGATGAAGATACCAATATTTTTATTAGGTTCCTCTTTCGGAGAGGTGTATGATCGATATAAAATTGATCTTAATCTGATGAGCAGAACATTTATTTTGAATTTATCTTTTAATAATTTCAAATATGTGCAAATTGGCCTTAAGGTTTTACACCCCCAGCAAATGTGTCACACACCTCAATGATGGATATATATACAGTCAACGTTGGAGATCATTTCACTCACTCTCATCACACACAACTCCTCCTCTGATTTAGTATGAGCTCCTTGGAGGCAAATTTGGTTCACATGTGGGAAAGAGGACGAATTACTGCAGCAAGGGTTTGACCGAATTTACTGCAGCTCACCGCATCTAGGGTTTCCAAGCTAGTTTGACCAGCGTTGACTTTGGTCAACGCATGGTCCAAAAGGGCTGAAAATTGGTGGGGACTTCGATTTTGGAAGGCCGTACACATTGGCACAAGAACCGAGGTCAAAAGGTTGACCGAAGACCGAGCTGCGTTGACTTTATTGCTGCTGCCCTCTGTTGAATTTTTGGACAGCGTTGACTTTTCTAGGGTTGACTTTGGGTTGACTGAGTGACTGTTTTGAGCGCTGTTGTGACACAAGCTGGGTTGGCCGACCAAGAAGACTTTGTTGGTTGAAGCATCCTGTTGACCGCCGTAACGCACCACCACATTCTTCTGTTTCTGGTTTGTCTTCTATAGATCCTCTGGTATGTTCTATCAGCATTTTACTTGATTGTTTATGTGATTGCTGTAGTAAAAAGTAAAGTTGCATCAAGCATAGAACATCTACATAAATTTACAATCCCACAGTCTATCATCTCAGATCCTGACAGCAGGTTCCTCAGTACATTTTGGTCCAGCCTTTGATCAATGTTGGACACCAAGCTCACCAAGTCCATAGCTTTCCATCCCCAAATTAATGGCCAAACAGAGGTCGTCAACAGGATGATTGTACACATTCTATGCATGTACAACTCAAAGCATCCACGCACATGGGATGAGAGCCTCCCTTATGTTATTCATTGGTTAGAAAGAAAGAAAAAGGTTTCCTCGAGAATTCTAACTTGCAGAATTATGGGATTAGAATATGATGATATATTGATGAAGCAGGTCAAGAGAATGAAACTCTTTCATTCTAAAGAAACCTACTGCAGAGTGACTCAAAAGGAAAAAGAACAAGGTACATGTATATATATGCTGACACTAGATGCTATGAAGTCATGTCATGTGGTTGCAGGTAGTATACTTCTATCTTTAGAAGTATGATCAAAATAGAAAGTAGAAACTCTTTCGATGCACAGGTTAGCAAAAGGCATGATCTACACTAGATGAAATCAACATAATATGTCCTCATATGGAATATAAGGCAATTGTACATTATCAAGGATAGAAGTTCCTGGGAATAAAATAAAATTGTGTGGAGAAAGAAAAAGGAAGAGATCATGGGAAGTAAAATCATGGAAAGAAGCAATCAACATCCAAGGAAGCCAATAAGACTTGACTAGAAAATCTCCTAGGAACATATGTAGACTTTGATAGAAGTCTGGAAAAGATGGAGACACTTGACAATACATATCTTTAGTTGATGTGTCAATCTGTAAACAAAGGATGTCGATGCCTACAAGAAGATATCATGGTGAAAGATCATCACTAAGGTAAATTTTGATTTAAAAGTTCATATTTATAATTTCTAATGAACTTATGCAGGGTTGCCAAAGGGGAGTATATGTCTTCCACAAATTGATAACCATATGATAGGATGAAAGATCCTTGTGAGAAATATGGTTCGAAGAAAAGCAGCATGGCATGAGGCTAGACCAAATGAGAAGATTGATGGATCACTTTTTGACAAAAAACATGACTCTTGGATGAAAGTGATGATATGTGCCCTATGTAGAGATCCCAAAGATGAGGACTCCTCAACAACAAAGAAATTCATGACATCAAAGAAAGGAGCTCTTCATGAGCAACTGGGTGTTTTCATCATTGCTGCTACAGGTCCCTGATTAAGAGGGAGCCTGGTAATAAGTTTCTTACTTGGTAGAAACTTGGAAGCAAGTCCCTGGGAGCTTGGACAAGTCCTTGGCTAAGAGGGAGCTTGAAAGCAAGTCCTTGGATAAGAGGGAGCTTGAGAGCATTCCTTTATAGGAATGGGTACGCCCTCCCCAATTAAGAGGGAGAGATAGACACATCATTCTGATCTTCACCAAGAAGACAGAATGTGGGATTGGATAATCATCTGGCATTCGATACTCTTTTGGGGATGTATTAGGGCATTCAAGGAAAGAGTAGTCGTGAAAGGACAGATATTCTTTGAGGATTAGCTATCCCGATAAGAATAGTCCTAGGAGGTCATACTTGGTGAACACATGGGTGGAGTATGTACTTTGGAGACAATGATGAAGGTGTCTATAATCATTGGTCTCGCCAGCATTGTAGCTCATGGTCTCATGGAGAGTTGGAGTTGTTAGTCAAGGCTTGCACTATGACAATGTTGGTTAATATGATGTTATAACAGATGGATTACCAATCGAATTCTTCTTATGAGATTATTCGGATTGAGAGTAGACCATGTACCATTATGAATACCTCCCTAGTTAAGAGGGAGTGTTGGAAAGTGTAACTAGGTTTGGTATTCATAATGACTAAGTAATTATGAATTTATGTAATAAAGAAGACAAAGATAATAAAATGTATTTTGTAATGCTTGCCTAATGGGTTTCATAATCAAGGCGTTTTTATTATAGGTCAAAGACTTCTTCTTGATGTCTTTAGGAGTTTGTTGTCTTGTCATAAATATAATTTAAGAGTCGTGTATATGAAGTGATGTTACACTTGTAAACGGACAAATTGTTGATATAATTTTATGCTCCAAGACCTTGTCAATATGCTCCACAAGTCGGCTCAAACATGATGAGAAGTCTCCTTGATCATGTCGGCCTAGGGTAATTAGACAGTCCCTATATATACGACTGCGGCCTCATTGTTGAAACTTGAGACATGTATTCGGACAAGTCTGAGATCACAAAAGGAATAGTCTGCGATTTGATGCAAAGAGAATAAGACAAGTACAGCAAGGAAAGAGGTCTATCCAGCGAAGGAAGAGAGATCCTTTGGATCTCTGTTTTGGGCTAGTAATCTCGCATTTTTGTTTTGGGTTACACATCGGAACTGCAGTAGGTATCTTGACAGCAAGAGACAAGGACCTTGCAAGGAGTGCAAGGAGAAGGTAACTCAAGTCTATTACTTGGATACTATAACTCGAATATCTCAGAAGTATACAGTGTGTAAAGGAGGCTGCAATCAGTGTGAGCCTCAGTCCTATATCACCTTGTTTGGAAAGAGCCTAGGGCATATACACAACATGGAGGAGAAGGCATCACAACTAGGAAAGAAGTCTCGGACTAATGCAGCAAGGGTACTGGAAAGTAAGCCGAGAAGGATTGTCTAGGTGACCAAGGCTAGATCAAGGAAGAAAGGATAGAAGGCTAGGGACCGAGCTTCCCTAGGGCTAGTGCAGGACAGTGCAGAAAAGAAGTTCATCATAAGGAGCCTAGAAGAGCAGTGACAAGGGTCTTGGAGGCATGCTAGTGTGTTAATTTTGGGCAACAAGGTCCAAACTCCATGTTGTGATGCTCAAATGACGATGCCAATATTTTTATTGGATTCCTCTTTCGAAGAGGTGCAAGATTGATCTAAAGATCATCTTGATCGGATGAACAAAACATGTATTTTGAATTTATTCCACATGTGCAAGGTTGGCCTGATTTATCCCACATGCATAAGAGATGTGTCACACACGCCCACAAATGGCGATATATTGGAGAGACTTGGAGTTCATTACACACACACATTTTTGGAGACATTCTCTTCTCTCACGGATGGTGTTGCAATTAGGGCTTCTCATGGTGATGCAGTTAGGGCTTCTTGGTGCAGCGTCTTGATGGAGCGTTCTTTATGAGACGTCTTGGGGTTGTGTGACACATTGGATTCGCTGACCTTATGGAGACTTTGCTGGTTGAAACATCCTGCTGACCGCCGTAACGCCACCATTCTTTCTCTATTTTTGGCTTGTCTTCCATCAATCTATTGGTATGTTCTATCTGCATCTTACTTTCATGTGATTGAGCCCTAGAAGTTTAAAGTAAATTTGCATCTAGCATAGAACATCTTCAAAAATTTACATAGTGTCAAGGGTTTGTATCATAGTTATGGCACTCGTCAATCGATGATCTATAAAAAGAATGATTATCAAGTTTTCTTCTCGAAGAGGGAGAGGTTTTTGGCCAGATATTGGGGCAATGCTTCAGTGTGGAAATATTGCTAGAGCACACTCCTCGCTAAGAGGGAGTGTTGATATTTTCGAGTAGCATCGGGTGTGCTCTAGCTCCGAAACTTTGTGAAGGGGCTGCAACACGTGAGATCTCCAAGACCCAGAAAGTGTTCGAAGAAATTCCATCTAGTGTAAAAGTTATTCAAATAATTAAATTTTTTAATGGAGACCCTAAGTCTAACTTAGGGAAATTAAAAAAATAAAGTAAATTAATTTACACATGTGATGAGAATGTTCTAAGTGACCTGGATCAAGCATTCTTTTAATACTAGCCGTCGATTAAAGATTAGATCATGGTCGTTGGTTTTCCAACGAGAAAAGTATAAAGGAAAGGCTTGGGGTCAGTTGGAGAAGACACACATAGCAGAAGCACTGAGGCTAAGTCGAAATTCTGGAGCGGAGTTTGCTGAGGATTTCAAAGTGAGTTTGTAGTGCAGTGAGGGGCAGAGAGTGGCAAGGGATGATCTGATCCAAGGCCAAGAATATAGCAGCAGAGAGGCAGCATCGTGCCAGGCAGCACAGAGGCCAGCAAGAGGGAGGCAAAGACCACACAGAGGGTGACGCAAACCCTTCTGGGTGATGAAGAGGCAGTGCAGAGGCCTTCAGAGTGACGCAGGGGCAGCTTGTGTTGCATTGGGCTAGAGGGGCTCACGTAGAGGCTGGAGGAGTTGCGATGAGGGTTCCATTGGACCAGAAAGGGCTCATTATCTATAATTCCCGATTGAGGGTGTGATTCAACCATATTTTTTGTCTCCGAGTGATAAGGTACAGTTGTCGTGTATTTTCTCTGTAGGGAAAACCATTTCTGGTGCCCAAAATGTTCTATTCAGATTCTGCATAATAATAAAACCCTCTAGAGCTGTTGCACCGTTTTTCCCGCATTGGGTTTTTCTGGAGACATTTATCCGAAAAATCCGTGTCATTTGTCATATGTGTGTGATGTTCAGTGAATGATATGTACTTGTGTAGGTGGTTATTTGTGTTTCCTTCGATGTTTTTCTGAATATTCAGTTAAATAACTTGTGTAATAAATCAAGTAAGAGAAGTAAATCAATAGTTAGCAGTAGGGTTTCTGTAATAAGCATTCAGAAATTTTCACAAAGTAGCCCAAAAAAAATCCAAAGCTTTTACTTTTTTCTACTTCCTTAGTCTTCCTCTTCTTCGCACTTCTTTTCGTCCTTTTGATCGAACTTGTGTGAGTGAGAGTGTGTTCTCCAAATGAGGTCGAGTGCCCTATATATAGGCTTCCTTGAGCCTCCTATTGGGCCAACTTGACATGTCCTTAGGCCGACTAGTTGCTCCATTAAGTCGACTTGATGCTTGCATGTTTGACTTGGTCTTGGAGCGTCTTTTGACTCTAATTTGACTCATAATTTTTTTACAATATGTAACATGCCCAAGAAGGGTTATTCATACATGACAATGACTCTTTTGACTTTATAGACTCAATGACAAATCCTAGAAGCTCAGAATGGAAGCTTGACCTAAAATAATTTTTCCTTGAGAATGAAACCCATGCCTCAAGAACAATAATAATAAATTTATTTTCCTCTTTATATTGAATACAAAAAATCAACATTACATATGTCATTATGAAGATTGAACCTAGTTACATATTTCAACAATTCCTACTCTACACTTGGCATTGCATTATGAACCACGAGTTGCACAAGGAGGCCCACGCAATTACTAGAGGAGGATCAACGCATGGCTCATGGGAGACATCATTGCAGAAGTGTCACTTGGTTGCTTGGTTGTTGGGAGTTAACTCCCTCTCATTTCACACTTGGCTTTGCTTGACTCTCCACTTGGATAATTCGATTTGCTTGAAGAGGTTTTGAGGCCACCTATGGAATTCAATTTGGTTGAAGGCTCACATGTGGCATCTCATCATCCCCACTTGGAATTCGAGTTCCTTTCTTGGGATCTTCTCCATGTCCATTTGTCACTTGGTTGTTACATTGGGATTTGCTCTCATTTCTCTATATAATAGAGCCATGAGCTCTCACTATGATTATTGAAAACGAGCTATTGTGCTTGGGGAAGCTCTACTCTTGTGTTCACTTATATTCAATTGCAATAAAAGACTTTGGGGTTCACTTATGAAGTGTTGTTCTTCTTGAACATGGTAATATCTTGATCATTGTGCTTCATGTTTCTACTTGCGTTATTATGTATGTTGTCGCACAGAATGTCTAGGCACCGCGACAACGGCTCAGATCGAGGGTTGTCACCCTGATCCCCAATCTCTCTATTTAAGTTGTCTCCTTGCAGACTAAGGGAGGTAGACCCTAATGAAATGAAGAAGGAGAACTAATTGGAAACCAACCAATTCAGGAGACACAGTCAAACGACCAAGTACTTGTTAAGATTTAACGAGATTTTATAGATTCGATTAGATTAAAAGTTTTAAGACCAGTGCCTTATGGAGTCAAATT
This sequence comes from Pinus albicaulis, assembly GCA_034641835.2. Classification (NCBI taxonomy): domain Eukaryota; kingdom Viridiplantae; phylum Streptophyta; class Pinopsida; order Pinales; family Pinaceae; genus Pinus; species Pinus albicaulis. Next base: position 23,780,383 of record CM076581.1, on the reverse strand, counting down.
ATCCCATTACGAAATTAAGATCAAGTAGCTGGTAGATAACTGCTGCGAAAAGAAAGAAAGAACAATTATCTTGCAATGAAAATACCAATCTACCACGATAATATTCAATTTCTCAATTTAGTGCTCAATTGATAAAACAGGAAGATCAGCCCTTTTTCAATAATACGATTCAATAAAACACTTTCATAATCATGCATCAACAATGTTCGATCTAGAAAATGCAAACATGCAATTTATCATCACTTGAAATATTCTCAAAGTTAGACTAAGCAAGTAATCACCAACTTCAAGTAATTTAAAACCACAATTAAAGCTCATTAAACGACCATCAATCCCAGTGAATGCTAAGCATGAAAATATTTCAAACCAGATGCGAGATTTAAACAATTTTAAATTCCGAAAAGATATTATCATGATAAGACCGTTGAATTTAAATGCTATACATTTCCAACAATTTCGAATTAAAATAATATTCTCAGTAATTCCAATCGAGAAATCTATATTTGGTCAAACTTTAGAGTAAAAATTAAAAGTTCACCTTTGACTATGCAAGAACCAAACCAAAATTTTAAAACAAAATTTCCTTTTCGTTGAAGTCAAAAAACTTCATTAAAATTTTGAGCCTTTTTTTTTATTTTTTATTCTTCTCAATAACAAAATTTAAAATATATATATATATATATATCTAAACTCTAAAAAATGAAAAAATTTAAAAATTGCGTTTTTTAATTTTTTATTCTTTTCAATATCTAAAGTTAACGAAAAACAAAATTTAAAGAAAAAAAATAAAAATAAAAATAGATAAATTTAAACTCTAAAAACTGAAAAAGTTAAAATATTTAAAGATTTATTAATGTTTTTTGGACGAAAAACAAAATTTGAAGGAAAAAAAAGAAAAAAAAATCTAAACTCTAAAAATTGAAAAAGTTAAAATATTTAAAGATTTATTAATGTTTTTTGGCCCCTTATTTTTATGTTTGACTTTTCTAAAGCTTTAAAGAGAATAAGATCGAAACTAAACTAAAAATAAAATAAAATAAAAATTAACGCTAAGATCAAACTTAAATCAAAGTCTAAATCTTGCGCAGTTTGGCAAAAAGTGAAGGCGCTGTCGAAGGAGCTGTCGCAGCGTGAAGGCACGGAGATGGAGCTGTGTGAGGATGGGAGGTTTGCGTAGGAGGCAGCGTGGACAGAGGGAAAGCATGAATCGATGGCGAGCGAACAAATAAATGGAAAATTGAATGCGTTGAAGTCTGCGGGCAGAGTGAGGGAGGATAAGCAGATGGAACAGCGAATAGGATTGAGGCAAGACAGACGCAAAGAATGAGGGCCAAGGGAAATGCGATTGAAATAGATGGACAGTGAGCAAGAATGCGGAAAGTGTGAAAGTAATGGATCCACGCATGGATAATGGCAGTGAAGGGTGCGGATGAGGGGCCGACGGCGGCGTTAGCAGCGTGGAGGAATGCGAACGACAAGGATGCACGCAGGGAAAGGAGGGATGATGGAGCAAGGGCAGAGACAGCGTGAAAGGAAAGGAGCTGTGTGAAGGCTAGCGGTGATTTGGATAGAGATCGCAGACGGACAGTGAGAGCAGATGCGTGTGTAGATTTGGACACCCAGCAGACAGAAAAATTGCAGGCACACTGGTGCATAGAAATTTAAATTTTTCTTTTTACCCAGCAGAATTAAATTCAATAAATGCACCTACAATTATTTAATTCTTAAGATGGAGATCAACCCTAGATCTGCAACCAAATTTGATCCCGAGTCCGGATCTAGAGAATTTTCTTTGAAAATCTCCTAGTACAACCTGCACAAAACCAAAAATAAGAGACCTAAAAACCCAGAAATATACACAGAAAATAAAACCCTTAAACCCTGGTGAGTTAAAAATGACAATATTTACCAATTTACAGTGCTATTTTACAGATCGAAGCACTGATGGCCAGATTTAAAATCATTCAGGACAATTTATAAAAGAAGAAATTAAGAGAGGCACAAGCCCAAAAAAGAACCCTGCAAAAAACGGAATTTAAGATAAGCCTGAGGAATTAGATCCGTAGGGCTCTTCAGATCTTATTTCCTTGGGAGTCAGCTGGTCTAGGTGAGGACTTCCCTAAACGCCCAATTCTAAATCTGGAAGATTTCTGCACACTTAAAGTTAAACTGTTAAATTAATGGAGAAATAAGATAAAACATAAAATTTTCAAGAGCTAGAGATAACTACTAACTCGATCCAATTAATATTCTTACCCTAAATCCAGTAACCTAAGCAAGATACCTGTGCAATAGATTACTCTACAAGAGCCATAAATTAACAACCCATTAAAATAATTACCAACAGAGTATTAAGAACAAGTTTACCATAAAATGCTAAAGAGGAACACCACCATCAAAATAAAACCCCAAAGTCTTCGTTTGTATTATTCCAGAGAATATTACAGGGGAGCTTCAAGAGCGAGTGCACGATCAAGAGATCGGATGATTGAAAGACTAACAAAGACCTCCAATTTATAAGATAAAAATATCCAACGGCTAGTTCAGTTGATCCATGTCAAAGTAATCTCGACTCTTGAAAAAGATTTAATCATCTTTTAATCTCGTCTGTCGCAATTATTAATTTTTGAGGAAATTCGAATTTAACTTTTAATTCATTTTTAATTAACTCAAAAATAATATTTTTGAGTTAATTATCTCAAAAATTTGACTTTGACTTAACCACCAAGGCCCAAGGGTCCAAAATTTCTCGAAATTCTCAATATCCCTTGGTCTGGGACCGTTAAAAATTTATTTTTTAGGGACCCACGAATTTTGCCTTTGAAGAATTTTAAATCACCTAGGACTTAAAATTAATTAAATTTCTGGCTTAGGATTTTTAATTTAATTTGCCCAGAAAATTTAATTAATTGACTGAGAGGAGATTTAATTATTTTTTCAACCCTCTTTACATAAGATAAATACATTGTGACAGATGAAGGGGGAAAACTCATTCGTGATAGACCCTCAAATAGCTACCAAATTCTACGACTCAAAGCATGATCTAGTAGACCAAGCAGCTTGTAATAAAATAATCTAGCCAATTAGCTAGAATTATTCCCAAAATACTTTTACAAAGACTCGATAGAAAACACTAGGACTCACTTAGCGTCTCGACGACAAAATCCACCCTAGCTTTGGGGTGAGGCTGGAAGGAAAAACTCTGCGGATCACTTGTGTCGAGAAACACAAATGAATCAATGAGACAAAAAACCTCCTAGGATAGAAATCGTCACCAAAATACTAGGCTTACCTAGGTTGTTACATACATGATGGTCTTACTTAGATCATTTACATCGTAAACATGCAGAATGGATTTACATCGTTTATAAAACTGTCCACTGATGATGGAATTTGAATGGCATGAACACCTCGAACATGATGAATCCCATTTGCAAAAATGGGGGTGTACTGCAATGAGGTCATTGACACAGAGTGGTCAACAATGTCCATGATTTCCATTATGCTTTTAGAGATTTGTTAATGTATAGTTATCTTACATTGGCATTTGGTTTTGAAATTTTTCTTTAGATAGAGAAAGTTTTACTTGATTTCCAATAAATCTCTAAGATTTCTTTATCATTGTATTTCTCTTAACCCATGTGGATCTAATGTGTATTTGAAGTTGTGTAGAAACATATCTTGGATCAAGCCTCAAGCGTGAGGGGAAATTCTTGGAGGAATCATCCCACTCTTGAGAAAGTTCTTCTCCCAAGGCCTCATCTTATGATTTTTGTGTTTACAGGGATCCTTGGCCTTAGCTTGTATTTCAAAAAATCAAATTTCATTCAAAATCATTTATCTCAAATTCTTGTGCTAATATTGATTTTATTTTGCTATTGAAGAGCATCTTGAAAATTAGGCAAGGAAAGGAGTCTTACTCCAATTCCTTGGTCTAATTTTTTAGAAATTTTGTAAATATTATTTGCTAACACTTCTCTCTATTTGTCACTAAATTTGAGGGTTGGATTTTCAGAGAAAATTCAGATTTATTGTGCTCACCCTTTATGTTGGCAGGATTGAGGGAGCTAAAACTTGAAAACTCTAACTATTTGTTGTAGGACCCCAAGAGCACTTGAGCATCAACTTCAAGGAGGTCGTGGGAAATCTTGGACAATAACAAATTAGCTTGGTCGTGAGCCTTTTGGTCCTTATAATTTTCAGATTTCAAGAGTTGTTCATTGGCCATTGTAGTTGCCACTTCTTGGAAGGAGACTTTAGTTCCTATAGATTCCTATCCTGTAATTCTCCCTTCCATCTTTTAGGCACCCCACCAAGGGGTCTTTTCCTCATTGTAACAAGCTAATAAAAGATCTATTTTCTTGTGGGAGCATGGGTTTTACCCATGGCATCCTTTCTCTCCATTTAGGGAGAGAACAATGTGGGAATTAACACAACCGTACTATCACATTTCATTTTCTAAGTTAAAGTTTGCTACAATTTCAATTGAGCCTTGCATCCTCTATGTCATGTTGCTTTGAGTTACAAGTCAACACTTTACTTTAAGCAATTTACTCTTTACATGCAAGCATTTTACATTTCTAGCAAGCTTTAGTTTAGTTTATTGATTTCTTTCCATTTATCTTGGCAAATTGTTTCATGATCATTTGAGTACATGTCTCATTTCTATGCTACATTGTCGTCTTAAATATTGAAGCATTGTATCATCATTACTTGAAACAAGTTTTAGAAACTTACTTGTATCATTTTGATTTACTTGCAATCAAGTTAATTCCCATTTATTTCTCCAACTGAAGTTATAGTTGCAATTTATGTTGAGCACTCTTTCCTTATTTTGAAGCACTTGCAAACTAATATTTCTTTGAGAGAATTTACATGCATTCCATATAGGCATATTAGCATAGATTGCATTTCTAATTCAATTAACCTCCAAGCATTAGCTTGGTTGATACACAACATCATAGGGCAAAGAATTTCTTGGAGAATTCTTCCAATTGGTACAAAGCAAGGCAAAGGTGTGTGACCTTGCAGTTATGAAGGTGGTTTGTCTCCTTGTAGGAATGAAGGCACACATGGCTCGTAAGGCTAATCGGAAGTGTATCGTTAACTACTACTAGTGAGTCCTCAGCCCCTCTTCCTTACATTCACCCAAGGTTGTTGGGAATCATCTCCCCCGATCCCGCTTGCAAAACACGCTCCGTTCGGGAGCGCGCTTTCGAGCCTGAATAAACGCTCCCTATTTTCTAGGGAGCGTTTCAGGGAGCGCTCGGCTCCCGAACGCTCCCCGGTGCGGAAAAAAAATTGGACGGCGAATTTTTTTGGGAGGGAGGGAGGGTGGGTAATAAAAAGCCCACCCCTCCTCATTATTGTTATTGTTGTTTGTTTGAGAGCAAGGAGAGAGCAAGGAGCAAGCTACAAGAGAGCAAGAGGAGAGAGAAAGGAGCTTGAAGAGAGCAAAAAGGAGGATTGAAGGAGTCAGGACTCAGGACAAAGAGGTAGGACTCTCTAATCTAGTTTTTTATTTTCTATATTGCATTTTTAAGTTGTTCAAAAATGAAAACTTGAATTTTTTTCTCGATGTTGCATTTTAATGTGTTGAAAAGTGAAAAATTGAAAAGTTTTTTCTTCTATGTTGCATTTTTTCCTATTCCCATTTGGCATTCCTCCATTTTTTTGCAGGCTAGAAACTTGAAACTTGAAACTTGAAACATCATGGCTATATGGCTAGGGGTTTTCTTCATGTTGGTTCCTTTCTTTGTAATAATGGTGTTGAAGAGTAGAAGAAAGAGGCCCATTAGAGAAGAGGAGGATGAAGAAGTGGGTTATAGTGGATTTGATGAAAATCCTGAAGAGGAGGAGTATGCTGAGGAGGAAGGGGAGAGTGGAGAACATGAGGCCACAGAGACCCCAATTAAACAAGACCAAAGTCAAACACCATTGTGGAAATATGTTCAGAGGCAGGAAGGAGGGAAAGGTGGTGGAACCACTAAATTTCTTTGCCCCCATTGCAATAAAGAAAACACAAGTTCATACACCCGCGCCAGAAAGCACCTTTGTGGGAAAATGCCAGGGGATGGAGAGAAAAATCTAGAAATCAAAATTTGTGTAAGTGTGCCAGCAACAGAGAGAGAGAAATACAGAAAGGAAGAGGAGGCTACCCTACATAGATCTAAAAAGATCTAGGGGTTTCATTGATTCTTATGCACCATCAGGTCCATCACATCATGGACAAAGAAGTCCATCAACTTCCACCCATGGCAGTGGATATGGAGGCACACCTGGACCAAACATCTACTTAAGGCGTAGAACCATATCCGATTTCCTTGACGAAGGGTCTAGGAATGATGTGTATTCAAAAAATTTCTGGTTTCTCTATGCATGTGGGGTACCATTCAATGTTCTTCACTCACCTTATTGGCATGAAATGGTTTTTCCCATTAATGATGCCCCCAAAGGATACAGAAGCCCTAGGTATGACAAGGCCAGAATCGTGGGACTTGATCATGAAAAAGCTAAAATAAGTCATTCTTTGAATACAATGACAAGTTCTTGGAATGAGCATGGGGTGTCCATTGTATCTAATGGATGGACCACTGTAAAAGGAAAGCCATTGATAAGTGTTCTGGTTGTGTTTGTTAGTGATGCAATATTCCTTTCAGCATATATTTATTCAATAAAATTCAAGACCGGCATTAACATTGCAGAACCATTACTTGAAACAATTGAAAGTATTGGGCCATACAATGTCGTCCAAGTCATCATTGATAATGTTGTTAATTGTAAGGCAACGAGAGCAATTATTGAGGATAAATACCCCAACATATTTTGGTCTGGGTGTTTGGTTCACACAATGAACCTTTTGATGCATGATATAATTAAAAACAGACAACCTCAGTACAAATGGCTTGGTGATTTGTACAAGAGAGGGTAAAAAATGATAAAATTTATTACAAATCATAGCAATACCCATGGGCTTTTTCGTACTCACTCAAAATTGGAGTTGTTGAAGATAGCAAAGACTAGATTTGCTAGCTATTACCTCACCTTCAGGTGCCTTCTGAAGGTAAGAGAATCATTGGCAGCCATGGTATCAAGTCCACACTGGCAGGTATTAAAGGACAGGGCAGCAACAATAGTTGACAGGCAAGGTTTTGAATAGGTGGAGGAGACTACCCTTGATCCTTTGTTTTGGGCACGTGTGAGGGAAATTTTGAATTTCACCAAGCCCATTTATCACATGATTCGCTTTTCAAACACAGATAAACCAGTGATTGGGGAGATGTATGAGCAGCTGGATAGCATGTTGGGGAAAATAAAAGATGTTGTTAAGGAAAATGATCCCAACTTGAATGCAATGATTCACAACTTTGTGTGTGCACGGTGGAATAAACTTAATGTTTCACTACATACCTTGGCATATATCCTTATGCCAAAATACTACTCTCCATCTTGGTTGGGCCAACCTGCACCCGGAGGTGAGGTTAGGATCAAACCTCACACAGATCCAGAGGTACAAGAGGGATACATGAAAGCATTGGACAAGTTGGTCGCCAAAATGGAGGAGTGTGCTAGATTGCTCCTTGAATTAGGCAGATACTTCAGTTGCACTGCTAACTTTGGTTCTTTCCATGCAATGGAAGACAGAGACAAATTTGATGCTCTCACATGGTGGGAAGCATATGGTGGCATGGGACTTTTGCCAAAGTTGGCAAAAAAAGTTCTCTCACAAGTTGTAAATACTTCTTCTGCAGAGAGGTGTTGGAGCACCTACAGCGTCATACATAATGTGAAAAGAAACACGCTGAATGAAAACCGAGCAGAAAATTTGGTTTATGTGCATTACAACTTGAGGTTGTTGAGTCATTACTGTGATCGGGTTTATGAGGATCAATCATATAAAGTTTGGGACAACAACCCAGAGGATGATAATTTGGAGGACAGCGCTGTACATATAGAAGAATTGGAAGCAAAACTTCTGAGGAATGATGATGAAGCAACAGCAGCCATGCCACCACCACACCTAGCGCCAGTCCCACCATCCAGTAGCAATGCGGGTGCCAATGCCAAAGTTCGATTTCCAGCTATTGTTCCTTTGCAGATTTAGCCTCCCCCTACATCCTCACATTGCCCTCCGCCTTCTAGTTATGGTCGTGGTACTCTTGAGAGTATTAGAAGACCACCATTGCCTCGTGGTTCTCCCAAATTAGACATTTCTCGTGGGGGTGGCAAGGGGCCAGCCAATAGATAAAATAGATTTATTGTTTACTAGTCTTTTCTATTTTCTAGTAGTTTTTAACTTTTATAACTGCTGAACAGTTGAAACTTGACTCTTTCATATTTATTATGATACTTTTTGTAAACAATATATGACAATTTAAGTTTGAAGTTTGAATTTGAAAGGTGAAACTTTGAAGTTGGCATTTATAAGTTTATAAGTCATTATGAATTATGATGCTTCATGAAAGTTCATTTTGTTTCATTTTATAACATTTCATTTCATGTTAAATATTATTTGTTGTAATGGTTATTGGTTACACTTAGCTTACAAGTACAACTATGGTGATCAATGAATCAATAATTAAAAATGTTATATATTGAATTTTGAAAGCTTGAAACTTTAAGATTGATGAATCATGAGACTCAAGAGTCAATATGTTGTATGTTTCCAACTTGTGGGCGTGGTTGATGAAGATTATAACTTCTAGATGATTGATGTTATATGGTTCAATCTATGTTTTTATGTTTTTAATGTCTAATTCATCATTCTACATGCTTTTGTTGACATATATGCATCAAAACATAAAAAATATATATATATAAAAACGCTCCCCAAAACGTTTTGGACCGAGAGCTTTTGAAAATGGCGCTCCCGGTCTCGCGCCCAAGTAACCATGCATTCACCCCAATTTTTACCCTTTGGCAAGACTTTAAAAAAGAAGATCTCTCACTTAGAATATGCATTTATCTTAAAATTGATAAAGATAATTGCATCTAACATTAGTTAAGTGCATCTCGTCTTAACTAACTTTACTTTCAAAGTATTTTACTTGCAATTTATTTATATGTTTGTTATGAGGAACATTCATTGAAGTGATTAGTTTATTGAAGTATCTCATTGAACAAGTGCAATATCTTTTTGTGCAAGTAAAGCTTTAGTTTGTTTCATCTCATATTGCAAGTTACTTCACATTGCTACTTTACATGTTTTACAAATTACAATCGTGAATGGTTATATTTTGACTTAAATGCATTTCTTTAAGAGCAATTTCTTGCAAGTTGATATCATATTTTCTAACATTCATTTGATTTGCAGGATTACTTGGTGTTTCATTTTGAAACATTTTATTTTTGAGCAAGTGTTCATTGTTTTGAAGCAATCTTGAAGACATTGGTTTACATGCTTATCTTTTAAATTATGTGTTGATGATTATTGAGAGCATCTTTTATCTCATGTCTTGTATTGCTTATCATACTTGTTGAACTTGCTCATAATCTCAAAGTAATCCAATTGACCTTAACATCTCCTAGAAACCTCACATCATTTTTCACCTTAGTTTTTCATTAAGGACCACCCCCCCTAGCTTACCTATTAGGGAGCTTAAACGGAGAGAGTTGGGAATAGGTGGCAACCCCTTCTCTTAGGTTTTCCACCAAGCCACACCTTGTGGGGTTAAGGGTTTTTCTCACACTAATTTAGGTGTGTGTTCTAGGCAGCAACAACAGGGTTGAGCGAACTTTGGACAATAGTGTTGAAAAGTGTAACTAGGTCGGTCTTCATATTGACTATGTAATTATGTAAAGAAGAAGACAAAGATAATAAAATGTATTTTGTACTTGCTTCATGGGTTTCATGAGCAAGATTCTATAGGTTAAGTAAACTTCTTCTTGATGTCTATCTAGGGTTTTGTCTTCTAGGTAAAGATATAATTAAGAGTCAATGAAGTGCCTAGTATGAAGAACGACCTCCAAGATCTTGTGAAAGAATGGCTCATAAACAGCCCTCATGACTATCATCCTTAACGCTAGAAAATATAGTTTTCATTCTATATTAAAGTTGGCCTATATGACAGCTGAGTGGTCGGCCTACATGACAGCTGAATGGTCAGCCTAATAACCAAGCCTGTGCCAATATATATACTCCTTGCTGTGGTCCATTCAATACAGAAATATTTTTCGAACAATTCTGAAGTAAGAATAAAAAGGTGTGGATTCCTCTACAGAGTACAGTGGTCATCTAGTTGCGGATAGTTTTAAGATAACAACAAATAAAGATCAATATATAGATAAGTTAAAAGGAAGAAAAATGTGGATCTGTCTTGGGAACAAAAAATGTGAATGTCTCTAATGTAATACAGCATTGCTAAGCAGAAGTTTATTCAAGAAGGATTGCGGTCATACTGCAATGACAAATGAGGAATTTTATAGGGGTATAATACAGAAGTATATATGAATACAAGTAAGGGCTTCAGAACAGAAAAAGGATGTGAATTGATAAGAAGAAGAAAAAACAGCGGTTAATTCTAGAAAGATTGCGGTCAAACTATATCTAGTTTAAAGTCTGGAAGAAATATACATTATGTGATAGAATGTGACATCATCAAGACTAAGATATTGTTAGGTCCTTATATTACTAGTATAGTCCCTTATTGTTGTTAGTGTAACCCCCTTATTGTTATTTTTGTACCCCTATAACCCCCTTATTTTTTGTTATTATGCCCTTAAATTATTATTATTAGATCGGCTAGGATTACATTGTGGCCCCACTAGGATTACATTGTGGCCCCATGGACTCCTATATATAGCAAGGAGGTTTTGTCATTTGTATCATCGAAGAATTGTTTATTTATGTAATGTATTGGAGGTTGCCCCCTCGAAGTGGTTGATTTCTAATGTGTTGATCTCTCGTTTCTTCTATTCTTGGAGCTGGTTTCACAACATTTGGTGAGCTTTGGATTCTAGGGTTTCGCTGCTCCAAACAGGTCATCGTGGCATTTTCACTATAACTTTTTTTCTATGAAGGTTTAGAATCTGAAATTTTTAGAGTGCGAAGCTGAAATCCTAAGGAACATCGTCACAAAATTTCAGAGCTCGGTTCGCAATATTTTCGAAGATATGATCTGTGGAAGTTAGGTCTTTTTGCAGTCTCCTGAATTTAACCTAAACAGGTCATCGTTGCATTTTCGCTATAACTTTTTTTCTACGAGGTTTCAGAAGTTGAAATTTTCACAGAGAGAAGTCAAAATCCTAAGAAACCACCTGTAAAAATTTCAGATCTTCGTTCGCAATATTTTTGGAGATATGATCTGTGGAAGTTAGGATTGTTTCAGGCTCCCGAATTTCATCTCAAAGAGGCGACCGTGGGAAAAACATCATAACTCTCTCTGAGCGTCGGATTGGGATTCTGTAAAAAGTGGCCGCAAGTACACGCACTGTAGTTTTCGGTATATCAATTTCAGACCCAAAGGAGGAAACAATGACACGTGGCAAGTCATAAAAGTTTGCTCTACTGAACTAGTCCATAATTAGGTCATCGTGGGATATTGGGCATAACTTTGTCTTGAAGAATCCAAATCAGGTCAACCTGTGGCATTCAAAAGAAGATTCCTAGGGCTACTTCAGGGCCAAATTTCAGTTATTGAAGACTCGAAATCACAAAGGTAATTCAGTTTCAATATCGAGCTCCTCAAAAGCAAGAAAAAGGTGTGTATTTTTTTTTAATTACATAAGTCTCGTTTGAAAAAAAAATAGTTTGAATTTATTCCAAGGGCGTATTGAAGAATAGATATCAGTATTGGGTTCTAAAATGCCCCCTAAAAAGAATTCAACACCCATTAAGCCTTCAGAAGGCTCTACTATGACTCATGAAGTAGAAGAAACACAACATGAGATATCAAAATTACAAGAGCAAGTGCACCAAATTTCGCTATCGCAAAGAGCAACAAAAAATGAAATGGAAGTTTTGAAGAAAGGCGTGGAAACTAAGATGGATGGTTTGAAGAAAGGCGTGGAAGCTAAAATGAATGGTTTGGAAGCTAAGATGGATGGCATGGAAGTGGGCATGGAAGCTAAGATGAATGACATGGAAGCTAAGATCGATGAAAAAATGAAAGACAACATGGAAAACATGAAGAATGATCTAAAAGTAGACATCGAAGGTTTGGCAAAGTTGATACAAGAAATGTCTCTAAATGGAAAAAAGATAGTAGAGGAAACTCATGATGAGAACAAAATAAATGTTAATCGTGATTTTATAAACTCTAATGTTGGATGGAAGAACCACCATATTCCAAAGATGGATATGAGGAAGTTTGATGGCAAGGACCTCGTAACATGGATACTACAGACGGAGCAATATTTTGATCTCAATAATGTGCAAAACACACGAAAGGTACGCATGGCAACTTTACATTTAGAACAAAATACATTTGTATGGTATCGATGGCTTTGCTCCCGTAAAAAATTGTCACTTGGTCAATTTTTATGGAGGAAATGATAGCACATTATGAGGATACAAAGAACAACACCTTCTTTAGCCAATTGATAAATCTCAAACAAAAGGGTTTAGTGGGGCAGCACATTGAGGACTTCCAAAAATTGAATATAAGGGTAACTGATATTCTAGAGGACCACATGATCGATCTCTTCATAGGCACTTTAAAGGATAACATCCAACATGAAGTTCGTGTTTTGGAACCAGATTCATTGGAGAAGGCATTCGGGTTAGCAAGAAAAGTTGAATGTAAAATAATGGCGACAAGGAAGCCTACCACTCAATTCTATAAAGAAGGAAGTGTTGCTACGTCTAGATTTCCACAACCTACAAGGTTGACACCACAACAATTGGAAGAAAAAAGAGAAAAATGGCTTTGCTACAGTTGTGATAGCAAATACACTAAAGGTCATAGGTGTGCTGAGAAGAAATTATTTTACATAGATTGTGAAGAGGAAGAAGAAAATGAACAAGAAGAGGATATACACCAGGAACCAACCCTAGAAGAGGAAGAAATGAGTCTAACCATATCGTGTAATGCATTGGCAGGAATTACCACTCCTCAAACTCTCAAGATAGAAGGACATATCAAGAAGAAAAAGGTAATAGTGTTGATTGATTCAGGTAGTATCCATAATTTTATTCATTGTAAGGTAGCCAAGGAATTGAATTGTTTCCTATACCCAGCACCAGAATGTCAAGTGATGGTTGCAAATGGAGGAACTATAAATTGCTCTGGAAAATGCCATAATATCAAGCTAACCATGGTGGAATATGTGTTGACAAGTCCAATGCTTTCCATTCCTATGGGAGGTGCTGATGTTGTACTAGGAGTACAATGGTTACAATCTTTGGGGACGGTAGCTTTTAATTTTCAAAAACTTTTCTTGAAATTTTTTTCAGAAGGAAAGGAAGTCGAATTACGGGGTATTGCGGGGAAGCCAGGAAGGATAATAAGCTCTAATGTCATGACAAAGCTTCTAAAGAAAGAACAACGAGGCGTAATTGCACAATTATGCTCACTAGAAATTCCAACATCAAAATCATCTATTTCTGCAGATCTCCAAAAAGTCTTGGACAATCATTCCAAGGTTTTTGAAACTCCAAAAGGACTCCCACCTATTTGTGATCATGATCATGCTATTCATTTGATTCCAGGAAGTGTTCCTCCAAACATCAGGCCTTATAGATATCCTTATGTCCAAAAGAGTGAAATTGAACATATGATTGTAGAAATGTTAGAGGCGGGTATAATTCAACCTAGTCAAAGTTCTTTCTCTACTCCTGTAGTATTGGTACACAAGAAGGATGGATCATGGCACATGTGTTCGGATTATAGGGAGCTCAATAAGCTCACCATTAAAGATAAATTTCCCATTCCTGTGATTGATGAATTAATGGATGAATTACATGGAGCAATTTATTTTACCAAGTTGGATCTTCGTTCAGGATATCATCAAATTAGAATGAAGACTGAAGATATTCCGAAAACAACATTTCGAACTCATGAGGGTCATTATGAATTTTTGGTCATGCTTTTTGGCCTTACCAATGCACCTTCTACATTTCAAGGGTTGATGAATTCCATTTTCAAACCCTTCCTTGGAAAATTTGTGCTAGTATTTTTTGATGATATACTAATCTACAGCAGGTCTTGGAAGGATCATGTTGAACATGTTGACAGGGTGCTCAAACTATTGCAGGAGAAACAATTATATGCAAAAACATCCAAATGTTTCTTCGGAGTACAAGAGGTGGAATATTTGGGTCATATTGTATCTCACGAGGGTGTTAAAGTAGACCCTAACAAAATTAAAACCATTAAGGAATGGAAAGTCCCCACAACCATAAAGCAGTTGCGAGGATTTCTCGGGTTAACAGGGTATTATCGCAAGTTTGTTAAGAATTATGGGAGAATAGTAGCACCTCTAACAACATTATTGAAGAAAGATGCATTTTCATGGACTCCCGAAGCAACTAAGGCCTTTGAACATCTTAAAGAGGCAATGTGCCTAGCACCAGTCTTAGCTACGCCAGACTTCACAAAAACCTTTATTGTGGAATGTGATGCCTCGGGAAATGGAATTGGTGTTGTTTTAATGCAAGAAGGAAGACCCATTGCTTTTGAAAGTCATTCAATCAAAAGAAAGAATTTACAAAAGGCTATTTATGAGAAGGAAACGTTGGCAATACTACATGCACTAAAGAAATGGATACCTTACCTAATGGGAAGACACTTCAAGGTAAAAACTGATCATGATAGTCTTAAACACTTTTTGGAACAAAGACTATATTTAGAAGAGTAGCAAAAATGGGTCACAAAGATGTTGGGTTATGACTTTGAAATCGTCTACAAAAAAGGGAAGCTAAATGTTGTTGCAGATGCACTCTCAAGAAAGGATGAAGAGGTGGAAGCATTGCTTTGTGCCATTTCAATTATTCAACCAGATTGGATAACCGAAGCAAGGGATGAATGGAAGAAGGACGAAGAAGTGTGGACTCTCATTCAAAAGTTGCAGCAAGATTCTAGTACATCTAATACATTTAGTTGGAAAAATGATTCCTTATGGTACAAAGATCGCTTATATATTTGCAAGAATTCTCAACTAAAACAAAAGGTTCTTTCAGAATTGCACACTTCTCTTTTAGGAGGACACTCGGGATTTTTAAAAGCTTAACACAGGGTGAAGAAAGAATTCTTTTGGGATGGCCTTAAATCTGATATTCAAAAGTTTGTGGCGGAATGTTTGGTTTGCCATCAAAATAAAGTGGAGACAATTAACACCCCAGGTCTTCTACAACCTTTATCCATTCCAAGTCAACGTTGGGAGGAGATTTCAATGGATTTTATCACAGGTTTACCTAAGTCCGAAGGAAGGAGTGTCATCATGGTGGTAGTTGATAGACTTACCAAGTATGCACACTTTTGTGCATTTTCTCATCCATTTAAAGTGAGTACAATTTTTACTGCATTTATGGAAACAATTCAAAAGCTACATGGAAACCCGAAGATTATTGTAAGTGACAGAGATCCCATTTTTACAGGAAATTTTTGGACGGAATCATTTTCTTGTTTGGGTACTCAACTAGCTCATAGCTCATCTTATCATCCTCAATCCGATGGTCAAACAGAGATAGTGAATAAATGTTTGGAAGGATATCTTCGTTGTTTTGTATCTGATAAACAAGCACAATGTGTCAAGTGGTTACCTCTGGCTGAATGGTGGTATAACACTTCCTACCATATTGCAACAAAAATGACCCCATTTATGGCACTTTGTGGATATCATCCACCATCCATCACATCTTCTTTAAGGGAAAATGCTAGGGTTCAAGCAGTGGAGGATCACATCGAGCATCAACAAAAAGTTCTCCAACTCTTAAAGGATAACCTAAATTTGGCACAAAATCGAATGAAACAATAGGCAGATCAACATCGCAGTGAGAGAAGTTTTGATGTGGGGAGTGGGTATTTTTACGGCTACAACCATACAAACAAATGTCCCTCAAGCAAGTTAAGAAGGATAATAAATTATCACCAAAGTATTATGGTCCTTACAAGGTGTTGAAAAATATTGGTACTATGGCATACAAATTGGAGCTTCTTGCTTCTTCACGAGTGCATCCAATTTTCCATGTTTCATGCTTCAAAAAGGTTATAGGGGACAAACTTCCAGTTCAAACAATATTGCCAGAACTTGATGAGGAAGGAAAAACCATATTGGAACCTGAAGCAGTGACGGAAACAAGAACTCGACAACTACGAAATCGATCAATTTCAGAGTATCTCATCAAATGGAAGAACTTACCCACGGAAGATTCTACATGGGAGGATGAGAATTTTATACAAAAGCACCCGGAGCTACTCAAGCATTGAGGACAACACATTTTTGAAGGAGAGGAGCATGTTAGGTCCTTATATCACTAGTATAGTCCTTTATTGTTGTTAGTGTAACCCCTTATTATTATTATGTTGCACCTATAGCACCCTTATTGCATTGACCAATGACGCACTTAAATTATTATTATTGGAGTCGGCTAAGGTCTTGTGGCCCCATGGACTCCTATATATAGAAAGGAGGTTTTGTCATTTGTATCATCGAAGAATTGTTCATTTATGTAATGTATTGGAGGTTGCCCCCTCGAAGTGGCTGATTTCTAAGTCGTTGATCTCTCTTTTCTTCTATTTTTGAAGCTGGTTTCACAATAGATACAAGCGTAAGGGTTATGATGAATTCTGAAATGTAAAGTAAGAAAGGTAAATCTGTGATTTACCTTCCCACAATAAAAGTGCTACTCCTGCCTAACTTCAGTGTCTTGTGCATTTTGATAATTGACTTGATAAAAGATTAACCAAGAGAAGACATAAGCAACAAGCAAGCTCACAAGTAATTATCAAGAAGAGAATTTGCATTAACCTTAAGCCCTCCAAATTCTCAACATGGAAACAAAGCTTTGGTTACAAGAAAGGGCTATTAGTGATACTTCAGTTCGGATGCATGGGTTAAACAAGTGCAGATCTCAGTCAAGGAGTATTACCCATACACTAATACTTACATGCACGCAGTATCCGTATCTCCACAGTCTTGGCATCCATGTATTTGAAGTCATGTTACACAGGTATCCTGAATACAGTCTAGGCCTACATACAACTCCACAGCTTGGACTCATTCTGAAAATTTTGGGGATATACTACAGTTCGGAGGATAATCACATATCACTGTGACATTCTCGGCATGACTAAATAGACAAGACTCCGGTCATTAGTAATACCACAGTAATAGAACTATGATACTATCATAATTTGGTATGGATGGTTCAATACTACCACAGCAAATCATAATTCGGTATGGATGGTTCAATACTACCACAGCAAAAGTTTGCAAGTACAGATCAGTCAAATGCACTTACAATACTGATTCAGTTCTATATGATTCGGTGTTTACTCCAATAAAGATAATTCTTATATGTTGTTGAACTCAATGGCATGACCTCAATTTACCAGTAGTGGTCATAGTCTTGGAAGAATACAGTCTGAAAGTTCAGCTACACGAATGGATGACATGTGATCTCAAGTCTGGAACAGCCTAAGAAGAAGATCATTCAAGGAAGAACAAGGTGAAGATCTCCTCTTCACTTGCCAAGTAAGTATCTTTCATTTTCATTTTAATTTTGGTTAAATGACTTCGATTTGCAAGGAGATACATAAGGTGGTTGTATTACCGAAGATACTTGCATAAAACAAGGAGGATAGTCATGGTCCTTATAGATAACTAAAGTCATAGATAAAGGTATCCTTTGAATTCATGGAAAGGAACTCGTAAGGTTCTCTCACATGAACAATATTGGAGACACAAAAGAAGCTGAAAGAAGAATTATGAACAGTACAAGAAAGTTCAAGTCACCGGAAAGGATGGAAGGAGTGAATGGAAAGAGGGAGTAAAAGGTCATAATAAGTCTCTTTATGGCTCCTAGATCCTACTTAAGATTTGAAGCAAAGTGACATCATGGAAGTATAAGAAACAAGAACTCATATGATCATGAGGGTAACAAAATCATGGGATAAGTAAGTTACCTCACTCATCAATCTAGGATTTCTATGGAAGAAGACAAGTTGAAGGCAATATTTTTTGCAGAACTCAATCATTTGAAGAAAAAGGAAGAACCTGATTCAAAGCAAATCTAAAGAAAGAAGAAGCAGTGGATCTACACTACGATTGTGATCATCTTCTTTAAGTGATTTCTGTTGGTTATATGATAGGAAGCAGTGTAGCACCCTGATGAAAGCATGGAAGGAGCTCTTGGTGAATCAGCTCCAGGAGAACCTCTCTGATAAAATTACTAATTACTAATGGAAAGCAGTCATCAAGAGCAAGGGTCATCATGGAAACATACTTTCTGGGATATTGATGGAGCATACCAAGAGAATGAAGCTCTTCATGGCTACAGGATGACTCAAGGGAAAAAGGGTATGAGGTATGTATATATTTATATGCTAAACATTGGATGTTGTGAAGTCATGTCATATGGTTGCAGGTAATGAACTTCTATATTTAGAAGTATGATCTATGGAGGAGTATCTCTCAGTGCACAGACAGATGAAATCAACATAATATGTCCTCATGAAATATGAGGTGGTTGTATATGAACAAGAAACTAGAAAGGTTATAAGTTCCTAGGAATAAAGAATGTGCAAAGAGGAAGAGATCATGAAATGCAACCATGTCAAGAGGCAGTTATCATCCAGAGGCCAAGAAGATGTGACTAGGAGATCTCTTGGGAGGACATGTAGACTCTGACAGAAGTCTGGTAATTAAGAAGACCCTTGACAAAACATATCATTAGGAGATGTGTCAATCTGTATGAAGGATGTCGATACCTACAGGAAGATGTCATGGTGAAAGATCATCACTAGGGTAACTTTTGTTCTAAAAGTTCATATGTATATGTTTATCTGGATGAATTTCTGCAGGGTTGCCAATCATAAGAAAGGATGTATGATCCTTGGAGATGATTCGAAGGAAAGCAGCATGGCATAACAATGGACCAGATAAGGAAGTCCGGCGAATCACTTTCTAATCGCTGACATGACTCAGGATGAGAGTGATGGATGATCTGTGCCCTATGAAGCTAAAAGTTGGAGATTCCTCAATATCGAAATCCATGACATCGAGGATAGGAATTCTTCATGAGCAGCTGGGTGTCTCACCATTGCTGCTGGAGGTCCCTGGAAGAGGGAGCCTGATGATAAGTTTCTTACTTGGAAGAAACTTGGTAATAACTAAGAATGAGCTTAGGTACATTCCTTGTATAGGAATGAGTACATTCCCTTATGGAATCGGTCATCCCTGGTTGAGAGGGAGAGATAGACACATCATTTTGGTCTTGGGAAGACAGAATGGAGGATTGGGTAATCAACTGGAATTCGATACTCTTTGAGAATGTGTTAGGGCATTCAAGATAAGAGTAGTCGAGGACCAATATTCTTTGAGGGCTAGCTACCCAAGAGAAGAATAGTCCAAGAAGGTCATACTTTGGGAACACCCGGGTGGAGTATGTACCTTGGAGAGACAATGACGAAGGTGTTTATAAGTTGTGTGTCTCGCCAGCATTGCAGCCCATTGTCTCGTTGAAAGATGGGGCTGTTAGTCAAGGCCTTGCACTAGGAAAATGCTGGTTGATATGATGCTATATAGATGTGATTACCAATCTGATTCTTCATATGAGATTATTCAGTTTGAAAGTGATCATGTACCAGTTTGAATACCTCCCAAGTTAAGAGGGAGTGTTGAAAAGTGTAACTATGCCAGTCTTCATATTGACTATGTAATTATGCAAAGAAGAAGACAAAGATAATAAAATGAATTTTGTACTTGCTTCATGGGTTTCATGAGCAAGATTCTATAGGTTAAATAGACTTCTACTAGATGTCTACCTAGGGTTTTGTCTTCTAGGTAAAAATATAATTAAGAGTCAATGAAGTGCCT
Organism: Pinus albicaulis; assembly: GCA_034641835.2. Classification (NCBI taxonomy): domain Eukaryota; kingdom Viridiplantae; phylum Streptophyta; class Pinopsida; order Pinales; family Pinaceae; genus Pinus; species Pinus albicaulis. The sequence continues at coordinate 23,760,406 of CM076581.1, read as the reverse complement.
AGTATGAAGAATGACCTCCAAGATCTTGTGGAAGAATGGCTCATAAACAGCCCTCATGACTATCATCCTTAACGTTGGAAAATATAGTTTTCATTCTATATTAAAGTTGGCCTATATGACAGTTGAGTGGTCGGCCTACATGACAGCTGAATGGTCGGCCTAATAACCAAACATGTGCCAATATATATACTCCTTGTTGCGGTCCATTCAATACAGAAATATTTTTCGAACAGTTCTGAAGAAGTAAGAATAAAAAGGTGTGGATTCCTCTACGGAGTACAGTGGTCATCTAGTTGCGGATAGTTCTAAGACAACAACAAATAAAGATACGTATATAGATAAGTTAAAAGGAAGAAAAATGTGGATCTGTCTTGGGAACAGAAAAGGCAAATGTCTCTAATGTAATACAGCGTTGGTAAGCAGAAATTTATTCAAGAAGGATTGCGGTCATACTGAAATGACAAATGCGGAATTTTATATGGGTATAATACAGAAGTATATATGAATACAAGTAAGGGCTTTAGAATAGAAAAAGGATGCGAATTGATAAGAAGAAAAAAACTGTGGTTAATTCTGGAAAGATTGCGGTGAAACTATATATAGTTTAAAGTCTGAAAGAAATATATATTATGTGATAGAATGTGACATCATCGGGACTAAGATACAAGCGTAAGGGTTGTGATGAATTCTGAAATGTAAAGTAAGGAAGGTAAAACTGTGATTTACCTTCCCACAATAAAAGTGCTACTCCTGCCTAACTTTTGTGTCTTGTGCATTTTGATTATTGACTTGATGAAAGATTAACTAAGAGAAGACATAAGCAACACAAGCAAGCTCACAAGTAATTATCAAGAAGATAATTTTTATTAACCTTAAGCCCTCCAAATTCTCAACAAATAGGATAGTCTGTGATCATTCCCTTTCACAGTAAGTTGTATCCTACCTATTGTCGAGCAATAGGATAGTTTGTGATCTTTACCCCATGGTAAGTCGAGTCCTGCCTATTGTCTCTCTTTGGTCTTGAAAGAGTATACATTAGTTGGAATCCTACCCACAAGTTAGGATCTTGGGATTGTTTTCCCACCCATCTAATCAATGGGTGTTGCCTACTTGAGTTAGGCATGATCCTTACCATTTATGGTAAGTGGTATCCCGCTCAAGTTATGGGATGCAGGTGTTCTACCACAGACTCTTGAGGGTCAAGTTGGGAAGATCAAAAGACAATAGGATAGAGTGTGATCCTTACCTCTCGGTAAGTGGTATTCTGCATATTGTCACAGGTCAGTAGGATAGAGTGTGATCCTTACCTTATGGTAAGTGGTATCCTACCTATTGTCCTTGGATAAAGGGTGGTAGCTTGAGTTTCCCTATGATGTCAAATTATTCTTCTCTTAGATTAGAGAGTGTTCCGCAAATGACCATAGATAAGAAAAGATGAGCAGAGACGACATTTGACTTGATGATGACGAGACATTTGGGATGGGGCATATGATGCAGTTGGAAATTTCTCCCTAACTGAGAAGAAGTGTTAATTTGGCAGCTCAGGGGCATATTCCCTCCTTTGGACAGCTTTCCTCATCCAGAGAAGACCCTCTTTGCCCTAAGAAGAATTTAATTTGGTCAAGGAAAAATATATTTTAATGTGAAAACCCACATGTTCACAGAAATTCAAGTCAGCCTAAAGGATAAATTGGGTCTCCAAACAAGCATATAAATACAACTCAATGGCACCTCATTTGGACACACGTCACACATCTCTCCCCTCTCTTGATTGGTTGGTACATCTGAAATTGCAAGGTCTTCTTCTCACACGTGCGAAGGAAAGAAGCTTCCTTTTGGTGATCAGCCTTTGACCAGCATTGACTTTTTGTGATCAACCTTTGACCAGCATTGACTTGTTGGAAATTTGGAATTTGAGCATAGTTTGACTTGTTTTGACTTAGCATTTTGGATTGTTTTTGGAGGCCGCATTCTTTGGAACAAAGACCGAGATTTTCTAGGCAATTTAACTCTTGTTGAACACAGACCTTGATTGTAGTTTGACCACAAGGTTTTCTCTCTCCATTGACTAAGTTTGACCGAGTTGTTTGGGATTGCTTTGACAGAAATTTGACCAGCAAGGAATGCCGAGTCCTTTGACTGTTTATCGAGCTCTTTTGGAGAAGTTTTACCATTGAATTGTGAACTAGTTAGGGCATCTTTGACTGTTGTTGACTTTGACAAATTTGCAGACTTTGACTTGTTGACCAGATTTGACTTTGAGGCTCATTTATTGGATATTGGTTGGTTGCTCCCTTGGATGGTCAAAGAATTGACTTTGACTCTGTTGTCGATGAAATGAATTATTGTATCTCTCTGCTCAACATTTTATGACAATCTAATAAGAAGAAGAATTTGAAAGGGTTTTCCCCCTTGTGGGGTTTTCCTTGGACTTTGACCAAATTTGGTGTCTCTTGTTATTGCTCTTTATTGTCTTGTATTGTCATTGCATTTATTGTTCTATCTACAATTTCTATTTATCATTGGAAGATTAAAATTTATTGCTAATTGAAGAAAGATTGGGCTAAAGTGATTGTAACAGCATAGAACAGTGGAAAATTAACACTACTCTCTTGCAATTGTGAACTCAATGTGTTGCAAGCCTTGCTAATGCACTTTTGAAGTGGCCTACTGTGCATCTCACCCTTTGCTCTGCTGAAAAGTGTAACTAGGATTGGTCTTCATATTGACTATGTAATTATGTATTTATGTAAAGAAGAAGACAAAGATAATAAAACATGTTTTTGGTATGCTTGCTTCACGGGTTACATGAGCAAGGTTTTATTATAAGTCAATAGACTTATTCTTGATGTCTATTAGGATTTGTCTTATGGTTACAAGTGTAATTAAGAGTCGTGTATATGAAGTATCTAGTCTAAAGAATATGCCTCAAGACTTTATCACTCAACCATGGAGAAATGGCTCAAGACTGCCCTCAAGTCAACCTCATTCAACGCTGATATATTAGCTCCTCTAGTCGGCCTATACGTTGTGGTCAAGTCGACCTCCAATAAGTTTGAAGGGTCAGCCTAAATCAGAGACATGATGCCTATATATACAAGAAGCTCTGTGGTCATTTGAAGAAGTGGAATTCAGATAAGTCTGAGAACTTCGGACTGTACTTCAGGCAGAATTTTGGATATTTAAAAAGGAAATAGCGGATAAATCTGAGATAAAACATAAAGGATTGCGGAATAAAGAAAGGATTGCGGATCACAATAAAAGAAGCAACATTATACAGCGAGGCAGGGACAGTATACAAGTGCGTAATAACTGTGACCATTGCAAAGCATTCTATGATTTTATGCAAGCTACGGGATTGTGATAAAGTGCGGATTAAAGTGCTATTAACGTGCTAAATAGGCTTGGGCTAAGGTGCATTGAAGAGCAAGATAAATCACCATGTTAAGGTGCAGGGAATATATGACTTTGTTAAAGGACTGCTAATTAGGAAAAAGGGGACTGTGCAAAAGTAAGGGCTGAGTTAAGCTGAGGTCTAACATTGAAGAAAATAAGACAAGGATACACTCAGCAAAGTTAAGTGAAGATACAAAGGAAGAAGAACACTAGTAGAGACCGAGTTCTCTAAGGCTGGTGCTGAACGATGCTGATCAGTGCAGGAAGGTGCAAGAAAGAAGGATAAGCTCAAGGAGTCATTGAAGAAGCAGTGACAAGGTCTTGAAGGCATATAAAGGTCTAGGGTCTGTGTCATGGTCATGGTACTAATCAACCGAAGTCTATAAGAATAATTTCTCGTGGGTTTTCCTCTCCAAGAGGGAGAGGTTTTTCCCTGGATCGAAGAGCCTAAATTTGTGTCTCTAGTGTTTTGGTAATTGACTTGATGAAAGACTAAATAAGCTAAGAAGGGGAGGCATAAGTAAATGAAATAAGATCACAAGTAATTATCCAGGAGAGAATTTGTATTAATCATCGCCCTACCAAATTCTCAACATGCTCTTGCTAAAAACAACTCAAGGGCATGCTTTTGTTGTTTCCCTCTTAGGTGTTTTAATCGCTTCTCAATACTAAAAAGCTTGACAACAGACCTTGCATTCCTGATCCTCCATTCTTCAAGCTCATTATCCTTCTTCAATATTGTGTCCTTTAGCCTCTTGAGTTTTTACTCTATTTCTAAGAGGCCTCTTGCAAATCAGTAGCTTCTTCGTCCATGTTCAGCTCACGAATTGTTTATGGTGACACAAGAAAATATATCTTCAAGTTATCTCAAAATAAGTATGTGACAGTTGCCAACGAAAAAATAAAAATAATAGTGGTTCCCCCCAAAAAGAATACGTACAGAGTTTCTCTCAAGAGGAAATAGTGAATATATTTGAGACAGCTTTAGAAAGAGCTCATAAGCCTCAGCATTTCTTGCTTGCATTTTCAAAGCCTGCATGTAAATAAAAGAAAAGGAGCATTGTTAGTAGAATCATCGAGATCAACAACTATTCGTATTCTTACAAATAGATCAAGCAATAATATTCTTCACATACAAGCAAGATAGCCAACTGCTCAATTCAAAGTGGAGAAAAGTGTTACAGATCAGCATGGTGGTGCAACATGCATATGCATCAAAAAATTGGTACCTCCAGTGCAATATTGCCTTTTAGTTTAACAGAAACAAGTGATCTAAGTCTTTTCAATGCTTATTTTGATTCTATCTTATAAAAGTGCAGAAAAATTGTTAATTAATACTGCTATAAGAAGCCAAGATAGCGAATGGATACAATTCTAAGATAGTGAATGGATATAAAGTATTGCTAACCAACATAACATACAAATATACAATGAGATAAACAACATACATAACCAATAAACTTGTTATTGGTAAGCAACATTTAGCAATTAAATAAGGCAGACGTAATATGCACATGTATTTTTTCTTTTTATATTGAACTAAATATCATTAGAGGAATCTAAAAAATATACCATCAAGTATAAGCTATAAGCATTCTAGAGTATCAATGCTTACAGAAATATACAAGAAAAACAATTAAACCAAAAACAGACAATATATCACATCCCCTAACAACAGCCAACCTTAGCTCTTAACCACCTTAACCATTTATCGAAGCAATGCACAATTTTAAACAAGAAACATTTCATTAAGTATCATTAAGTTGGTTCTATAGAAGGATAATAAATCTTCTTTGCTACTTGTTGTCGCCTGGATTGTACAGGCGTTGCGACAACACTCAGGACGGGGGCTGTCACTCTGATCCCCACCCACTCTGTTCTAGATGTCTCCCAACAACAGACTATGGGGGGTAGTCCCTATGGAATAAGATGGAAGTAAACAAGTTGGAAACCAACTTGCTTGGGAGACACGGATGAGTGGCCTAGCCACATGGTTGAATTTAAGAAAGGTTATTGATTAGATTAGATTCTTTATTATTAGACCAGTGCCTTAATGGAATCACAAATCCTCGCTTTAAGTAATTTGGAACCAAATAACCAAATGGACACTCGTTGTTTGAATGATTGACTAACCTATATGATGTGCAAGTCCTAAGACCTATGTGGAATGCAATGAACTTGGTAAATTTTAATTAAATGCCTAGTCTAAGTGTGACCTATTCCCTAACTATTTTGAGAAACAATTTGCAAAGTAAGTTGTGAAATGGACGCCAACTGGAAGCATGCAATGGTCTGATTAATGATACCTGCCCTTGTGTTCCACCCACCTAGTGCCTCTGGTGTTGTAGAGATTGTGGCTCTGACGACTGCAAGGTCACTGTGTTAAGCACTAGGAGAAGTTGAATCTCTCAAGCTAGATTGGAAAAGAGTTGGAAAAGAGTTGCCCTATATTTCTATCAACCTAGCTTATGCTAGGAGGTAAGTTATTAGTGCAATCTATATCTAGTATGCTAATGCAAGAGATTATGATTGAGACTTATCTTGAGTTAAGATTGCTTAAATTATTTAAGTACTTATTTAAAATTTGTCTTAAGACAAGAGTACTTAACAATGCTGAGACACAATTTTAAACAAGATACGTGATAAAAGATACAAGTGTAAAATTCAACAATACTCCACAAGATACCAAGTAACTACTTTATCCACAAATGATTATTAGCACAAGATACTATGCCAATCAACAAGATCAATGTCAGATTTTGAGTGCAAAGATATACAACCTTTTAGGGCAAGATGAGATAACTCAAATTCAGATTTATGACAGTTTATACCAGCAATACTACTACAGAAAATTCAGATCTTATCAATGTTATAAAAGTAGTGCATAAACCACTTCAAATGATAAAACTTGCCCAACACATAAAACACAGAAATTTTAATGACCAGCAAATGTAATTCAGCTTGTTTAGATCACTTCAAGATGATGTATTCAGTGAAATTTCAGATACGATTTCTTGATTTGCAACAGTAAATAAAGACAGATCAGCAAGATAAAATTGCCAAAAATAGATGGCCAATGTGCCCAAAAATAGAAAAAATACACTAGAACTTCAAAAATTCAATTTTAGGGCTTTCTGAGAGTTTGATTTAGCAATTTTCAGAAATGATATGTTTATTACAGCAGTGATTTAACTACAGATCAGCAAACTAATCAAGCTTAAGATGATGCCCAAAATTTCCAAAAATAAAATTTTTTTCCGAAATTTGAAAATTTCAGTTTTTGGCCCTTATTAAGAATTTGATTCAAAAATTTCAGATCTGCAAAATAATTTCAGTTATGCAGAAAAATCCAGCAAGCTTTGATGTTAGATCTAGGCGAAAACTCAAATACCCAAGAGGCCAAAATTTGTGAAAATGAAGAGTTTGCAATTTCAAATGACTTTGACCATTTACTTTGTGATTTTAGGGCCTAATTATTAGTAATCTGCTTGTTGTAATAAAACTGCAGAAAACAAGGGTTTAGAAGTCAAACCCTAGGCCCAAGGCCTTGAAAATCCCACCGTTGAAGATCGTTGAAACTTTGGGATCACGTTTCCACTTGAAAAATATAAATTTTGAGACCTTAATCCTGCAAAACTGCCAAGTATTTAGCCTTACAACTTCAGATTATGGTTTTAGAACAATTTTGGGGCAAAAGAGGCCAAGAAATGGAGATCAAGACTACGTGAGCCGAATTCGTGGGGATAGAAGGGCTAGGATGATAGATCGAGGCTCAAGGAGGAAGAATATGGCCTCAAAGGGCCAATGCTATGCCCAATGAGGCTAACGTTTTGGCAAAAGAGGTTATGGAGGCCTAAAACAAGGCGTAAGGCCTAAAGGCTAAAGAGAGGGAGTTGCAAGCCCTTAGAGGGTTGCGGCTAGGGAAAAGGAGGAAGAAGGGAGGAAATGGAAGGTCAAGGGAGGAAGAGAGGTTGAGGAGAGGGAACGAAGGGCTGATGAGGCCAAGGGAGGAGGGCCGAGAGGAGGGAGAGAGTCGAGGAGAGGGAGCGGAGGAGGAAAGGGAGGTCACAAGGCCTTCTACACCTACGGCTAGGGTAAGGAAGGGAGGTTGCAACCCGTAGAGGTCACGACTAGCCCTAGGAGGGCTAGAAGCCAAGATGTAGTGGGCAGAAAGGGGGGCATTGAGGCCTAGGAGGGAAAATCCGGGGGTAGAAGCCCTGAAAAGTTTCAAACCCTTGCTCCAAAATCTTTTATGCTTCAGCTCTTTGATTTTTTGAAAATTCTTCAGTGGAAACCCTGCAAAAAACCCCAAGAGACTAGATTTTACCCTCAAGAGCCTAGATCTAGCTCTTCTTCCAGTTAACTCCTTGATCTAACCTGAAAATTTGAAAATAGAAACACCCAAACCCCAATTAATACAAAAATAAATCTAAAATCCCAACCCAAGTTAGAAAAATAATTTACAAAATTTATTTACAAAATACACATGGCTTTTTAAGTAGATTTTGAGAAAATAATTTTTATGATATTTTTCCTTGAAAGAATGGCTAAAATGCTTCAGAAAAATTGCTCATTATAGCCCTACCGAAGATTTAATCCACCATATAAAAACTAGAGATCCAAGCAAGATGCTTCTTGCCCAACAAAAAAACCCAATGCGGGAAAAATGGTGCAGCAGCTAAGGATTTGTATTATTATGGAGTAGTTCCTTAATACAAGTCTATGACTGTCGAAACTGACAATTCATACAAAGGAAAAACTAACAATAAATCTCGTGAAGAAATCTCACTCTACCACGAGAATCTGGCACTGACCTCAGCTCGAGATGAGTTGCTCTGCGTTGCCTCTGCGCAATGATTGTGTCACCCTACGCAGTCTCTGCATCACAACTCGATGCAGCCTTCCTTCTTGTCGTTGGATCCTCTGCTGACTGAAAACGACGCTCTATTGGCCTCTGGAAACTCTCTCCGGCTTCTGACACTGACCCTCTACTGTTTCCTCAACAAAATTTCAGACTCCCTCTGAAACTCTACGTAGCACTGCGCAGTCTCTGTGGCTTTTACTGCCTCCTCTACGTTGCACTCTCTGGATCAGGAAAATCTTCCACCGGACAACTATCCCTGCACCTCACTGCAAGAAATCACATCGATCACTCTCTGGCAACTGTTGCGCTACTCTCTTGAGAATTTGATCTCTAGATCTCTCACTCGATGTATTTTCCAAATGCCCATCAAGCTTCTTCTTATAATCTTTTCGTTGAACAATCAACGACCCAGATTAGATCCTAATCAATGGCTCAGATCATCTTGATTCGATCTTCGTCTTTTTCTAGAAGATTCACACCTAGTTTAATTGATACCCTTTAATTATTTTAATTTCCTAAGTTTAGACTTAGGCATCCATTAAAAATAATTAATTAGTTTAATTAAATTGTCTCCGGGTAGAATTTCCCAAAATGATTTATGGGTATTGTTGAATGCATGTGCCTTAACCTCCCTGCAAATTCTTGAGGCTAGAACAAATTTGATGCTACCATAAATCAACACTCCCTCTTAGAGAGGAATGTGCTCTAGCAATGCAACGTGCTGAAGTATCACCCTAACTCTGTATCATCTCCCTCTGCGCTATCGATGTCTTACATCACTACCCATCAACTACTACGCAAATGTTGCATTTGTGTTGGTGTTGACTATGCATGATGCTGCAAATTGCATCTACACTGCAACTTTGTTGTTGTTGCAACAGAAAACATCCAAAATACTCGACCAATTGTGTTCAATATGATGCATCTGTCACTGGAGTTCTAACTGTTGCTAGTCTTTCCACTGACCCTCTAAAGCCTTTGCACTGTTGTTGACTCTGTAGTGTGCCAACTGCACTGTTTCCAACTATGTTGTCTCAGTCTCTGGCACTCCTAGCCACTTCCATTGTCACTCTGGCACTCCTCTGCACAAAATAACACGGGTCCATCCTGCCACTTCTAATATGGGCTCCCATAGCAAGGTATTGATTCAAGAGGTGGACTCCTCAAGGATTTGCCCATCTGCAGCCCTCTAGAACTACAGTACTAGATCACCCCACCTCACCCCTAGAGGTATGTGGACAATCATGGCAAACTCCTCCTCCTCAATCTCTGCGATCGCAGCCTACTGATCATGTTTCTCCTCCTTGTCCTTTCTGAGAAGACATTGCGTAGTGTAGTGACCAAGCTCACCACACCTGAAACATTTGATCTTAGAGACGTCCTTTCGCCTTCGTTGCTTCTGTTGCCCCTTTGATGCAAGGGTTGCATTCTTCTATTCCTCCATGGGCTTTGTCCCACTGCTGCTGCTGCCATCCAGTTTGCACTTTACTAAGTCACGCCTCATCTCTTCTTGTTGAAGAGCAGCCCACATCCCCTCCCAATCCGGCAATCTTTCTCTGCCCAAAATACTCTAGACGAAGGCATTCCATTCTTCTGAGATGCTATTTAGGGCGAATCTCACCATCTTCATAGCCTGAGGCGTTGACCCTATCGCTGCTAGCTGATCCCGGACATCCTGAAGCTTCGTAAGGAAGGGAAATATGTGCTCCTCCTTCTACATCCTTGTGGATCTCATCTTCTCCTCCAAGTACATCTTTTGTTGCTCGGTAGATCCTTGATACAACGTGGCCAATGCATCCCACATCTCTTTGGCTATCCTTTTGCCAAATATGTGAGAAACAATGTGATCTCGAACTCCATCAAGTATCATTCTCTTGGCCTTTTCCATATCCTTCTTGTAGGCTTTCAATGGATCCAGATCTACGAGGACAACTACCACATTATCGATGAAGGCTTTAAGATCGTGCTTATCCAAAAGGAAGGAGAGTCTTGCCTTCCAAATCACATAGTTGGAGGCACCCTCCAATCGATCCTGATCTCTCAGCTCGGTCGTTGCCATCACGCCCAAAAACAAATGTTGAAGTCTACCTCTAACCCTCTGCGCAGCAGCTGACTGGCTCTACGCACTCCCTGCTGGAATGAGCAAAACTTCTCTCGGATACTGCTTCTTCTGCGTGGGGAATTAGAATTTCTGGGCAAGAAATTCTCTGAGGTCAAAATTCCCTCAGTGTGCTCTTCTTCCCTTTTGACGCTTTTCTGCAGTAGTATGTGCTGCAGAAAATTTGCGTCCCAACTAAAGATTTGCTTCTTCGCTGAAGCTGTTGCATTGCTCCCTCTGCCACTGACAAATTTCGATCTAGAAAATCTTCTTCTTTGTCGACTCACTCAAAGAAGGATTTTTCCACGAAAATCTTGGCCTCCTGGCACTGGATTGCGCAAGCCTTCTGGGGATTCGATTTGCTGCCTACGCAGCTCTTCGAGCTCCCTCTTCAGCTCCGCTTATGAGCTCTTCTCTGCTTCACCTGCGCTCTGATACCATGTGAAAATTCCTAAATCTGGAATCCTATTACAACAACTGGAAAATATTCACCTAATTGTTAATTTTAGCTTAACAATTTATTTGCAGTTTTCTATGGCAAACACTGAATACATCACACTGCAACCTACACAAATACAAAATACTGCGGAAACAAATACACAGCGCAGGAAAGAAATAAATACACAATCGAAACCGTTATTTTTGGACAATGTCCCCGGAAAAACCCAATGTGAGAAAATCGGTGCATCAGCTGAGGGTTTGTATTATTATGCAGTAGGTTCTGAATACAAGCCTATGATTGTCGAAACTAACAAGCCATACAGATGAGAAACTGACAAATAAATCTCGTGAGAAAATCTCACTCTGCCACGAGAATCTAGGACTAACCTCAGCTTGAGATGAGCTGCTCTGCACTGCCTATGCGCAATGACTACATCACCCTACGCAGTCTCTGCGTCACAACTCGATGCAGCCTTCCTTCTTGTCGCTGGATCTTCTGCTGACTGGAAATGACACTCTACTGGCCTCTGGAAATTTTCTCCGGCTTCTGGCACTAACCCTCGAGACAATAGAGACACCAGGATTTGGTCGGAGACCAGGGAAAATCCCCACGAGGGGGGAAACCCAGGATTCAATTCTTCTTCTTCTATCAGATATTCATCGATTGTTCAGTTGTGGTACAAAGATTAGTCCCAAAGAGACATATTGTCGCACTAGCATCAAGTACATCAGGCCACCTATGACAAAGCATATATTAAGTATATCATATTGTCAAGGAGATGAGGCATCCATCACTGTTGTATCAATGTCACGGCCATGATGAAGATACTACCACATCAAATCACAATCATGCCAAGCCATTGCCATAGATCACCAATATATTAAGATAGGGTTACTATCAACCATCATAGTTCCATCTAGAGAACTACAATCACAATAGCAAAACCATTTTAATCATGGTGCAAGGTTATTGTCATATAAACTATTGTTTTAAGGTCATTTTATTGCCCCAAGGTCACTGTCCCTACAAGGTTCATCATGTCATTATTGTTATCAATTAACACACCACTTCCAAGTCACTATCGTCACAAGGTCACTAAAGTGTATAGTCATACGTATCATTGTTACTGTCACACATGAGATCAATAACAAATGAGCCAACAAGGTATGTGATTCATTGTGTGTCGAACCAAAGCATGTATATAATGTACCGAGCAAAAATATATATGATGTAACGAATTGGAACATAAGAGCATAATGAAACGAGACCGAATATATATGATGTAACGAACCAAAACATAACAGCATAATGTAACATGCCAAAGTATGATGTAATGAACCAGAATATGATGTAACGAGCTAGAACATGTGAAAGTCGCGGTGAATATAAGTTCATAACAAAGAGCAATCCATTGTATGCGAGAGCTATTGTGTGAATGAGCGACCCACCATAGAGATACCATATATGGTTTGTTGCAAATATGAATCCACAAAGGAATGTGATCCAGCGAGCCATTAGAAAAAGTCAACGAGTCATGGAAACAAAACAAGCTACAGAGATCATTGTATCAATGCCATTGATATAATTTGAAGCCATTGTGTATGAATCACGATGCCAAAGACCAGATTATGCGATTCCAAACTCTGCGATATGGATGATGCCATTGTAAATGTCGAGCTTCAGAATTGCGGTCTATTATGTGATTCTCAGAAGTATAATAAAAATCCACCGAAAATATAATTCGAGTTACTCAGAAGTATAATGTCTGCCATTGTTAAAAGGTGTGAGCCTCAAAACTATGATACGAGCCACTGTCTATTAATTGCAAACCTCAGAGCGTCAATGTGAACCATAGATCAAATTAGTAGCGAGCTTTAGACTAATACAAATCATATGAATCGTAGAGTATATGAGCCTCACACACACGCGTCATGATCTATCACAATAATTCACTTTATATACAATTCGATGGAGAGTCAAACATAGCCCTTATTATCAATCCGGTAGCTGAAACAACGACCTCCCAGCAATCTCTGTGCTGCCTCTGCGTAGTAATTACGTGGGCCTGCGTCAATGGCTCTGGGAGACTACGTCAATGGCTCTGGGAGACTGCGTCGCCTCCTCCACTGGATCGATTTTCTATCAAGAGCCTCGAATCTAACCCTCCCGGCTCAAATCTTCGATCTACAAGCAAAATCTCGGACTACTACTCGGAATGGACTGTGTTGCTCTGTGTGTGGCCTTCATGGCCCTGCGTCACCCTCACTGGGCACTACGTTGCCTCCTCTGCATATCTCTCTGCCTCTCTGCTATGTATTCTTGGTACCGGAGAAGATCCTCCGACAAAAAACTGTCTCTGCCGCTTTGTATGATCACTACAAAATCACTGCGCTGCACTAGCTTCAGCAATTTGATCTGACTGATCAACTCTCAGTGTGTTTCCAAATGGCCCTCAAGCCTTCCTTAAATAATCTTCTCATTGACATTCAACAGCCCAAATAAGAAGCTAATCAATGGCTAAGATCATTTGGCTTGATCCTTGTCTTCTTCTAGAAGTTACACCCATAGTTTAGATTAATACCCATTAATTATTTTAATTACCTAAGTTTAGACTTAGGGTCTCATTAAAAATAATTAATTTATTAAATAAAACTATCTCCGGGTGGAATTTCCCCAGACAATTTTTGGGTTATCTGGAATAAATGTGTCTAAGCCTCTCCACAAACTTTGAGACTTAAAGCACATTTGATGCTACCCCAAATCAACACTCCCTATTAGCGAGGAATGTGCTCTACCAATACACTCTGTTGTATCCTGCTCTCACTCTGAAGCATCTCCCTCTGCGCTGCTAATGTCTGGCATGTTGTCACCAACCACTGCGTTGTTGTTGCTGCCATCAAGTTTACACTTGACTAGGTCCATCCTTAGCTCTTCTTACTGAAAAGCAGCCCACATATCCTCCCAGCTCGGCAGTCTTTCTTTGCCCAGAATACTCTGGACGAAGACCTACCATTCCTCTGAGACTGCGTTGAGGTCCAGCCTTACCATCGCTGTACACTAAGGTGTGGACCCCACGACTGCTAGTTGATCACGAGTTTCCTGAAGTCTCGAGAGAAACAGATCTATACGCACCCGTTTATGCATCTATGTCTATCGCAGTTTCTGCTCTAAGTACATCTTCCGTTGCTCGGAAGATCCTTCATACAGTGATGCTAAGGATTCCAACATCTTCCTAGTTGTGTCCTTACTGGCTATGTGGGACACTATGTGATCCTTGACTCCATCTAGGAGCAGCCTCTTCGCCTTCGCCATATCGGCCTTGTACTTCTACAGCGGATCTGGATTTGCAGGCACAACTACTGTACTCTCCACGAAAAGCTTGAGATCGTATTCATCTAGAAGGCATGAGATTCTCGCCTTTCAAATTACATAGTTGGAGGCTCCCTCCAACCAATCCTGATCTCTAAGCCTGTGAGCTGCCATTTTTGCCGTCAAGAAAATGTCGAATCTAATCCCTCTCTTTCTCCATTGCGCAGTGCTTGACTTGTTGAGATTTTGTGTATTTGGGGTAGCATCAGTTGTGCTCTAGCTCCCAAATTTTGTGGAGGAACTAGAGTACACTTGATCTACAAAACCCAGAAATTCATTTCGGAAATTTCATCTGGTTTAGGAGATATTAAATTAATAAATTATTTTAATGTATTTCCTAAGTTAAAACTTAGGGAACTTAAATAATTCAAGTGAATTTAATTAAACATGTGATGAAATTATCTTAAGTCACACAGATCAAGATTTCTTTTAATCTTAACCATTGATTCAAGATCTAATCATGGTCGTTGGTTTTCCAACGAGAAAAGTATAAAGGAAAGGCTTAGGGTCATTTGTAAAGACACACAGAGGCAGAGCACTGAAGCTAAGCTGAGATTCTAGGGCGGGTTTGCTATGAATTCTCAAAAGTGTTTCAGCTGCAGAGAGGGGAATTTAGGCCAAGGGGATGATCTGATCCCAAGGTCTAGAATCAGCAAGAAGCAGAGATCAGCTCAGAGCGGCAACGCAGAGAAGCAGGAGAGCAGCATCTGTGCTACGTAGGTACTGCGCAGTCCCTCAAAGACAACGTAATTTTCTGCAGGAAACCCTCAAGGGTTACGCAAAGACCCTAAGGGGCAGCGTAGGGACTACGTCACCCAGTCTGGGGTAACGCAGCCCAATCCAGGAGCAGCGTTGAAGGTCAGAGGGGCTTTAGAGGCTGACGCAAAAGCTTCAGGGGCAACACTAGGATTTCTAGGCCCTAATTTTGGCTAAGTTCTGTAAATCCTGTTTGAGGGTGTGGATCAGTCAATATTTTGGCCCTAGATCAGCCTGTGAGCTGTAGATCTATTATTTCTCTGTCGAGTTTTCTAGATCTGGAACCTACGCTTGTTGTATTCAGAAAATTCTTAATAATAAAACTCTCCAGCAGCCAGAAGACCGGTTTTCCCGCATTGGGTTTTTCCGGGGACTATTTGTCCAGAAATAACTGTCACTTCGTCTATGTGTGCATGAACTTTTTCTAGATCTGGATTGGAGAAGATCTGTTGTGTTTTGCTTCGATTTTAACTTGAATTTTATTCAATCAATAACTTGTCTAAGTAGGAGGAGCATAACCAGATTAACAATAAATAATTTCTGCATAAAGTGTAAAGATTCAGAAATTTCCACATGGTATCAGAGCAATTGCAGATCTAGGAAGGTCACCAACAAGAATCTGAAGGTTCTAGCTGCAGGAAGCAACTGGAAAAGCAGCAGAAACGTAGATCTAAAGGAACAGCACAGTTTTCAGAGGCAAGTTCACGCAGAGGGAAGGGTGACATTGTCTAACGCTGTCTCCTAGCAAGCCCACGCAATTACTGCGTAGAGGCAGCTCAGAAACAGCGCTGGACTAGTCTGAAGCTTGTGATGCGGATCTGAATCTGTCAGATCCATAAAAGACTGAAGAAAAGCTGCAGAAATTCAGAACATGCTGGTGGGGTTAAAATTCTGAAGTCTTCAGATTTTTAGCCTAAGCACAAGTGACAAAGAGTAGGAGGAGATCAGCGTCTCAGAGAGTTTCTAGCCAAAGAAACTTTCAGTTTGATCAGAGGATCAAAGAGAGTTGAATCATAGTTGATTTGGCAGATTTCCAAGGAGGGAAATCAGATGTTAGAGGGAGCAAAAGGTGCCTGTTTCACCAAGGGCCTTAGATCCATTTCTCTAGCAAAGAGAAAAGGAAGCTCCAACACATTCTGAGTAGATGGCTCCTCATGGACTACGTGATCAAGACAGGCCAGATGGCCTCTCAAACTTTTCAGTTTGGAAGGCAAGGATCCTGATAGTCCTTGAGGCATACAATCGTAGAGACCATGGAGAGCAAACTTTGGCCACACCGACAGATCCAGATCTCCTTCAGAAGCATAAGGAGGCTGCTGGGCATGCCAAGCAGCTGATTATGGATGGAATCAAGGACCATATTGTACCACACTTAACTGAGAAGAAGACAGCTAATGAGATGTGGAAGGCCTTGATCTCCCTATATGAGGGAAAATTTGTCCAAAGAAAGATGTTGTTGGAGACACAGATGAGGTCATTCATGATGGCCAAGGGAGAAGACATGGAGCATTTCCTCTTCAGAATGCAGTTGATCAAAGATCAATTGACTGCAACTAGTGCTAAGGTGGAAGACGATGTGATGGTTAGGAATGCCCTCAATGCAGTCATGGATGAGTGGGAAACCTTTGTCCAAAGTATCTTGGGTAGAGCGGACCTCCCAGATTGGGACAGCTTGTGGTCAGTCCTGCATCAAGAAGAACTCCGCAGATTTACCAAAAAGCAGTATAGCTCTGGATCGAAAAAACCGAAGAAGGAAGATGAGGAAGATGCAACCTTGGCATCAAAGAAGCAGCGAAAGAAGAAGAAGGATCTCTCAAAGATCAAGTGCTTCCAGTGTGGTGAAATGGGACACTTTTCCAGCAATTGTCCTCAAAAGAAAAAGGACAAGGAAGCCTCTTCTTCCAAAGCAGTTGTCGCAGATAATTGGTCAGAAGATGATGCAGCCATGAGCGCTCATGAACCACGAAAGTTGAGTGACATGGATATGTAGAGGAGCTACATAGAAGTAAGGCGTGATCTTTGAGCAGCTCATCTCTTGGATCACATGCAAGCTACGGTAGCCTTAAGACAATAGCGGGACAAGTGGAGCAGTGGGGCATAGATCACAGATGAAGCAGAAGCAGATCTGAAGATTGGGAGGAGCAACGCAGAACAAAGCAGCAGCAACAGCGCAGAGCAGTAGCAGCGTAGAAGCAGCAGCAACGCAAAAGCTGATGTGACTTCAGCAGCGTAGAGCAGAGCTGCTTACGCAGTGCAGAGCTGCAACAGCGCAGAAGGCTTCAGAGGGATAGCACAATGCAGCAGCAACATGAGAGATTTCAGCACAAGGGGCTGATGTGACTTCAGTAGTGTAGAGGGAGTCTCCTTATGCAATGCAGAGTTGTAGTTGTGCATCATCCTTCAGATGCCAGCACAAATCTGTAGCCTATGGAGCTTCAGTGATGAGGATGCAGCCCATCTGACTTGTCTATCAAAGATTGGGCTGGAGATTCAGTTGTTTTTCTCAACAACTGAAGTTGCAGTGCAGCGGATCAGCAGTGGTAGTGCTATGAGCAGCACGGATGCAGCACATTGAGAGGGAGCTACAGTACAGATGTTGCACAGGCATTGGCAAATTCATGGGCACCAGTAAAGAATGGCAGCAGCAGTGCAGAGTTGAGTGGCAGCAGGCCAAGCATCAACAGCATAGAACCAGTACCTAAAATCATGTAATGCATAAGTGTGATGTATTGCTAGAGCACACCCTTGATGCTAAGAGGGAGTGTTGAGATTTTGTGTATTTGGGGTAGCATTAGTTGTGCTCTAGCTCCCAAATTTTGTGGAGGAATTAGAGTACACTTGATCTACAAGACCCAAAAACTGATTTGGGAAATTTCATCTAGTTTAACTTTTTAAGAGATATTAAATTAATTAATTATTTTAATGTATTTCCTAAGTTAAAACTTAGGGAACTTAAATAATTCAAGTGAATTTAATTAAACATGTGATGAAATTGTCTTAAGTCACACGGATCAAGTTTTCTTTTAATCTTAGCCATTGATTCAAGATCTGATCATGGTCATTGGTTTTCCAACGAGAAAAGTATAAAGGAAAGGCTTAGGGTCATTTGTAAAGACACACAGAGGCAGAGCACTGAAGCTAAGCTGAGATTCTAGGGCGGGTTTGCTAAGAATTCTCAGAAGTGTTTTAGCTATAGAGAGGGGAATTTAGGCCAAGGGGATGATCTGATCCCAGGGTCTATTATTAGTAAGAAGCAGAGATCAGCTCAAAGAGGCAGCGCGGAGAAGCAGGAGAGCAGTAACTGTGCTACGCAGGTGTTGCGCAGTCCCTCAAAGACAGCGTCATTTTCTGCAAGAAACCCTCAAGGGTTACGCAGAGACCCTAAAGGGCAGTGTAGGGATTGCGTCACCCAGTCTGGGTAAACGCAGCCCTTTCCAGGAGCAGCACTGAGGGTCAGAGAGGCTTCAGAGGCTGACGCAGAAGCTTCAGGGGCAGCGCTGGGGTTTCTAGACCCTAATTTTGGCCGGGTTCTGTAAATCCCGTTTGAGGGTGTGGATCAGTCATTATTTTGGCCCTAGATCAGCCAGTGAGTTGTTGATCTATTATTTCTCTGTCGGGTTTTCTAGATTTGGAACCCAGGCTTCTTGTATTCAGAAAATTCTTAATAATAAAACCCTCCACTAGCCAAAAGACCGGTTTTCCCGCATTGGATTTTTCCGGAGACTATTTGTCCATAAATAACTGTGTCACTTTGTCTATGTGTGCATGAACTTGTTCTAGATCTGGATTGGTGGAGATTTGTTATGTGTTTTGCTTCAATTTTAACTTGAATTTTATTCAGTTAATAACTTGTCTAAGTAGGAGGAGCATAACCAGATTAACAGTAAATAATTTCTGCATAGTGTAAAGATTCAGAAATTTCCACAAGATTGGCTTACGCACTCCTTACTGGAGGTGGTAAACCAGCCACCCAGATCTGCTGCTCAGATCTTGAAAAAATAGAATTCCCCAGCTAGGAATTCCGTGAGGAAGAAAATTCCCTCACTATGCTTCTTTTCTTCCTTCTAACGACTTTCTGCCCAACAAAAGAGGACCTACCTACAGAAAACTACATCCCACCAACACTAATGTTGAGGCTTTGCGCTACTCCCTCTGTCATGGCAAAACTTCAATCTTGAAGCCCTTCCTCTCTGTCGACTCACCGAGAGAGAGACTTTCCTCGAATGTTCAGCCCTCCTGGCCTAGAGTCTTGGCCTGCAACTATTCGGCCTCTTGCCCAGCACTGAGTATGTTCTTCTTATTTCATCTGCAACGTTCTGATACCATGTGAAAATTCCATGTTCGGAATCCTATTGTAGCCAACTCAAATTACTTCACCTACTTGTTATTAAACGGACAAGTTATTTACAATGTTCTACTGAAAATACTGAAGCAAATTACTACTACCGCCTTGACTTAATTAAAATATGTCGAAACAAGAAATTGAGAAATAAAGAAAACACCACATAGGACATCGTTGTTTTTGGACAAACATCCCCGGAAAAACCAGTGCTGCAGATCTGAGGGTTTTTATTATTAAGCAACAGTTATTTATGAATACAATCTCTAGATGCCTTTTGGGCAATCCAGTACAGAGAATATCACTCGGCAGAAGAAATTAGTGAGATTACCTCACTCTACACTGCAAGTCCCGACTGATCTAGTAGTTGAAACAACAACCTCCCAGAACCCTCTGCGTTGCCTTTGTGCAATAATTACATGGGCCTGCATCAATGGCTCTGGGAGATTGTGTCACCTCCTCTACTGGATCGATTTTCTCTCAGAAGCCTCGAATCTAGCCCTCCCGGTTCAGATCTATGATCTCCTAGCAAAATCTCGGACCACTGCTCGAAATGGTCTGCGTTGCTCTGCGTGTGGCCTCAGTGGCCCTGCGTCACCCTCACTAGGCACTGCGTTTCCTCCTCTGCATATCTCTCTGCCTCTCTGTTGCGTATTCTTGGTTCCGGAGAAGATCCTCCCACCAAAAATTGTCTCTGTCCCTCTCTACGTGATCACTACGAAATCACTATGCTGCACTAGCTTCAGCATTCGAACTGACTAATCAACTCTCAGTGTGTTTCCAAATGGCCCTCAAGCCTTCCTTAAATAATCTTCTTGTTGACATTCAATGGCCTAGATTAGAAGCTAATCAATGGCTAAGATCATTCTGGCTCGATCATCGTCTTCTTCTAGAAGTTACACTCAAATTTTAGATTAATACCCATTAATTATTTTCATTACCTAAATTTAGACTTAGAGTCTCATTAAAAATAATTAATTTAGTAAATAAAACTGTCTCCGAATAGAATTTCCCCAAACGATTTTTCGGTTATCTAGAATACATGTGTCTAAGCCTCTCCACAAAATTTGAGACTTAGAGCACATCCGATGCTAACCCAAATCAACATCTAAAACTCTGCCTCATCGATTGATGAAAGTGTTCAAACATGCATTCCTAATCGCACACTGTCTATGTCTCCATACACATGTTATGTCGTTCAATTATTACATTCAACCAACACACTACAGGTTGTTGAGATTTTGTGTATTTGGGGTAGCATCAGTTGTGCTCTAGCTCCCAAATTTTGTGGAAGGACTAGAGTACACTTGATCTACAAGACCTAGAAATTGATTTGGGAAATTTCATCTGGTTTAGGAGATATTAAATTAATTAATTATTTTAATGTATTTCCTAAGTTAAAACTTAGGGAACTTAAACAATTAAAGTGAATTTAATTAAACATATGATGAAATTGTCTTAAGTCACACGAATCAAGCTTTCTTTTAATCTTAGCCATTGATTCAAGATTTGATCATGGTCGTTGGTTTTCCGACGAGAAAAGTATAAAGGAAAGGCTTGGGGTCATTTGTAAAGACACAGAGGCAGAGCACTGAAGCTAAGCTGAGATTCTAGGGTGGGGTTGCTAAGAATTCTCATAAGTGTTTCAACTACAGAGATGGGAATTTAGGCTAAGGGGATGATCTGATCCCAGGGTCTAGAATCAGCAAGAGGCAGAGATCAGCTCAAAGCGGCAGCGCAGAGAAGCAGGAGAGAAGCAGCAAGAAGGGCAACAACTTGTGCTACGCAGGTGTTGCGCAATCCCTCAAGGACAGCGTGATTCGCTGCAGGAGACCCTCAGGAGTTACGCAGAGACCCTAAGGGGCAGCATAAGGACTGCGTCACCCAGTTTGGGGTAACGCAGCCCTTTCCGAAACAGCGCTGAGGGTCAGAGGGGCTTCAAAGGCTTCAGGGGCAACGCTGGGGTTTCTAGGCCCTAATTTCGGCTGAGTTCTATAAATCTCGTTTGAGGGTGTAGATCAGTCATTATTTTGGCCCCAGATCAGCCAGTGAGCTGTAGATCTATTATTTCTCTGTCGAGTTTTCCAAATCTGGAACCCAGGCTTCTTGTATTCAGAAAATTGTTAATAATAAAACCCTCCAGCAGCTAGAAGATTGGTTTTCCCGCATTGGGTTTTTTTCCGGGGACTATTTGTCCAGAAATAACTGTCACTTTGTCTATGTGTGCATGAACTTGTTCTAGATCTGAATTGGTGGAGATCTGTTATGTGTTTTGCTTCGATTTTAACTTGAATTTTATTCAATTAATAACTTGTCTAAGTAGGAGGAGCATAACCAGATTAACAATAAAATTTCTACATAAAGTGTAAAGATTAAGAAATTTCCATATGGTGTCAGAGCAATTGCAGATTTAGGAGAATCACTAGAAAGAGACTGAAAGTTCTAGCTGCAAGAAGCAGCTGGAAACGCAGCAAAAACGCAGATCTGAAGGGGCAACGCAGTTTTCAGAGGCAGATTCACGCAGAGGGAAGGGTGACGCAGTCTAACGCTGTCTCCTAGCAAGCCCACGCAATTACTGCGCAAAGGCAGCTCAGAAACAATGCTAGATTAGTCTGAAGCCTGCCAGTGTGATGCAGATCTGAATCTGTTAGATCCAGAAAAGACTGAAGAAAAGCTATAGAATTTCAGAAGGTGCTGGTAAGGTTAAAATTTTGAAGTCTTCAGATTTTTAGCCTAAGCACAAGTGACAAAGAGCGGGAGGAGATCAGCTTCTCAGAGAGTTTCAAGCCAAAGAAACTAGCAGTTTGATCAGAGGATCAAAGAAAGTTGAATCATAGTTGATTTGGCAAATTTCCAAGGAGGAAAATCAATTGTCAGAGGGAGCAAAAGGTGCATGTTTCACCAAGGGCCTTAGATCCATTTCTCTAGCAAAGAAAAAAGGAAGTTCTGACACATTCTGAGCAGATGGCTCCTCATGGACTACGTGATCAGGACAGGCTGGATGGCCTCTCAAACTTTTCAGTTTGGAAGGTAAGGATCCTGATAGTCCTTGAGGTATACAATCTTAGAGACCATGCAGAGCAAACTCTTGCCACACCGACAGATTCGGCTCTCCTTCAGAAGCATAGGGAGGTTGTTGGGCATGCCAAGTGGCTAATTATGGATGGAATCAAGGACCATATTGTACCACACTTAGCTGAGAAGAAGACAGCTAATGAGATGTGAAAGGCCTTGATATCCCTATATGAGGGAAAATCTGTCCAAAGGAAGATGTTGTTGGAGACACAGCTGAGGTCATTCATGATGGCCAAGGGAGAAGACATGGAGCATTTCCTCTTCAGACTGCAGTCGATCAGAGATCAGTTGACTGCAACTGGTGCTAAGGTGGAAGACGATGTGATGGTTAGGACTGCCCTCAATGCAATCACAGATGAGTGGGAAACATTTGTCCAAAGTATCTTGGGTAGAGCGGACCTCCCAGATTGGGACAGCTTGTGGTCAGTTCTGCGTCAAGAAGAACTCCGCAGATTTACCAAGAAGCAGTATCGCTCTGGATCAAGCAAAGTGAAGAAGGAAGATGAGGAAGATGCAGCCTTGGCATCGAAGAAGCAGCCAAAGAAGAAGAAGGATCTCTCAAAGATCAAGTGCTTCCAGTGTGGTGAAATGGGACATTTTGCCAGCAATTGTCCTCAAAAGAAAAAGGACAAGGAAGCCTCTTCTTCCAAAGCAGCTGTGGCGGATGATGGGTCAGAAGATGATGCAGCCATGAGCACTCATGAACCACAAAAGTGGGGTGACATGGATATGTAGAGGAGCTACATAGAAGGTAGGGCGAGATCCTTGAGCAGCTCATCTCTTGGATCACATGCGAGCTACGGCAGCCTTAAGACAGTAGCGGGACAAGTGGAGCAGTGGATGCATAGATCACAGATGAAGCAGAGGTAGATCTGAAGACTGGGAGGAGCAGCGCAGAGCAGAGCAGCAGCAGCGTAGAATCAACAGCAGTGCAGAGGTTGATGTGACTTCAATAGTGCAGAGCAGAGCTGCAATAGCGCAGAAGGCTTCAGAGGGACAGCGCAGTGCAGCAGCAGCATGAGAGATTTCAGCACAAGGGGCTGATGTGACTTCAGGAGTGCAGAGGGAGTCTCCTTATGCAGTGCGGAGCTGTAGCTTGTGGCATCATCCTTCAAATGTCAGCACAGATATGAAGCCTATGGAGCTTCAGTGATGAGGATGCAGCCTATTTGACTTGTCTATCAAAGATTGGGCAGGAGATTCAATTGTTTCTCTCAACAACTGAAGTTGCAATGCAGCAAATCAAGAGTGGCAGTGCTATGAACAGCATAGATGCAGCATATTGAGAAGGAGCTGCAGTACAGAGGTTGCAGTGGCAGTGGTAGATTCATGGGCAACAGTACAAAATAGGAGCAGCAGTGCAGAGTTGAGTGGCAGCAGACCAAGCTTCAGTAGCACAGAACCAGTACCCAAAGTCTTGTAATGCATAGTATGATGTATTGCTAGAGCACACTCTTGATGCTAAGAGGGAGTGTTGAGATTTTGTGTATTTAGGGTAGCATCAATTGTGCTCTAGCTCCCAAATTTTGTGGAAGGACTAGAGTACACTTGATCTACAAGACCCAGAAATTTATTTGGGAAATTTCATCTGCTTTAGGAGATATTATATTTATTTTTATTTTAATGTATTTCTTAAGTTAAAACTTAGGGAACTTAAATAATTAAAGTGAATTTAATTAAACATGTGATGAAATTGTCTTAAGTGACACGGATCAAGCTTTCTTTTAATCTTAGCCATTGATTAAAGATTTGATCATGGCCGTTGGTTTTCCAACAAGAAAAGTATAAAGGAAAGGCTTGGGGTCACTTGTAAAGACACACAGAGGCAGAGCACTGAAGCTAAGCTCAGATTCTAGGGCGGGGTTGCTAAGAATTCTCAGAAGTGTTTCAGCTGCAGAGAGGGGAATTTAGGCCTGGGGGATGATCTAATCCCGGGGTCTAGAATCAGCAAGAGGAAGAGATTAGCTCAGAGAGACAGAGCAGAGAAGCAGGAGAGCAGCAGCAAGAAGAGCAGCAACTTCTGCTACGCAGATGCTGCACAGTCCCTCAAGGACAGCGTGATTTGCTGCAAGAAACCCTCAACGGTTACGCAGAGACCCTAAGGGGCAGCATAGGCACTGCGTCACCCAGTCTAGGGTAACGCAGCCCTTTCTGGAGTAACGCTGAGGGTTAGAGGGTCTTCAGAGGCTGACGCAGAGGCTTCAAGGGCAGCGCTAGGGTTTCTAGGACCTAATTTCGGCTAAGTTTTGTAAATCCCGTTTGAGGGTGTGGATCAATCATTATTTTGGCCCTAGATCAGCCAGTGAGTTGTAGATCTATTATTTCTTAGTCGGGTTTTCTAGATCTGGAACCTAGGCTTGTCGTATTCAGAAAATTCTTAATAATAAAACCCTCCAGCACCCAGAAGACCGATTTTCCCGCATTGGGTTTTTTTCTGGGGACTATTTGTCCAGATATAACTGTGTCACTTTGTCTATGTGTGCATGACCTTGTTCTAGATCTAGATTGGTGGAGATCTGTGATGTGTTTAGCTTCGATTTTAACTTGAATTTTATTCAGTTAATAACTTGTCTAAGTAGGAGGAGCATAACCAGATTAACAGTAAAAATTTCTGCATAAAGTGTAAAGATTAAGAAATTTCCACACAGGTGTCGCAGTTCGGTAGAAAATCATATTGATGACACATCTTCTGAAATCGCACTAGTTTACATCGTTGCCCAATCAAAAAACTTTGCTATAAGTGTTTGTACAACCACACAAATTGCTTCGCATCTTAACTCTCATAACTTTCTTATACGATCTACTATATTGTTTAGATCTAGTGCGCACTGTCACCAAAGGGATCACATGGTTCATTGGCCTCCATGCATTGAATCACACAAAATTAAGTTAAAAACACACTCATACGGATTGCTCAACATTCAGATTATTCAGATTAGAGCTATGCAGACCATTAAATGCAAATCAAAGGAATGCAATAGTGTTTGTTAATTATACCATGTTTAAATTGCCACGCGACGGTGGTAACTGCTAGAAACTCCATGCTTGAAAACAAGAGAGATTGATCCCATAAATTATACTCGTTAAAGGAGCAAACAAGAATTGATCCACGTCTCGAGCTTAAACCAAAAAATTTTTGCACTAGGTAGCAATTTACCACGTCCTCTTCCTAAGTTTTGGTTGTCGCTACAAATGGAAATTGACCAGTAAAAGAGATCAAACACTGACTTCTCCCAGAGCCACACTGGGGTCAACATGATAACGAAGCACCAATACGAAACCTCAAAAACTGCTTCAGAAAACCTTCAACGTAAAACCCAAAAACAAGCACAAAAGAACTAAACCCAAAACATCTTCAATTAGTGACCTTTGGCATGACTACCCAAGACATGAAATCTCAAAGCAAATAAGAGCCACATCAGCGTTGCAATTGCATTACCATTGTGTTGAGAAATCAATAGGGCTATACTTAGGATGATTTCTCTTATACTTGATAACTGCTTGTGATGTATTTTTACTTTTTCTTGATTATTAGTTGTCTCTCTTATCATTATGTTATTCTTATCACGAAACAGCTAGCAAAAACATGAAGATCAATAGTACACCAGAACATAGGATGTATGCTTCAAGCCAAGGCCAAAACCTCGCCACTTAAGAGCAAAACCCGCAAATCTCTTCCCTTCTTATAGATTCTTCAAATGACAAATTGCAAAACCTCTAGACCTTCTTGATGACCAATACCCTTCGAAGACCAAGCCAGACCTTCTTGATGATATTCATCTTCTATCCAAGTTAAACCCAGTGAAATCTCTTCCAACTGCACAATTTTGACCACCAGCTACAGAAATTCGGCCTCCACTACAGGTCTAAAATTTTTGGCCCTTGCAATAGTTGTTGCTTCCACACGTGCGGGAAATTAGGGCTTCCAAGGCTACCTTGCTCCTTTGCTTGGGTTGCTTCTCCTTCTAGGGCTTATAGGTGACCTAAAAGTCCTTTCTTCGACCTTCTTTCTGCAACTTGACAACTTCGACCTTGTAGCTGCAAAACCCTATATATAGACTTCCAAGGAGAACGACATGCCTTATGAGGCCGACTTCTTAGCTGTCTAGCCGACTTGGTCTTGGAGGGGTATTTTGACACTTTAAATAAAAAAACTAATGTTTTTAACATGTTACAATATGCCCAATGGGGTCTTCTTCATATGACATTGACTCTATTGACTTTGTGACTCTATGACAACCCCTAGAAGCATTCAATGGGTGTTTGAACTCTATATAAAATCCCTTGAGCATAAAACCCATGCTACAAAAAATAACAATAACAATCTTTCTTTCTTTTTACAATATACAAGAATCAAGGGTACATTTCATATTTATGAAGACCGAACCTAGTTACATATTTCAACACTCCCTCTTAACTAGGGAGGTATTCATAATGGTACATGGACAATCTCAAACTTAAGAGATCTCATAAGAAGAGTTGGATTGGTAAGCCATCTTATAAGCTGTTATTTCAACTTACCTCATTGCATCTTATCATACCAACCAACATTGTTACATAACAAGGCATTGACTAAAAGCTCTATCTCTCCATAAGATCAAAGCACAATGTTGTCGAGACAATGACTGATAGACACCATCATCATTGTCTCTCAAGGCATATACCCCACCCGGGTGTTCACAGGGTATGTCCTTTTAGGACAATTCCTGTCTTGGAATAACACATCCTCAAGGAATTTCCTCTTTGACTACTCTTACCTATTGGATGCCCTACCTCATCCTTAAAGAGTATCGAAAACTAGATGCTTACCCAATCCTACATTTTTTTTTTCACAAAGTGAAGACAAGAACAATGTGTCTATCTCTCCCTCTCAACTAGGGAGGAGATATCAACTAATCCAAACCTGTCTCTCAAATACACAAGCTTCTTATTCGGAAGATATTTTCTCAAAATGTCTGCTACCTGCTCATCGATGGAGATATATTGTAGTTGCAACACTCCATATTGCACTAGCTTTCGTATGTAATGATACTTGTTATTTATATGCTTTTTCTTTCCATGGAACATTGGGTCTTCAGACAACCTTATGCAACTGGTGTTATCACAATGTATAACTGTAGGGTCCATCGATCCTTCAAATAGGTCGAATAACAGCTTCTCTACTTACTTCACATGCTGCAATGTATTCAGCATCAGCACTACTTAAAGCAATTGACTATTTCTTTCTACTCATCCGTGATATCATAGAGGATCCCAAGATAAAAAATCCTCTGGTAGTGCACCTTGCATCTGTCTCACTGCCTCACCAAATAGAATCTGTATATCCAATCAATTGGATATCATTCTTTCTATGATACTTCATAAAGTAATGGATTGTTCCTCACAAATATCTCAGTATATCTTTGGCTATTATCCAATGGTCATACTTAGGCTCTGTCTGGAACTGACTGAGAATATTCACTCCAAAACAAATGTCTAGTCGAGTATTCTCAAGATACAACAAAGAGCCAACCAATTGTCTATACCTTATAGGATCCACGGGGCTTCAATCAGAACTTCTTAGCCTCTTCAAATTAGTGATCATGAGGGTTGTCATAGGTTTGCAATCCATCATGCCAAACCTCTGCAGCATCTTAATCGCATATTTTCCTTGACCTAGGTATATCTCACCAGGTCCTTGCCAAACTTCCAACCCCAAGTAGTAGTGCATCAACCCTAGGTCCTTCATATTGAATTATGCTTCCAATTGCTTCTTGCACTCTTGAATACGACCTTGCACACATATTATGAGAAGATCATCCACATATAGAAGAATGATTATGGTTTCATTCTTTGCTACCTTGATATAGAGATTCAAATCAGCATAACTTTTTTAGAAGCCCAATCTTAGGTATGTGTCCATCCTTTCATACCAAGCCCTTAGAGCTTGCTTAAGGCCATAAAGTGCCTTCATCAGCCCGCAGACGTGAGTCTCTCTATCATTCACATCAAATCCCAAGGGTTGTTTTATGTAGACTTCTTCATCGATAGTACCAATCAAGAATGTTGTCTTGAAAACCATTTGATGGATGTTCCATCCCATCGATGTTGCCAAAGAGACCAACGGTCGTATAGTCGTGTATCTAGTTGTAGGTGCAAATGTCTCTTCATAATCGATGCCTTCTTGTTGGGAGAAACCCCTAGCCAGAAACCTTGCTTTATATTTATCAATACTTCCACCTGTTGCATGTTTAATCTTGTAGAGCCATTTGGAAGTCACCACAGATTTGTCTTTCGACATAGGAACGAATTCCAAAACTCCATTCTTCATTATTGATTGATATTCTTCATTCATAGCATCTTTCCATTCTTGATGATTGGCAACATCTTCAAAGGTGGATGGTTTTGCTTCAATCAACTTTGTGATATAGGCTACATACCCTAAGTATCTTTTAGGCTTCTTACTTTCCCTGAATGTACCCTCGGCTGCTCCATGTCCTTCTGCATCTTGAAGAGTAAAATTCAACCAATTAGGTCTCCTTCTATTTTCAGGAATGATGACTTGTTGCATAGGTTCGCTGAGACCTCCTTCATGATTGGAATCTTCTTCCTCCCTAGAACATTCTTCAAATATCGGTAGTTCTTTATCATCAGAGTCAATCCGGAGATATTTGGATTTCTTATATGCAACACTTTCATAAAAGATCACATCTTCACTTACTTAAATTTGGTGCCCTTACTTTATGTAGATCCTATATGCCTTTGAAGTGTTACTATAGCCAACAAATATGCCATTCATGCTCGTAGGATCCAACTTCTTTCTTTTATCCTTTGGAATGTGAATGTATACAGGACAACCAAATATCTGGAGATGGTCTACACATGGTTTCTTCCCAGTGAATGCTTCTTTAGGAGTCATGTTGTCAAGTGATATGTGAGGACTTCGATTTTGAATGTAGACAATTGTTTTGGATGCTTCACCCCACAAAAATTGAGGTAAGTCTTTATCATGTAACATAGCTCTAACACTTTCTTCAATTGAGCAATTCTTTCATTCTGCGACTCCATTTTGTTCTAGATTATATGGAACTAATAGCTCCCTCCTAATTCCAACATCCTTACAAAAAGCTATGAGCTCCTTTGATGTGTATTCTCCTCCATTGTCAAATCTCAGTATTTTTATCCTTCTTTGTGTAAGATTTTCTACTTGAGCTTTTAATTCTTGAAATTTTTCGAATACTTCATCCTTGGACTTCAACAAATAAATCAAAGTTTTCCTTCAGTGGTCATCAATGAAATTTACATAGTATAGATGACCTCCAAGAGACTTTGTAGACATAGGACCACAAACATCCAAAGTGAATGAGATCAACAATTTATTTTGATCTTGAAGCACTACTTCCAAATGGTTTCTTAACATTTTTATCTAATGGACATCCCTTTCAAACTTCTTCATGGTCCTCCTTAAGTTCAAGGATGCCATTCACCATTGTGTTTAGAGTTGGTAAGATTTTGTAGTGAAGGTGTCCAAACCTTTTATGCCAAAGCTCACATCGGTTGACTTCAATGTGAACCAAGGCTTGAGAGAAAGTTGTGAGTAACCTGTAGAGTCTTCCTTCATGAATCCCAATGATTTTTGCATTGTTGATGCTAGAGCCTTTATCCCATACCATAACTTTTCCATCTATAAAAGCAAATCTATCTCCCTTATCTTCTAGACATGAAATAAAAAGTAAATTCTTTTGCAAACCTGGTATGAATAGAATGTTGTTGAGATGTACGTTTACTCCATTTTCGATCTCTAGCAAGGTTGATCCAATTCCTCTTACATGATAGCTATTCTTGTCCCCAACTTCAACAGAGTAGGAATATTTTTGTCTTGATAGGGTCTTTAGTTGTTTGTGCTCACCTGTCATATGTTTGGATGCTCCACTATCAATTACCCATATATTTTCATCTTCAAATGTACCTGTAAGTGCTGAGTGTTGATTTTGTAGCATCGGAAAGTGATCCAAGTCTCAAATTTGGTGAGCAGGCTTAGACACCAATATTCCAAAGAACCCAGAAACCGTTTGTGGAAATTTCACTCAGTTCATGTTTTATTAAAATAATTAATTATTTTAATAGAGACCCTAAGTCTAAACTTAGGGAAATTAAATAATTAATGGGTATTAATAAAACAGAGTGTGAATCTTCTAGAGAACGAAGATCAAGACAAGTTTTAATCTTAGCCATTGATTAGACTTCTAATATGGGTTGTTGATTCATCAATGAGAAGATTATAAAAGGAGGCTTGAGGGTCATATGGAAGGTAAGTCAGGCAAGCATTCAGTAACCTGAGGGAAGTTGATTCCGAAGGAATAGAATTCGATTTCAGAGTGAGATTTGCAAGGCGAAGGAAGTAGAGGGCATCAACAGTGTTAGGGCTCAAGGAAAGAAGGACGCAGAAGGGCAAAGAGGCAGCACTCAGGAGCAGCGGCCTCACACAGTAGTGACGCAGTCTCACGCTGGCTCTGCGCAGAGAGGTACGCAGGAGTGACGCGGAGTGACGCAGGGAGGGCCAGTGAGTCATTCAAGTGTCGAAAATTCTCCGGAGGTCCAGAGAAGAATTATCTCAGGTGTATCTCAAGAAGTTTCTCAGTTATTTCTGCTAGTCTTTCCTTGTAAATAATTTACTGCTGAAGATTAATATATAAACCCTCATCTGCTGCACTGGTTTTCCCACATTGGGTTTTTCTGGGGACAATTGTCCAAAAATAACTGTTTCATTGTGATTGGTTCTTGTGCTAGCATTTTATTGTTCTTTTCTCTATATGTACTTGAGTGATAACTGCAGTAGTGTTTATTTTGAAATTTACTGTAAGGGTTTTGTAAATAACTTATTGTGGAAATAATTAGGAGAAATAATTCTATAACTGCAGTCGAATTTCATAATTGAAATTTTCACACTAAGAATAACCCTTTGTCCTTTTTAGTAGAATTCCTGGTCATATGATTCTTGATAGATAATAGGAGATCCCAAAATGCTTTGATGTCTTGCTTGAGATAACTTGCCATCATAAAAAACTACTTCAATGACTTCTTCAAATATGTAGTGATCTTCATCATGCCCTTTGTCAACCTTAGCTCTAATACCATGTTGAGAAATTGATAAGGTTATACTAAGGATGATTTTTCTTATACTTGATAACTGCTTGTGATGTATTTTTACTTTTCTAGATTATTAGCTTCTTCTCTTATTATTAAGTTGTTCTTATCATCAAATAGCTACCAAAAACATGAAGATCAATAGCACACAAGAACACAGGATGCAGGCTGCAAGCCAAGGCCAAAACCTCTCCACTTGAGATGAAAACCCACAAATCCCTTCTCTTCTTATAGATTCTTCAAATGACGAATTCCAAGACCTCTAGAACAAGACCAATATCCTTCCAAGACCAAGCCATACCTTCTTAATGATGTGCTTCTTTTATCCAAGTCAAACCTAGTCAAATCACTTCCAGTTGCACAATTTCGACCCCTAGCTATAGAACTTTGGTCTCCACTACAGATCTGAAATTTTAGGCCCTTGCAACAGTTGTTGCTTCCACATGTGTGAGGGAAATTAGGGCTTCCAAGGCTTCCTTTCTCCTTCACTTGGGTTGATTCTCCTTCTAGGGCTTGTACGTGACCTAAAAGTCCTTTCTTCGACCTTCTTTCTGCAACTTAACAACTTCGACCTTGCAGCTGCAAAACCTTAGCCTTATCTCTGCACGTGAGAGAGAGAGAGAGAGAGAAATAACCCAAAAACTTCGTCCTTCGCCCTTCTATCCTTCTTCGCTTGCCTTTCTTCCGCCTCTTCTTTGCTTAGATGATGCGAAGTGAGTAAGTGTCCATAGGAGGTCGAGTTCCCTCCTATATATAGGCTTACAAGGAGGATGACATGCCCGAATGAGGCTGACTTCTTAGCTGTCAGGCCGACTTGGTCTTGGTATTTTGACACTTTAAATACAAAAACAATTCTTTTGACATGTTACAATATGCCCAATGGGGTCTTCTTCATATGACAATGACTCTATTGACTTCTTGACAGCATGAAACCCATGCTACAAAAAATAACAATAATAATTTTTCTTTCTTTTTACAATATACAAGAATCAAGAGTACATTCCATATTTATGAAGACTGAACCTAGTTACATATTTCAACACATTGTGAGGGAGATCAGTGTCTTTATATAGATTCGAAGAGGTATCCTTGAGGGCAGCCGATTTGAATAATTTGAAGGGAAGCCAAAATAAAATTCAAATTCAAATTTGAATTTGGCTTGTAGCCAACACCTTTGGACCAAATTGATTTATAAAAATAAACAAATATCCCTTCCACAAGGTAACATTTTCCATAATAGTATTTGACTTAATATTTTAAATGATAAGACTTTTTTACTCATTAGACCCTAGCCAATAATAGACGCCATATCATCATCTTTTGGGCATTTTGACCATAATATGGGGGCATCAATTTTAATACAACATATCTCTCAAACAGTGAGGAGTCTTGTGACATGCCATATACCATTACAATTGACATGACGAAGACTATCTAATGATGATGGTCATGAACCCTAGAGACATGAATTTCCCTGTCATTATTTTCCTTGAAAGTGAGGCTTCTAGGGTTTCCTTCCTTCTAGGGCTTCTTATATGTTGGAGTTTCCAACTTATGTAATCCATGATCGATATTAAGAGCGTTCAAGAACCGATGTTTGAATCAATGACAACACCATTCAACAAGTTCCTGGGGTGGACCTAGGATGTGGGTCCATCTGTGGGGACGAGTGACCAGCGACGTGAATGAAATCAATTGCCAAATAAGAGAGAGATTGAGCTTATTGTAGAGTTGGCATTGCCAACACAGTGTGGAAGAGTGACCCCGGAGGCTCAACTGGGAGCAACGTCGAAATCAGCCAGGATGTAACTACCGGGGTGAAAAGGTTGTCGTGGGCCCAATGAGCGGAGACTTGTTGTCATTGTTGAGAAACTAAGTACAATGTGTACAAGCACTATGTTTGAACTATTGATATTTATTTGTGAATTATTAGAGCTTCTTTAGTTCTTCATCATCAAATAATTACACTTTAGAAATTCTATTGATAGCAACGACAAGAAAGTAGAGATCACAGTACACAATAGATAAGAGATACCATAAATTAGGCCAGAGGCCTGGGCAAAACCCACAAGGGGAAAAACCAACAACTTCTTTCCTTAGAGAATCAATTCAACAGAAGATATCAAAGTCAAATCTACTGATAAACTAACCAGCTAAAGCATCCACCAAGTGCCAAGTCATCCCTCTTCACTCTGAATATAATCACAAGAGTATAGAGATAGCACAAAGGATTTAGCTTCCTTTTTGCACAAAGATGAATCACAGAATTGCAATCCAATAACACAGAGATAAAATACTGATGATCTGCCCCTTTTACATAAAGAGGTATTATAGGAACTCGGCCCTTAGCCACATAAGTCATCTTCAAAAGTTCTGGCCCTGTACATGGAGATGGCGCACAGGGATATCGACCTCCTATCATAGAATATATAGCATAGACTTTCAGCCCTCTACCTCAGGAACTAACCACAAACTTCGGCTCTTCTGGCACAGAAATTTTCACAAAAATTTCAGCCTCCTGGTTTCACAGAAATGTGGCTTCTTTCCACAAAGATATATTCAATCCTTGACTTGCCTTGATCTGCTCCTTGACTTACTTCGTATGCCCAAAGATATATTGTTTTTCTACTTAGATGAATTGGCTTGTGAGAGAAGGACAAGCGACTTCAATTTATAGCCAATAAAGAGCTCGAATGGGTGCTAAAGGAGACTAAGCCAACTTAAGAAAAAGAGGGCCAACTTGGATACTAGGGGCTCCAAATAGAATTTAATTTTGAATTTTAATAAATAAAAATAATTTTGATTTTACAAATGAGTATGAAGATCATGCTCTACATGTACATCAATGATAAGCATATCAATATGAAGACCGACCATGGCTACAAACTTCAACACTCCCTCTTAGCTAGGGGTGAAAATTTCTTAAACTTAAGAAACCCTACTGTTAAATCTTGATTTACTTCTCCTACTTACATAAGTTATTAATTTGAATATTAAGAATTAACATCAAAGTAAATACAGTTAACAGCCTACACACACAGATCAAATACTGAATAACATGCTCATAGACAAAGTGACACACAAGGATTTTCTAGACAAATGTCCCCAAAAAAACCCAATGCAGAAAAACCGGTAATGTTAGCTTCTGGAGGGTTTTTATTATTAAGCAGATTCTAAATACAACAATCCTGGGCACCAAAACTGGTTAACCCGATAGAGAAATATAAATGCTAGCAATACCTCTATCATGGAGACAGAAAAGTAAGACTGATTCACACCCTCAAACGGTATTTACAGAACTCAGCCCCTTTCCGACCTCTGGAAACCCCAGCGCTACTTTGAAGCCCTCTGTGCTGCTCTGGAAGAGCCTATGTCACCCTAGAAGGGGTTACGCTGCCCCTGCGCTGCTCTAACCGGGCCTGCGTCAGCCTTGCTTGGCTCTTGTTGCCTCTGCGTTGCCCCTGCTGGGTTGTTGGCTAGACTGCGTAGCTGCTGCCTCTGCGCTGCTCTGGAATGCTCCTGCTCTGCCCTCGTTGTACTCTTGGCATGGGATCAAACCATCCCGCTTGCCAATACTGCCCC
Organism: Pinus albicaulis; assembly: GCA_034641835.2. NCBI lineage: Eukaryota > Viridiplantae > Streptophyta > Pinopsida > Pinales > Pinaceae > Pinus > Pinus albicaulis. The sequence continues at coordinate 23,725,359 of CM076581.1, read as the reverse complement.
TCGCTGCAGCAGAAACACTTTTGAAATTCTTAGCAAACCACGCCCTAGAATCTTAGCTTAGCTTCAGTGCTCTGTCAATGTGTGTGTCTCATCCAACTGACCCCAAGACCTTCTCTTATACTTTTCTCGTTGGAAACCAACAACCGTGATCTAATCTCTAATCGATGGATAAGATTAGAAGCTGCTTGATCCGCGTCACTTAAGTCATTCTCATCACATATTTAATTTAATTCACTTTAATCTTTTAATTTTCCTAAGTTAGACTTAGGATCCTTAATTAAAAAGATTAATTATTTGAATAAAACTTAAACCTGATGGAATTCTTCTAAACGCTTTCTGAGTCTTGGAGCTCACCTCCCTCTGTGTACCCACCGCCTCTGTTCTAGTTGTGTGATCTGTTTTCCTTCTTGAGCTGGTAAAAATCATGGAAAGTGAGAGCTTCACCAAACTCTCGGCCATAGGACTGATACTCTACAAAATAATCCCCCAAATGAACCACCTCCGACTCTTCAGGTCCTACTGTCTCGGTTCCTATAGTCAAAAATGTGGGCATCATAGAACATGGGGGAGTGAGTGGTACTACCTCTTGCGTTGTGATCTGCTCCTGAGCGTGATGAGAAGTGTCGGATCCCTCACCGATGTGAAAACCCCTTGGGGTTTCCCGCTGTCTGTTATCCGCGGCAAACTTCTGACCCATGTCCTCTATCCTCCTCAAGAGCTCCTGCACAGTTTTCAAGAGGAGATTCCCGAACTCCTTCCCTTCATCTCTTTTCTCTGCCATTAGGTGTAGAAATTTTAACCCAACCCCGGTTATCAGTTTCTCCTTATTACTCCCATGTAGTTAAATGCTCATTCCCATAACCATACATTCAACAAACTGGAAATAATAAATATTTTCTGAAAACACAAATTCTGGAAATTTCAAAGTGTTGAAAATGCAGAAATAAAAACTCAAAAAATATATCAGCCACACACACAGAAAATGACACGTTGATTTTTGGTCAATATGACCCTGGAAAAACCCCCTACAACTCTTGGGGAAAACTAGTTCAAAAGTTCTTCTTATTTCTGAACATTGCTTTTACAGAGAAATGAAATGCACAGTAAAAATTCCAACAACCACATAAATGTACTTATCTCGAAAACCATGTTTGTACTCCACCTTGATTTTCGTGCCAAAGCAAAACAGAAAATTAAAGAGAAATGTATAGCCTTAAATGTTTTACGGACAGCATAGAAAACTGTGCCGGACAGTTGTACGACCTCCTCGAAAATTATGTTGTACGGTTGCCTTGAAATTTGTGTTGTTGGCTGCCTTGAAATTTGTGTTGTTCGCTGCCTTGATTTCCATGTTGTACATTTGTTGTACGGACTTTGGTTTTTGTGCTGCTACTGCTATACGGACCTTGAAAACACTGCCTCCTTGCTGCTATACGGACCTCGAAATGCATGCCAATATAGCAGCAATAAATGTTGTTCTCCCTTCCTCAATTTTCTTGCCTCTTGCCTTAAAAACCGTGCTCTTGCTTTATTGTACAGATTTGTTGAAATGGTGTTGTCTCTCCTTCTCTTCTCTGCTCAGAAATGTCTCCTTTGCTTTCTCTCCTCCTCTCTCAATCTGCCCATGAAAGAATGAATGATATTTTCCCTATTTTCCTCCTTTAACCTAACCCTAAGTGACTTTTGGGGAATCCTGAAATCCAATGGCTGAGATAGCTTTAGATCTAGGGCTGAGATTAAATGTGCATTTAAATCTCACTTTCTATTTTTTAATTCACCCCACTTTAATAAAGACCCTCTTAGTCATTTATTTCCAAAGTCACTTTTCACTTTATAATTTCACATTGACTTTATTAAAGTCACTTTAAAATTATACTTAGTAACTTTATCACTTAAAGTCACTTTTAAATTAGATTTGACTTTACAACTTATAAAGTCACTTTAGGAGAAAAAGTTTAATTCTTTTGGACATTTTTCCCTAGGTCAAAGATCAAAGCCTTAGGGAACCACTTGTCCTCTGGTACCCAAATTTCAACACTCCCTCTTACCGAGGAAAGTGTTCCTCACCACACCCATCTTGTCTCTGAAGTAGACATGCTTGCCCCGTGGTAAGGCTTTGGTGAATATATCTGCTACCTTCTCATCAATGGGAATATATTCAAGCTTCATAGCTCCCTTCTGAACATAGTCTCTGATGAAATGATATCTGATCTCGATATGCTTTGACCTGTCATGAAATACTGGATTCTCCATGAGTTTAATGCAACTCTGATTATCACAGTAAATCATTGAAGGTCTCAACGGTTGACCAAATAAGCCAAACAACATCTTGCGAAGCCATATGGCCTCACAACTAGCTAGATTGGCTACCATGCACTCAGCTTCCGCTGAACTCAATGCTACTGACTGCTGCTTTCAGTTGAACCACGACACAACTGTCGAACCCAACCCAAAACAACACCCTGAAATGCTCTTCCTATCAGAAGCACAACCTGCCCAATCAGAATCAGTGTACCTTGCCAATCTCACTCCATCTCCCTGCCTATAATCCAAACCATAATCCACTATCCCCTGTAAGTACCGCAAAATGTGTTTTGCAGCAACCCAGTGCACTCTCTTGAGCTCACACATGAACTGGCTCATTGTGTTGACTGCAAAACATATATCTGGTCTAGTGTTGACTAAATACATCAAGGAACCAATCAGCTGTCTATACAATGTGGGATCCACCAACTCGGAATCTGAAGCGTGAACCTTCTTCCAGTTAGTGTTCATGGGTGTCGACATGGGTCTACAATCCTCCATGTGGAATCTGCTAAGGATGTCCACAATATACTTCCCTTGTCCCAGGAAGAAATGCCCCTCCTCCTGCCACACCTCCAAACCCAAAAAGTAATGCATCAAGCCAATGTCCTTCATCTCGAACTCCGAAGCAAGATCTATCTTGCAGCCCTCTATGAGTCTCTCTGCACCTGTGATGACCAAGTCATCCACATACATCACCAGAATGAGAGACTCCTCACCTATCACAATAAAGTATAGGTTCGGATCTGCATCACTCTTTGTGAAACCCATCTTCAGGCCATAAAGTGCCTTCTTCAGTCTGCATACATGGGACTCCTTCCCATGCACCTCAAAGCCCTGTGGCTGCTCAATGTACACCTCCTCCTGTATGAAGCCATTGAGAAATGCGGTCTTCACATCCATCTGGTGGATCTTCCAACCCATCTCGGCTGTTATCGATATAATGGAGCGAATGGAAGTATATCGAGCCACGGGAGCGAAGGTCTCCTCATAATCTACTCCCTCTACCTAGGAGAACCCTCTAGCCACAAACCTTGCTTTGAACTTCTCGATGCTGCCATCTGCAACGTGCTTTACCTTGTAAAGCCATCTGGAAGTAACCACGGATTTGCCCTCAGGCCTCGACGCCACCTTCCAAACATCATTCTTCATGATAGAAGAATACTCCTCCTGCATGGCCTCTCTCTAGTTCCTCCTCGTAGCTAGAAGGCTCAGAGTCAACGATGTTGGCAACCATTGCCATAAAGCTACAGAACGTCTCAGATGGTCTGCTCTCTCTGACCGATCTCTTCGGCCCAACAACAGATGTGGCCACTCTCAAGGTATCTTGAAGCCACTTGGGCTTCCTCTTCCCTGAGCACACTTCTCCCACTGGAGAATGAAACTCCTCATCCTCATCGGAAGCCTGAACTCCTGAATGTCTGTCTGTTGTCCTCCTGCCTGAACTTGTTCCTGTAGACGTTGAAGTACCATGTGAACTGTCCATCAGTGGACTACCTAGTGTACTGCTCTGCGGACTACTCTGCATGCTGCCCGAAGCACCACCCCTCTGACTCTACGAGCCACTGCTCACTGATGGACCTGACACTGTAATCGATGTACCTCCTGATCCCTGCCCACTGGATCCCTGTGACTAACTCAGTTGTTCCTGAGGGTCTAGTGAATCCAGATACTCTAAATCCCATGACCTCCTGAAAAGCCCTATTCTCCTCGAACTTCACATCCCGCCTGACAACAACTCTCCTCTGTGCAGGAATATAAATCCGAAAGGCTTTTGAGGTCTCACTGTAGCCCACAAAGATACCCTTCTCTGCGGTGGGCTCTAGCTTGGTCCTCTTCTCCTTGGGTACATAGGAGTATGCAATACACCCAAAGATACGAAAATGTCCAACATCAAGCTTCTTCCCAGAAAAAGCCTCCTCCGGAGTCACATGCCCCAAGGCACGATGTGGACTCCTGTTCTGCAAATACACAGCAGTGTTGCAGGCCTCTGCCCACAAAAACAATGGTAACCCCTGATCATGTAGCATGGCTTTGGCAACCCCAACGATGGATCTTTTCTTCCTCTCCGCAACCCCATTTTGCTGGGTGTTGTAAGGAACTGTGAACTCCCTCTGGATGCCTGCCTCCGCACAATAATTAACAAACTCACCAAGGGTGTACTCCCCTCCATTGTCTAACCTAAGAGACTTAATCTTCCGACCTGTCTGAGTCTCCACAAGAGCTCTGAACTCCTGAAACCGCTTGAAGACCTCACTCTTGGTCTTCAAGAAATAAATCTAGGACTTCCTAGAGTGATCATCAATGAATAAAACATAGTACTCATATCCACTCAATGAAACATGAGACATCTGACCGCTCACATCGGTATGAATCAAATCAAATATCCCAGTCGATCTGATGTCATTGCTGGGAAAAGGGGATTTGGCAAACTTCCCCATTGCACATCCTCTACATGTATCAATGTGATCAGAACTAAAATCTGGCACACCTGTAGTGATCTCCCGCAATGTCCTCAAGGCCCCATGATACATGTGCCCCATCCTGTGGTGCCAAATCTCGCACAGCTCTGAACTGCTAGCTCTACTGCCGATACTACTGCTCAATGCCACAAGGGGCTGAAATGAAAATTTGTACACCTTGGCATGGCATACACCAATCACTCTAGCTGAATTAGCTGGAGCGCCCCTGGGATATATAAGCACCTGTCCTCTCCTGAACAATCCCTCATACCGTCTGTCCTCCAATGTTGAGATGGATATAAGGTTCTTCCTCATCCCTGGCACATATGGAACATCTGACACCTTCAAGGGAGGTTTGGGTTCCCTATCAAATGTCAATGTCCCCACACCGACTACTCTAATAATGTTGTCATTTCTAAGTACTACCTCTATATCAGTGCCACTCTCTGAAAGTTCTGAGAAGTACTCACGGAAACCTGTCATATGACGTGAAGCCCCACTGTCAACATACCAAATACCTGAAGATGCTCCACTAGTGGAGGGAAATGCACACTCCCTCTCAACCTCTGTGATAGGTGATCCTGCACTAGTGGACACACAAGCGATGAACCCAAACTCCCGGTCAAAGCTCTCCGAAAAGTCCTCTATCTCTGTTGATGCTGCCATGGTCTTGTTCTTTCCCTTCTTCTTCTTCTCCGGACACACAACTGCATAGTGTCCCATCTTCTGACAATTAAAAAACTTCACCTTGGAATAGTCCTTCTGCGTGTTCACTTGCTTACCTTTACCTTTGTCTTTGCCCCCACAACCACTTGTGGAAGCTTGCTTATTTCCCTTGCCTTTCTTGCCTCCTGCTAACAGTGCCACATTGTCATCCTCCTCAACTGGTTTGGCTGCCCCAAGCTGGTTCTTTTTTATTTCATTATGTATGAAATCATCCCACAACCTCTCCCAAGTGGGAAGGGTCTCCCATGCAACAATCCCATCAACAAAGTTCAACCATGTACTAGGAAGGCCATTCACTGTAATCCGCACCAACTCAGTGAGTGGAATGACCTCTCCAACTGTTGCCAACACATCTCTCACATTAGTGATCTTTGTGAGGTATGCAGTAACACTATCAGTCTTTGCCATCTTAATGGCCTTCAGCTTCTCCCTTAGGACCATTTTTCTGTTCTCATTGGTACTCTAGTAGAGATTGGTCAAGGTTGTCCACATCTCATGAGCAAGTCTCTTTCCTCTCACAAGAGGAATGCAATGGTCTTTAATACCATCCAGAATCAGTCTCTTTCCCTTGTTATTCTTCTTATTAAAGTCTGTCAACTAAACAGCGTCAGTAGGCACATTTACAAAGTGTTGTTGGGTATGCACCATTATACCCCAGACTTCTGCCTCCTCAAAAATGCTTTGCACTCTCTCCTTCCATGTATTGTAGTTGCTATGCCCATCCAACCTATCCTCCACCCTCAAGCCCAAAGACATGCTTGCTGTCCTAATAAACTGAAAATTTCACTATTGTGGTAAAGGTTCAATTTTTTGTGTGAAATATAAGCTTGCTGTAATTTTTTTCCTTGTTGTCCCAAACTGCACTTTTCAGCAAACTGGCTCTGATACCATGCAGAAATTTTAACCCAACCCTGGTTATCAATTTCTCCTTATTACTCCCATGTAGTTAAATGCCCATTCCCATAACCATACATTCAACAAGCTGGAAATAATAAATATTTTCTGAAAACACAAATTCTGGAAATTTCAAAGTGCTGAAAATGCAGAAATAAAAACTCAGAAAATATATCAGCCATACACAGAAAATGACACGCTGATTTTTGGTCAATGTGACCCTGGAAAAACCCCCTACAACTCTTGAGGAAAACCAATTCAAAAGCTCTTCTTATTTCTAAATATTTCTTTTACAAAGAAATGAAATGCACAGTAAAAATTCCAGCAACCACATAAATGTACTTATCTCGAAAACCGTGTTTGTACTCCACCTCGATTTTTGTGCCAAAGCAAAACAGAAAATTACAGAGAAATGTATAGCCTTAAATGTTGTACGGACAACATAGAAAATTGTGTCGGACAGCTGTACGACCTCCTCGAAAATTGTGTTGTACCACTACCTTGAAATATGTGATGTACAGATGCCTTGAAATCTGTGTTGTACAGCGGCCTCGATTTTCGTGTTGTACGGCTAAATGTACAGACTTTGGTTTCTGTGTTGCTGCTGCTGTACAGACCTTTAAAACGATGTCTCCTTGATGTTGTACGGACCTCAAATTGCATGCCAATATAGCAGCAATAAATGTTGTTCTCCCTTCCTCAATTTTCGTGCCTCTTGCCTTGAAAATTGTGCTCTTGCTTTGATGTATGGATTCGCTAAAATGGTGTTGTCTCTCCTTCTCTTCTCTCCTCAGAAATGTCTCCTTTGCTTTCTCTCCTCCTCTCTCAATCTGCTCATGAAAGAATGAATAATCTTTTCCCTCTTTTCCTCCTTTAACCTAACCCTAAGTGACTTTTGGGGAATCCCGAAATCCAATGGCTGAGATAGCTTTAGATCTAGGGCTAAGATTAAATGTGCATTTAAATCTCACTTTCTATTTTTTAATTCACCCCACTTTAATAAAGACCATCTTAATCATTTATTTCCAAAGTCACTTTTCACTTTCTAATTTCACATTGATTTTATTAAAGTCACTTTAAAATTAGACTTAGTAACTTTATCACTTAAAATCACTTTTAAATTAGATTTGACTTTACAACTTATAAAGTCACTTTAGGAGAAAAAGTTAAATTCTTTTGAACACTTTTCCCTAGGCCAAAGATCAAAGCCTTAGGGAACCACTTATCCTCTAGTACCCAAATTTCAACAATAGGTTCTTCCTCCTCTGCGTCCACCACTGGAACACATTCCCCTATATCAAAAGTGGCCTCGAGTCTTTGCTCTCGGCTCCTGTACCTCCTTCCCTGGTAAGTGATATATGGTTTTCCTCCTGGTGTCATAGACTGATCTGCTCCACAGGCTGAGCCAAGTCTATGAGCTCTGATACCACTGTAATATTCCGAATAGGAAATAGACAGCAATATAAAGCAACATAAACAAATAACTACAGCAAATAGAGAGACACCATGAAAACATTGCAAATATGGGGAAACGTTGAGCCAATTTATTATAATCTAAAAGATAACAATGGGTACAAAGGTGATCATAATGATGGCACCTTGGCTTGCTCAAGGCAAGATGGAAATACTCTCAAAATCTCCCAATGAATGGCTGCTCTCTCTATGACTGCGTAATTCCTGAAGCTGTTGATGTTGCTGTTGCCGGAACTACTGCTACTGCTGGAATGGAGCTACTCTTTGGGGTTGTTCCCCTACTCAGAAAAATATGAAACTCAGAATATAAGCTCTCCTCCAATAACCTGGAAAAACCCAGGAAGGAATTCCGGAATGGCTGACCCCGGAATTTGACCCCCCTTGGAAAATCACGCACTCCAAGCGAGCACGATGGCCCTAAACTGATAGACTGCAAATGATGGCCTCCTCCTACTGCAAAAGATGATTTGTGAAGGGTTGTTCACTTCACAATACTCCCAGGCTTAAATCCCTAATCTCCCTTCTCTCCCGGTGTTGCCTCCTCCCAAGATTACGTAATCCTTGAGTGTGACTACGTGCTCCTGGCTGAAGAGTGTTGAGTGCTATGCCCTGAAAAACAATGGTGGATCTCCTCACCTGAGCGGGCACTCGAAGTCCCCCAAGGCTGAGATTGGGATCTCCACCTGAAGACACCCGTGTGCTGAACAGCACTTGCAGACTTCGCTAAATAGCAAAAGCGTGCTCAATGTCTGAAGATAGAAAATCAGAAGATGCATAATAGAATGATTGAATGGTGAGCCTCCTCTCCTTTTTATGCTTGAGAGCCTAGCTCTCCCTTGGGCCCCACTCAACTGCGTTGTCCCTCCTTGGCCACGTTGTCCCTGCCACTGTGCTGTCCTGGCCCCTGCTGCCACTGCGTTATCACTTTCCCTACGTTGTCACTTGGCCCTCCTGGGCCCCACGCTGCCATCTAATTTTGCCTAAGTGACTTTAGGGAATTATTATCTCCTAAGTGTGGGTTATGGGTCCCATCGCCCCCTTTATTGACTAACTAACATTAGAAAGGCAAAATCTGAACAAGATTAATATTGCCAATTAGTTGTTGCTAATTGGGAATATTACATTAATTAATCATAATTAATTAAGTCAAGGCGTGAATGATTTAGAAACTCACATGGATTGACTTCAAGTTAATCCTAGCCACCGATTAAGATTTAATATTGGTTGTTGAAGTCTCAACGGAGCATTATAAGAGAAGCTCGATGTGGTAATGGAGAAGACACTTGCTGAGTTCGATTTCACTGGCAAATCGATTTACAGAGTAGCAGCATTGATTTATCGGAGAGAGAGCTAGTGAGTTCGAAGTAAGAGAGGGGCAGAGATTGTTAGATATTCCAACACATAGGAAATAGTTAAGTATAACTTGGTCTAGCGTAAAGTTAGGTAGAGTGTGTTTCTTTAGTATGTACTATGTACTTTTGTAACTTATAATCCGACAGTCATGATATGTAGTGATCCGACGGTTCATTCTCTCCTCGATATTACCGACACTTGATTCGTGGCTTAACCCCTGATTGGTCCATGATCTCTATTTAAAGACCATGGAGGGTCATTTGTCCGGTGACTGTTTATGAGAGAAGCTTATGTAAATTTTCTTTCTTTACATTAATAAAATGCCTGAAGTGGTCGCGTTAGCTCAATCCATGGATTGTTTCCCTCTTTGAGGGTTTTAACCACGTCAAACACTGGTGTACTGATCTGTGATTTGTTTGTGAGCAGTGACCTTTGGTGTTTGATCCAAGGAACTTACCCTATAAAATGTATTTTTGTTGGATATTCTGAAGATTTCAAAGGATATAGACTTCTTCAACCCAAATCCAAAAAAGTAATCATTAGAAGAGATGTAAAATGTGATGAAAATACATCGGCCTGCGAGCCTAGTTCGGCAGGTGTGCCACCTTTGGCCTACGAGGCTGATTCAGCATATGTGCCACCTCTCTCTATCTCTTCTACTTCTGACAGCATTCCTTCTACTTCGGATGATGACAGCAAGGATGATAATCCTCCTCCACCTCCTCAGGATCTTCCTTCAACTCCACAGCTTCCAAAATGGGTCCGCTCTACTCGGGATGCAACAGGTTCTCTTGCAGGTGACCCTGCAGATCAGCTTCGTACACGTTCTCAGTTCGACAAAGCCTCTTCTTTATTGGCTCAAGTTCCAGAAAATTATGATCCAGATAACTTTGAAGAAGCTTCAGGTCATCTAGATTGCAATGCAGCTATGCATGAAGAATATCGTTCTGTATTGGCAAATGATACTTGGGATCTTATTCCTCTTCCAAAGGGAAGAAAACTTGTCAGATGCAAATGGGTTTACAGAACAAAGTTTGGACCAGATGGAAAAGTGGAAAAACATAAAGCTTGTATTGTTGCTAAAGGATTTTCACAATTTGAAGGCATTGACTATACTGAAACCTTCTCCCCATTGTCAAAATGAATTCTATCCACCTTGTTCTTTCCCTTGCTGCCTCCTTTCAATGGGAATTCCATCAGATGGATGTTAAATCTACCTTCTTACATGGGGACTTGCATTAAGAAATCTACATGGAACAACCCCTTGGCTTTATCCAAAAGACTCTAGCCTTGTTTGTCGCCTTAAGAAGTCTCTCTATGGCCTCAAACAAGCCCCTCGTGCTTGGTATGCCAAAATGGATAGCTTTCTCTTAGATAATGGCTTTTCTAGATGTCATTCCGACAACACTGTCTACACCAAGAAAGTGGGTAAGTCCTTAATCATCCTTGTTCTTTATGTTGTTGATCTTATCCTTACTGGTAGTGATCCCAACCATATAAACCATGTGAAGTCTAGCCTCAAAAAGAAGTTTGAAATGACAGACTTAGGACACTTGCATTATTTCCTTGGTCTTCAAGTCTTGCAATCCAAAGAAGGTATTAGCCTTTCTCAGTCCAAGTATGCCTGTGATCTTCTACGCCACTTTCACATGGAAGACTATAAGCCAACCCCTTCTCCCTTTCAGTCTGGAGTCAAGCTTTCAGTCACTTGTACTTCCCCTAAGGTTGATGCTACCTTATACTGTCAACTTGTTGGTAAACTTTTGTATCTAACCCATACCCGTCCTAACCTTTCCTTTGTCGTTGATCATGTTGCTCGATTTATACACAAACCTCATGAAAGTCACTAGAAAGCAGCTAAAAGAATACTTCGATATGTTCGAGGTACAGTTCAGTTCAAGATTCATTACAGTACATGAGCGTCTCCATTGTTGGTTCGTTTCACTAATTCTGATTGGGTTGGTGACCCTGACGATCAAAAGTCTACTGCAAGTTATGTATTCACTCTTGGTTCAGGACCTATTACATGGTCTTGTAAGAAACAAAGTGCCATCTCTCTTTCTTCAACAGAAGCAGAGTATCGTGGTGTTGTTGAAGCTAGCAAGGAAGCCTTGTGGCTTCGTTAGATCCTGTCTGAATTTGGTCTTCATTAGCAGCATCCAACTACACTTTGGTGTGATAATCAGAGTGCCATTCAGCTATGCAAATATCCAGTTCAGCATCAACGCAGCAAACCCATTGAACTACACATCCACTTCATCAAAAATCTCATTCATGATCGTGTTCTTGAAGTGCATTATTGTTCAACCAATGATCAAGTTGTTGATATCTTTACAGGGCCTCTCACAGAAGCGAAGTTTACCAAACTTGGATCTATGCTTGGAGTTCAGGAAAGTTATCATTAAGGGAGGATAGGCTCTAATGCCTCCTTCCTTCTCCTATTGTGTCACCTTTGTAAATCCTCCAATCCTATCCCAAGTTGTTCTTAAAAGGGGATGTTAGGATATTCCGACACATAAGAAATAGTTAAGTATAACTTGGTCTAGCGTAAAGTTAGGTAAAGTGTGTTTCTTTAGTATGTACTTTTGTAACTTATAATCTGACAGTAACGATATGTAGTGATCTGACGGTTCATTCTCTCCTCAGTATTACCGACACTTGATTTGTGGCTTAACACCCGATTGGACCATGATCTCTATTTAAAGAGCATGGAGGGTCATTTGTCCGGCGACCGTTTATGAGAGAAGCTTATGTAAATTCCTACAGGGATAGTAAGGTCGGAGGAAGCATTTCCAGATCCATTGAGTGCATTGCAGAGAGGCAATCAGTGCCACAGAGAAGCAGCGCAGAGGAAGCGCAATGCTTCAGAGGAGATTATGTATTTTGTTGGGGAGAAGTAGTGATTCGGTTCCAGAAGCCGAAGAGAGGGTCTGAAGTCCAGGAGGATCCATTTCCCAAACTGCAGCTAACAAGATAGCAAGAGGAGAATCAATTCCGAGCTTGTGGGATGTTATGAATATTTTATTAATTATTAGTTAGATATAGTTATATTAGGTTTTATTAACTGAAAGGGCATGATCAAAGATCATGCCTCTTCACCAAGGGACACCTTGAGGCTATATTTAAAGCCCAGGCGATCCCTCATTGTAATCATCTCTTATCTTCATCATTAATAATATATATTTATCAAGCTTACCAGAGTTTTTACACTCCATTGGTATCAGAGCCATCGCTCTTTGGATCTGTGTGATCACCAGAATTAAGGAATCAAAGGAATTCAAAAAATCGCAGATTTTTACCCAACCCCTTCTGCTCTCTCACACCCACTCTGCCTTTGCTCACAAACCCTGATTCATAATTCGCTCATTCCTCATTCCACTGTCATTACCATACTTCCGCCCGACTCAGTTTTTTCCCTCCCCTTAACGCTAGTCCTCCCCCCCCCCTGCACTCAACCCCGCGAGTCCCACAAACGATACAACGATTTAAAATAAACTATACAAGGTTTAAAAAAATATATACGATATAGAGTTTTAAAGAACGATACAACGTTTTTAAATAAACGATACAGGAGCCGCAAACAAGACTGTCGGCTGACCGTCTCTGTCTGCGCTACCCTCCGCATCCACACCTTGTTCATTCCGCTACCCCACGTCCAAATGCCGCTGTCCCATCTTCCTTGCCGCCTTCTATCCGGCCCTGTCAGCCATCTTCCGCCGCCTTTGCCTGTCCCACCTGTCTTCCGCCCGTCCGCCATTCTCCCTATTGCTTTCCCACTGCAGCGTATAACTCGTTCGGTCAGCAAAAAAACAAAAATCACGTTTTTAATTCGTGAAACAGGTGACCGCTGGCAAAGAATCGATTGGTTTTAAAAAAAATCGTGAAACAGGTGGACAAATTCGATTTGTTTAAAAAAAAATTCTTAGCAGTGAGCAGTGTTGTATATAAGAAACGGCGTGGTTTAAATCTGGACGGGTAACGGCTTTTTAAATCCCGCGGTCAAAACACCACACCGGATGGGCAGCCACTAACCACGGTGCTGACGACAAGTTGTTCACCCCGAGCCACCGCCTGCTCTTTGACGTCACCACCAACAATCAACCATTTGTCAACGGCACAGTTTAAAAAAAAAAAAAACACGATTTTTTTTTAAATTATATATAAAATATATATTATATAATTTAATTGATAATTATATATATATATTGTAATTATATAGTTTATTTATATATTATATAATTTCAATTTAATAAATTATATATATATATAATAATTATATAATTAAATTATATATATTATATAATTTTTAATTAAAAATTATTTATATATAATAATTATATAGTTTAAAAAAAAAAAAATTATTATTAATTAATTAATTAATTCAAAAAAAAAATTTAATTAATTAAATATTAATTAATTAATTAATTTTAAAGAGAGAAAAAGAGAAACTGGCAGAAAGATTTTTCCATCTCATACATATTCAGTATGTCTTTATCAATGATGACGATTGATCAGATAAAAAGGCAAATATGGCTAAAACAAATGGAGACTAAGAACAATATGACAGAACTCTTCAGTAAGCTAAATGATAAGATAGATCAGTTAAGTCAGACACAATCCCCAATATCTCCTAACATGGAACAAAATCAACAAAACAATTCCGCAGATTCAGGGAACTCAGAAGAGCATCAGGAAAAAACTGATTTCCCACATCACCATGAAGATACAGATGTTTATAAACAACAAAATGTTCCATCCCCAGAATTGAACGAAACATGTGAAGCGACAAACACATCCGAAGCCACTGATATAACACCAGAAGCTGTTGAGGCCTTCGGTGATGAAGCACATATGGTGGTTAAGAACGAAGCGTTTGATGATGAGAAGAAGTTGCATCAAACAATAATTGTTGGTAACTTACCTCTAAATCTAAAAAGGAATCACAAAAAATCACCAGAAGAACAAGGAATAGGTGGGAAACATGAAAAAGTATTCCAAGATCTACCCATAAAAGTGCCTTCCGATAGGAAAATCAAACATCCAATAGAAGTCAAGACAGTATCCAACTCTGTCGATATCAGATCTTTTCACTATCCACATCACCAACAGAGGGATCTCGAGAAGATGCTCCACGATCTTTTTAAAATGTGGGAAGCAAGAGCTCATCGCTTGAGAAAACCAGACATTTGTCAACATTGTCCATCATTACGTATGCTTTGAGGACAAAGCATCTTTAAGAGAGGGGCAATGTTATGAATATTTTATTAATTATTAGTTAGATATAGTTATATTAGGTTTTATTAACTGAAAGGGCATGATCAAAGATCATGCCTCTTCACCAAGGGACACCTTGAGGCTATATTTAAAGCCCAGGCGATCCCTCATTGTAATCATCTCTTATCTTCATCATTAATAATATATATTTATCAAGCTTACCAGAGTTTTTACACTCCATGGGATGCAGTATTGTGTAGGTTGTTGTAGTGACTGCGCAGAGGGAGCAAGGAGCAGCTCAAATCGAGTTGAGGTCAGTGTCAGATCGCCTGTGGAAGTGAGAAATTTCTCACTAGTTTTACTGCCAGTCATTTCTCTGTATTGGATTGCTAGATTAAGCAGCATAGTTTTGTACTCAAATTTACTACTACATAATAATCAAACCCTCAGTGGTTGCACTGGTTTTCCCGAGTTGGGTTTTTCCGGGGACTTAGTCCAAAAATAGTTGTGTATTTGTGTGTGTGTGCATCTATTCTTCCACCGTTATTTTTCTTCAGAAGTATTATATTTGTGAAGGTTGCAGTGTATTAGTTTCGATATTTACCGTAGAACACAGTAAATAATTTGCTAAATTTATTTGACAAATAGAAGAAGCTAAATCAATTGTTGCAATAGGATTCAGGATTCTCGAATTTTCACATATACCACTATCACAAGAGTGCTTCAGATGTGATCATAAAATAGTGAGGGAAGATAATGAGGTTAGAGAGAAAACTTTTGGCCCAAGGGCCTTACAAGATGGAGAGTTGACTTCCCAAAGATATAGTGACCTACAAAACCACTTGTTAGCTCAAGAATACTAAAGATCAATGGCAAAACAATGATGCAATCCTTGTCCAACTTCACTTAATCCTGCAAACACAAGTTATTAGCACGAAAACCCTTACCTAGACCTGCAAAACACGTATTAGAGTCAAAATTCAAATGCCAAACTCATAAATACGCCAATAAACAACTGCAACAAAGAGATAATTGCCCAAATAGGGTTGTGACCTAGGGCTAGAAGCCCTGTAAATCCAACAGCTAGGGAAAAATCCCCTCTAGGGGTTGCGTCCAAGAGGGATAGGCCTCTTAGAGGCTGCAACTACCTAAGAAAAAGGCCCTAAGGCCTGCGGCTAAGCCCTAAAGGGTTGCCGCTAAGGGAAAAAGCCATAACAAGGGATGCGGCTTACCCACAAGAGGCCAAGAATGCCTGCAGCTAAGCCTTACAGGCTGCCGCTAGAGTATAAGGACCCCACAAGGGATGGAGCCTAAGAAAAAAGGCCTTACAAGGCCAACGGCTAGGCAAAATAGGCCACGGCACCCATGCAACACAAAATTTGCCTCTAAAAAATGATAAAACCTTCCTGCAAGGGTTGTGGCCTTCCCTTCTTAGCTAGACATTGATCAAATAGGGCATGACTAGGCTAGATATTACCCTCTAAGGCCTAGATTAGCCTTTTCTCTTGAATGAATAGCTCAGAAATTTATTTCTACTTCAAACCCTCGAGCTATCACCCGCAAAAATGAAATAGAGAAGACCCAAGAACCCAATATATACAAAATTTGAAATAAAATCCCAAAACCCCAATAATTATTTACAAAACTTCCAAAAATAAACAAGGGTTAGTGTAAAAATAATAATTTACAATTTATTTATTTTTGTCTATCAAAATTCCTTCATTAGATTTTCATGAAAACAGAGGTTACATAAGATGTCTCTATGGACCCCTTTTCCTCATTCTAACCAAACTTGTTGGAATTGGATGTTGGAGGATGCCAAAGATAAGACTTTACAAACATTATTTCCGCCTGGCATAGTAGCCATATTGTGCATGAAGAAAACAAAAAAACTACGACACCAACAACAGCATTTCAACGAGGGGGGTGGGGAGGGAGTACAAGGGGAGCTGCAAAATAGCCATCAAGCTCATGCATATTAAAATCAATATGTTCCACCTGAGCTTCTAGGTTGCGAGCATGGTCATTCGTTCAGCAATGGCTCCGACGAAGAGAATCCAATTGTTCCAATATCTCAGTTTGACTAAATTGGATATCATTCATATATGCATTTCAATGCGATCTATATACATGTGGTCGCGAATGATGTCAAGATTGAGTTGAATGTCTCATAGTTACGTAGCTAAGGATTCATTTTCGTTGGAGCCTCGATTCTTCCTGGAGAGCGAGCTGGAGAGAGTGCCACTTCACCCTCACGCTTCGTGCTAGTTGAATTCCCAGAAGACGAGTTGTTGCGTTGAACAGGGTGGCCTGCATTGACGAAATTTCCACGCCCACGACGAGGCCTTCCGTGATGACGAGGCATTGCTTTGGCAGCAGGGGGGTTGAGCGACTAGAACTGGGAGCACCCCAAAGAATTCCTGCAATAGAAAGAGCGATAGCAACCACCAGGGGAAAAGGACTCCCTGCATGGTTGGGCAGAGCTAGAGGCTCCACCAAGGATGATACAAAAGAAACCCCAACGATTCACCTAGAAAATATCTGACTAGTTTTCCATGAACCCACAGATGTACCCAAAGACTGCCCCAACAATCTACTTGGGGACCCCTAAGACACCAAATTCAGTGAGAAAATAATACAAGCAACTGAGAACCCAAAATGAAGAAACAGAGAAGGTAGTTGAAGGCATACCAGGGTAGGGGCTTCCACCGTGACCAAACAAGAGAGACCTAGGAAGTAAACAAAGGTAGACAGTACCACAGGATTCGATGAACGCTTGCAAACACAAAGCCCCAGAATTAGAGACGAACCCTCCCCAGATGCCCAAAGGCAACACAAGATGCACAAGAGAGACCTCGGGACCATATACAATCAGTAAAGAACAATTGCCTGTTAGAATTCAGCAAAGAAGACCACCTTGAGTCAAAAAATCAAGATGAGACAACTAAACCAGAATTTCCAACCAAAGGTAGTGTCAGGATTCAAATTTTCGCCCAGGAGAGAGTCGAGATCCCAAGTACTTGTTTGAAGGCCAAACTAGAGTGGGCGAGACTTCCACTATGCCACATCTCCTGAGCCAAAACCCTAGCAAGTTTCCATGGTTACCATCGCCCACTCTGTCAACCTCCCTCTTACCAACATACATCGCCCAAACTTCCAACCAAAACAAGAACTTCGCCACCCTTCTTATCATAATTGTTGCATCGTCCAGAATGTTCGCCCTGCAGCTGTATGGGGTAATTAAACCCTTGATTAATTGCAACATGTGTGTTGCGTGGTGGAGGGGGAAAGCCCCGAGAACCAGCCTAGCGTCGTTTGTCCACCCCCATTAGGGGAAAAAAATAATTTACAATTATTTACAAGATAAAATTTGCTCTCAGTAGCATGATAAAACTTTGTAGCACAAGTAAAATAATTTTGAAAATAATGAGAATATTTTTTTGCAAAGCTCTCCTACATAAAGATATTCATTAAATTAAGACTTGGAGCCAAATAAGGGTGTGATCCCTTCACAGTTTGTGAACTTGGAGGCCAAGGGCTGGTGCAACCTGTAGCTCAATGCACTTCAAATGATAGATTATTAGATCATGGGGGGTTCAATTCACACAAATCCCCTATAGATCTAAAGAAACCTGTTATATTCCCTAGGTTAGTGTGTTTCCTCTAGCCCAACACCTAAGGCAAGATACCTATACCAATAGATGTTCCTACTACCAGCAATTGAAATAATAATCGACAACATAATAGCTCAAAAGCATATCAAATAAATAACTAGCACATACCACAGATCAGCAAATGAGAGACACCTTGAATTGAACCCCAAAAACTTTTTATTAAGTGCAAAAACATTTATAACAGAGCCCTGCTCAGTACATCAGATAATTTTTACATCATCCAAAGATGAAATGAGGAGCTCCATAGCTTCCTTATATACAAAATGAGAGAAGAAATCCCCTTCAAATAATGTCTAGTTGCCTTGATTCTCGACAAAATAATCTAATTTGTTGATCTTCCTTTGAAAGTAACTCGATCTCCGCCATTGATTTTTTCTTTTTGAGGAAAATTTTGAATTTCTCTTAAAACCCCTTTTTTATTAATCCAAAAATTATATTTTGGACTAATATCCTCAAAAAATTCACTTTGACTTAACCACCAAGGTCCAAGGTGTCAAATTTTCTTCAAAAATCCAACCTTCCCTTGGTGGAGGACCTCCAAAAATTAATCTTTTTTTGACCCACGATTTTTTTATTATTTTCCACTTGGAGAGAATTTAATTTCTCTCAAACTATTTTTTACTCACAAATAATTAATTTTTTGGATAATTATTTTCTTTGTATTTTTGTCAGAAAAAATAATGAAAAGACTCAAGAGGGGATTAATTATTTTTTCCACCCTCAAATACTTTAGCCATGGTGTCTAACTATGAGTAACCATTCACTAAAATAATTTTTAAATCAAGATATTACAACTTAATTCAACCCTTAGATGGGGAGATACAAATTTAGACATAAACCCTCAAGACATTACCCAATTCTGCGACACAATATGATCTAATATGAAAACTACATAGACTCGATAAACACTAGTACTCACCTAAAACCTTTTAATGAATTCCACCCTAGCTTTGTGGAATATTTAGGAGAAAAACTCTATTGATTATCCGTGTTTACAAACACATATAATTCAGGGAGGTTAAAAAACTCCCTACAATGAAATCTCTTGAAAAAAATCATAGGCTTACCTAGGTGTTATTACTATTGAAATATGTAACTAGATTCGGTCTTCATAATGACATATGCAATTACGATTTTATATATTTGATGTAAAGAGAAAAATAAATTTATTATTGTTATCCTTGAGGCATGGGTTTCATGCTCAAAAGAAATTTATTTTAAGGTCAAGCACCCATTGAGTGTTTCTAGGGGTTGTCATTGAGTCAATGAGTCATTGTCATGTATTGAAGACCCATTTAGGCATGCTACATTTTGTAAAGAAAATTTAATCGAGTCAAAATAAAGTCAAAAGACCCTCCAAGACCTCGTCATGGTGCAAAGATCAAGTCGACCTAAATATGGCAATTTGTACCCCTCAAAAAGCTATAAATAAGAAGGAACTTGACCTCATTTGGACACACTCAAGCAAGTTCGATCTCCTCAAGATAGACGTTGGAAAAGGACGAAGAGGAAGAAGAACAACAAGATTGAAGTTTTTGGGCCTCTCTCTCTCTCTCGTGTTAGGGTTTCTACAGTTACTAGGCAAGACAAAATTCTGAAGCTGCATCGAAGTTGTGCAACTGCATAGAAGCTATGAAGCTACATCAAAGTTGTGAAGCCGCATCGAAGCTGTGAAGCTGTAGGTAGCTCAAAGTTGTGAACGGTCAAAGTTGTGAATCTGCTAGGTTGAAGTTGCTAAAGCTACTAGGTCGAAGTTGTAGAAATTGTTGTTGGAGATCGAAGTTGCTAAAGAAATTGCTGGAAGGTCAAAGTTTGTTTATGGAAGTTGTGTAAGGAAAGTTCATCAAGAAGGAAAGTTGATGGTCTTGGATGGGTCTTGGTCAAGGGTCATACGTCTTGGAATTCGTCAATTGAAGTTCTATAGAAAGAGAAGAATTCAGGTGGGTTTTCCTCTCACTTGGAGAGGTTTTGGCACTAGCTGATCGCCTATATCTTGTGTCCTCTTGTCTCGCTTTTTTAATGGTTTGGTAGTTGTTTGATGAAAAGAACACAATAATAATCAAGTTGAAGAAGAATATAATTAAGATAAGTAAAATGACATCACAAACAGTTATCAATTAAGTGAAATCAGTTACATTGTTGCCCCTAGATTTCTCAACAATTACATGGTTTAATAGTCATACTAGAATCATTTACAATAAACTTGCAGAAATTGGGTTTACAATGATAAAACTGGAAGTTGAATGATGACATTGATTTGAAAAATTTTGATTCACTGCTTTGTACTCTGCTCCTCGGGCTGTTGACAAAGTGTGGTCAACAGATCTCTTATGTGAGCAATTATCATGAAGTAGGAGGCCACAGGTTCATCTATTGACATTTTTGCATCACGAAGTTGATTTCTCAAAGACATCATTTGGCTAATGTTGTTGATTAAATGCAATTTGACAAGAGTATCATACACTTCCTTTGATGAATCATGAAGCTAATTCTGAAACAAATGGAATCAAATGATCCTTAATAGATTCAAATAAGATTCTTTGAGCCTTGACTTCACCCTTTCTAAACCCTGCTTTCACATCATCATCTGATTTAGGAACTTTTCCTTGGACATATTTCAACACTTCATGTTCTTCTAGGACAAGGTCAATTCTCTTTTTCCATGCTTTGAAGTTAGAGGCTCCATCAAGTTTGATGTTTTCCTTGCATATAAGTGCCATTTGCTCAGAAATGTTGGACATAGAGATAAGATTCCAGCAAGAGAGAGATTGATCCAAGATGTGATCTTCAACTTTATTCCTTCACCAAACCTCTGATACCATGTTGAAAAATAAAGTCCAATGTGTACAAGTACTATTTCTGAACTGCTAATAATTATTTGTGAATTATTAGAGCTTCTTTTAATTCTTCTTCTTCATCAAATAATTACACTTCAGAAATTCAACTGACAGCAATGACAAGAAAGTAGAGATCACAGTACACAATAGACAAGAGAGACCAGAAATTAGGCCAGAGGCCAGGGGAAAACCCAACAACTTATTTTCTTAAAGAATCAATTCAATCAGAGATATCAAAGTCAAAGCTACTGATAAATTAACCAGCTAGAACATCCACCAAATGTCCAATTCAGCCCTCTTCAATCTAACTGTAATCACAAGAGTATAGAGATAGCACAGAGGATTTAGCTTCCTTTTTGCACAGAAATGAATCACAGAATTGCAGTCCAATAAAACAGATATAAAACATTGATGATCTGCCCCTTTTCCACAGAGAAGTCTTACAGGAACTCGGCCCTGAAACATAGAAGTAACCTTCAGAAGTTTTGACCCTGTACATGGAGATGACACACAGGGATCTTGGCCTCCTATCACAGAATATATAGCACAAACTTTCGACCCTATACCTCAGGAACTAACCACAGACTTCAACGCTTCTAGCACAGGAATGAACATAGAATTTTCAGCCTCCTGGTTTCAAAAATATTCGGCTTCTTTGCACAGAGATATATTCAATCCTTGACTTGCCTTGATCTGCTCCTTGACTTACTTTGTATGCCCAGAGATATATTGTTTTTCTGCTCAGACAAATTGGCTTGTCAGAGAAGGACGAGTGACTTCAATTTATAGCCAATCAAGATGTCAAATTGGTGCCAAAGGAAACTGAACCGACTTGAGAAGAAGAGGGCCAACTTGGACACTTGGGGCTCCAAATAGAATTTAATTTTGACTTTTAATAAATAAAATTAATTTTGATTCTACAAATGAGCATGAAGATCATGCTTTACATGTAAATCAATGATAAACATATCAATATGAAGACCGTCCATAGCTACGAACTTCAACATCCACTAGTGTGGTAAGTTAGAGAGGAAGGATGTTGTATGGCCCATCTAATCCTGGCAGTTCAAGTGCAAGGCACCCCGAACCATTTTGGAGGAGCGATGAGGCAGCACACCCGGGGATTTACTCCTGGGGTGAGGCGGCACTGTGGGCCCGTTTCAAAACCCTTGGACACAGTGGTTTATATTGTTTTGTGTATATACCTTGAGCTGAAAGGGGGGTGGCACACATAAATAGTGGTAGTTGCTGGAAAAGGTAGCAAGGACCGCATGGACGGTCAGCAGCTGTGGTGGAGCTGCCAAGTGGGAAGGCTTGGCATTAACCAGGATAGCCACATGGAAAATCACGTTGCTGGGTGCAGTCTGATAAGCCAAAATTCGAATGGCCATAATTTCCAATCTGGAAGCCCGATTGAGGGAAATTTATATATCATCGGATTCGTCTCAACAAGGTGAATGTGATGGTACCATTTGTTTCGAGTTTCGAGAAGGGTAAACATAAGCCAAAAAAAAAATATTAGACCCCATTTCCATAACGCTACCTTGGAACTTGGGTCAGCATAGTAACCACCTCCTAACCTAGTTTGGGCTTGGGATTAGGAGGGGGTATGTTACAGATCCAAACATCATACCACAAAAATGCCAGTGTTAATGTCATCTATAGCTGATATGACCTCAAGGGGGGCATATATGGGGTTAAATGTATATGCAATGGAGTAAATGTATATGTAATAGTGGTGAGCCTAATAAAGGCACCACATTTGCAATGTATATATATAGAGATCATGTATTCATTAATAATTATTGACCATAGGTCATTTGAATTAATGAATATATTGGTGTATTCCATGTACATGGTGTGTACTCTGGTTTCTTATAATATTCCAATGTTTTGGTTCATAATAATAGCATTTCCCTACCAACCAAGAACATATCATGAATAATACAGCATAATAGCCATCAAGTGACAATAGCACCGTATAGATGATTGTAAGCACAAAACATTTGTCTAGGATAGTCACAAATAATGATGAATAAACTAATCATGAAGATAACAGACATCATCTAACCAAGATATACCAATAATAAACCACCGAAAAAAACCCCTCATGATGATGTGCCATAGGGGGCTGCAACAATATGAAAGTAGGTGTCTAAAAAAATAACTCCTACATAGTACAAACACATCAGCACCCACCAATGGTGGTCAACAATGTTGCAAGGGAAGTGTCAAGGAGATTATGTGTGCCAATAATAATGCCCCTGTGTCCATCAAATGCCCAGCAACTTGTAATTTTTTGACAAATTGGACGAAAATAACAAGTATATGTCTCTGATGCAATGAAAATCACAAGTGGTGTGATAAAAGTCACAAGACCTGTGCAATATGAGGGGTAACAAGATGAAAACCTAGTTTTGTAAGCAGGAATTGGTATTCTTGATCATTTGACTGCATAGTCGACGTTCATATCAATGTAAGAATTTAGAGTTGACATTTTTTAAATGCAGCAAAATATTACCATTGATTTAAAGAAAGATAATCCTTTTCTATTCTGTCATGCTCCCCATAGGGTAAAGCTAAAATAAAGGTAGATAAATGACTGTCAAGGCCCAAGATAGCAGAAGTTGGAATCAACTAATTGACTAACTAGAATTTCCTAGTAACTTCAAAATCAATCCTTTAGCATTCAATCTATGAAATTAAATACTGAACTGACAAATAAACACAAAACCCTCACCCATGCTTGCAAAAACATGGAACGTGTCCGTGCCGCTATGGCAGCATTAACCATTATGACAGCACGATCTGCTTCAATTCCTATGTTCCCTGCAAGGCCAGCTATAAACCGAGTTGCCTCCTCACCACCAACTCCAACAAATGAGGAACTACCTGTCAAACTGTGCCATTATGCATATTCCCAATGAATATTTAAACTCTGAACAATCAAAGTGCTAATGATTAAGAATAGCAAGAATTAAAAATTTAGATATAATCCTCAGCTTCTCTGGGAACATTTTTCAGAAGAACTGTTTACTTGCATTGAAGAGAAATAAAACTAACCTGCTACAAGTATCCAGGACAAAGTTAACAGCAGCCCGATAGAATGAATCCCGCACATTGACCGTTTGAAATGACACCACTATGCCTGAGGTCTTGCATATTCTACGAAGCTGCTTCCCATTTTCATGGAATTAAAGTTATTGATCATTATCGAATGATATAGAGATGAAAACCAACACAACATGGATGAAAATTCCAATATCTATGAGCAGTATCTATGATATTGGTGTCATGAAAACACACGTTCATAGCCCCTGAAACCCACTGAAATGAAAATAAACGAAGATAATCCTAAGACAATATCTATACACAGAAACCTTAAGGGATGCAAATAAAATGACCATGTGTTTCACTCTTTATGCGCCTAGAATTGAATTCCATCAATTATAACAACTAACACAAACAACATTCCATGATGGTTGACAACTTGTTGCATAAACAAGCTCTCACTAAAGGCAACATAAAAGCATAGCAATGACAATAAGGATATGCTTTGGGATAAAGAGAGAGAGAGAGAGAGAGAGAGAGAGAAACGAACTGTGGTAAGGCCCTCCAGTTCATTGAAACTCTAGTTACTATATACAGGTGTAGTAAGATATTCAGTTATCTGCAAATGGTTTTATCTAAAAAATAATAAATCAACGCCTTTTTGTCAAATAAAAGTATAAAATAGAGATTTTGACTAAACAAAGACTGACTGCTCACCTGCACTGAAAGTTTGCCACTTTCTTAACATATTAACATCCAATTATCCTTTAAAAATACAGAATGTGATGTACACTTTTAGACAGATTATTTCCAATACCTTAACTACAAAACTGCATAAAAATCCATCAAATACCATAGAAAGTGCACGAGAGGAGTGAACTAACTTGTACAATCTCCTCAATTGCAAAATCTCTTCCATTCATCCTGTTGTCCATTATCACTGATAATCAAACACACACAATACAGAAAAACGCATTATTATAAAAAAGTAGTCATTTTCCAATAAGAAGTGCAGAATATAGAAAGGAAAGAACAATAATCCATGAAATTTCAGAAAATATTTTGTTGTTTCAATTCCTTCTTTGTGCTTCTTCAATTGTGAAGCAGCATATGGTGGAAAGGCAAGATATCTATGGTCAAATCCAACAATCAATACGAGATCTACAATTCATATTTTCCTTTTTAACCCCATTAATTACAATTTAAACCAAACATTTATCTCCAACATACATAAACTAGTTAGACATGTTAGTGCAGCATACATAAATTTAGAACTCATACTCTCACTTTGATGGAAAATAGTTGATGCCATTGTTGAAAACATTCGCATATATAAAAAATCGTCGAGGGTATTGTTACAGCAAAATCTCGCACTTCTCAAGATAAAGTCCTGTTGACCATTGAAATACACTTGAAGACTCCATGCGCAAGGATATGTCAGTGGATTCCTGCTCCTACAGAGTTCCAGAAAATCATCAGGGCTTCTAAGCCCCTTTCTTCTCTCTCTCTTCTTCTTCATTGTACTCAGATTCCGCAGCCCTACGTGGATATTGTAAAGTGATGTTAGCATGATGAAATAGAGTCATGTAATAGGTCTAGGTAACTTAAGACTTTGTTATCAAGTGAGTTCACTCTAGAGAGCTTTTTTTACTTGGTTAATTATTTGTGTTTTTCAATGCTTAATAATTAATTGAGCTTTTTCTCCCAGTTATAAGCCCAAAGCTGGAGTGTGGCTTGATAGCGAGGCCTTAAGTGAGTCCTAGTGTCTAGAGTCAATGTATATTACCATGTTAGATTACTCGTAAAATTTTGCGGAATTTGATGTAACAACTACACTTACCACAAAAAAAAAAAAAATATATATATATATATATATATATATATATATATATATATATATTTATAGCCTAACTATTTAAGTTGTCGTCCACTACTATCCATTTATTCGTCACTCTTCGACGAATTCTGTCTTTAAACTTTCTGTTGTTATTCCTTAATTCATAGTTCATCATTAATTGACGAATTCTGTCATTACACTTTTTATTGATTTTTATAATTCAGAAATCCAAGTATAACCTTTCTGCTATCATTTATACTTGTCGAACTTGACGGTTCATATTTAGTTTCTTGTCGTTTCCACTTGACTATACTTCGTCAAGATCTCCTTCTATTACAATTAAAATTATAATATATATAATCAATCTTATATATTATACTTTCCATTCTAATTTAACCCTGAAATAATATTCTCAAACCTATTACACTAAGGTCTAACTTATGATATTATATATTACTATCATATAGTCATTTCTCATAATACCTATATATATACTCTTTTAATCAAATTAGAAATGTTTCGAATCTTATGCGAAAGATTTCATTCATCGATTACTATACCATGTAATTAATTCAACCTTTTTGTCATTTCGATTTATCTACCACGTTATTCTTCAATTTTCGAATATTTATACGTAAGGAAATAGGATATAAGGTTTGTATGCTCCATCCACTATTCACACATATAATTGTTATATCGTTTTAGCATTTATTTGTTAATTGCTAACAGTTCAAACCATATGTTAAGAATATGACTTTGGAACTTTGACTTGAAACCTATTTTATTTTAATCTCGTCATAGATAAATATCTTTGTCGTTCGTTAATGGTAAAGAAAAACGTATATCTGTTTTGTTATTCGGAATTTAACCTCCGAATATCGTACTGGTTTTAGCCTTTATGTGATTTATACGTTTTGGACTTTCACCATCATACAGTACGCTTTAATTATATGAATTCACATTGCTCATTTTTGGATTTGGATGTGGATGGGAGCCACGTGTATGGCTTGAATCGATTCGTATTCCCTATGGGGTTTTACGAAACTCAACCCCTACCCCAAGTTTGTCATTTGTTAGTTTGCATCTTTCGGCCTTCGGCTCTACAACCCTCGTTGCTTCACGCAGTCGTAGCCTTAGGAAGATGTCTCAACGCTTACTCCTCTTCACAAATTCAACGAATATCAAAGTCTGCTGTGATACGTTGGCCTTATTCTCACGAGGTTCTCCCTCTTTTAGGTGAGCTTTCGTTTCATTTTAAAACCAGAGATAAGTATGTTATTTATTTTCGCAATTTCTAAAATTTTATCTCTCTGCAATTTACGTTTTCGTTTTCTATTGCAAGTCTCATGGAGCTCGAATGGTGTCCTTCCCCCACGGTTTGGTTTAATTGATCTCGTGTTTCTTTAAGTTCCTTATCTCCTGTAACATGAGGTAAGACTTTTAATGGTTAATCGAGTTACCTTTCCCCGGCTTACCAACACTATTTCAGGTTACATATTTTTTGTCTTTGAAATAATTATGTCTCTATTTCTGAATGCGTTTTTATTTTAAAGATTGCCATTCTATTCCGTCAATCTGGAATGGGATAGCTGAGATTGTTTCTCACTTGACCTTCATTCCTTTCTCACAATTTTTTCTTATCATTGGTAATGAAATAATATATATATATATATATATATATATATATATATATATATATATATCTGCCACTGTGGAGATAAATTCTCCATACTTCAGTTTTGGTTTACGTTTTTAGTTATGGAGATTTCTACCCATCTATACCTCTCTGTACTTTCTTTCACTAGTGATTTTATTCTCGTTTGCCTGCTTGAGAAATTTCTAAGTTTGAATGTTGCATGCATATCTGCTTATTCATTTCTCTTTTCGTCTTGGCTTCAAGAAATTGATTCCTTCGCTTCAAAAGTTCTCTTTTTGTGCGAAGTCCACTAATAACGTTTCCCAATTTGTTATTTATCTCAACATTATCATTCCAAATTTCTTTACGGCTTCCTTATAAATTTTAGGAATGCCTTTCTTCCCAAATTAGATTGCCAATTCGATTTTATGTTTAGTCATTAAAGCCCTTCTCCTCGTTTTACAATAATTCTCCTGCGAGAATATTTATTAACTTGCGGTGTTAATAATCTTGATAACAGAGTTTAGAACAATTGAATATATATTCACCATGTCTATTTTCCTTATTTCTATTTGAAACTCAATTTGGGTTTATGAATGTCAATTTATAATTTAACCTTTGCATTTATTAAACCCTTAATGGGTTATGTGTATTTGGGTTTATAAATTCCACTCGGAATTTATCTCAGTACCCTTCTTTACACATGCAATTATTGGGTTATTAGTAATATTCCTACCAATTCATTGTTCAGGAATTTATTCGTTTGCTTAATGTTTTTGGTTTCCTAGTTTTACAGAATTCCTTTCTGTATTAATTTCTCATTTTATACACTCAGATTAGATTAAAAGAATATGAGTTTAGTCTTTGTAGAATTTTATTAATTCCTCAATTAATAAAATTCTCTATTTTCAGGAATACTTTCATTGATTCCCAAATTCTCAGAGTTTCTTCCTTTCACTCTGTCAACAAAAAGCAAGGTATGCTCCTTTCTATTTCGTGCTTACTTTCCTCAATCCTTTGCTATTTCCATCGAAGTTATTTACTAATGCTTTTCACCTTTTTATTTGCAAATTTAATACCACTATCCAATTAAAACCAATAAGGTAATAATCTAAATTTTAACTTATATTTTCCTTGAATAAAATCTTTCTGCCTCTAATTATTTTCAAAGAAAATTTGTATTTGTTTTAACTAATTCATCTTTTTGTATGTACAGGTACTCCATTGGATTCTCTGTACAAGGCTACAGTTTAATTACTAAACTGTAATTTCATGAGTATATCAATGACTCATACATTGACCATAAATTATGGTTTCTTCTATACAGGTTGGTCTATATTACTTTGAAGAATCCAGCCTATATACTTCTGAACTGAATAATTTTCATAATCCTATTGTACTATTTAAATTGGGACTATATATTATGTCTATAATTTATGACAGAATTAAATTGTAATATGTATTCAATGCCCTATCATGGCTTACATTATTGTCCTATTGTACTGTGTACTCATTCTCACAAATTTAACTGAATTTTAATGGCACATATTTATTTCATTCAGTTTTTCTGTTATGCTATTTCTAAGCCTATGCAATAAATTGTAATTGTATTCAACTAGTGTTATGATAGCAGATTTTATTTATAATTTACATAGTAATGTCAATAATACTTTTCTGATATATACACTAAGTTTTCTTCTCTCTAATGTATTTATCTATATTGTATGTCTTTACAGAAATATTATTTAACACCTAACCTCAAATTTAAACATATTTATGGGGTTTAGACATTTTGAGTGTTGGTGTATCATTCTACTTGTATGTGTAATCATACAGATCAACTACTATTTCTATAGTTGTTGTCTGTTAAATACATCAGATTATACGAATAAAATTGACACAGAATTTCACCAATTTATACAGTATTTAATCATGTATAAATTTAACCTTTCTTAACTACTTCCGTCTACCCAAATTAAAATCTAATTCAGACAAATACATAATCTCACAATTTCTGTAATAATAAAATTTATAATACAGAATTGAATTTCTTTGTGCATAGCAATTTTGGTAAGACTATTTTCCACCCAACCTTGAGCTTTCTCTCCACAGCTCACCCCGAGCAGAGACCAATTCCTCCAAGGTGTAGACAACCTCTTGTCTACCCAAGAATGGCTTATTTAAGCTTGCTTTCCCTTCAGCATGTTTCCATAACTGCGTCCAGTTAATCAAGATGTTGATTTCTTTTTTGCCTAGGCTTTCCTTTTGTTTTTTCCACAAAAGTACTTTAAAACTAGTTTTTTCCGCTTTCTAGTTTTATGTCACCTCTTCTCAGTAACTTTCCACTTTACTGAGATATCTTTTTAGATTTTTATCTCCAATCTAATATTCAATTTAATTTATTTTCTCCAAGGATTTTTAGAGGATCTGGGAAAGTCTTAGGAATCTTGTCCATCCTCATGGACTTGAAATCCTGGTCTCCATTTATACTCTAGTCTTTGCACAATAATTCAAATTCCATATTTATTTAATTTAAAATAATAAAATATGTCCACAATTGTTTTCCTTTAGGTCCACTTAACCTTTAGGATTGTTCAACTGTCTAATAAAAGTAGTAAAAATAGGGATATTACATATGATTAGGTCTAGATATCATTTTTTAAATTATTAAAATTTCTCGCAAGGTGGGATCTTTAATAAATTGTTTATGTAAATTGTTATAAGTGATGTCTAGAGAAGTTGTAGGAGGTATGAGTAGTCAAAATTGGACCTCTACTCCTCAACTTTCTATTAGAACACACTTTGAGGGGTTAAAAATCAATTATAGACCCTCAAAACCCACTTTTCCTAAGTCTAGGGGAAAATGTGACAATAAAACAACCCAAAAATAAATAAAATGGAGAAAAATAAAAGAATTCCATCTAACAAAATGACCTGGAAATTATCTCAAGTCAAAAGGCAAGTCAAGAGATAGTCAAATGATGATATGGCACATGATTCATCACTGGAGTTATGGCACTTAAGGAAATCGAATTTGTAAGCTAGAATAGAGGGTTTGATTTGGTGGCTTGGCAGCTCGATTTCCTTGGGTAAATCAGCACATGATATGAGGAGATTCGATTGTTATTTTAGTGGAGACATGTCTCCATCTTACTTCAATTCAGCTCCTACACTTGGCACCAAACTCTACTTCAACCTCAACCAGATCTTGTGGGCAGCCTACACGCAGCCACTAGCAGCATGTACAACAATTCGATGGACAGTCTAACAACTCATTCTTGAGGAGGTGTCACATTGTGCTTTAGGTGGTTGAGAAATGGGTGGAAGTGTGTCATCTTTCCCTCATTTAAGATTCACACATGGCAATTCGAATTCTACACAAGAGGAATACATTGGGCCAACTAGAAGATTTCGACTTGCTCACTTGCACATGTGTCATATCAGCTCGACACATGGGATTCGACTAGCCTTCTTGGGATTATCTCCATCTTCACTTGTCACATGAGTTTTCTCCATTGGGATTTTCTCCCATGTTTCTATTTAAATGAGACATTGGCTCCTATTCTCCCATGAAAAAACGAGCTCTTGTGCTTGGGGAGATTATCTTGCCTTGTATACTTACATTTTTGGTGCAATAACAAGACTTTGGGGTTCGTATGTGGTGTCTTGCTTCCATTTTCATGGTATGATTTATGGTTATGTGCTTATGTTCTATGTGCTATAATTTCCATTGTTATTTCCATTCGCTGTATAGAACTACTACTGTCTAGTTACCTTGCACTAGTATTTGGATTGGGGAATTATTCTAGAATTGGACATTTTCGTTGATTTTCGGTTAAATTGCTAAGATTTCATTTTCATTATATCATCTAATCCCAAATGGATCTAACAATTCATCTTGAGTTTGTGTAGAATTTCTTGTGAACCAAATCTCAAGCATGAGGGGACGTTATCGGTTGGACTATCCCACTCTTAAGGAAAGAAGTGGAAGGATTCACATATTCGTTTTTCCTCAAGTCTTATCCTTTGATTTATGGTGCAGGGTCTCATTAGCCTTGACTTGTGGCAAAAGATCTACTTCAAAACTATTTTCTCAAATTTATATTGTGCCTATGTTGAATCGATTTGCTAATATAGAGCAATTGTTATGGATAAAATATATATAAAATAATACAAATAATGTAAATAACAAGAATAATGATTAATGATTAATTAATTAATAATTAGTAGTGAAGAAGCATGTCTCTAAGGACATGACGGTTTGTGAAGAGGTACCTGCCTAAGTATATAAGCAGGCCCTCACCCTCATTTGTAATCATCTCCTCAATTCTTTTATATAATATTCAATATACAATTACTTGTCCTAGAATGGATGTCTTTTTCTTCGAAGTATTCAAAATATTATTGTTGCATATACGAACTTCGTTCGTTACATTGGTATCAGAGTTGTTCGATCCTTTAGCCGCTCAACCGCTGCACAGAGCCAATCTGACCCGACCTTTGGCCATCAAGCTTGTGTAAACGTTGTTGTTGTGCAATTGAAGCATTTCGCTATATAAGTGTTTGGAGATTCTCTATCTTGTCATCAGGCCTTTGGCCTTGAAAAAAAAAATTTATATATATATATATATATATATATATATATATATATATATATTAAAAAAATTATAAATTTATATAAAAAAATGGAGAAAAGAAAAAGAGACTCGAAAAAAATTAAAAATTATAGAAAAAAATAAATTAATTAATTAAATTAAATTATAAAACGTAGAAAAAAAAAAAAAGACAAAAAAAATATTTAAAAAAAAGAGAAGAAAATAAAAACATATAAAAAGAAATAAAAAAAGGTTGGAAAAATAAAACTTACCTACAGCAATAGTCTGCCACACACAACCCAACACTCCAACTATAATATTCCTAATTGAAAATATTAAGTGCAACAGAAGCATGCACTAGACAATAGCAAAGAAATTATAAAACAACACTAGGCACAAACACCCAACACAATTTCAAAACAACAACTGAGCCATTTTATTAAAATCTAGAATATATCAGAGTACAATACCAAGGAATAAGTGCACCTAGTCTTGCATAAGCAAGTTGAAGCAAGCCCAGGTGAGATAAATGCCTCCAATGAGTAGAAACTTCGACCCAAGATGGCCTTTGCGTTGAAACAGGAAATTAGTTATTGTTGTTGCTAGAGAATAGCTTGAATCTCCCACTAGCCCGAAATGGTCTGAAATAGCTGTTGTAGCCTCCTCTTAATTTTTCCCACAAGACCCAGAAAGGAATTGGTCCCAATCCTTCACACTGGAAAACCCACAAAATGGTGCAAACTACTAGCTAAAAAACAAAACACACTATTGAATAAAATGGGAGTTTGGGCATGAATACTACCCGGAAAATTTTGCAAATTTAATAGGGACCTCTCCTCCAAATACCCATAATAACTCAGACAGATTTGGGTCTGATTCCAACCTTCAAAAATAACCCCCAAATAGAGTGAGCTCCTCCCCCTGCTGGGAAATTCGTATCACCCAGAATTATGCTATAAATGCCCACCAAAATAGCTGATAAATTCCTCCAATAATTCTCATGACATCCCCTACCACAACTCACCCCCAACTTCGATCTATCCTCCAAAACAAACGTTGCTACTCTAGTGACTGCACGGGCCCACAGTCAGCCACTTTTGTGCATGCACTAGGAAGAGAACTTCGGCCTGAAGTGTTGCCACCAAATCAGCCTGTAAGCCACCTGCAAAAATGCTGCCAAATCCTTAGAGATGGGCCTCTAATTTCCCAGAACAATCTCTAATTTGTAGCTCTCTCCTCCCACAAGTGCGTGGTCCTTTCCTGTGCCCAGCCTGCTCTTGAATAGCTCGATTTCACCTATAGAATTCTTCTAGTGCAACCTTAGATATATAGCAATTCTCCCCTAGGGTGGCACTCGAAGTCCACCGAAGGTAGAGGTGGAATTCCCACTTCGGAATTCCTTGTGCTAAACAGCGCTGGTTTATTTGGCTAAACAACTCAAGGAAACTTGTGTTCTAAAGTTAGATTGTCAAAAGATCCCAAAATGGAGGCCACTTCTCCTATTTATAGTTGTTGCTCCTCTTCTCTCCTTGTGGACTCCACAATTCGCCCTCCTTGCCTCTTCCCTCTTCCCTCCAATTCGATTTCCTCAAGGAGTGTGTATTTCCTCATGGGATGGTCCCCACATCCCACTATGTGGTAAATCTTCCCTTTTGTCTAATGTTTGGGGCCTCTTCTACCACACATAATTTAATTAATTAATTTTCACCCACATTTCCTAAGTTTGTACCCAAAATTTTCTCCATCCAAAAATTGCAAAAGTTGAGAAAGGCACTTAGCAGATTTTTATTGGAAGGGATATTACACCAACGCCACCTCCTGGCATCATTCACCCTCGTTGTCCATGACCGTCTCCGCAGTTGCTAACCAACAGACCCGCCGACAACGCTACCCGTGGCAACAACCACAGCTATCCGCCACTAGTGATATAATTATGGGTTCACCCTGCATGGAATCATTAGGGTCTTTTACCCTAAATACAAAAAAAAATGGCATTTTCCTACAAAAAGAAAAAACTAACGCTACAAGATGTCACATTGAAACCAAACTCAATAATACCAGAAGACATACAATATATCTCAAAAGTAATTTATCAAAAAAGTAAAAAGTGATACAAAATATGCAAAGGGAAGTTGACAAAATCACCGCTGACAAAAATGAAGAAGTTAGTCGCCTCAAGAACCACAGCGAGAAATTATTGACGCAACTTAAGAAACTTAAAAATGACAAGAAATTTGTTATGTATATTTTATTAATTATTAGTTAGATACAGTTATCTTAGGTTTATTAATGTGGAAGGGCATGATCAAAGATCATGCCTCTTCGCCAAGGGACACCATAAGGCTATATTTAAAGCCTTGGTGATTCCCCATTGTAATCATCTCTCATCTTTTATCAATAATAATATTTACTTATAAATATTACCAGAGTTTTTACACTCCATTGGTATCAAAGCTATCGCTCTTCGGGATCTGTGTGATAACCAGAATTAAGGAATTACAGGAATTCCAGATTGCAGATTTTTTTTACCGAGTGCTTGTGGGCAACAACCTTGGTTTAAAAAAATAAAAATAAAAATTTGTGCAGATTTTTGCCAATCCCCTCACTCCCACTCTGCATTCCCTCACAACCCTCTGTTTTCCCTTACACTTCCCAACTCCCTCACATAAAAAAAAAAAATACATAAATTATTTTTTTACAACCCCATTCCACTTATCACTCCACGCACCGCTCTGCTCTTAAACCCGCCTTCCCCGTCTCAAGAAACACCCACCTCTCGCTTCCGCCATCACTCCTTAACCCCGCCGCCCCTCTGTCTGCTCCCTGCCGCTACCTCTTCCCCTCTCCGTCGTTGCCCGTTGGTATTCCCGTTACCAATTACCACGCTCTGCACACCGTCCACCCTTCTTCTCGCGGTGTCCCTGCTACCCCGGCTTGCACTTACCTTCCTTCTCGCTCACGCCGCCGCCCTCACCCTCGAGGCCCCCTTCTTCCGCCCACATCTCCGCTTACACTCGGGCCCGACACCTCGTCCCACCTCCTCCGCCGTTCTCTGCAGTCAATTTACGACCACCGCAGGCAACAACTGTACATTCTTAAGTAAGGGTGTAGGAGCTGGTCAAACAGTGACGCGTTAATACAAGGTAACAGGTTTCAGGTATTAAAATCGATATAATAGCCACATATCTGAACCAGAACTTCGAATCAGATCGGTGACTCGAGAGGTGCGACCTTACGGAGAATAGTGGAACGTTTAAAACATTGAACGAGTTTTATTTAAAAAAATAAAAAAGAAACAAGGGAAGTCTAAACGGCCAAGTATTTTTTTTAAGAACAATTCAATTTTTTACCAAATTAAAAAAGAACTCGATTTGAAGCCCTGAAGATTGAAACGTGTTTGAACAAGTGAACGATTTGCTTAAAAGAAACATTCTGACGTTAAAAACCGGATTTAAAAAAACGTTGAACTATTTTTTATATATAACTATAATATATACACTATATAATTATAATTGATAATTATATATATATATATATATATATATATATATAAAATTTAAACAAATAAAATTATTATTATTATTATTTATATAAATAAATAATTATTATTATTATTTAAAAAAAAATAAAGGAAAAACTGGCAGAAAAATATTCCCCACCTCATACACGTTCAATGTCTTCATCGATGTCGATGGCCGAATTCCAGAAGAAATTGGTGGATCTCGAGAAACAAATCAATAATAATTCCGAAGAATTCGGAAAAAGATTAGTCGATCTTGAAGGTACAGTTGCAGGACACTCCAACGACATCAAAAAGGCTCATTATACGACAAATCGAATAGAAAGACAAATGTGGCTAAATCATCACGAGGCCACAGAAAGCATAGCAAAGCAATGAACAAGATGAGAGAGCATAGCGAAGCAATGAACACGATGACAGAACTCTTTAATAAGCTAAATGATAAGATAGATAAGTTAAGTCAGACACAATCCCCAATATTTCCTAACATGGAACAAAATCAACAAAACAATTCCGCAGATTCAGGGAACTCAGAAGAGCATTAGGAAAAAACCGATTCCCCACATCATCAAGAAGATAGTAATGCAGATTTTCAAAATAAGCAGCTCTGGAATGCATTTGCTAATCAATATCCTCTTCTTGTTCCACCATTAGCATATCAGCGAAAAGCCAAAATCGAGCTACCCAAGTTTGATGGTAATAAAAAAATAGCGTTGCATGGCTTAATAAAGCGGAAGAATATTTTGAGATTTATGACATTACTAGTGATGACGAAAAAATTAAGCATGCTTCCATGAAAATGGAAGGAGAAGCATATAATTGGTATATGTGGTGGAAAAAGACGACGCTTGCTATCAGTTGGAGGAAATTTAAGGATGCATTCTTCAAAAGGTTTCAAGGCATAAAAGAAAAAAAGTTTTTTTCAACGTTTATCAAATTACACCAAAAAGGAGATGTGGACGAGTACACTCGAGAATGGGAGACCTTGGCAACACGAGTACCGGGATTGTCAGAATCTCGTCTAATCCAGTCTTACATCTCAGGACTTAAAATCCATATACAAGAAGAGCTCGAACTGCATGAAATTACATCCGTAGAAGTAGCAAGGCAAAAAGCAAAAGCTGTTGAAAAGAAATTTGAAAGATTATCAAAACCAGAAAAAGTATATTCGAGACAACAGTTTCCTCAATCTACAAAAGAAGATAACATGAAATATGTTCCACCACGCCTTCGCGAAGGAGACAAATCTAACTTGGAAATACAAAGAATGAGGGAAGGCAAATGCAAACGTTGTGGCGAAAAATGGGACCCTAAGCACAGATGTGCAAATGGAAAAGAAAAAAATCTGTATAATTGTGAAGCAACTAATGATTCTAACAATGATGATTCAGACATAGAAGGGATAGAAGATACCCTAGAATTCTCCCCAGAAGTAGATGATGACAGCACTCCGCAAGTGTCATTATCAGCCATGGCAGGTATATCACAACCTCAGACACTAAAATTAGGGGGACATATTAAGAAAAACAACGTAATGGTTCTCATAGACACAGGCAGCACGCACAAATTTCTAGATTCAACCATGGCCAAAAGACTCAACCTCTTTACTTTTCCCATGCCTAATATGAAGGTAATGGTGGCCGATGGTAAGAAGATTGGACAAGTAGGAAAATGCCATAAAGTCAAATTGCACATTAAAGACTTTAGTTTAGAATCTCCATTCTATGTCATACCACTCGGAGGAGTAGATGTGGTCTAAGGAATTCAGTGGTTACAAACCTTGGGTACTTATTCAGCCAACCATCAGAAGCAGTTTATAAGCTTTAAGTGGGCAGGGCAGAAGCACAAGTTATACGGATTCCAAGCCCCAGAAAATCAAATCGTATCATCATCCCAGATGATGAAGATGATCCGAAAGGGAGCACTAGCCTATATAGTAGAATGTCATCATTTAGAGATGTTATCTACAAAATTCAACCACGAAGAATCACAGGAGGTACAAGCACTAGTTCAGAAACATGAAAAGGTATTTCAAGACCTACGAATGAAAATGCCTCCTCATAGGAAAATCGAACATACAATAGAAGTCAAGGCAGGATCAGACCTTGTTAATATCAAGCCTTATCGCTACCCACATCACCATAAAACTGAAATTGAGAAGATAATCCAAGACCTTTTAAAATGTGGGGTCATATCAAAAAGCAAGAGTCTCTATGCTGCCCTAGTTATATTGGTAAGAAAAAAAGACGGATCGTTTCGGCTATGCATTGACTATAGAGGATTAAATAAGATAACAATTAAAAATAAGTTTCTAATTCCCTTTATCGATGAAATGCTGGATGAGCTCCATGGTGCAAAATACTTCTCTAAATTAGATTTAAGGTCAGGTTATTACCAGATCCGAATTAGCTTGGAAGATATACCAAAAACTGCATTTCAAACACATGAAGGTCATTAGATCTTATGCAGGATTGCAGGTGGGTCTCCATTTGGGGTTTGGTCTCCCTATACGGGTCCAAGCCCTCAAGAGGTTCATATTGGCACTTGTAGGGTGAGCGTTGAGAGCCATGGGCCTCCACCATAGCAGAGAGCAAATTACCATTTCATGGATCCCTCGACACAATTCATTGATTGCTCGTGTTCCACCTTTTGGATGAGAATGATTCACCTGGACCACGATGCCCAGTCAACTTCACGCTTGCACTACACACTTGGTAGATGTTCTAGTGGGGCCAGATGAGGATGTGTCTCACCATGGGAGATAGAGGGAAGGCTTATGTCATCATTCTATCCCTTACAAATGATATACAGGCATTATCGATCCACTTGGAGACCCATGAGGATGCCATTGTGCCCCCACACCTACTTTGGGACACCACATTGGATTTGCTTGCATATCAAGGGGCAACCCCCTTGATCACTATGTTTGGGGCCTATTCTCTCACCTTAGCACATTTTGGACTCCACTAGGCCTCTTCAATGGCCCAACAACTCATTGTATCTACTAGTTTTCCCTCTTTAGAGGTTGCTTATCTTTGTATTATGGAGCTATCTTGGTAGGCTTTGTCACCAAGTTTGTAACTCTTGCACATTATTTTATTATTAAGGGGCATTATTAGGCTAATAGGCTATTCGAACCCCCATATGGATTGTATAAACATATGAGAGGCTCATTCATTTCTCTCATCACATTTTTGGATTGGACTATCTCTTCTTGAGAATTTTGGCTATTCTTTTTTATGGATGAATTGGAGCTCTAATGTGTTTTGATGTTTGGAAGAGCTTAATTTCTTGTCTTGGAGCTTCAATTTCTTTGCATCTTGATGATTGGAATAATTTCGCTATACTTGTGAGTACCTTTTCGTGCTTATTTGTAATTTTGTCTCATAAAATTGTTTATGAAATATTTCCGTTCCTGAAGTTGGTGTAGTTGCTCTTTATGTTATGTGAAGTTGTTGGCCTTGCCTATGTGAGGGATTTTTCATATAATCATTTGAAGTATGGTGAATTATTGTCCTATAGGTACATTAATGTTCATGAATTGCCTTGATAAGTCATCGTTTGCAATATAAATAAGTATAAATTTCCCTTTGTAACCTAGTTATTGCTTAGGCCATACAAAGTTGTTTGGGAACTCCTTGGTTGGAATTAAGCCTATCTAAACATTGATTTCATTTGACTCCATTCTCTCAATTGGCTAGGCACTGGTCTAGTCCAAAGGTGATCGCAAAAAGAAAATTATTTTTCACCTCCTTCCTTCTTTTAGAAGCCCTAACCTAGAAGGCCATCTATGGCATCACACGAATTCTATTGTAGCCATCAAAAATTGATGAAAATTGGTCTGGAGTTGCGTTGGTGAATCCTCTAGAGGTCCTCCAAATTTGAGGCTATTCCGATAGTGCAATCTCTTGATATCCCAAGCCCTAGCTCGAAAACCATTTCCCTAGTTTGCCTTTGGTTAGTAGCTTCATTAAGGATCATTGCATTAAACATTAAAGTCAAATCCCATCTCTTTGATCATTTTCTTCTCCTTTACTTGGTCAAGATCCATTGTTTGAAGCTTCAGACCGTGTTTGGGCCCATTAGGATTTCGTTGTGGTCCCACAACTTTGTGACTCAAACTCTTCAAGGATTAAATAGAAACCATTTCCCCTTTGGGATTCTTAGGTCTAGGACACCTCTTGTTAAGAGATATTCTCCAAACCTACATCTAGGTATCCCCTAGCCCTTCTTAGAGAGCTAATCACCTTACTTTCAAAGCAAGTAAACAAATTATTTGAGCCTCTCTTGTGAATAGGCTTTAGGAATCACTCCACATCCTATCACTGATCTATATATCCTCGTGATTCCTCTCGTATCAGGACTCCTCCCATCGGTGAAAATCCATAAAGAGCAGGGAGCTTTAGCTGAGGTGACAATGGGTTATTGCTCCATTGTTGCCACTTGACCTAGTAGTTTCTCTATAGGATCCCCTCCTAGGACCCCTGCTAGTTTGAGCGATAACATTTTTGGCGTCATTGTCGGGAACACAAGACATGTGTCTTGTTTCCCTTACAACATCATTGATATATTATTCTTGGCGACTAAATTGGAAGAACGAAGCCCTAGTTCTTCATTGAACTTTAAGGTCAATGCGTATAGGGTGAAGCAAGCATTTCTCTAGGCATCTTTAAATTCACCTTGGTGACTCCTGCATAATTTACATGTATATCTCGATAGTATGTCTTTCTTTGATGATTTTCCTGCTTTCGACATCGCTAGCATCCTTGGGCACCCTAATCATGTCACAGAAAGGATGGTACTTGGGGTGCATGTGTTTGATGGTGATCCACTCTCCGGAATTGATCATGTAGAAAGATTTATTGTGCAAGCTTCAAAGGAGAAAATGGTCCACCAAGATGTCCTTATACTATTGTTCATGAGCTCTCTCCATGGTAATAATTCATGGTTGCATAATCACGAATCTAGGAGCATCTCGTCTATTGAGTTCTTTGAAGGCTTTCTCAGACATTTTCAAGTATGCTCAGCATTAAACATTCAAGAGGAATGTAATATTCCTAATAGAAATTTACAGTGATAACAAAAGACACGCAATGATTTCAACACAGAAAATTATTCACTGAACACACACATAAATAGAAATTATGCCCAGAACACCAAATTGGCCAATTTTTATTATATGTAATTGCTGAAGTACAATGGGAAATGGAAGGAGTGCACCTGGGCTTGCCCAAGGCAAGCTACAAGGCTCGGGTGATCAGTACGAAAGTGCCCAACTGTTGTAGAAGTGTTGCTCTCCAGAAAACTGCGATGGCCCAATATTTTTGCACTACTGGCTAACTTGTGACCCTAATTTGCCCCCTTAAAACTGCCTAGAAAATTCAGTAAAATTAGGGTTGAACTCCTTGCCAAAAACTCAGAAAGGGTTTTCCCTAATTTTGACCCTCCAAATTCGGCCTCCCACAGCTTGGCTCTTCTCCAACCCCAGAAATCTACACCTGTAGCTGAATCTGATAATTTCTGCTCCCAAAATGCTAGATATCCCCTCCAAATAAACTTCCAACAAAATCCCAGCAACCCTGCTACTGTTGGACTAATGGAACATCTGTTAACTGATCACCTGCATGCATCTCTCGAGATCTTCTGAAAGCTCTATCTTCCATGAACTTTGCATCTCGCCTTACCACAATCTTCCTGCTGCTAGGAATGTAGACCTTGGATGCCTTTGAGATCTCACTGTACCCTTTGTTTGATGGTGATCCACTCTCCGCAATTGATCATGTAGAAAGATTTATTATGCAAGCTTCAAAGGAGAAAGTGGTCCACCAGGATGTCATTATACTATTGTTCATGAGCTCTCTCCATGGTAATAATTCATGGTTGCATAATCACGAACCTAGGAGCATCTCGTCTATTGAGGAGTTCTTTGAAGGCTTTCTCAAACATTTTCAAGTATGCTCCGCATTAAACATTCAAGAGGAATGTAATATTCCTAATAGAAATTTACAGTGATAACTAAAGACACGCAATGATTTCAACACAGAAAATTATTCACTGAACACACACATAAATAGAAATTATGCCCAGAACACCAAATTGGCCAATTTTTATTATATGTAATTGCTGAAGTACAATGGGAAATGGAAGGAGTGCACCTGCGCTTGCACAAGGCAAGCTACAAGCCTCTAGTGATCAATACAAAAGTGCCCAACTATTGTAGAAGTGCTGCTCTCCAGAAAACTGCGATTGCCCAATATTTTTGCACTACTGGCTGACTTGTGACCCTGATTTGGCCCCTCAAAACTGCCCAGAAAATTCTGTAAAATTAGGGTTGAACTCCTTGCCAAAAACTCAGAAAGGGTTTTCCCTAATTTTGACCCTCCAAATTCGGCCTCCCACAACTTGGCTCTTCTCCAACCCTAGAAATCTACACCTGTAGCTGAATCTAATAATTTCTACTCCCAAAATGCTAGATATCCCCTCCAAATAAACTTCCAACCAAAATCCTAGCAACCCTACTGTTGTTGGACTAATGGAACATTTGTTAACTGATCACCTGCAGGCATCTCTCGAGATCTTCCGAAAGATCTATCTTCCATGAACTTTGCATCTCGCCTTACTACAATCTTCCTGCTGCTAGGAATGTAGATCCTAGATTGCCTTTGAGGTCTCGCTATGCCATACGAGGTACCCCTTATCTGCAATCTGATCCAACTTATTGTGCTTCTTGTCTGGAATGTGGCAATAAGCCACACTCCCAAATATCCTTACATGACTTACTTCCGGCTTCTTCCCTGTGAAGACCCCTTTTGGTGTTTTCTTCCCCAATGCTCTGTGAGGAGTTCTATTTTGAATGTACATTGTTGTGTTGCATGCCTCTGGCCATAAAAATATAGGCAAATCCTGGTCATATAACATAGCCTTTGTTGCCCCGACTATTGTTTTGTTCTTCCGCTCCGCTACTCCATTCTGTTGTGGATTATATGGAGTTGTCCACTCTCTTTTGATACCCTCCCTTGCACAAAAATTTGTGAAGTCTTTATCAGTGTATTCTCCACCATTATCTGAACGCAGTACCTTGATCCTTTTCCCTGTCATGTTTTCTACGAGAGCCTTGAACTCTCTGAACCGATGAAAGACCTCATCCTTGGTCTTTAAGAAATAGATCTAGGTTTTCCTGGAGTGGTCATTAATAAAGGTGACGAAATACTTGCCACCGCTAAGAGCTCTAGTGGACATTGGGCCGCAAATATCTGAGTGTATAAATCCCAACACGCCATTTGCTCTGTTGTAAATTTTGGGAAACGTTACCTTTGCGTACTTCCCAAGTACGCATCCTCTACATACATCATCGTGCTCGGTGTTGAGAACTAGAACTCCTGTTACAGTCTCTATGGGCATCCTAAGTTCTCCATGGTGTAAGTGTCCCATCCTCTTGTGCCATAGTTTGTTCAGATCCTTCCACCTGCTATTATCACTACCTATCAGTGCCATTGGAGAGTCGATCTGCAACCTATATAACCTGTTGCTTCGAGCTCCAGTATGTCTCACCTTCTTCCAGTTGGGATGCTTGACATACACCTTCTTTCCCACGAAGTATACATCGCACCCCTTGTCCTGCAACTGGGACACTAAAATTAGGTTCATACCCAATCCTGGCACATGCAGCACATTAGTGGCGCTGTCGTTGGTTCCTACTTCCGTTTGAAAATCTATGGTGCCTCTCCCTACTGGAATACACTTAGTTTTGTTGCCCATACTGATATGGAAGTCCATCTGCTCCTCTTGATAACTAGAGAAATACTCTCGTACTCCAGTCATGTGAGTTGAAGCTCCACTATCAATATACCAGACACCAACTAATGTCGAACCTAACAAACATGCAAACTGATCTTCCAACCTGGA
Source organism: Pinus albicaulis (assembly GCA_034641835.2). Taxonomy (NCBI): domain Eukaryota; kingdom Viridiplantae; phylum Streptophyta; class Pinopsida; order Pinales; family Pinaceae; genus Pinus; species Pinus albicaulis. The sequence goes on along the minus strand of CM076581.1, from coordinate 23,681,878 downwards.
AAATAATTCTGAGGTATCTTGATGATCCATGATTTTTTGTGCTATTTTTCCTTCCCAACGCTGATTTTGCAACTGCAAAATACTACGTCCTAGCTAGAAATCTGCTCTACAAAAGAAATATGACTACTCCCTCTACCTCTGACAACCTTCGATCTAGAAATTTTTATTCTCTATCAACTTACTCAAAGAAGTAATTTTTCCACGAAATTTTGCCTGCCTGGCCAATGGACTAAGCAGCGTCCTGGGGGTTTCGAGCAGCTGCTGCGATGCTCCTTTTTCCCTTCTGCACCTGAGCTCTCCCGCTTCTTATCTGTGCTCTGATACCATATGAAAATTCGGATGCCCCGAATCCTACTGCAGCAACTGATATTATTTCTTTTATTTGTTAAAATTAATTAAACAAATTATTTGCAGTTCTCTACGACAAATATCGAAACATATACACTGCAGCCTTCACAAAACAAATACTGTGGAAAATAAATGCAAGGAAAATACTATCACACATATAAACACATTGACATAATTATTTTTAGACAATTGTTCCCCGAAAACCCAATGTGGGAAAACCGGTGTAGCAGATCAGGGTTTCTTTATTAACCTTCAGCGATAATTCATGTACAAAGTATTGGATAGCAAAAATAGAGGAAGAACCACTAAGAGAAATTTACTAATAAATTTATCTCTCTCCATAGCGTTCTCCTGGCCCCGAAGAGGACCCTCTGCCCTTACATTGGACTCATTGCGTCATCCTCTGCACAGTGCTTGATGAACTGTGTCCCTCCTTTGCGTTGCCCTTTCCAGAATTCATCATGCACTCTCGGACTATTATTGATGCACTCTCTCTCTCACCTGCGACTCACCCCCTGACTCGATTTTCTCTTGCCGAACTTCAACTACTGAGAAAATCGATCTACTTGGGCAACTGAGTATTTGCCTAGTGTGTCTTCCAAGTGCCCATCGAGTTCCTTCTTATAATCTCTCGTTGAGAGTCAAGACATCAACAGCCATGATTAGATCTTAATCAATGGCTAAGATTAACTTGGCCTCGATCCACGCCTTTATCTAGAAGATTCGCACCCGACTTAATTAATACCCTTTAATTCATCATATTTCCTAAGTTTAGACTTAGGAAATATTAAAAACTGATTAATTATTTTAATTAAGTCACTTCTAGGTGGAATTTCCCAAAACGATTTCTAGGTCTTGTAGAATGCATGTGTCTTAGCCTCTCTACGAAATCTCAAGGCTAGAGCACATCCGATGCTACAAAAATCAACATAACTATTGTTGGGAAGATCCAAGAAGGGTGATCATTGGCATGGGTTTGCAGCGAGTACAAAAAGGAGTATAAGGGATCATACATACAGGTTAAAGCACATTTACTTGGGTTAAAAGGCAATGGAGTTCGAATATGCAGTGGCTCACCTAAAGAGAATAGGACAGATGGAAATGGTTTAAGCAAGGCAAAACTTGCAAAATATCAGAAAGAACAAGACGAAGAAAATGCTAAAGCAAATGAGGCAAATCATGTCTCTCAATTAAAACACCCAACAAGGTTGGGAGAATCTTCATCAAACCTCCACTTCATTCTCATGGAATTGTTGGTTCAAAGTGGTCTAATTTGAGACCGCTTGAAAAGAGTTTTAATAATGATGCTTGAGAGACGGCAATTGCAGCTATAGGTCAATGCATTTATGCAAATGGTCTTCCCTTTAACCTTGTGCGATCTCCTTACTGTGAAAAGATGATAAAAACAATTAATGAAGCCCCAAAAGGGTTCAAGAGCCCTGGATATGAGAAGATCTGCACCACAATGTTGAGTGCTAAAAATTTAAATTTGGAAGCTAAATTAAGCCCCATTCGTAATTCATGGCGCATTTCAGGGGTGTCAATTTCTGATGGATGGAAAGATCAAAGGAATAGGCCTTTAATCAATGTGATTGCTCGCAGCCCAAAGGGGGCAATGCTTTTGAAGGCAATGGATTGTGACTGGCAGATGAAATATTCTCAATTCATTGCTGACATCTTGATTGAAGCAATTGAATTGGTTGGGCCATAAAATGTTGTCCAAGTAATAATTGACAAGTCTACAAAGAAGCATTAAGATCGTCATTAAGAAAATAAGGACAAAACCCTACATCTACTCAAGATAAAGTGTTTTGAAGACTATTCATCCAAAGGAAGCTAGATCAAAAGGCGGTGTCATCTCACTGTTTGTGGATCAAGGATCATTCTTGAAGAATACTACCTTCATCAAGGAGAAGTATTCTATCCTCTATCTTATCATCAACATCAAGGAAGCAACAAGGAGAAAGGAGCATCCTATCAAGTAAGTATATGGCCTTATCTGAATCTGTCAAAATGTCTTTTTGCAAGGAAAGCAACAAATTGGTTGGGGCTTCAAACTACCTTGCATGGAAGAAAAGGACAGATCTAAATCTCATTGAAAATGAGGTCATGGATCATGTCAAAGGATCTATCACCAAACCAGGAGAAGAAGATGCTCAAGAACTTGCAAAGTATATGAAAGGGGAAGTTAGGACTCAAAGGATTCTCATAGAATCCATCAAAGATCCCCTCATCCCATATGTATCTAAACTCAAAACTTCAAAAGAAATCTATGACAAACTGGTAGAGTTATATTCCGTAAGCACTATTGGAGAAGTTATCTCTTTAAGACAAGAACTCTACAAGCTGAAGATGTCTAGGGAAGATGGGATAGCCTCATACTTTATGAGGATATCTGAGATTCAATATCAACTACAAGATCTGGGAGAAGTCATGTCTAATAGCAAAATGACTACAGTTGTATTAAATGCACTACCGAAGGGGTGGAGTAACTTTACTTCAAGCATTTATGGGAAGAAAGAAGCTCCTCCATTCCAGGATCTATGGTCACTATGCAAGATTGAAGAATCTAGACTAAAGGCCAAATCTGATGTGGAAGCAGGTGAGCAAAATCAAGCTTATGCTGCAATGACAAGAAGAAAGGAAAAATTTGGAAAGTCTAGTTCTTGGAAAAAGAAAAGGGACATGTCTAAGATACAGTGCTATGGGTGTCAAGAATATGGACACTACAAAAGAGATTGTCCTAAGATCAAGAAGGACAATAACAAAAGAGGAAGAGAAGAAGCTCATATCACCGAAGAAGTGGAGAAAACTGAAAAGAAGAAAACCAAAATAGAGGAAGTAAGATATCTCTACTATCACTGAGACAATCTTCCTCACCTAAGTTCTTTACAAATTCCTAAGTGTTTTGTTGTAAGATATGGCTATTATGATTCACTAAATGGGATGCATCAAGGCATCATAGAAGCATTTAAAGCAAGAGCTTGGGACATCGTCATAGAAAAGCATGAAAGATGGAAGTCAAGGATATAGCTCTTGGGAATCTCATTGGGAACATAAGTGGAAAGGTCATCTAGTACAAGGTTCATCATACATCTGTCAAAAGGATACATCTGCTGATGGGGATACTTTAGATCCTCAAGATTCTTTGATGGAATGTTCATTGAAAGGTTCACTGATCATGAGGAACAGCAAGTGTTTCATTAAGATTTCCAATCTTGTGGAATTCATGGGATGATGGCATGATGACATAAAAGTGAAGCAGTTCAAGGGATTGAAGCTCTTTTAATCAAGGAAGTTGTTGCAGGAAGTCTGGATGACCCAAAGGAAAAATGAGGTATGTATGCTTACATTTGATACTGTGGAAGTCATGTCATATGGTTGTTGGTAACATGGATCAATGCTCTATCTTGCGAGCATGATCAAAAGAAACGATCTCCTCCCTCAAAGGGATGCAGGAATGCATGGTTCACACATTCACTAGATGAAATCAATATAAAATGTCCTCATATGAAGTATGAGGTGGTTGACGACAATTGAGGAACTCTGATTGGAAGCTCCTGGGAATGTAATGTGCGAAGAAAGGAAGGAAGTGGAAAATGCAACCATGGTAAAGGAAATCAACATCCGGAAGACCAAGAGGATTTGACTAGGATATCTCCATGGAAGATATGAAGACTCTGATAAACTCTGAAAAAAGGAAAGAGACCCTTGACAATATATATCTTTGGGAGATATGTCGATATGTATGCAAGATGTTGATGCAAACTAGAAGATGTCATGATGAAAGACCATCACAAAGGTAATGTTGATTTTAATGATCATTCCTTTATTTTTATATCTGGATGGGTGTATGCAGAGCTTCCAAGGGAAGATCTATGGATGTCTTCCACCACCGATGTACATGTAGTAGAATGAAAGATCCTTAAGTAAACATGGCACAAAGAAAGCAGCATGGCATGAAGAAAGCGGCATGACATGAAGGAAGGCCAAATATGGACTAATGGATCACTTTCCGATGATGACATGGCTGACTCGTGGATGAAAGTGATGGATGGTCGGTGCCCTATGTAGAAGTCCCAAACATGAAAACTCCTAAATAACGAAAAGAAATTCATGACATTGTGAAAAGGAGTTCTTCAAGCAGCTGGTTGTCCCATTATCTCCACCTAAGGAGTTGCTATAGGTCCCTAATTAAGAGGGAGCCTAGAAACAAGTTTCTTACTTGGAAGAAACTTGGAAATTCCTAAGCCAATAGGGAGCTTAGGTACATTCCTTCCGTAGGAATGAGTACATTCCTTTATTGGAATAGAGATGTCCTCCCTAATTAAGAAGGAGGGATAGACACATCATTCTTCTCTTCACTTGGGAATACAGAATGGAGAATTGGGTAAGCATCTGGCATCTGATGCTCTTTGAGGATGTATTAGGGCATCCAAGATAAGAGTAGTCGTTGAGGACCGATATTCTTTAAGGACTGGGAATCCAAGATAAGAGTAGTCCTGGTGGAACACACCCTGAGAACACGGGTGGGGTATGTTCTGAGAGAGACAATGATGAGGGTGTCTATACATCATTGGTCTCTCCAGCATTGTGCTCAGATCTCATGGAGAGATAGAGTTGTTAGTCAAGGCCTTGCTATGTGACAATGTTGGTTGATATGTTGCTAAACAGATGGGTTACCAATTTGATTCTTCTTATGAGAAATTATTCAAATTGAGAATGACCAAGTACCATTATGAATACCTCCCTACTTAAGAGGGAGTGTTGAAAAGTAACTAGGTTCAGTCTTCATAATGACATATGTAATTGTGATTTTATGTAATTGATGAAAAGAGGAAAAGAAAAGTTATTATTGTTATGCTTGTCTCATGGGATTCATGAGCAAGGAATTTTATTTTAGTAATGGCTCCCATTGTGAGCCTTTAGGATTGAGTCATCAAGTCGTTAAAGTCAAATTGAGTCTATGTCATGTATGAAGGACCCTTCTTGGGCATGTTATAATTTGTATGAGTCATTAGATAAGTGTAAATAGCCCTCCAAGACCAAGCAAAGTCTCCTCATGCAAGTCGGCTTCGAGATGAATTAAATGATCTCCTCAAGTGACATGTCAGCTCACACCCAAGTCAAGTCGGCTTATATTAACAGGAAACAACTAAAAATACAAGTGCTCGGCATCATTCTAGAGTAAGAATTTCGATGAACATTTCAGAGAAGGTAATCTGAGAAGAGGTGTAAAAGAGTTCGATCTAAGGGTCAATAACAGCGCTACATCCAAGCGAAGGAAGGAGATCAAGTGTGAAGGAAGATCAAAGATATTTCAAGACTGTTTACTGTGAAAATTCCTAGATCTGACAATCTTAGGAATCCTAAATTCTAATGCAACTAACTAAATCTAGATCTAAGACTTTTGTGATCCATAATTTAGATAAATGTCTTTCGGAGTAATCACATCATAATGATTTGGTCGACGTTGTGGTTCATCCTCAGGACAAAGTGAAGAAGGTAATCGATCTTAATGAATAAATAGTGTGGATGCATCATTTGCCCGGAGATAGTCGTTGAAAACTAATTGTTAAAAACTAGCCGTTATTAGTTAGTTAGTTAGTTATTAGGGAATAAAAATAAAAATTTATCTATTAGGAATTTTTAAAAGGGGGTTAATGAATTTATTATAATAGGGTAATATTGAGTAAGGAATAAAGGTAAGATTAAAAGAATATAATACTAAATATAAAAAATCTTATTTTATTTTAATAAGAGTTTTAAAGTATTTATTATTATAAATACCAGGATAATATAAAATATATTATAATTAAATAAAAGAAGACTAAGCACAAAGAAAAAATATATATACTAAAGAAGAATAAAGAAAAAGGGGTTGGAAATTTATTAATAAATATGTTAATAAAATGACTAAAAAAATTTATTAATATTATAATAGCGTAATATTGAGTAAAGAATAAAGGTAAGACTAAAAGAATTTAATAATAACTATTTATTTAAATAAAAGGTTAAAAAAATTTATTTTATTATAATAAAAGTTCTAAATTATTCACAAATATTACTAAATAAAAAGAAAGACCAAGAACAAAGAAAAATTATACTAAAGATGAAGATGAAGATGGTTTGAAACGTCGACCAAATCATTATGATGTGATTAATCCGAAAGACATTTATCTAACTTAATCTACTTCATCTACTTGTAAATTACATTACACAGTTATTTTCAGATATTGAAGTAAATCACTGAAGCAGCCTACACTTAATACTTTATGATTCTGAAACAAGGAAACTAGGCAAAAAATAAATCACACATAGGACACCATTATTTTTGGACGAAAGTCCCTGGAAAAACCCAATGCGAGAAAATCGGTGCAGTAGATCTGAGGGTTTGTTATTATTAAGCAGCAGTTTCTGAATACAATCTTTGGATGTTTTCCTGGCTATCCAGTACAGAGAAATCACGGAAGACAAAAATATAGTGAGTTTACCTCACACTGCAAGTCCCGGCTGATCTGGTAGCTGAAGTGAAGAAACCCCAGCACCCTTTGCGCTACCTTTGCACAGTAGTTGCGTAGGCCTGCGTGGGGACCTCTGCGGACTACGTCACCTCCTCTCTGGGATCGATCTGCTCCTCGGAAAGTCGAGTTCCAACCCTCCTGACTCAGAACCCCAATCTCCTGACAAATCTCGGACTATCTCACTAAAACATTGAACAGCCTCTGTGTGGGCCTGCGTCACCCCTTTTGGGGCCTACATCACACCCTCTGAAGGCTGTTTTGCTTCCTTTGCTGGTTCTGCTGCCTCTCTGCTATTATTCTTGGTCCTGGAGAAGAACCTCTGACCAATAACTATCTCTGCCCCTCCCTAAAACTAAAATCACTTAGATTTGATCTTCATCCGAGCACTTGCTCCATCAAAAGAATTTGATCACTTGACTCACTCGGTGTCTTTCCAAATGACCCTCAAGCCTTCCTTTATATTATTCTCGTTGAGAAATCAACGGTCGATATTAGATCTCTAATCAACGGCTAAGATTACAACTTGACTTGACCTTCGCTTTTTCTAGATCATTCTCACTCTGTTTTATTAATACCCTTTAATTATTTAATTACCCTAAATTTAGACTTAGGGTCCCCATTAAAATAATTAATTTTTACAATAAACATATTCCGAGTGGAATTTTCACAAACGGTTTCTAGGTACTTTGGAATACCAGTGTCTAAGCCTCTCCACAAATTTGGAGACTTAGAGCACTTCTGATGCTACCAAAAATCAACAGTCCCTCCTAGCGAGGAAAGTGCTCTAACAACATGCCTAATGCATATTGCTCTGACCCTGAAGCATCCTCTGTGTTGTTGATGTCTGACAAGTTGTCCACCAACCACTGCGCTGTTGCTGCATCTGTACTACTACCCATGACACTGCCATTGTTTCATCCGTACTACAGCTCCCTCTCAAATGCTACACCTGCCATGCTGTTACCACTGCCACTACATCTGCACTGCCACTCAGTTGCTGAGAGAAGCAACGGAAATCACCCAAAAACTGAACAAGCGTTCAGTGGATGCACCTTGGTGCTAAAGGCTCTGACTGATGATAGCTACTTCACTGTCCCTCTGAAGCACTGCGTCGCTGCTGTGCACTGCGTTGTTGCTGCTCTGCACTACGTTGTTGCTGCTCTGCGTTGCTCAGAAGTAGGCGCTGCTACCCACTGCAATTGTCGCTCCATCACTCCTTGGCCCCCACTGAAAACTCCTTCATCCCGCTACTACTAATCATGAGCTCCCGTAGCAAGGTGATGATCCATGAGGTGGGCTTCCTCAAGGATCCTTCCCAATATAGTACTTTGGAGTCTTATACTCCTTCTCCTGTGTCTGGAGCCCTTTCAAAGCCTAGTCCCTGGTTGCGACCCTTCCTCTCTTTACAACTCGCACTAGACAACTTGCACTTCCTCCGACAACTGGAAGTCGATCTATTGCCCAGATCTGCATTTTGGATAACTCGCACAGCCTTCTCTGGCAATCTCGTACAATCATCCCTGCAAAGCTACAAAAATATGAAAACTCAAAACTGGAGAAGGAAAATGATCTCGCCCAACCAAATGTTGAATGTTGCCTCTAACCATCTACACTGTTGTCTCTACACACTCCCTATTGGAGTCACTATCCCGTTGCTACTGCACGGGAAATCAAAGTATCTTGAGCAAGAAACTCACTAAGAACAAAATTCCCTATCTATGTGCTCTTCTTCTTCGTCTAGCGCTTCTCTGCCCAGCAACTGTTTGCAGAAAACTGCGTCCCTTTTGCTCTTTGACGCTTCTCTATCTAGCAACTGCTTGCAGAAAACTGCATCCCTTTGGCTCTGTGTGAAGGCTCTGCGCTGCTCCCTCCGCCTCGGCAAGATCTCGATCTGGAAGTCTTACCTCTTTGTCGACTCACTCAGAGAGAGACAACCTCGAAAATTCAACCCTTCTGGCTAGAACTGCGCAATCCCTATGGGGATTCGATCTGCTGCTACTACAACAATTCGACCTTCACTTCAATGCTTAGATCTGCTCTTCCTGTTTCACCTCAAATGCTCTGATACCATGTGAAAATTCCTAAATCTGACAATCTTAGGAATCCTACTGCAACTAACTGAATCCACTTCATCTACTTGTAAATTACATTACACAGTTATTTCCAGATTTCTTCATGAAAATATTGAAGTAAATTACTGAAGCAGACTACACTTAATTCTTTATGATTCTGAAACAAAGAAACTAAGCAAAAAATAAATCACACATAGGACACCATCATTTTTGGACGAAAGTCCCCGGAAAAACCCAATGCGAGAAAACCGGTGCAGTAGATCTGAGGGTTTGTTATTATTAAGCAGCAGTTTTTTAATACAATCTTTGGATGCCTTTCTGGCTATCCAGTATAGAGAAATCATGGAAGACAAAAATATAGTGAGTTTTACCTCACACTGCAAGTCCCGGCTAATCTGGTAGCTAAACTGACGAAACCCCAACACCCTCTGCGCAGTAGCTGCGTAGGGCTGCGTGGGGACCTATGTGGATTGCGTCACCTCCTCTCTGGGATCGATCTACTCCTCAGAAAGTCGAGTTCCAGACCTCCAAGCCCAGAACCCCGATCTCATGACAAATCTCCGACTATCTCATGAAAACAATGCGCAGCCTCTGCGTGGGTCTGCGTCACCCCTTATGGGCCCTGTGGCACACTGTCTGGAAGCTGCGCTACTTCCTCTGTTGGTTCTGCTACCTCTCTGTTATGTATTCTTGGTCCCGGAAAAGATCCTCCGACCAATAACTGTCTCTGCCCCTCACTGCAACTAGAATCACTTAGATTTGATCTTCGTCCAAGCACTTGCTCCGTTAGAAGAATTTGATCACTTGAATCACTCGGTGTGTCTTTCCAAATGACCCTCAAGCCTTCCTTTATAGTCTTCTCATTGAGAAATCAATGGTTGAGATTAGATCTCTACACAACAGCTAAGATTATAACTTGACTTGATCTTCGCTTTTTCTAGATTATTCTCTTTGTTTTATTAACACCCTTTTATTATTTAATTTCCCTAAGTTTAGACTTAGGGTCCCCATTAAAATAGTTAATTTTTACAATAAAACATATTCCAAGTGGAATTTTCACAAACGGTTTCTGGGTTCTTTGGAATACCAGTGCTTAAGCCTCTCCACAAATTTGGAGACTTAGAGCACTTCCAATGCTACAAAAAAATCAACATTTACTAGGAAAAGCCTGCCACTTATGCGAGGGAAGGTGAGAACAGAATTGCAGAAGATAAAGAATTCGAGCTAAGATGTCTATGTTGCATGCCTTGTCAATATAGAGCCTCTCTCTAGTCAAAGCGAAGAAGTAAGGGACATAACTCATCCCTTATCAGTCACACGTGCAAGAAAGAGAGAGTCTACTATAGCAGTCCGAAGACTACAGTCAAGGAGACCGAAAATCTGAGTTGGAGAAGTGAAGGCTAAATTGCATAAAGCTGACTTGGTCTTAGAGAGGTGATTTTGGTCAAGGGTCTAGGTCATAGTCTTGGTATTCGTCAATTGGAATCTCTATAAGAAGAAGAATTGGAAGCCCTGGCTGATAACCTATATTCTGTGTCTCTTGTCTCTTTCTGATTTATGCGTTGGTAGATATTTGATGAAGAAGAATACTAATAACCTAGGTAAAAGAAGGTCCTAATCTAAGAAGTAAAAGCACTCACAAGCAGTTATCTCTCAAAGAAATCATCTAATACTCGATGCCCTAGATTTCTCAATTTGGTATCAGAGCTAAGGTGACTAAGTCAAGGAAGGGCATCTTATCAAGGGACACTCAAGGATCAAATCTCAAGGAAGGCATCAAAGCGAAGATCATCTTGAAGTGAAGAAGTCTACAAAGAAGTATTAAGATCATCATCAAGAAAAGAAGGCCAAACCCTACATCTACTCAGGAGTCAAGATAAAGTGTTTTTGTTAATTTTGGGCAACTAAGTCCAAACTCCATGTTGCACTGCTCATATGATGATGGTCATATTTTTGTTGGATTCCTCTTTCGGAGAGGTGCAAGATTGATCTAAATATCATCTTGTTTGGATGAGCAGAACATATATTTTGAATTTATTTTTCACACATGTGCAAGGTCGGCCAGATTTGTAATGTAGGCTCACAAGCCTAATAGATGTGTCACACACCCTCACTGATGGATATAAATTGGAGAGACTTGGAGGTCATTTGTGTTGAAAAGTGTAACTAGGTTGGTCTTCATGTTGACTATGTATTTATGTAAAGAAGAAGACAAAGATAATAAAATGAAATTTTGTTGTACTTGCTTCATGGGTTTCATGAGCAAGATTTATTATAGGTCTCTAGACTTCTTCTTGATGTCTAGTAGGGTTTGTCTTATGTTTATAAATGTAACCAAGAGTCATGTTTATGAAGTGTCTAGTTTGAAAATGTTCTCTAAGACCTTGTGGGAAAATAGCTGATAACAGCCCTCATGAAGTCACCCTTAACGCTGATGTATACAAGTCTTCACGTCGGCCTAAAATCTATGCTAAAAGTCGGCTTACATGTCAGAGGAATGGTCGGCCTAAAAGATAGTTTTGACACTATATAAATAGCATATGTTTGCGGCCATTTGGATAAGAAAATAGTGGATCTGTTCAAGTCAACATAAATGCAGATCAATCTGAATCAAGTTTGCGGATATGTTTGAAAGTGCATGCGGATTGATATATATATATATGCACCTACAGCATATACTTACCAGAAATCATACCTAAGAAGAAGGCTCTGCACTCTCTCAGTCTTGACCTGCTGCCCAGTGTGTCTGTATAAATTCAGTACCCAGATCTCCAACCCATACAAAATTGTAAGTTTGATGATAAATCAGTCAGTCGAAGACAACCATGAAACTCGCTGAAAGAAAGGACAAAAAAATGGGACTGTTGACAAACTTGTGCTTTTTTGGTAAAACTAATGAATCTGCCAAATATTGAGTTTTTCAAAAAATCACCTGATAGGCTGCAGCATCGTTTTAAAAGTGAGTTTGGCCCTCATTTTTCACTTTTTTACAAGCTGATTTCATCTGAAGGGTAGAGAAGCAATTTCAAAATTGAGATTATCGACAAACGCATATTTTTTGGAAAACCCTGTCAACCTACTACAGAGTCCAGACCGAGTTCTTCAAAAAAAACGCCTGACAGGCAGCCGCATTTTACAGTGAGTTTCATTTTTCACTTTTTTATAGCCAATGTTATCTTAAAGCAGGAGATAAGATAAAATAATTTTATAGGCTCCAAAGAATAGACCGTAGGTCAACAGGACTAGGATATACAGTCAGTGATAAACACCTGTAGAAGTGCACTAGGCTACTCTGAAAGCATTAAAAAAAATATGCTACAAAAAATACATGTAAAAGTATGTACACCATATCATAGATAAGAAAGAAGTAGCCCAAGGGGTTATTTCAACCATTTGTCACCAACATTGGGAATTTTGCTAGTTCTGTGTCAACAGGTGACTAGTTCAAATTCCCTGGGGTTAGGCACACTAGTATACGAACACAGGTTTACTGGGGATGCTGTCCATGAATGTGGAGAAGCATCCCTTTAGTTTACCCACAAGGTTTTCCTTGAAAAAAATAGACAAAAAAATATGGAAAAAAGCTCTACTAAATGTCAATTGGTCAAGATGATGATGTGGTAAGACAAGGAGATGAAGAAATAGACCACCGCTGAATCAACCACTGCGAGGTATCAACACACTGATGATGTTGTCTGGTGAAAAAACAGGGCTGAGAGGGCTTGGCTGGTTGACCCTGGGAGGAGTGTCAGCACCATGAGCAGAGACTCTCATAATTTCGAGGTCAAGGTGAAAAATCTCGTGATAGGGCCCTGATCCGGATGGGACCTATGGCAGATCTAACCTGGATGCAGGAAGTGGATCAGATGATCAGCATGCTGCTTGGCACCCTCAGGCTCTGAAGTACGATGGGAAAAAAGGGAAATAAACAGCCGAATTAGGTGGGGCCTAGAAAAAGCCCGTCGGGAAAGTTGACTTGTGTTATTGATTTTTTGTTGTAGGCTTGTACCACTGTTTGCCTAGCTTTTTAAAGTTGCTGTACAGTTTTTCCCATCATTTTTTAAACCCTTGCCCAGTCTGAATTATGCAATTATGATAAAAAATTGCTTTGTTTCTGTTTTAACAAAAAAGGAAATTATAAATATTGTCCACTCAGACAGATGGTAACATTAGAACGCATTATACTGTTTTGAATAATGATACTTTGTTTCTGTTTTATCACAAAAAAAAATATTGTCCACTCAGACAGATGGCAAAAATTAAACGCCTTAATATGCATTTAAGAATGATACCCTGGCTTCTAGCATCTCTGTAATAATGAAGGTTGTTGTATGTTTTCAGGCTAGTAATAGAAACAAACCTTTAAGAAGAGTGTTGGCCTGCGATTGAGCAAATTTATACTCATCCCCTGATACAACAGGCGCTACATCTGGAGGAGGCCACCATCTTGACAGAGAGATCGCCTCCTTCCGCCGTGCATACTGTTGCTGGTTCTTCTTCTTCTTCACCATCTCTCTCTCAGAACGAGATTCCCCACCAGTAGCCAATGGACTCGATAAATAATTAAAACCCTTGCTAAAATTAGAGGAGACCGCAAGACCTCGCTTGCTCACCAACACTTGTCTTCCGCCAAGGCTTCTATCCCTCCGCACGAAACCTCGCAGTTTCCCCGAGTTCGATCCCCAGCCGTCCCATCTAAACAATTTGTAAACAAGCACCACAAATACAGAGCAAATAAAAGAAATGGCCATGAATTCAAGAGACGAGCGGCGTACAGCGATGACGAGCCTGTGATCACTGTGAGAAGCCATGACGCTTGTGGGCAATTCAGAGAGGCGTTGAAAAGCTGATTGTGAGGCAGCTCGAGCATTTTCTACCCACTCCGCTGCTCTTCTCCTCATCTGTTTTATGTCAATTGTTACAATTAATTTATCATCTGTTGTGTTTGATGTCTTCTTGGGATCATAATAATAATTATGGTCGGAGTGGTGTCTTGGTCTTTTATGGCGTCTGGTTCCAGCTCTGACGATATGTGAATTTGAACTTCCATTGCAAGTGAGCACGACGTGTGAAGGGCGTTGAGCCGCCAAATGAAGGAGAGCGTTCATCTCATCTCATTTTATTTTGCCACCATCCTCCAAAGGGCAGAACGACTCCTCAACTGGAGGAGTGGGAAAAACAGAGAAACCAGAACCTCACAAACACGATATAAAAGGAATAATGCAAGATGAAGGTTTCGGCATTGTGCCCGCAAGGTGGTTTTTTATTCCTTGTGTTTGTCGTTATATTTCATAAATTCTTCGATTGTTGTCATTTGGTTTGCCATTTTATTCGGCCATTTTAATATTTCGCACTAAATTTAATTTCGCAAAAATAATGTGAGAATGAAAAATTAAATAAATAAATTATTATAGCTAAAATATTTTATTACATAGGATTCGACTGAAATTGAAAAATGACATATGAGCAATGAGCATAAATGTATATTAACTTTAAAAGAGATAAATATATGGATTTGCAAGTCAAAAATATATATTTTAAGAAAATATTATGTTTCAAAAAGTTTAATTCTCATTATAAATTTAAAATTAACATAATTTTTTATTAATTTTTATACAAAATAAATAATTTGGATTTGCAAGTCAAAAATATATATTTTAAGAAAATATTATGTTTCAAAAAGTTTAATTCTCGTGATAAATTTAAAATTAACATAAATTTTTATTAATTTTTATACAAAATAAGTAATTTAGATATTTAGTAATTATATAACTAATACATATAATGTATATAAAAATTTGAATTTACAATATCTTTTTTTAAATATATATTTATATTTATATATATCTGTAAATATAGATAAAAAAATTATTGGTGGGTTAATAAAATATGTGTTGTTAGTGCGGGAGCTTATCTAAAATTTCAGCATTTTTGGTTTTTACGAATTACATCATACTCAGTCTATACAAGTCAAAATATCAGTGGTCAAAAGCTAAACATTATAGATGTAAGGTGGTCATTTTGAAAATAACATTTTGGGTAAGGGCGCCTTTGACTAACTGTTTCAGAGACTCGACATACAAGTTATCCATAAGAGACTCGTATACAAAACTAGCAACAACAACCAAAGACATAACAACAAGTATGATACTATAATTGTAGAGCAAATGCAAACTATGTAGTAGTATGAAGACCAAAACTAGTCGAGAATGATAATAGGCGAACTAGGAGAGTCTGCAGCTTGAGAGTTGTTCTGAGGCATTCTAGGGTTGGTAGGAATGACATTGAGAGGCACAGCATTGATGACTGCCTCCTCATCATTTTGAGCATTAGAGTCAGTGTCTGAATCAGAGACTATAAAGTGTTCCACACCGGTTAACCTGACGACAATATCATCGAGGTTATATATGATATGCCACAATATGTGTGTTTATCTCCTCATGTCTTGCAAAGAGCATGTAGTTTTCCACTTGCTTATCTCATATTACCATGTTGAGCGGTGTCTCCATATGGCAATGATGAGCAATGGAGTGTAAAAAGTGAATTCTTCTTCTTCTGAATTTACTAGGATCTCGTACTTATTTCACAGTACTCCAGTTATCTCTGAATCAAAGAAGTATTTATTGTCTCTGAATTCCTTTGCTTCTAGATTAAGAATTTATTTCCTGACTTCAAGGGGGGCAGCGTCGAAAAAAATGGCCAAAGATTCCCACATGAAAAGTTGCTTATGCCTTGAGAAAGACGTAGTCGATGCACCACCCTGTTGAATTGGTAGTCTTCATCTAGGAGACATGGTGTGCTTGCAATGCAAACAATTGCCAATAAAAAACCTACAAGGAAAAACACTTCCCAATTGTGGTACCTATATGAGAGTGTACTGACTCACACATGAACTAAGAGACTTGGAACGTGACTAGAACGTAGAAATTCATAGTAAGGAAGGTATAAATTAAAATCCCCAGAACCCTGATGAGGAAGATAGGTAACACTTGTGATCCTATCAGCCAAACCAGTTTCAAAACTAGATAGAAAAAAAACCAGAATACCACACCCCACATACAAGAACTGGACAGTTAAACGACACTCCTGATGGTTCATACTCTTGCAAAGAGGTCGATGATAAGACCACCACAAGTTCGAAGAATAACCCAGCCCTCGTGTTATGTAAGAACAACACAAAAAACATTAATGAAGAACCCAAATCCAGAAGACTATGTTAAAAGAAACTCAACGACAAGAGAAGATAACACTAAAGGAATGTAAAAAGCAAAGACTGTGGATGCCAAAACCCTAACATGAACGATGTAAGAATCAAGAAAAGACCCCGCTTGAGCTGGAGGGATGACTCCTGTGGTCAAAAGGGACGTTCTCCAGTTTTAACCATACATACATAATTTTGCCACCCTACTAACGTTCGAGGGTATATATAAACCATTGCATGAATGGTGAACCTAGTACAGTAGAAAGAGATTAAACCATGAAGCCTGCAAAATTTTATCCAAGTGCCACGGTAGAACCTGAGCTTAACAAACTTGAGACAATACCGCATGATGAAGTCATTAATGAACGTAAAGCCTTTGTTAGAGTGATCAAACCAGGTAACCAATCTGCCATTGTAGAGGCTCTCCATATCTAGGCCAATAGAAGGAAAAATCTCGCTTGAGATACAGAGACATAAGATTTCCTTGCTCTAAGGTTGAGGGCATTTAATCACCCTTCCCCTTTCCCTATGATGTTGCATACAAGCCCTTGGTTGCGCCACGCACAAAACATGCAAGGGGACCAATTTCCAAACTCTAGGATCGCCAAAACCAGACTTGTTTCCATATCACGCGCATATTACCATTTTTTGTGTTTGTGACGCCGGAATGTATGAAGCATACTTGAATCTGTTTACTTTGTTTGCCATAAAGGGTATACTGGGAAGACACCCTCATCGGGGTTTGGTGTTAGACTTATCATGCTCCACTATTTGTATGGCCCCTTGGAAGTCACTTCTTTGTTCCAACTTCGTCCAAGGCTCATCGATGTACACGTAGTTTTGTTTGCTTCCCGAGTTCGCTAATTGATATGCCACCTTATTCCCTTCCCTCTTCATATGTATGGGAATTATATTAAAATCAAAATTTGTTAGAAGGTCGCTTATATTCGTGACCATATCCTTTAAGTGCCAATTGTGTATTGCTATATCTGATGGGTGACCAAGCAGTAGTTCCCTTATACATGTGATGGGCAACAGGGAATCTCCATGGATCTGTATCAATCTATAACCTTTCCACTTTGCAATTTGAAGACCCCACTCAAGAGCCATAATTTTTGCCATATTGTTTGTGGCCAAACCATAAGAATAAGAGAAACCATGCAATGGATTTGAATTTGCGTCTCTAAAAATTCCTCCATAACTTGCTTTTCCCCGTTGCTTTTTGCTACACCGTCAAAACTTAAGGCAACGAAAGCTTGAGGGGTGGGATAAATGATGTCAAGCCAATTAATTTGCTTCCATTAGACGTAGTGTGATTTGTAACTCCTCTGATATTTTGAATGTTTAAGTTTTTTAAAATAATTGTCTCTTCCATATTAGGTTTGAAATCTACCATTGATGGAGGGGACACCATGATTATTTCCCTAATATTTTTAAGAATAATATCTTGAATGATCTGCAATGTCCTTTGCTTACCTTCAAACATTCTAAGATTTCTAACTTTCCACATATTTCAAAGTGTGAAGCCAAGTGCTAACCGCCTTGATTTGGAGATCATGGGGTGTTTGATCTTTCTCTTAAACCATTCTTTGAGCTAGGATTTATTTGATGAGGAGAAAGACATAGACCACCATTTGATTTAAAATGAAGAGTCATAGATCCTACACAAAAGGACATGAAAAAAAAAGGTGATGCATTGTCTCTTCCTCTTGCGAGCAAAAGACATGTATAGACAGTCTTGCGAAACCTTTGGATCAAAATTTCTTCCATCCCATGTGAGCAATCGTCCCCAAGCGATCAACCATAATAAGGTCGAAACTTTTGTCCAGTCACAATCCTTCAATATATAATTCCACAGCATAAGCTTTATTTGTGATTGAATGTTTGTTAGCATGAAATAAGATTATTTTAATGTTAATGTGCTCGAATATTGCATTCCCCGTCGTAGTATGTCTTGCTTCTTTGATCTACGAATTAGTATATTTTGTAAAATCGAATGGAACTATGTCCATTTTTTCTCCCCTATACAAATATTAGTGGTAAATTCCTAATCATTTTTGGACTTCCATTAATGCCAAAGTTGATCCCTCTTTGTTCCTTTCCAAAAGTGTGTCACCTTATAACCCCCTTGAGCTTCAAAGAGCTTCATTATTGGTTGTAGGTCCTTGTTTTCTTGTAATCTAGGAAATTGATTCCATGAGTCCTCCCAAAAATAAGACGTAGTTCCTTTTATGATCTCCGAAAATGCATGTTATTGAACTAATTCTTTTTTCTGGAAGGCCCAATTTCAAATCCATGATCCTCAGATGATGCCTTCAAAACACAACCCTTAAGCTGGGGTGGAGAGAGATTGTTATTTTCAAGACCAAATGTATTTCCATAGTTGTGAGGCTCCTTGAACCCACAACCACCACAATTTCATAGCATACACTTTATTAATAAGGATAGGATCTCGTAGACCTAATCCTCCCTGTAGCTTCAGATTTGATAGCTTATGCCATCCCACTAGTGCCCATTTTCACTTGTTTGCAGAACCCTTCCATAAGAAATTTATCCAAATTGATTTCAATTGGTTTGACATAGAAATTGGAATTAGGATTACAGAAAGTTGGTAGTTGGCTATAGCTTGGAGTATTGCTCTCGTAAGGACTAGGTGACTTGGAAAGTTCTATGACTAGAATGCCCAATTGTTGACTTTACGTCTTGTTTTTTCTAGAAGAGCTTCCCATGTGGAAATTATTTTATAAAAGATTACAAAAGGGACACCTAAATATTTAGAGGGTAGTCCACCTCTGATATAGCCTGTCAATTTTCCTAAACGCATTTGAACCAACTCTGGGTAGTTAAAACAAAATATTTTTGTTTTATCTTTATTTAATTCCATGTCTGATGCCTCCATACTGTGAAAATTCCAAGGTCTAGATTTGGAATCCCTACTGCAACAAGTTGAACTACTTCTCCTACTTGCAAATCTGATTTAACAAGTTACTTAAAGATTACTTCTTAAAATATCAAAGTAGTTACTGAAGCAACCTTCACCCATTAAAATATTTTTGAAAACAAAAATCTGAGCGAGAAAAATAACACGCACACAGGACATCGTTGTTTATGGACAAACGTCACCAGAAAAATCCAATGTGGGAAAATCGGTGCAGCATATCTGAGGGTTTTATTTATAAAGAAGAAATTAAACTGGATACAACTCTAATTGTCTCACCAGACAAATCAGTTACAGAGAATACTGAGAGAGAGAGAAATCAATGAGTATAACTCACTCTGCAAGTCCCGGTTGATCTGGTAGTTGAACTGATGAAACCCCAGCTCCCTCTGCACTATAACTACGTAGGCCTGCGTGGGGTCAAATCTAGAACTAGGTCACCCCTTCTGCGTGATCTTTCAGCCCTTTCAAAAAATCGATCCAGCCCTCTCGGCTCAGATCTAGATTTCCCCATCTGAAATCAGACTTTTTGCTGAAGAACTATGTTGCCTCTGCGTAGCCCTGCGTCACCCCTTATGGGTGCTGCATCACTCACTTTGGGCTATGTGAATCCTCCTCTTCGTCTTCCTCTTCCTCTTTGTTGTCGATCCTTGGTTCAAAGAAGATCCTCCTACCAAAATTATCTCTGCCCCTCAACTGCGCTGAAGAATCACTTAGATTGAAGTTTTCGTCCGAGAACTACTCCATCATAAAATTTGATCACTTGATCCTTTCGGTGTGTCTTACAAATGGCCCTCAAGTCTTCCTTTATAGTTTTCTCGTTGAGACTTCAACGAACAATATTAGATCTCCAATCAACGGCTAAGATTATATTAGACTTGATCTGCTTTTTCTAGAAGTTTCACCCACAATTTACATTAATACTCATTAATTATTTTAATTTCTTAAGTTAAACTTAGGGTCCTTGTTAAAAACGATTATTTTTTCTTATAAAAATGTTTCTGGGTGGAATTTCCCATAAAAAATTATGGGTTATCTGTAGTGCACGTGTCTAAGCCTCTCCACAAATTTTGAGACTTGGAGCATATCTGATGCTACCACAAATCAACACATACAAATTTGTAAAAGTATGTCTATTCTTTTAAACTCTTTGGTGGTAGGGAGCCCAAATAGTATAACATCATCCACGAACTTTAGATGATTGATCGGAAGGTCAACACCTTACAGTCGAAGCCCATATATGAAACATCTCTCACTAGCTTTCTAAAACAGTTGGCTAAGTCCTTCCATTGCTAGAATGAAAAGGAAGGGTGACAAGGGATCCCCTTGACGATTTGAATGTTTGCAAAGGTGATCCATTAACCAATATAGAGAAAGAGATTGTCGAAATTAGAGAAAATACCCAAGCTAACCAGTGTTGAGAAAATCCATAGGTGTTTAAAATTGGAACAGATATGTCCAACTTATTCAATCGTATGCTTTGGATAGATCCAATTTAATAAGCATACCTGGTCGTTTAGATGACCTCAAATAATGTATAATTTCCTGCACCATTATGACTCCATCGGAGATCTATCTTCCTTCTACAAAGCTAGATTGAGTTAGAGAGATGAGGGTAGGAAGAAAAGGTCTCAAACGATTTTCAAGGATCGAAGAGATGATTTTGTAGAGAACATTATAAAGAGAAATAAGTCGAAAACCTTCTGGTTTCTCAAAATGGGTGACCTTGGGGAATAAAGGAATAAATTTTTTATTAAGGGATGGGTGTAAAGGGTTACTCATCCTGGATTCCTCCACTAGTTCCCAATTTTCCTTTCCCAAGAAAACTCAACACTTTTGAAAGAAATCTGTTGTGAAACCATCGAGGCGAGGAGCTTTGTTCATTGGCATACTCATCACTGTTGTCTCAACTTCAGCTAGTGTGACAGGGCTCAATAACACTATATTTTGAGCTTGGTTAATCTTCCTTGGGATAGGTTGAAGCACTGCTTCTGTAGCTGGTGTTTTATCCCTTTTTTTCTCTGTTAATAAATTTTGAAAATGATGAACCAATTATTTTTCTATTTCCTAGTGCTTGAGTTTCCTTTCCCTGTCTTAACCTGTTAGAGAAAAAATTATATTGTGATGTCACCTTTGAAGCATAGCATTATGGAAAAACTTAGAGTTTCTCTCCTCTTCCTTTGGCCATCGTACATGGGACTTTTATTTCTACAGTGTCTCTTCTTGTTGTCTTCTACTTTCTAAATTTTGTAAGGACTCTGCTTCTACAACAGTTAGCATCTCAGACCAACCTTCAAGGATTATTTGTTGTTGGATGCTAGACATTTTTATACCCAATTCCTTTTTCTCCTTGAATATATTATTGAAGACCTGTTTATTCCAACATTTGATCTTTTGTTTTAGAGCCCTTAATTTAGCTAAAATGTATTCATTTTATTAACACCTTGATATTTGATTTCCATCCATCATTTTCGAAGTGATTCCATAAAGGTAGTGTCGTGGAACCAAAATCTCTCAAATCAAAAGGGTCGATTTGGAAAAGATTCTTTCAAGTCAATTTCTGGTCTAATGGGCCAATGATCGAAGCCCATACAAGGCAGAATTGTAGTTTCAACATATATATCTTTATGTAATATTTCCTCAGACAGTAGAAAATCATCTAATTGACAAGAAATTTGTTTTGTACCCCCTCTATGATTGTTCCAAGTATAAATATCATTGTTTGTGTAAATATCTACAAGGTGAAGGTTTTTTATACAGTCGTTGAAATCCATTGAGGTCTAACCTAGTCGACGCGCAACTCCTTTTTTTTCTTGGAACATTATGCTGATGTTAAAATCACCTCCCACCACCCACAAGGAGTTTCATATTATATTTTTAATATCATAATTGTTGCAAAAAAATCGGTTTATCTTTCATGCTTGTTGGCCCATAGATTTTCGAAAAGAATACATTGTTTTTTTTTTCCTACATAGAAAAATATTCTTGTGAGTGTTATATTTGTAGCCCACCATTATTTAACTACTATTTGAATGAGGTTCCACCATATAGCTAAACCTCATGCATTTCCTTTTGCCTCTATAGACATCATCTCACAGCCTTTCCAGCACGAGCGTGCAAATTTGGACATTTTATCTCTTGTTAACTTAGTTTCTTGTAAAATGATAATAGCTGGGTTTTCTTTACTAATTTCATCCATAAGATGACATTGTTTCCCTCTACTATTAAGCCCTCTAACATTCCATGACAATATCTTCATATTGAAATGTTAGGTAAGATAGATGGGATATCCATCGAAATAGATAATTAATCTCAACTTACCAGAGTTGGACGGTTGTTTTGCCTAGCTTCCTTCTTCTATTTGTTAGCTTTTTCTTCGATTCTATATTTAGTATTTCTTTCCCTTTTTCCTTAAGGTATGAAATGTTTGAGAAATTTTTCCATTTAATAGGTCGCACCACTTTGTTTTCCAATGGAGGTAAGCATTTACATACAATTCTCTATTCTTTAAACTTAAATCTCCCAAATCTTTATGGGCCCAGTCATTTACCAAGGAAACTAGCAATTTCTCCTTTTCTGAAAGATCAACTTCTTTATGATTCAACAATGGAGCTACCTCATCAAAACATGGCAGTGAGTTAAAATCAAAGCATACTAGAATAGTCTCTTCCTCCTCTATTTTACGTTTCAACCCATTGTGATATTGAGATGATTTTGGTTGGAGGGTTTCCATTTAAGTATCCTCCCCGCTTTGTATGTCTCCATCCATTTCATCTAAGGCAGAGAAATGGTTTTTCTCCTCTACTATCCTTGGAGTATTAAAGGGTATTTTTTTATTATTTTGTCTTCTAGATTGTACTCTGGTGAAACCATCAATTGAAGCTAGACCTATTACAGTTTGTTCCTTTCTTCTCCGAGGGCATTCCTGGATAAGGTGACCATGTTCATGGCAGAGATGACATCTACATGGAACATGTTCATGGCAGAGATGACATCTAAATGGAACATGTTCATAATCCAGAGGTTGTTTCCAGACTTCTCACTTAAAATTGAGCTCAATAAAGTTTGGTAAGGGTTGAAATATGTTAATATAGACAAATAACCGAGCATATGACATATTTTTCCCCTCCTAGTTATCTCTGAGAGCTTTATAAAACACCTTAATGCTTGTCCAATTCCATCAAGGATTTCAGGTTTCCAAATGTCCACTGGTAGGGAATATAGTCTAACCCAAACTAGCGCTTCAGTGAATACTTCTTTATCAGGATTGAAGCAGGCCTCCCAGTGCCTTATGTAAAGACCCTTATTACTGTAAAAATACGAACTGCCCTTAAAGATCATGCCTTTGTCTTTGAGGTTGGAGAATATGACTGTAAAAAACCCTTTTGGTCCTAATCTCAAATTGATTTCTCCTTTTGGTTGCTAAGTTTTTTGTATCCATCGTTCTAGATCCTTTTCTGTTGGCCATATTCCTATGATTTTGCATATGAAAGCATGATCTCTCATGCAATTTTTGTGGTCATCCAAAAAAAATTTCTGGAATAACGAATCTGGGGTTTTGTGGGGATTTGGGGATACATTTTCCCTTTAGACCCTTTTGCCACTGGTCCTCTAGGATCAGTAACTGGGTTTATTCTACCCAGTTTCCTTCAGAAATAAATTTCATCCCATTGTGGATAAACTTACCGCTTATTATATTACAGAAGGAGTAGTTTCCCCCTCCCACCGTAGAATACATTTTGCAAAATCAAGACTAGTATTTTGTGGGATGAACACCAAGTATTCTTACCGTATGTGAAGCACCGCCTATGAAACAACGATATGGTTCAGTCATTCAAATCTTCATCGCCTTCACCGCCTTCATTCAATAGTCTCAAAATTGAATGTACAATATCTAAAACATGTATTGGTTAATAATAATTTAGTATCATTTTGTAATTTTTTTTAATATTAATTATAATTATAATTTATATAAATTTAATATACTATAATATTTAATTTTTGGTTTATATTTTATGGAAAGGAGTTGAGGATGGAATCCACTTCCACATAATTATAACTATCCCAAGGGGCGTTCAAGCTCCACACAATCTTGGTGATAAGCATTCCATTATGGGTGGATCGTTCTTCTTCCATCCAAACAAGCTTTTGGGCCTAGGCTCTCTCTCTCTCTCTCTCTCTCTCTCTCTATATATATATATATATATATATATATATATTACAGTAATGGCATTTACATAATGTTGTCCATAAGGATTGTATTTGTAAGTTGATAGCTTTACCATACAGGTATTATTTGTCCATGATTTTTAAAAGAAAAATTTCAAATTCATAGTCTGAAGGTTAGAAAAAGATTGCAGAAAGCACAAACGTACAATATTTTTAGAAATGGAATTCCCTGTAAATATGAGAAAAATATGTCCAGTTAAACGCATCCATATCAAGAGTGATTTCCCAAAGAATATGGCTTAAATTTAGGACATCGACATATGATTTTTTTTTTTCCCATTCTATCACGAGCTTTAAATCTCCCATGGCATGCCTTTTTTTATACCAAGATGTCAAGCTATATACAAGAGTGTCTAAAGACCTGTAAATTTAGCCTTTTTTGGGGGGGCAATGACTAGGAGCATATCTGAGGAGGTAATGGTTGTTTTGATTTAAATACAATACCGCTCTAACACCACATTTTTGGGGATCTCCTTGGCTAGAGCCATCGAAGAAACCACATGGAGTATGTTTATCCAGTTCTGGCATAATTGAAACCCAATTCTTCCTCCTCTTAGGCTCAATTCATAATTCCTTGACCTGTTTTTCAATAGTCCACATGTCACTTTAGGTTGGATGAATTTGTCATGAAACATGGCTTGATTGCAAGCCCACCAAATGTTATTTACAAATATAACAGGGAAAGCCTAGAAATTTTGCATAGAGTGATTTTCCACCCAATCCTAAGTACAATCTTCTAAGGAGGATTTATTTCATTGCGCTTACATGGAGAAAATTTCAAATATAATATACTTCAAGTCTTATGTGCATAAGGACAAGAGATAAAAATGTGTGATATGGACTCCGCCTGCGCGTGACATAAGGTGCAATGATTAGGCCCACACCATCATTTTTTTATTAGATTATCCCATGTCAATAATTTGTTGGACAAAGCCAACTAAAAAGATATTTTACACTTCAGAGGACCGCTATCTTTCCATATGTATTGCCACCGCCACCTATGAGGTTATTCAGGAGCATTTTCAAGGAAAGCCTTATAACCCAGTGTGGTTGTGTATTCCCTAGAAGTGGGATTTTTTGAACAAATTAAACGATATAGGTCATCTTCAACTAGAAAAATGAGGGAGGAAACTAAAATACTCACATAATCATTCCATTTTGTAGCTTCTGACTCAAGGAGAGTCATATCTTCCACCAATTTCCAAGCTTGTCTTCCTAATGGAATATCAGATTGAGACTTCGTGTTGGCTAAAATAGTTATCCTTGCAACTCTCAACAAATGAATGTGATTTTGGGATAGTTTGAACATCTCACCAGCCCCAACCCAAGAATTCTTTCCTACATGCACATAATAACCATTGCCAATCCACCATACCACCCAATCTCCAACAAAAGGAAAGGATTCAATATGGGATCTCCATACAATGGAAAAAAAATTACAAGATTTGTTCGGATCAAGATACCATTCCAACATGGATTTATTCCTTAAACACTTGGACTGTAGGTACCAACCCCAAAAGGAGGTGTTTTTTATGAAATAACAAAGACTACGAGCAACCAGGGATTGGTTAAAGATATATATATTATTGAGGCCCCAACCCCCTAAAGATTTAGGTTTGGCTACAGTGGCTCGGGACACAAGAGGAATCCCATTTGAGTAAGCCTTACCCCTCCATAGAAACCTAAAACTAAGCTTTCTAATGTTATTGAGTATTCCTTTGGGGACCACAGGAATCGATGTCCAATATATTAGAATGCTTTCAAGGAATTATTTAACCAATACTAGATTCTTACCTTTGGATAGAAGTCGATTCATCCATACAATAATGTGCTTTTCCACCTTTTGGTAGAGCCAAAGCCAGTTTTCATATCTATAATCATTATCTTTTAACATAAATCCTAAGTACTTGACATCTTCATCAATGGTTTTGGACTAAATTGGAAGATATTGTGAATGCAAGTGGAAGAGACTCTTGATATATTGTGAAGGATCATATAGGATTTTAAAAAATTAATGGTCATTCCTATAATCAGGGTGAACCGATCTAGAATGTGCTTTAGAGCCTGAAAATATAAACAATTGCTTGAAATAAAAAGGAAAATGTCATCCACAAAAAGGAGATGGGATATGGCGACAATAATAGAGATGTTGGCCTCTTTTATCTCTCCTTTATTAATGGAATCTATGTAATTCTGCTGAGATATTTCGCGAGCAAAAGAAAGAGGAGGGGTGGGAGAGGACATTCCTACCTGAGTCCTTTGGAGGCATTGAAAAATGGGGATGGATGACCATTTATCATAATCACAAATTTTTTTGATTGAATACATCCCATGATCCAATTAATCATCCTAAGATTCACTCCAAGTTGAATCAACACAAGCCTTATGAACATCCAATTAACTCAGTCATATGCTTTGGAGAGGTCTATCTTAATGGATATTGCACTAAAGTTCTTAGTCTTCATATAATAAAGAGTCTATTGGGGTAATGTAACCACATCATGAAATTTTCTATTTTGAAGAAACCCAAATTGCTCTTCTGAGATAATTTCACTGATAATTGGCTTTAAATGATTGGAAATGATTTTAGTAATTAATTTATAGACCATATTACATCATGATATGGAGAAAATGTCATTGAATGATTTGACATTCTGAACTTTTGGAATTAGTGGAATTCAGAGTCCCCAAAACCCTACCCGATGTTTGGGATTCTCGAATGACCTTAAGAAGATCCTCTTTAATGTGATCGTAGAACCTGAAGAAAAAGTCGACCTTCAGTCCATCCAGGTCGAGACACTTCCCTTTTTGCATGCTTATGTTTGCGGACATAGTTAACCCTCTGAAATATCAAAATATGAAGATTCATTAATTTCCTCTGAGATGACACGAGGAAATAAGGATAATGTCTCTAGCATTTCCTGGATAGGACAACCATCAAGTTGGGAGAAGGTAGATTTTAAATGACATGTTCTGATCCTTGCAATGTCCTAGAAAGAAAAGAAAGGGGATCCATTATGATCCTTGATGGACCATATTATATTTATTTATTTTCTCATGTTTGCATAATTGTGAAAAAAACGTTGTATTATTATCTCCCTCCTTAATCCATATTGCCTGACTTCTTAAGCACCAAGTTTGCTCTTCTTTGGCAAGAAGCTCCCTCTTTCTACATTCCAAGTTCTATAAATTTTCAATGACATTTGTGTTGAATTTTGGTAGTGGCAGATGATATTCTTCAATTTCATTAGC
The DNA here is from genome assembly GCA_034641835.2 of Pinus albicaulis. NCBI lineage: Eukaryota > Viridiplantae > Streptophyta > Pinopsida > Pinales > Pinaceae > Pinus > Pinus albicaulis. The sequence continues at coordinate 23,654,314 of CM076581.1, read as the reverse complement.
CCATAAAATTAAAAGATAATGAAAATGCGAATTTGAATTCAAGTCATCTCCAAATAAAAGTGGGAAAAGTTTAGATTTTAAATTCAAACTTTTGCCTCCATAAGTCAAGTCGTCCCTAGCTAAGAGTCACACCTATTTGGTCTCCTCCAACCACTATAAATATATATTCAACCTTCGTCACTTGGAGCAAATTCGAATCACTTACAAGAAGCATCAAATCTTATGTTCACACGTGCGAAGGAGTCTAGGAAAGAAGTGGAGTTATTCCGAGGAAGAAGTTTTGGGCAGCAGACCAAGTCTCCAGGCAACAAACTGAGGTTTTTGGGAAGTAGTAGCAGGCCAAAATCTGGCATTTTTCTGGGAAATTGACCGCAGGTTGACTGAGGCTATTTTTTGGGGCATTTTAACTAGGTTTTACCTGTGCTAGTTTGTTGGTCTTGTTTGGCCTAATTTGTTGAATTGAACAGTTTCTCCCAAGAAAAGGTTGTTGGGTTTTCCCTAGTTAGGATTTTCCCACGGTAAAATTTTGTGTCTCTTGTGTTTGGTTGTCTCTTCATGATCCTACTGTCATTATTTTTTTACTGTTGATATTTTCTATGTATAATTGTATAATGACGAATGTGACACAATAAGGATTAATTAACAAATCATTGAAAATTAATTATGTAAGTAGAATATCATGAAAAATCAACATGGTATCAGAGGAAGGTTAAAGAGCAACCATGAAAGAGACTTGAAGAATCCAGATTTAGGAAATTATCTTCATAATCTAAAGCTCTCAAGTCATAGTAGAATGACTTGTTGACATCAACATTTGCATGGAAGCCAAATCTAGTAGCTCATATATTGGTCGACGCCGAGTTTAAAAGAGTTATATTGAAATAATCCTAAGATTATGCGAGTTCTGGCTTGATATGAGACTGAATAGGAGTACAAATATCTGGTTGAGTTCACTATAGGATAAGCTAATGCTACCAAAAGAAGGTCGAGGGTATTTTTTTAAGACGAGGTGATGATTATAGTAAATTAGCGTTATTCTGAGGTTTGGTCGTAGCCCTAGGAGAGGGCGAGGTCCTTAGTGACCAACCCAGGTAGATTGAAAGGCCTCGAGAATAAAACAGATCAGGATAAGGAAGGCTAAAGGCTGGATAAAGGGTGAAAAAGAGGCAAGGCCACATGCATCCCTAGCCCTAGGTTTAGCGTTGCAGGAAGAAGACTCGAATTTGAGAAGGCCTAAAAGCCTAAGTTTGAGTTGCAGATGGTCAAAAGGCCTCGGGGGCTACCTTGGCAGGACCGAAAGGCCTTAGCGCGACAATAATGGAGGCCGAGAAGCATTAGAAGGTGCCCAGGAAGTGTGAAGTTACCTCGGGCATGTGGAAAAGCCAACAAGGTCATTGCTTAGTGTTAATTCCTGAAATATAGTTGATAAAAGAGGTTTATTGATCCAGAATTATGCAGGAATGCAAAAAAATATAGACATAAACATAAACAGAGAGATGTAGTAGAAATACATACTCATTTCATTAATATCAAAGAACTGAAAGATGCTTACATACAAAATAGAAATAAACTAGCTCGGGCAATGGTAGCTTATCTCTAAGAAGATATGTGGTGGCTACATGCCTTTGAATTGTGTTACAATGAAAATCAAGGGAATTCTATTATTGAACAACAAAAGGAAACCCTAAAAAATGAAAACCCTAACCCTATGAGATGGAACACCAAGAGTTTGTGGGCCCTGTTGGGGTTAGTTGGGCAGGCAACTTACTGGGGTTGTAACTTGGTCATATGATCTCCATTTGGCATGTACGATACCTCACTATAAAGATATCTCTAAGTACTACAGGATTTGGGGCAGACCCATATCCCTTTCTAAAGGGCTATGGGCCTGTTGCGAACCTCAAAAAACACTATTTAGGGGGTCAAAACAACTTTGGAAGTTTATGACCCGAAAAACTACTAAAAAAATAAATGTTGCTATAATCAAGGAAATTGATGAAACCGAATAGTGTTCTAGGTTGAATAGGTGGGTGATCAATGATATCCACCTGGATCAGTCCTCCCCCCTTAGGAAGCAATGTTCCCCATAATGTGCAGAGCCTCCATGAGGTGAGAAAATTTATGTTGAACCTGGTCCCTGGTGAGCCACTTGCCCTGGTGAAGGATTTGACCTGCTTTGAAAACTCGATATAGTCGGATCCTCTGGTGGCGAGTGTTCCTAATATGTGTGTCCATGATATTATTAGTTGTGGCTTTTTTGATACAACTTGGGTTGAGCTCCATTTGTGTCATCTACTCAACAACGTTGGATGTGTCCAACAATGGGGGGAAGTATGGTCGCAACCTGTCCACATTGAATTTTGGGTGCAGCCAAGGAACAGTGGAATGTTGAGCTCGAAAGTGTTGTCCCCTATAGCCTTAGTGATGGTGTAAGGCCCATATCGAAGTAGTTGAACCTTGCAATGGGGCCCAGTGAGGCGCTCCTTTTGCAAATGTAACCAAACTTTGTGGCCCACCTGGAACTTGTGTGGCACCCGATGTTGATCATGACGTTGCTTGCATTTAGCATTTGATTTGTCTAATATGTCATGGACCTACTGGAAGATTTGTTGAATGCACTTGTCAGCCTAATTTATGAATTTGAATTAGAGAATTTGTTTTAATTATCAATCCGTGTTGGTAAACTTAGAATCACACCAAGGTATATGGATCTTAGATTAAGCTAGTGTGGAAAGTAGGTTTTTAGATGAAGATAATGGAAATGCATATTACAATTATAAAAAAATATTGAAAAGCATATAAATTCTAATCTATAAACATGAACAAGTGAATGATTGAAACATAGTCAACAAGGAAGAGGCACTTGACTTAGAGATCCCAGTTGTCCTTCCTATTGATTTATTTTTCAACAAAACCGAGTGCACAATAAATCATAACACTTGTTTTAAGAAAACAATTGATTTAAGAAAGCAAGAAATGGTAAATGCATAGATAGAAATTTCAGTTCAATTCTTAGTTCACAAGAAGAGGCCCCAACTTGGAGACCTAGTTTGTCCTTCCTTATCCAAACTAGTCACTGAAATGAGATCACTTCCAAAATCTGAATGGTCATGACATACTAACAAGTTTATACAGAAAATATTCACAATAAATTATAATGGAAATATACATAAAACTAAAATACTACTTATTCACAATTATGCACATCAATGAACAAAATAATGTACTTAGCTAGAATGGGGGCCATCCACCTTTGCTTGGTACACTTTTAAAACAATCAGATACAACAATTCAAATCCCACAACGTTGAAACATAAGAAATATAGAGCAAGTCTTCAAATGTATTACGAAAGAGAGTAATCACAATGATAATAATAGTGTGTTCATAGTTGTGCTTAAATAGGCTAAAAGTATAACAAAATCAACTATAATGGATGTAACAACTAGAAAGAGCCCTATTCCATTTATTAGGGTCAAACTCACTCTTTTTTTGTACAAAATTTGGAAAAATTCCACAAAATCACAAAACTGCCTCTAAATCAGGGGATTTTTTGAGTGACTGGTCAAGTTTGACCAGCTTTGATCAGGCCTATTCTTACTCATTTGGAGTGTGCCAATAGGAGTATATCCATGCTTGGTTCTTGTACTTCTCAAATCTATATTTATTTTTCGCCCAAGTTTCCTACACATATGACTTCAATGGAGCCATTACGAGAAATTATGTTTCTGCCAAAAACAAATTTTAATACCCAATTTTTATTAAAATTTCCAAAAATTAAAAGACATAATTATTTTACCTTAAAGTGAAAAAAGAGGCAAAAATGTGACAAATATTATCATGATATGATGGCAAGGGATGATAGAAAGGTGGAATATGCATGGTGAAAAAGGGTCAAAATTGAGGGTCAACATCTCCCCCTTGTTGATCCACAAGCATGTCCTCATGCTTGTCTTTGTCTCTTGGATATCTTGCCTTTGGATGTTGATCTCCTTATTGTTCTGCCGGTGGATCTATCCCCTGATGTAAAAGCTTCTAACTGATCTTCTTGCAAAACTATATCAATGCCTTCTTGTCCTTTTTCTTCACCCTTGTATATTTCACTCTTTACCTTTTGTTTCTCATATTTGTACTGCGAGTGTTTCTTCTCTTTTAACCACATGTATGCTTGTTTTTAAATGAGGATGTTATGTGTTTCTAGTTTCTTCATTTTCTTCTTCGACCTCTTATTTTCTTTTAAAAGCTTGTTATTTTTCTCTTTTTCCATTTCATTTTCCTTCTTTAGATGTGTTTCCATGATTTCATTTACCTGGAGCTTTGTGTTTAATTCTTTCATCTTCTTGGCATGTTCCTCGTCATGAATATCTTCGAAAACCCCTTTCATCTTCTTTGCATTTTCTTCTATGTGAGTCTCTGATGGTTCACCATGAACCTCTTTAGAAACTCCTTTGATCTTCATTGATATGAATAAGATGATGATCCACAAATCCAAGAATCTTCAAAATCAGAATCTTTTTCTAGCTCTCTAATATTTTATTTGGCTTCCCTTTCTAGCTCTTCAATGATCTCATGATGTGATTGTTGAGGTGTAGTAAGAGGCATTTCTTCTAGGATTTCTACATCAATGTATTTGTCTCCCTTATAAGGCTCTTCTATCACCTTCTTCCTTGAATTATTTGGGTAAGATACAAAAGGTCTCTCCCTTTCAATGGTTATGCCCTCTTGCTTATTTTTGGATCTAGTTCTTGGATATAATGGTGATTGCATAACATCTCTAGAAAGATGCAATTGCTCAAGTGCTTCCTTGTTTCCAATTGGTTATTCCTCCCTTTGAAATTCTACAAAATGATTTTTATCCAATAAGTTTTCCCATGTCTATCCCATGTTTCTCAAGTGATATTCAAAAATGATTTTTGTTAATCCTTGATGAAAGTAGCTAGTTTCTTTGCTTCTAGTTTTGCTTTTCACTCCTTCAACCATTTTCACTAAATTTCTAGAAAAAGAATAAGGGAGGTTTAATTTAAAATCACCTTTGATATGTTGGAGGAATTTGATATGATACAGATGTATTATGCTATGCCTCCCATCACAAGTGAAGTATTTTTGAATAATAAGAACTAGTTGTGCCCATGGTTCTCTCAACCATTCTCTTGGAATCCCTTTGGTTTTGCCAAATTTTCCTTTCCTTTCCTTTTCTTTTCTTTTCTAAAAAGTAGTTCCATCCCTTCTCTTTAAAATGTTTCCCTTTATAATGTTTTTTCCCTATTATTGATAGATTTGTGGCTTGAGAAAGGTACGCTAGTGTGATTGGAATACGAATGCCTCCTACCATGGTTTTCTCATTATCACAGTTAGACACAAACATCTCTATCACTTTTGCATTATGCCCATTAAATTTCCTAAGAAAATCTAATAAGCTTGCTTGATAGAGTTTCTCTATAGTCTCCTTATTCCAATTTTCGATTTGAAATCCCGTGGGATCAATTCTATTTCCCATTCTGAAGTCTAGATGGCTTTGTTCCTTCTTGTTTTGGTCTATGTACCAATTTAAATAACCTTCAACATGATCAATCTGTGGAAAAGAGTGATACTTCTTTTTTAAGAGAGGTTTGTTTAATTATTAAATAATAAAGAAATTACTTTCATGGTGTGAAGAGACATTTAGCTTGTAGATGTATTCGAAGAAAAACAAAAATTTCTAATAACACAGAGGTGTTACTTACCAAGACTCTGACCTGAATGTTGTTTATAAGAACAAGGAGAAATATCTGACTGTCGAATACCCACGAATATGAGGAGAAATTTCTAAATTGAGATGTCAAATTCTGGACTGATATACAAATTCTTGGTCACTAAAAATAACGAGCAATCTATGAACTTGTAATTTTAAATTCATGGGCTGAGATGCAAAAATGTTTTCACTATTAAATATCCATGAGAACAAGAAGCAATCTCTGTGTTTTAACACCTTCAAAAATCTATTTATGGGAAATAAGAAGCAATCTCTATGTTTCAATACCTTAAAAGATCGATTTCTGGGAAATAAGAAGCAATCTCACAGTCTTCTGGCACCTTTTTCTTCTCTGGAAACTACCACTCTGTTTTCGAAATACCACCTACATTTTTAGCACTGTCGTGCACTCACCAGCACTTGGACTTTGTTTTTTTAACACCACTTGACACCATTGTGCACTTCGAGTTTTGTTTGGAGGTTTGTGTAAACAATAACGTAACTGGATCTTGGACTTAGAGCTTATGATGCCAACAATAAGGAACATTAGATTCAGGTTAATATTTTCCTTTTGGGTCCACATAAATTTTGTCGGATCCTCGCCAAGGAACCACCACTTGCATGATACAGACGCACTTGAGACGACTTATACGATAGTGCATGGATGGCTATCTCTCGGGCATAGGTTTAAGTTCAGCCTAGATGTGGAAAATAGAGCACCTAACAACGCATCTTCACAGACCAAGAACTACGGGATCACCCTTTTCATTCTAGGTAGGGTGACGAAGCATAATATTTCACAAAGATCGAAATTATTGATTGATGAAGGAACAATTGCACCATTTTTTCCGAATGAGATCCCAATCTGTAACACTTTTCGACCATGTCTCGCTAGAGCGACTAAGATATTACAACTAGTCGTTGATTTACCGATTCTACCTTTCCCGTAAACTTCTATTTTCATCTGCCAATCCTCCTTTATCTAAATCTAAAAGTCAATTGAAGATCTAGCTCCATTTTGGTCATTTCTTCTTTACCCCAAAAAATACAATGAAAAAGAGCTTGTGCCATTGAAATCTGAGGTTTGGAAGACTTGGAGCTCGAACTTGAGCCTACACTACCACCATACAATTGTTAACTCGGACTTGAGCCTACGCTGCCACCATTCAATTGATAACTCAAATTTGAACCTATGTTGTCAATCTTATAACTGGAGTCTTCATATTTAAGCCTACACTCCCACATTTCAACTGTTAACTCAGAAAAAATGGATTGTTTGCCCTTAAATGAGCGCAAACTTGTGAATTGCGTGCAATTCATGGGATTTGTTTTGAAGGCTTCAATGTTCAGTTTACGGAGTTGTGTTTAATGAAAACCCAATGGTTTCTCTTGTCGATATCTCCTCAGCATTAGGATCCACACATACCCTAGAATTTAACAACTCATTTCCTTAATCGATTTTATCTTTGCCTCCATTATAAAATCAATTTCTAATTTTTTGGGTTGTGTTTCCTACCTGACTTCTTGGTCGTGGTCCTGGGCTTCGTTCTCCACTTCTGAGCCTTCGTTGCCTCTCTGAGATCTTGCTTTGGGTGTTGTGCGTTTTTTAATTGAGTGATACAATGTTTGTTTTTGAACTGTCTGTTTTATTTCATGTATGTGCACTTTCAAGTTTTTTTAAATATACAACCTCACTTTCCTTATTTTCTGAACAGCTTTAGTGGAGGTCTTTTACAAGCATTTTCATGACGATTTTTTTTTTTTTTGGGCACAAACCTTATTGTAATTGCATATGTCATCTATGAGTTTTTCATACCATTTGCATGAATTTTGTTTGTACAAATGATCCAGGTGGATATCAGTGGCCTCCCACCTAGTCTATTTGGACCTGCAGCATCAATTCTTTCAGTTTTTCAGCTTTAGCACAACTTACTATTTTAGCAGGTTTTTGGGTCCTGCACACCCAGAGCCGTTTTGGGGACTTAATGATCCAGGTGGATATTGGTGGCCACCCACTGAGTCCATTTGAACCCCCACCATCAGTTCTTTCAGTTTGTAAGTTTCAGCACAAATTACTATTTTTAGCAGCTTTTCAGGTCCTGAACTTCCGAAGCCGTTTTGAGGCCGTAAACGACGTTTTTTGGGAGAACATGGATTAACATGGGTCATAGAACGATTTTTCTCACTCAAAAGTTGTATTCCTCGGATATATCTTTCTAACGAGCTATTGAGCGCGTCAAACGGAGATCGGATGCCAAAGTTACGTCCCTGGGAAGTTGAAACACCAATTTACCCAAACGGGACCCACAATTTTGGCGCTTCATCTCCTAGGGTTAGGTTTTTGGACGTTTCGGATTTTACATTGTTTCTAAACAATGTATTGGCCTTCAAGTCTCATTGTAACATAGTTCAGGGGATAAGAGCCGACACATCTCTTCTAAGAGATAAGCACGACCAGTGCCCTAGCTCGCTTGTTCCCATCATGTTTGTATTGTAACACAGTTCAGGGGCTGGTAGCTGCCACATCTCTTCTCAGGGATACACTGCCAGTACCCTAGCTCATTTATTTTCATTATTTTTGTAATAGGTCTTCGAGCCTCAATGTAACACAGTTCAGCGGCCATCGTATGCCACATCTCTTCTCAGAGATACGCTACCAGTGACCTAGCTTGTTTCCATTATGTTTGTAAGCTTATTTCAGTCATTCTTTTATTAATAAAATGAAGCATTATTTCCGCTGCATCTCTGTATCTATGGTGATATGTGTATTCTGTTGCATTCCTGCATAAATCCGGATCAGTGGTATCATAGCGGTCGGCTCTTTCTCTATTTTTCTTTTCATGTCCCCAACATGGCCAGGGTATAAGGAGTTCAACCTCGCAACCCCGACGACCCCCCATGGCGGAAGGAAAGAAATACGAGGGAGTAGGAGATCCTATCAAAATCTTGCTCGAGGAGGCCCTCGAGAAACAAAGGAACGCGATGATGGATAAATTTTCCCAAATCCTTTAAAGGCTGCCCACCAGTGACACATCTACATCCAGCATGTCCACCAACAGGTCCGCGACATCCTGGAAAAATCCAACACCAAGTTCAGCAAAATTCCCCCCCCCCATGGAGGAACTTAACGAAATGGAGACCATTGCTTCCTAAGGAGGGAGGAATGATCCAGGTGGATATCAGTGGCCTCCCACCTATTCTATTTGGACCCGCAACATCAATTCTTTCAGTTTTTCAGCTTCAGCACAACTTACTATTTTTAGCAGGTTTTCGGGTCTTGCGGAGCCGTTTTGGGGACTTAATGATCAAGGTGGATATTGTTGGCCACCCACCGAGTCCATTTGAACCCCCACCATTAGTTCTTTTAGTTTGTAAGTTTCAGCGCAACTTACTATTTTTAGTAGCTTTTCGGGTCCTGAACTTCCGAAGCCGTTTTGAGGCCGTAAACGACGTTTTTTGGGAAAACGGGGAGCAACATGGGTCATAGAATGATTTTTCTCACTCAAAAGTTGTAGTCCTCGAATAAATATTTCTAATGACCTATTGAGCGCGTCAAACGGAGATCGGATGCCAAAGTTACGTCCCTGGGAAGTTGAAACACCAATTTACCCAAACGGGACCCACAGTTTTGGCGCTTCATCTCCTAGGGTTAGGTTTTTGGATGCTTCGGATTTTACATTGTTTCTAAACAATAAATAGGCCTTCAAGCCTCACTGTAACATAGTTTAGGGGCTGGGAGCCGACACATCTCTTCTCAGAGATAAGCACGACCAGTGCCCTAGCTCGCTTGTTCCCATCATGTTTGTATTGTAACACAGTTCAGGGGCTGGTAGCTGCCACATCTCTTCTTAGGGATACACTGCCAGTACCCTAGCTCATTTATTTTCATTATTTATGTAATAAGCCTTCGAGCCTCAATGTAACACAGTTCAACGGCCTGTGTACGCCACACCTCTTCTCAGAGATCCACTACCAACGCCCTAGCTTGTTTCCATTATGTTTGTAAGCTTATTCTAGTCATTCTTTTATTAATAAAATGAAGCATTATTTCCGCTACATCTCTGTATCTTTGGCGATATGTGTATTCTGTTGCGTTCCTGCATAAATCCGGATCAACAAACTTCATTATGATTGCATATGTCCTCTAGTTCACTAAATGAGTTTTTGCATGCCAAAATGAACCTCTTATGATGTATCATTATTGTTGTCTTTTTAGTGATTACAATGATTCTTTCAAAGTCCTTTTGAAATGATATATCCTATCTCCATGTCCTCAAATTCTTCATGATGCAATCCATATGCTTCTTTTAATGATTACTTCTTGAAATGGCTTTTGAAATGACCATTTTAAGGTAATTTCAAAACCAAAAGGAAATAGAATAATGCATCATGATTCCATAGTCCTTCATAGTATTATAGCTCCTTATTTCAAACATCTTGTTCCCATTTTTTTATGTGACACTAACCCATGCAGAAAAGACATGTGAAATTGACTTGTCTTGTGGGCAAAGAAGCTTTGATTTCAGTGGATGGTAAAGGTAAAGGTTTTAGGAGATGACTCTTATGCACCAAGGTTTAATTAGTCTCCTAATTTAAGAATTTCTTTCAAAATAAAAAAAGGCATTAAAAAAAAATTTCTAACTTACAATATTTCCATTACTTCCTTGAAAAGAAGTATCTTTCCAATGAACTAATCTTCGAATAGATCTTCTAATTGGTTTCCCTTTGTATGCAAGTCCACTGATCTTCAAATAATTTTTTGTATGCAAGTCTCTTTTGACAGATTTTGATGTTGATTTCAGGTCCCTTTGTGACAGATTTTGATATTGATTTTTCAGGTCCCTTCTGAATCTGTTGATTGTAGTGAAAGTACCTTACATTGCAGTTAAAGTACAGTATGTTGAGTTGAATAGTATGTTGATTTTCTCTTCCATGTTGAGTTGCTAAGATTTTTGGCAAGGCAAAAAATAAATGCACTTGTTTTATTCTGTCTCCCCCCTTACTTATTTTGAGACTTGTCCTCAAGTCTGGAAATTGGAGAATAGAATGTCCTAGTTTAGTGCCAACCTGAAACATAAGATGAATTAAAAACACAATTTTTTTAAAAAGGAATTCATATTAGTCAAGTGAATTGGTTTTCTAATATGATTCAGATATGTACTGTGCCAGAAATATGGATTTTCACAGCTAATTTTTTATTATTAATTTTTATCTTTCTTTTTTTTTCATTTCATTTTCATTTTTTATTTATTCTGAAAGTAAGGAAGGCACATGACTATGCTTTTCCAAAATTTGCATGTCTTCTTCTGCTGAGATTTTCTTGAGGAAATATCCTTTATTCACAGGCTTGTTGTAGATTTTAATTCTATGCCCATTGACTAGAAATGATGTTGATGCCTCATCTATTGTCTTGATTTCCACTGATCCATTATCATAGACTTCTTCAATCGCATAAGGTCCTAACCAGTGAGTGGTGAAATTTACTTTTAAATACTTGTACTTTGAATCAAACAAAAGTGCCCAGTCTCTTATATGAAAAAAATTCTTTTTAATGAATTTGTCATGCCCATTTGTTCTTTGTTGTTGTACCAATGATGTATGTTCCACTTCTTCTTTTCTGATTTCATCCAATTGATTTAGCAACATCATCCTTTGTTTTTGTGCCTCTGATAGGTCCAGTCCAAGTTCATCTGCAAGTCTATATGCGTGGATTTGAAATTAAATTAGTAAAAGAACTTATTTTTCATAGACCAGATGATAAGGGTTGAACCTAATAGTATTCTTCCATGTTATTCTATATGCCCATAATGCTTCATTTAATTTTTCTGACCAATCCTTCTTGTGCATCTTTACTGTTTTTGTCATGATGTTTTCAAGCACTTTGTTTGTTGATTCCACTTGTCCATTTTCTTACTGGAGTTGAATTTCCATGCTTGATTTTATATCTGTAATATCTCTGACCAACTTTGAAGTGAATTGTGCTCCTTTGCCAGTGAGGATCTGCCTTGGTACTCCAAATCTGACAAATATCTCTTCAAAAAGAAAAGATACCACTGCATTTTATGTTGCTTTTTCCATTTCCTTTGCCTCCACCCATGTTGCCACATAATCAACACATACTAAGATGTACATTTTTCCATTGGATGGTGGATTAATAGGACCCACAAAGTCAAGAGTCCATTGTTCAAATGGCTCTATAAGTACTTGTGTCTTCAAAGGAATTTCATCGGAATGCACAAGTCTCCCTATTCTTTGGAAGCTATCACATTTCTTGACATAGGTCTTTGAATCTTTGAATATGGATGGCCAATAATAGCCTAGAGTCAACACCTTGTGTGTTGTCCTTTATCTACAAAATGACCACCACATGGTTCATCATGACATGCCTTCAATATATCCAAAATTTGATCTTCTCTTACGCATTTTCTAATTAACAGATCAAGTCCACTATAGAAAATGTCTCCATTAACCCAACTATATCTAGCACGATCTCTTATTATTTTATTTTTCTGTTTATTTGTAAAATGAGAAGGCAACTTTGCAGATGATAAATAATTAGCTATGTCAGCAAACCATGGAGTTTTAACTTCTATAGAAAATAAGTGTTCATCTGGAAAGTTATCAAAAATTGGAACAATCTCACCAAGAAGATGAAGTCTTGAAAGGAAATCCACCACTTTATTCTCTTTTCCCAGTCGATTCAATACGGTAATGTTAAATTCCTGAATTAACAACAACTATCTAGTAATCCTGCCATTAGTGATGGGTTTATTCATTAGATGTTTAGTGACTGAATGATCAGTATGAATGAATACTTTATATCCTTTTATGTAATGTCTGAATTTATTTACTGCATGTACTACAACAAGCATTTCTTTTTCAGTGACTATGTGATTCAACTGAGCTGGAGTTAAATTCTTGCTAATGAAATAGATAACATAGTGTATTTGATTCTCTTTTTGGCCTAAGGATGCCCCTACTACAATATCTGATGCATCTATGGATATGTGAAATGGAAATGACCAATTTGGTCCTCTAAGAATTGGTGTTGTGGACAATTTTTGTTTTAGTTTCTCAAATTCATTTTGGCAATCACTATTCCATTGAAACTCTATGTCCTTTGTAAGTAGTTTAAACAATGGTAAGGCCATTTTACTAAATTTTTCAATAAAACTTCGATAATAGCCTACATATCCTAGAAAAATTCTTACCTGTTTTTGATTTTTTGGTGGTAACAAATTCACAATGATTTGATTTTTTGTTGGATCTACTTTTATTCCCGAAGAAGAAATATGGTGTCCCAATATTATCCCCTCAATTAGCATCATAAAACATTTTTCATTACTGAGAGATAAATTTGTTTCGATGCATCTTTGTAGAACCTTTTCCAAGTTTTTCAAACAATCATCAAAATTATTCCCATATACAGTGAAATCATCCATGTAAACTTCTACACACTCATGTATTAAATAAAAAAAGATGGCCAAAACTACTCTTTGAAAAGTAGTTTGTGCATTACATAATCCAAATGGTAACACGTTGTAAGCATATGTACCCCAAGGACATGTAAAAGTAGTTTTGTCGTGATCCTCCATTGTTATTTTAATTTGATTATAACCACTAAATCCATCTAAAAAGGAGAAAAACTTTTTCCCAACTAGTGAATCTAGGACCTTATCAATGAATGGTAAGGGAAAATGACCTTTGAGTGTTGCTTTGTTTAATTCCCTATAATCTACACAAACTCTCCATTTCCCATATTTCTTTGGAACAACCACTAAAGGAGATACCCATTGGCTATCTGAGATAGGGTAGATAAATCCTACCTGTAGTAATTTCTGCAATTCCTCCTTGACTATATATTTAATCATTGGGTTCATTCTTTGTTGTGGTTGCCTTACAGGTTTAATATTGACATATGTATATATATGATGAATACATGTTTCAGGATTAAATCCCTACATATTAGTGTAATTACAAGCAAATGATTTTGAATATTTCCTCAAGAATTCAACCAGTTGGTTTTCTTGTGTTGGTTGCAAATTATTTCCAATGTTAAGAGATTTTTCAAGGCTAAGTTCAATTATTTTTCTTTGTGAACGTGTAATTGAATTAACAGGAAAACTAGCTTCAAATGATAATTGCAAGGAATTGATTATGTGATTTTCTTGAAAGTGTTGTTCTAATATTTGACTTGCAGCTTGATATTGCATAGTTCTCAACTTTCTCGAAATATCTGGTTCTGAAATGAAGAAATACATTAAATCCTCATTATCCTCTTCTCTAAAATCAAAAGCTCGATTAATACTTAGAATATCTTGAATTTCTTCCTTTTCTTGTTATATTTCATGAGGCCATGATAATAAAGAAGGAGATTGAGTAGGAGGATAGAGTGTTATGTGTTTTCTTTCATTCCTCTGTGAGATAATCATACTTCCCGATCTACAACCAATGAAAGCATCAATTGTGGCTAACCAAGGTCTGTCAAGAATTAATGGGTGCCCTCCAAGATTTGTCTTTGGATTTAGAACTAAAAAGTCTACTAGATATTCCCAAGGGTCTAATGAAACTATGATATATTCAAGTACACCCTTTGACACTACTTTATATCTATCAGCTAGTTCTAAAATTGTAGTGGTTGGTCGAATGTTTGGAAAATTGAGGTATTTCATCATTTTTGTCGTCATGACATTAATAACAGCCCCCAAGTCAATTAAAATTTTAGAAACTGAAAAATTGTTAATTGAAATTTTAACCAATGGGATTCTCAGAACAACATATTTTTCAATCACACTACTTGTTGACATGAGGCTAGCTAATCTTCCAATCACATGGATTGTTGATGGGTCTTTTTTTTTTCTAGTTTTCTTTATGCACAATTCCTTAATTTCCTACGTATAGATTGGAATATATTTTATTGCTTGCAACAAAGGAATGTTTACATAACCATTCTTTAATTCATCTAAGATATCAAGTTTAGGAAGAGTAATAAAAGTTTTTTGCTAAACAAATCTTTTAGGAGAAGGAGGTGTTTGAGTCATTATTGCCTTACCTTTTTGAATTTGATTCTCTTCTATTGCATGCTTGTTTTTGGATTTTTTAGGACTCCCTTTTTCTTCTATTTGTACTTCTATAATGACAGGGGAGTCTTTCTGCAGTACTTTCACATACCTTAAATGAACATCTTGAATAGGAAGAATTGCATATGTAGGAAATGTAGCTCCTTCTTCTGCATTATATATTGACTTATTACTCAGATTTGCCATTGGTTGGGTTGGTAATTGAGTTGGTCTGGGTGGTGGTTGGTTAGATGGAAGCTGAAGCTGTTGTGGTTGGGTTAAATGTGGTGCAGGTGATGATGATGGATTTGGTTGTTGAAATTATTGACATGGAAAGGATTGTTGAGGAAATGATTGATACGGATGTTGAGGATAGGATTGAAATGATTGGGGATATTATTGTTGAGGAAGTTGGGCTCCATAAGAATACCCTCTCAAACCTTAAGAAGGTTGATTTTGAGTTTGTTGAGGAGGCCAAACCTACCAAGGCATAGGAGCATTCCATGGGTTTTGAATAGGATAATGATAGCCTTGAGGAATTTGTTGAGTAAAATTTTGAGGATTTGAGACATACTTGCAAATTGAGGCTACCAAGGTCTTCTTGGTGCTAAGTAATAAAGATATTCCATCCCTTGGCTTTCCTCAATTTTGTTTTTCCTGCAATTCCTTTAGCCTTGGACAATTATTAGTTACATGATTTTCAGAGCAAATTCCACAAATATGAATATTATCTAAAGGAAATTCTCTTAATGGATGCTTCTTCCTAGATTTAGGACAAAAAATTGATAATACTTTATCTTGCTCCTATTGTTTATTTCATGTTTTAGATACATGAAATTGTGTCCCTAATGTGCTTATTATCAGGAGTTCATAAATTTCGCTCAAAATTCAAAGTTACAGGATTGGGTTAAAACTAGGATGGTTGCGTAAATCTTGTCTTCATGATTCTGACGCTATGAACGGTTCGAAAAACCGATGTCATATGAGGGAGATATCGCGTTCTGATCGTAATGCCATATAGGTAAAATTGCGACAGGTTTAACTGGGATGCCCAATCAACAAGGTGGATGCACAGTCAGCAAAAGGAATATTCTAAGGAATATTCCTTTCCTTAGAAACAACCCTAGGATGACCAGTGGCGGCCCTTTGTTGATTGAATGGTTGTATGTTGTTTTTTTTGGGCCAATCAGGGGGTGACACGTGGCTAGCCCTGAGGCCGCCATGTGTCCCCCAAATGGCACGTTAAAATTTGGGTGAAGGTCCACAGGGCTCGACCTCGCAACCTCCAAAAATACACGCACATGTCCTAACCGCCCGAGCCACACATTGTTTCTTACACTATATGTGTGCGGGTTGTATTTAAAGTTTGATACAAATCATGTTTGGGGTTGGGGACCGCCAGCGGTCCCCACGGGTGGTCACATTACAACATTTAACTCCAATCACAGTTGTTACAACCAACATTTCGCAAACTTTGCAGCATTAATATTTTTTTTTTTTCACATGGCAATGTTTCTGCACGGTAAACACGATGGTTCTGCAAATTCCATCCACCTCAACCGGAGCTTCGACTAACAAAACCACGGTTTAAGCTTTGGTTTCGCCGATCGATTCGGGTGCTACGGGTTTGGGGTTGGCATGTGGCCACCCGAACCATTAAATTAAATGCGACGGTTAATTTTGGCGACATATTTGGCAATGCGCGCTATTTCTGGCGGAGGAGCTAAATTAACTCCAGTTAAGTGGAGTTCTCCACTTTTAGTGGAGTTTTTCTAGGTGTAACTGGGAAAATGAGTAGGAGACTCAATTTTTGCCCATTTAGAGTGAATGAAGAGTCATTTTTGACTAATTGGAGCATTATGGAGCCATTGGTGCAGATAAAATAGCCATTAGAGGCATGGAACTACATGTTTTTGCAAAATGTTGAGCATAATGAAAGATGGACATGCCATTGGGAGTTGGACCAGCAGATGTAGCCCAGGAGGGGTGAACTGCTTCATCATGCTTGCTATGTAAATTATATGTCGTGACTTATTTCTCTGTTTTAAACTGCTCTTCAATGTTATTTGTGCTTATTTTCATGCTTCTAATTCACTAAAATCATCTACAATTCGTGGACAAACACCTCAATACTTAAGAAAACTAATGAGACAAGTATGCACATGTTTATAAACTAAAAAGAAACTTAGCACATCAAAGCTAATACAGTCGTTTCAGATCATATTGGTATCAAATCTAGAGTTTATTCTCTGGTGTTGTTTAGTGCAAATAATTGTTTAGCTCTTTGCAAGTTTTAGATGCTTACAAGGCTCAAGCTCAAGAGAGGAGAAGGCAAATTGGTGGGAGTAGAAGGGTCTCAAGAGGAGCCAAAACAAAGGAGAGCAAGATTGCCACAATCTCCACCACCTAGTTCACCTCCTAAGGAAGCAGAAGCTAATTTAAGAATGTCTCATAGAGAAGGAGAAATCCATGAAGAAGTTGATCCCAAAGAGGAAAAAAGAGTGTTTAGGAAAGAATTCCTTGACATGACCAAGACGGTTATAATCCTTTATCAAGAAAGGAATGACAGACTAGAAGGATAAGGATCCAAACTTCACAAGGATGGACAAGGATCTTCAGGAGGTCACAATGATGAATATAAGTCAAAGAAGGGAAATGGAGGAAATGGAGGCAATGAAGAGCCATCATCCTCACCCTCATCATCATCAACCTCTACTTCTACTTCAGTATATCAGCCACACAAGTCAAAGAACACTGGTAAAAGTCCTTTTTTAAAACTTGATGTTAAGTTTGAATTGCCAATGTTTAATGGTGAAGTCAATGCATAAAATCTTGATAATTGGATTAGGAAATTGGAGGTCTATTTGAGAATCCAGAACCTTCAAGATGATGATACCAAAAGCCAATTAGCTTCATTGATAATGGAAGGTGCAACACTTGTTTGGTGGGAAGCTAAGAAAAAGGAGGAGATCAAAAAACATGGTAAGATTATTCTATCATGGTCAGATTTCATTAATGATATAAAACAATAGTTTAATCCATTAGCTCATATGCAAAAAGCCATAATTAACTGGCAAAAATTTAGGCAATTGAAGGGACAAAATGTGCAAGAATACACCCAAGAATTTAGGAGAAGAGCTCTCTTATTAGGGGTAGATTTGTAGAGCCAATATACTTTACTCAAGTACATAGGAGGCTTACATAGCTACCTAAAACATACTATTCTCATGTTTAACCCCACTAGTCTAGATGAAGTATGTGTTCAGGCTAGACATCTAGAAGCTAGAGGGAAGAACATTTCTGAAGAGGGTAGGAAGAAACCTTTTAAGGGTAAAGACAAGGAGAAGACCTCAAAAGGTAAAAGCAAAAAGAATTCATCTATCAAGAAAGAGGGAGAAAAAGTGGTTTGTAAATATTGTTCAAAAGAAGGACATGATGAAACTCATTGTTGGAAATTACATCCTGAAAGAGGCCAAAGAAACCTAATAACAAAGGGAAACAGAAAACTGCAACTACAACTCAACATGATTTAGGAGATGATTCAGGTGATGAACCTAAGATTACATCCATGAGATTGAAGAACATGAAGGGAAAAGAAATTGAAACTAAACATAGTACTAGTACATCAAACTGTTACATACATGCTCCAAATGAAGAAGAAAGAATTGAATTGTTTCATGTGAGGGTCATATCCAAGCATACCAAGATTGACACATTGTTTGACAGTGGGTCACAAGCAAACTTAATATCTAAAGACTTGGTCAAGAAACTTAACCTTGATACCATACCACATCCAAAACCATATCCATTGGGTTGGATTTGTAAGGATGCAAATTTACAGGTTTCAAAGAAATGCATATTGCGGTTTGCAATCACTGCAAATTTTGTTGACACAGTTGACTTAGATGTGGTTCCACTTGACATAACAGATATTGTGTTAGGGATTCCTTATTTGTATGATAGGAAAGTGATATTCCATCACCATGAGAATAAATATCATTTATTCAAAGATGGCAAGGAGTACATTGTTAGAGCACATCGCAAGAAGACAAACATTACTATGGTAAATGCTAGACAGGTAAAGAGGTTGGTAAATTCAAGTAAGAATTTTGTTATTCTTATGATTAAGCCTAAAGCTAATGTTAATCATGAATCATTTGAGGGATGTGATCCTAATTTGAAATCATATTTATATGATGTAGTTAATGCACATCATGAGACGTTTCAGAGCCAACAGTATTTCCTCCAAAAAGAGAGATTCAACATGAGATTCAGTTGCAACAAGATTGTCCTCTTCCAAACATCGATATGTATCGCATGTCGCTAATGGAGAATGCTGAAATAAAAAGGCAAATAAAAGAGATGTTGGACAAAGGAATCATAAGGCCAAGCACTTTGTCATGTGGTTCACCCATAGTCTCGATACCAAAGAAAGATGGTACTTGGCGCATGTGTGTAGATTTTCGAGCTTTGAACAAGATAACGGTAAAGAATCGTTACCCACTCCCAAGAATAGATGATTTTCTTGATCAGATGAAAGAAGCAAATTTTTTCACTAAGTTAGATTTACGAAGTGGATATCATCAAGTAAGAATTGCAGAAAGTGATATATGGAAAACTGCATTCAAAACCAAACAAGGACTCTTTGAGTGTTTAATTATGCCATTTGGTTTGTGTAATGCACAGGAAAATTTCATGCGTGTTATGGATAGTGTTTTGCGTCAATTACTTGATGACTATGTGATTGTGTACTTAGATGACATATTGATTTTCAACAAAACAAGAGAAGATCATGTCTTGCATGTGAATAGAGTGCTTGATATTTCGAAGAAAGAGAAATTGTTTCTTAAGATGTCAAAGTGTGAGTTTGGAAATACTTCTTTGGTCTATTTGGGACATATTGTAGGAGGAGGAGAGTTGAGAATTTATCCTTCTAAAGTGGAAACCATTGTGAATTGGCCCACACCCAAAACAATAACCGAGGTAAGAAGTTTCTTAGGTGCAACTCAACATTGGAGAAAGTTTATTGCTAACTTTTATTCCATCTCAGCTCTTATGCATGCAGTGACAAGTGTGAAGAAAGGCTTCCAATGGGGTTGAAAACAACAACAAGATTTCGAAGCTTTAAAAGACAAGATCAATTCAGCTCCAGTCCTTGCATTACCAAATTTGAGACAACCATTTGAGATTCAAACCGACACTAGTGATTATGCCATGGGCGCAGTTCTTTTGCAGCATGGTAAGCCTATCGCTTTTCATTCTGAAACATTTAATGGTGATGTGACAAATTATCCTAAATATGATAAAGAACTATATGTGTTGGTACAAAGTGTCAAGAAGTGGAAACACTACTTGATGGGTAAATATACTGTTGTGCATACCGATCACCAACCATTACAGTACTTGTAGTCGTAATCAAGAAATTTCAGGTGGATGGGATTTCTTCAACGGTTTCACTTGGCTATAAGGTACAAGAAAGGTATTTTCAATAAATTTTCTGATATGCTTTCAAGACCAATCATTAGTGCATCTACAAAATGATTCTATTGTACATGAGAGTTACATAGAACAATATGCACATGACATTGATTTTCAAGATGTGTATGCTAGTTTGAGTGAAGGGAATCAAGTTGAAGAAAAATATTGTCACATGCATCACAATTTTATGTTTCATTTGGGCAAGCTGTGTATACCACAAGGAGAGAGGCTAAGTGTCATGAGAGAAGCTCATTCATCTCTTATTGCTAGACACTTTGGGGTAAGAAAAACAATGGTGCATCTATAGAGGTATTGCTATTGGCCTTGTGATTCGGATTTATGCAGGAATGCAATAGAATAAACACATAACCATAAATACAGAGATGCAGTGGAAATAACACTTTATTTCATTAATATCAAAGAACTGAAATTTTCTTACAGACAGAATGGAAATAAAACTAGCTAGGGCGCTGGTAGCTATCTCTGAGAAGAGATGTGGCGGCTACAGGCCTCTGAACTGAGTTACAATGAGGCTTGAGGGCTTATTTATTATTTAGAAACAATGGGAAATCCTAAACATCCAAAACCCTAACCCTAGGAGATGAAGCGCCAAAACTATGAGCCCCGTTTGGGTAAATTGGTGTTTCAACTTCCCAGGGGCGTAACTTTGGCATACGATCTCCGTTTGACGTGTACCATACCTCGTTAGAAATATCTATTCAAGGACTACAAATTTTGAATGAGCAACATTGATCCATGGACCCATGTTTCTCTCTGTTTTCCCAAAAAAACGTCGTTTAGGGCCTCAAAACGACTCCGAAAGTTCAAGACCTGAAAAAAATGCTAAAAATAGTAAGTTGTGCCGAAACTGAAAAATTGAAAGAGACAATGGTGGGGCCCCAAGTGGAATAGGCGGGTGACCACCAATATCCACCTAGATCATTCCTCCCCCCTTAGGAAGCAATGGTCCCCATTTCTGCTGAACTTGATCCCTGGTGAACCACTTTCCTTGGTGCAGGAGTTGGCCAGCTTTGACAACCCGATACAGTTGGATCTTCTGTTGGCGAGTGTTCTTGATTTGCATGTCTATGATACAATCTGTGGCGGCATGTTCCATGCAGTCTGGGTTTAACTCTGTTGGTGTGAGTTGTTCTCCAATGTTCGAGGTGTTCAGTAGAGGTGGGAAGTAAGTACGAAGGAGATCCACATTGAAGACTGGGTGCAGACCAAGGAATGGTGGAATATTGAGCTTGAAGGAATTGTTCCCTACAGCCTTGGTGATGGTGTATGGCCCGTATCGGAGCGGGCGAAGCTTGCGGTGGGGTCCAGTGAGGCGCTCCTTCTGCAAATGTAGCCATACTTTGTTGCCCACCTGGAAGTTGTGTGGCACTCGGTGTTGATCATGGCATTGCTTGTACTTGGCATTGGCTTTGTCCAATATATCATGAACTTGTTGGCAGATGAATGTGCTCGATGAAGCTACCTCCTTTGTCAACTTCAGAATGGACATGAGATGAATCAGCCTGAGCAGCTGCAAATGGCATGGCTACGTCAATGGGACATAGTGGCTGGAATCCCAAGCCCACCTGAAAGGGGCTATGGCCGATTGAACTGTGGAGAGCCCGATTATAACTATGTTGTACATAAGGGAGGCTCTCGTCCCATGTGCGTGGATGCTTTGAATTGTACATGCACAAAATGTGTACAATCATTCTGTTGACGACCTCTGTCTGGCCATCTGTTTGGGGATGGAAAGCTGTGGACTTGGTGAGCTTGGTATCCAACATCGACCAGAGGCTGGACCAAAATGTGCTGAGGAACCTGCTATCCCGATCTGATATGATAGACTGTGTGATCCCAAAGTGCACCCACACTCGTTCAAAGAAGAGTTTAGCAGTGGCTTCTGCTGTGATATTCTTCTTGCAGGCCGCCATAATGGCCATCTTCGAGAATCTGTCGACGACCACAAAAACACAATCATTTCCATGCTTAGTAGAAGGCAGGCCCGACATGTAATCCATGGAGATGGATTCCCAAGGTCGACTAGGGGTAGGTAGAGGAGTATATAGGCCTTGCTTCTTGATGGTCGGTTTGGCAATGGCACAAGTAGTGCAGGATCTGATGTGCTTCTCAACATCCTTTCGAAGGTTCGGCCAATAGAAATAATTCTGCAGGATTGCTACTGTTTTCTCGACCCCGAAATGCCCAGCGACTCGACTGTAGTGTGCTTCCCATATCATCTTGGCACAGTCGCTTGAAGGAACACAAAGGTGTCCCATGTGACATAAAAGTGCATCTTGGAGGTGAAAATTTGGAACTTGCGTACCCCCCAAGAGTGCCTTGTAAGTGTGGCCGAATTCTGGGTCACTCTCATAGAGAAGTGGCCAATCAGAAGTCTCGTGCCCACAAGAGTTGAGCACGGTGGTGAGCGCCACGATCGGTGGTCGGCTGAGGCAGTCTGCAACATTATTGGTGCTACCTTTCTTGTACTTGATGTTCAAATGAAACTGTTGCAGATATGTGGACCACTTCTGATGGCGATCATTCTGCAACTTCCCTTGTGTCTGTATGAACTGCAGGGGCCGGTGGTCCGTGTGGATGATTGTTTCCTTCCCCAAAATGTAATGCTTCCATTGTCGACAGGCTTGCACAATGGAATACATTTCTTTGTCATAGGTGGGATACTTGCGAACTGTCTCAGACAATGTCTCACCGTGATATGCCACTGGATGTCCCTGTTGAGTAAGAACTGCCCCAATAGCATAGTCAGAGGCATCTGTCTCGATCTCAAACGGCTGCTGCAAGTCTGGTAAGGTGAGCACTGGGGCAGAACATAGGCGATTTTTCAATTCTTTGAACGCCTTCTGTTGAGGTTCCGACCAAAAGAATTTTGCTCTTGCTCCTCCTTTGGTGACTTGACTCAAGGGCCAAGTGATATGAGAGAATCCCAACACGAATCTGCGGTAGAAATTAGCAAGACCCAGAAAGCTGCGAAGCTATGTTATAGTGGTCGGGGCTGGCCAATCCTAAATGACTTGGATCTTGGTTGGATCCACATGCACCCCCCTTTCATCAATAATGTATCCCAGATATTGAACCCGGGTCATGCCAAATGTGCACTTCTCCAAATTGGCACACAACTTGTGTTGCCGCAGTGTTTGGAGGACTTGTCGGATGTGATGAAGGTGCTCTTCCCAAGTCTTGCTGAAGATCAGAATGTCATCCAAGTACACCACTACGAATGAGTTGGTGAATGGCCGCAAGATGTCGTCCATCATCCTCATGAAGGTTGCGGTAGCATTCGTCAACCCGAAAGGCATGACCAGCCATTCAAAAAGGCCTTCCTTAGCTTTGAAGGCAGTCTTCCACACATCAGAGGGTTCAATTGGTACCTGGTGATACCCAGACTTCAGGTCGATCTTACTGAAATATTTTTCACCTTGGAGTTGGTTCAGAAGGTCATCAATCCGTGGGATTGGGTACCTATTCCGGACAGTGATCTTGTTCAGCGCCCGATAGTCAATACAGAGTCTCCACGTCCCATCCTTCTTCCGTACCAACACGATCGGGCTCCCACAGGGCGATGAACTTGGTCTGATGTGACTCCTTTTCACAACAGCCTCCGACCCCGCTGATTTACCTGCTTCTCCACAGCGCCCACAGATCTATTCATCGGTAGCGGCGCACTGGGCTCATCAATCGAGTGGCTTGACCCGACGCGCAGGAACCCCGTGGGTGAGGTGAAGATGTCCCCGTACTCCTCCACAACCTTATCCATTTGTTGTTGGGGAAAGGTAGGAGCCTGGTTGGGAGGTCGTGGCCATGTTTTCTTCTTGCCCTGGGCGGATCAGGGAAAATGAATTTCCGGTTTGGAATGAGCTTACCGCATTATTTTGGCAAGAACTAAAGAGACAATGGCAGGAGGTGGTACTCAGGAGGTGGTACTTCCGGTATCCTGTACAACTTATTTCCCAAAGTAACAATAACAGCGCGAGGTCGAGACTCATACACAGCATGACGCTTTTACAAGTATGGTTTTCCTAATAATACATTAGAAACATCAATAGGAGCAACGTCACATAATACCTCATCCGTGAAGGGCTTGATGCTATAGGGAAGGCGGCACTGCTGGCTGACGCGGAGATCTCATCCTTTGTGAAGCCACCCGATGGTGTATGGATGTGGGTGAGTTGTGGTCGGAAAGCCCAACCGCTTCACGGCGTCTGCTGAAATGAGGTTCTTTTGGCTCCCATTGTCAAAAATGAACTGTACCGGGGAGCCCTTTACCCACATCTGGGAGTGGAAGAGACATTCCTCCTCCTCTGTATCTTCCAGTTCCTCCTTCTGGATCTTCTTAGTGGCAACAGTGGCATTGGGCTCCACATCAATAATCTGTTTCCCTTTGTCATTCCCCTTGTCAGGTTCTGATTCAGAGTCGGAGCATGCATCTGACTCAGAAGCCCGCATCTCAGCCACCAGCGACTGCTTGGCCCGACACTCATGTGTGTTGTGAGTGGAGCTCTTATGGAACTCACACCACTTTCCCGTGTCCTTCTTTGGCTTTGTGGTGTTGTTCTTGTGGCTTCAACAGGTTGTCTTGAGTCACCATGCCTTGGCTCTATCCTTTGTTCTGTGGTTTGGGAGCAACTTTCCCTTACTTTTGATTCGCAGATCCAAAGTCTCGCTTCTTTTGTTTGAATTTCTGCTCAATCTTGGCAGCATACCGGTATGCCGTACCAAGCGAGGAGATGTCGAGGAACTCCATTTCCTCCTAAATGAATCTATGCAGACAACTGCAATACTTTAGCACCAGATGTTTCTCTGAATCTTTGATACCCAACTTGGTGCGCAGGGTATGGAAAAAATTCGTCAGCTCATGCACATCTTGATCCCTTTGTTGTCGCAGCGTGGTCCATTGTATGTACTTGTCCTCATAGCTCCCCACGGGATAGTATTGTTCCTTGATGGCGTCTCGGAAAGAATTCCAAGTGGGTACGCCTGAGAACAGAGAGGGTTCTGTCTCTTCCTTTCTCTCATAGTGGGTTTCCCACCAGTCCTTGACATGGGGGGCAGCTTTGAGGAGTGCAAAAATAATCTTATCCCTGTCGGAAAAGTCATGAACCGAGAAATATCCTTCTAATAGATTCAAATATCTATCTACGGCATCTGCATCTATTTGACCCTCAAATATGGGAATGTCAAAATTTACTTGTACCTTAAAAGGAGTCGCACCTCCAGAGTGGCTGCTAGATGCAGATGCACCACCGGTGGGCAGCCGTTGAAGGATCTGGGCAAAGTTATCCATCAAAGACGTTCCTTTGTTTTTCGAGGGCCTCCTCGAGCAATATTTTGATAGGATCTCCCCGCTTCCTCATCTTTTCTTTTCGTCTCCTTACGGGTATCCGTTCTGGGGTTTTGCGAGGTCGAATTCCTTGGTAAAGGTTCAACCGTATTGAGCCCTAACTCCTTATACCTCGAACTCGTTGGGGACATAAAGAAGGATCAAGAAAAAAGTGACCGCTCTCGATACCACCGATATGGATTTATGCAAGAATGGCACCAAATAAACACAAAACCACAAATACAGTAGGATGCAATGGTGTAATAACACTTTATTTCATTAATATCAAAGAACCTAAATTTGCTTACAAACAATGGAAATAAAACTAGCTAGGCGCCGGGTAGCTATCTCCGAGAAGAGATGTGGCGGCTACAAAGTCTCAACTAAGTTACAATGAGGCTCGAGGGCCTATTTATTATTTAGAAACTGTGGGAAATCCTAAACAGCCAAAACCCTAACCCTAGGAGATGAAGTGCCAAAACTATGGGCCCCGTTTGGGTAAATTGGTGTTTCAACTTCCCAGGGGCGTAACTTTGGCATACGATCTTCGTTTGACGTGTACCATACCTTGTTAGAAAGATCTATCCGAGGAATACAAATTTTGAATGAGCAACATTGGTCCATGGAACCATGTTGCTCTCCGTTTTCCTAAAAAACGTCGTTTAGGGCCTCAAAACGGCTTCGGAAGTTCAAGACCCGAAAAACTGCTAAAAATAGTAAGTTGTGCCGAAACTGAAAAACTGAAAGAGACAATGGTGGGGCTCCAAGTGGAATAGGCGAGTGATCACCAATATCCACCTGGATCACCTTGCATGATAGATAGTGTGTCATGTTTTATAAGAGGTTGTTCTATGTGTGTAACAAGTAAGCCTAGTAATAGGAAGCTTGGGTTGTACACACCACTATCAGTACCATAAAGGCCATGGGAGAGTGTCTCCATGGAATTTGTTGGAGGTCTACCTATGTCAAGAAGACAAAATGATTATATTTACGTAGTTGTGGATAGATTCAATAAAATGTGTATACTTATGCCATGTACGAAAACCATTACTGCTGAACAAATTGCTGAACTTTATTTTCAACATGTATGGGTTCATTTTGGATTGCCAACTTCTATTGTTAGTGACAGGGATTCCCAGTTCATTGGGAATTTTGGGTCCAATATATGGAATATGATGGACACAAAGTTGAAAAAGAGTACCGCTTTTCATCCACAAATAGATGGAAAAACCGAGGTGGTGAACAAAACCGTTGTGCATCTTTTGATAGGATATTGCAGCAAACATCCTAAGTTGTGGGATTAGCAACTGCATTACATTCAACATGCTTACAACCGGGAAAAGCACTCTTCAACTCAAACATCACCTTTTGAAGTATGCTTTGGATATTTTCCAAAATCGCCATTAGACTTCATCTTTGGGAAGGATGTTGCAATTGATGGCCATAGTGATATTGACAAGGCTCGATAGTTCATTGAGCAAATTCAGATTATACATCAACAAGTTCAAGGACAACTTGAGAAAAATCAAAGAAAATACAAAGAGAGGCATGACAAACATAGAGTTGATCACAAGTTTCAAGAGGGATATGAGGTATGGTTGCACATTAGCGAAGAAAGGATGCAAGGGGAAGGTAAAAAGATCAAACCCATTCACTATGGTCCATTCAAGATCATAAAGCAAGTTGGTAATAATGCATTTCAACTTGACTTGCCTTCATATATG
Source organism: Pinus albicaulis (assembly GCA_034641835.2). Lineage (NCBI taxonomy): Eukaryota > Viridiplantae > Streptophyta > Pinopsida > Pinales > Pinaceae > Pinus > Pinus albicaulis. The sequence goes on along the minus strand of CM076581.1, from coordinate 23,626,983 downwards.
TAAATGTATTCAGTTTTTAATATTGAAAACTTATGTTTGTATGAGCCACCTTTGATCGATGATCAAGGACGTGATGTTCAACTACCTTCTATTGAATATTTATCACCAGAATTTCTGGATGAGCTCAAGGAAGATACAATTCTTGATAGGAGGACAAGAGCATCCAAGAGGGGAAGTGTTGACTACCTTCGAGTTGGGCTCAAAGGCACTAAACCAAGCATGGAAAAATGGATGGAGGTTGGAAAGGTGAGGGAGTTGTACCCTCATCTACTGAACAGGTAATCAAGTCTTTTGCGGTCCAAAAGCTTCGCAATGGGGAGGAGTGATTAGGAGTTCATAAATTTTGCTCAAAATTCAAAATTACAGGATTGGGTTGAAACCAAGATTGTTGCATAGACCTCATCTTCCTGATTTTAGGGCCATGAACGGTTTGAAAAACCGATGTCGTATGAAGGATATATCACATTCTGATCGAAATGCCAAACAGGTAAAATTGCGACAGGTTTGACTAGGATGCCCAGTTAGCAAGGTGGACGCATAGTCAACAAAAAGAATATTCTAAGGAATATTCCTTTCCTCATAACCAACCATAGGATGAAAAGTGGCGACCTTTTGTTGGTTGAATGGTTGTACCTTGTTTTTTTTGGGCCAATCAGTGGGTGACATGTGGCCATCCCTGAGGCCACCTCGTGTCCCCCAAATGGCATGTTAAAATTTAGGTGAAGGTCCATATGGATCGACCCTGCGACCTCTGGAAATACACGCGCACGTCCTAACCGCCCAAGCCACACGTTAGTTCTTACACTATACTTTTGCGAGTTGTATTTAAAGTTTGATACAAATCACGTTTGGGATTGGGGACCGCCGATGGTCCCAACTCGCCAGCGGTCCCCACGGGTGGTCACATTACAACATTTAACTCCAACCACAGTTGTTACACAACCGATAGTTCACAAACTCTGCAACATTAATATTTTTTTGTCACATGGTGATGTTTCCACATGGTTAATGCGATGGTTCCGCAAACTCCATCCACCTCAACTGGAGTTCCGACTAACCAAACCATGGTTTAAGCCTTGGTTTCGTCGACTGTTTCGGATGCCGCGAGTTTGGGGTTGGCATGTGGCCACCCCAACCGTTAAATGAAATGCGATGGTTAAGTTCGGAGGCATATTTGGCAATGCACGCCATTTTTGGCGGAGGAGCTAAATTAACTCCAGTTAAGTGGAGTTCTCCACTTTTAGTGGAGTTTTTCTAGGTGTAACTGGGAAAATGAGTAGCAGACTCAATTTTTGCCCATTCAAAGTGAATGAAGAGTCATTTTTGACTAATTGGAGCATTCTGGAGCTATTTTTGTGGAGAAAATAGCCATTAGAGGCCTGTAACTACATGTATTTGCAAAATTTTGAGCATAATGAAAGATGGACATGCCATTGGGAGCTGGCCCAGCAGATGTAGCCCACGAGGGGTGAACTGCTTCATCATGCCTACTGTGTAAATTATATGTGGCGACTTATTTATCTATTTTACACTACTGTTCAGTTTTATTTGTGCTTATTTTCATGCTTCTAATTCACTAAAATCATCTACAATTCATGGACAAACACCTCAATACTCAAGCAAACTAATGAGACAAGTATGCACATGTTTATGAACTGAAAAGGAGCTTAACAAAACAAAACTAATACAGTCCTTTTAGATCAGCTTAAGATATGAGTTTTGAAATATTCAAACAAGTTTCCTAATTCGGCTCTTGTAATACTCCCTCTTGTTGATTTAGTAGCTTTGGAATTTGTATCTCTCTTCCCAGTTTTTGCTCTTCCTCTTGAATATTTCTGACATAACTAAACAATCTCATCAAATGGAAAATATGAAATATCTATTTTACCCATAACGTTAATGATATCAAGATATTCATCTCGTATGCTCTTCAAAAATATTGTTCTAATAGTATTTGAATTTAAAGAATGATGTTTAGATTTTTGTAAGTTGTAGAGAAATCTTTCCAAGTATTCCTATAAACTTTCATATTATTGTTGAGTCATTCTAAAACTGTCATCTTTTGAATCGCTAGACCTACAAGATGCTTGATATTTCTTAAAAAATCCCTTTCTCATGTCTTCCCCCCTGGTAATAGTATGTTCACCTAATTCCATAAACCATTTTAATGCAGATGCTTTAAGAGTTGCAGGGAAAAGAAGAGGCTTATGTGTAACATCAATATATCCATAGGTTCGACATAAATATCAAATTCAAAAAAGAATGAGTCAGGATATTCAAAATAAATACCATAAAAGTTTGGCAAAATGGAAGGTGGAATGTTTTTCATTTTTACCTCTTCTCCCAAATTTCTCTAGTATCTAAGATTGGGAATCCAAAAGTAGTTTCTTGGTCATTGTCTCCTCTTTCATCTTCCCTCCTTTTGTTTTCATTTTCCATTTTAGTGGATTCTTCTATTTTCCTCTCTTCTTCTCTATTTATTTCCCATTCTTTTTGTTGTCTCTCATATTGTATCCTTTGTTTTGGAGTTAATCCTAGAGTAGTGGATCCTTGTCCTTCTTCTGTAATCTCTTTCTCGAATTTTTCAGTTGAAATTTGAGCTTGTATATCCTCAAATTTTTCATTTTTTTCAAGAATTGGATGATCAATTGGTTTCTTTGTATGTTTTCCTATAGTAGGCGGTTCTTCTTGTGTTTGTTTTTTCCTTACTTCATAAGCTAATAAAGTTTGTCTTTCAACCAAAGTTAACCTTTGTCTTGAACGTTGTTTTTCCTTTAGATCCTTTAAAGTTGGTTTCCTAGCAATTGGTGTTAGTTCTAATGTGGATGGTCCTACTCCTACAAATGGTTTAGCGGTTGGGGGGTTTTGTTTCATATATCTACCCTTATCGTCCCTTTGTCTAGGCATAAATAACCACAATGAAAAGAATTCCTACAATTTTTTTTCTTTTTCATGTTTTTTGTTTTGTTTTTTATTTTTTTCTAAACAACTTCCTAATTAGCTATATCTAAGCGTGTTTCCCTGATAATGGCACCAAAAATGTCAGTCTAATTTATGGAGTTGAATTAGAGCATCTATTTTAATTATCAATCCAAGTTGGTAAACTTAGAAGCACACCAAGGTATATGGATCTTAGATTAAGGTAGTGTAGAAAGTAGTTGTTTAGATGAAAATGATGGAAATGCATATTAAAAATATAAAAAATACTAAAAAGCATAGAAATTCTAATATATAAACATGAACAAGTGAATGATTGAAACATAGTCAACAAGGAAGAGGCTCTTGACTTAGAGATCCGAGTTTTCCTTCCTATTGATTTATTTTTCAACAAAACCAAGTTTACCATAAAGCATAACACCTGTTTTAAGAAAGCAAGAAAGGATAAATGCATAGATAGAAATTTCAGTTCAATTCTTAGTTCACAAGAAAGAGGCTCCAACTTGGAGACCTAGATTGTCTTTCCTTATCCAAACTAGTCATTGAAATGAGATCACTTCCAAAATATGAATGGTCATGACATACTAACAAGTTTATATAGAAAATATTCACAAGAAATTATAATGGAATTATACAGAAAACTAAAATACTACTTATTCACAATTATGCACATCAATGAACAAAATAGTGTACTTAGCTAGAATGGGGGCCCTCCACCTTTGCTTGGTACACCTTTAAAAAAATCAGCTACATCAATTCACCATTCAAATCCCACAACAATGAAGCATAAGAAATATATAACAAGTGTTCAAATGTATTCATAAAGAGAGTAATCACAATGATGATAATAGTGTGTTCATAGTTGCTGAATAACTGTGCTTAAATAGGCTAAAAGTATACAAAAATAAACTATTATGGCTGTAACAACCAGCAAGAGTCCTTTTCCACTTACTAGGGTCAAAGTCATCCCTTTTTTGCACAAAATTTGGAAAGATTTCACAAAATCACAAAAATTCCCCTAAATTAAGGGATTTTCTTAGTGACTGATCAAGTTTGACCAGCTTTGATCGGCCCTGTTCTGACTCATTTGGAGTGTGCCAATAGGAGTCTGTCCATGCTTAGTTCTTGTACTTCTCAAACCTATCTTCATTTTGTGCCCAAGTGTCCTTCACCTATGACTTCAATGGAGCCATTATGAGAAATTCCGTTTCTGCCAAAAATAATTTTTAATACCCACTTTTTACTAAAAATTCCAAAAATTAAAAGACAATTATTCTACCTTAAATTGCAAAAGAGATATGACAAATATGATCATGATATGATGGCAAGGGATGATAAAAAGGTGGAATATGCATGGTGAAAATGGGTCAAAATTGAGGGTCAACAATGCTCAATGAAATTGTTAACCTAGTCAGCTTCAGACTGGACATGAGCAGAATTTGCCTAAGTAGCTACAAATGGTATGTCAACATCAATGGGACATAATGGTTGGAATTCAAATCCCACCTGAAAGGGGCTATGGCCAGTTTATCTGTGGAGAGCCATGTTGTAGCTGTGTTGGACATAGGGGAGGCTCTCATCCCATGTGAGTTGGTGCTTCGAGTTGTGCATGTGCAGGATGTGCACGAACATCCTGTTGAAAAATTTTGTTCGGCCATCAGTTTGGGGGTGAAAGGTCATGGAATTAGTGATCTTAGTATCCAACAACAACCAGAGGATTGAATAGAATTCACTTACGAATGGGTTGACCCAATCTAAGATAATGTATTGTGGGATCCCAAAGTGTACCCATACTCATTCAAAGAAGAGTTTGGCAGTATATTATGCTATGATACTCTTCTTGCAGGCTGCCGTAATGGATATCTTAGAGAATCTGTTAACAACCACGAAAACGCAGTCGTTGCCATGCTTGGTAGAAGGAAGGCTTGACATGTAATCCATGGAGATGGATTCTCAGGGCCGGATAGTAGTAGGAAGGGGAGTATACAAGCCTTGCTTCTTGATTGTAGGTTTGGAAATGGTGCAAGAAATTCAGGATCTGATGTACTTCCCAACATCTTGTCGAAGGTTCGGCCAATAAAAATACTTCTGCAACACTGCCATTGTCTTCTCTACCGCAAAATTTCCAACGACCCGACTATAGTGCGCCTCCCAAATCATCTTTCCAAACTTGCTTGAAGGAACATAGAGGTGTTTAAGGTGGCATAATAGTGTGTCATGGAGTTGAAAGTCTGGAACTTGCTTACCTTCCAAGAGCATCTGGTATGTGGTGTCGAATTCTGGATCACTCTTGTAAAGATGTTGCGATCCTGAATTATCGTGTCCACAAGAGTCGAGCATAGTGGTCAGTGTTGTAACCGTCGGTCGGTTGAGGCAGCCTGCAATATTATTGGTGTTGCCCTTCTTGTACTTAATTTTCAAATGTAATTATTTCAAATTTGTTGGCCATTTCTGTTGGCGATCATTCTGCAACTTTCCTTGTGTTTGTATGAACTTCAAGGGTCTGTGTGGATGACCGTTTCCTTCCCCATAATGTAATGCTTTAATTGTTGGTAGGCTTGCACAATGGAATGCATCTCTCTGTCACATGTGGGATACTTTCAGACTATATATGAAAGCATCTCACTGTGATATGTCACCAGCTACCCCTACTGGGTAAGAACTGTACCAATAGCATAGTAGGAGGCATTTGTCTCAATTTCAAATGGTTGTTACAAGTCTGGTAATGCAAGCACTGGTGTAGAGAAAAGGCGACAAACACCTTATGTTTGGATTCATACCAAAATAACTTTGCTTTCATTCTGCCCTTAGTGACTTGACTCAAAGGCCAAGTGACATGAGAGAATCCCAACACAAACCTGTGATAGAAATTGGCAAGACCCAGAAAGCTACGAAGCTCTGTTAGAGTGGTTAGGGCTAGCCAATCTCAAATAACTTATATCTTGGATGGATCCACATGCACACCTCGCTCATCAATGATGTACCTTAAATATTGAACCTAGGCCATACCAAAATTGCATTTCTCCAATTTGACACAATTTGTGTTGTCTCAGAGTTTGGAGGACCTGTCGAATATGGTGTATGTGCTCTTCCTAACTCTGGCTGAAGATCAGGATGCTGTCTAGGTACACTACCATGAATGAGTTGGTGAAGGGCCGCAAGATGTAATCCACCAACTACATGAAGGTTTCTGGGGCATTTGTCAACCTAAAAGGCATGACCATCCATTTGAAAAGGCCCTCCTTAGATTTGAAGATAGTCTTCCAAACATCATAGGGTTCAATTGGTACCTGGTGATAACCATACTTCAAGTCAATCTTCCTGAAATATTTGACCCCCTTGAGTTGGTCCAGAAGGTCATCAATCCATGGGATTGGATACCTATTTCAAATAGTGATCTTATTCAGCGCCCGATAGTCAATACAAAATATTCATGTTATGTCCTTCTTCTGTACCAACACGATCGACCTCCAACAAGGTGATGAACTTAGCTTGATGTTCCCTTTCTACAAAAAATTCTGAATTTTCCTCTTGATTTGATCGTTCTCCAGAACATAGATGCACCCAGGGTCATATCAATGGAGTGCTTGACTTGATAGTGTAGGGGTACCATTGTGAGTGAGGTGAATATGTCCCTATACTCCTCCATGACCTTGTCCATTTTCTATTTCCATGCAGTGGAGCCTTGTCTTGAGGTTGTGGATGTGGCCACAATATTCCTGTTTTTCTGAGGGCGAATCATAAGGAAGACAAATTTCCCGGTCTGGTAAGTGATCTTACTAGATTCTTTAGCAAAGATCAAAGAAAGGCTGGTAGGCAGCGCTACCTATGGTATCTTGTACAATTTCTGACCCAAAGTAATAAAACATAACGAGGTCTAGATTCATATACCACATTATGCTTCCGTAGGTATGGATGAAATAATAAAACATCACATACTTCTAGAGGGGAAACGCCGCACAATACCTCATCTACAAAGGGATTGATGCTATAAGGCAGGCGACACTACTGGCTGACCTGGAGATCTCGCCCTTGGTGGAGCAACCCCATGGTGTACGACTTTGGGTGCAGTGTTATTGGTAGCTTCAATCTCTTAACAACCTCGGTTGTGATCAATTTCTTTTGGCTCCATATATCAATGATTAACTGAACCGTCGAACCCTTTACCCACATCTACAAGTGGAAGAGGTGCTCCTCCTCCTCTGGATCCTTAGGTTCTGCCTTTTGTAGGTTGGTGGTGGCTACGGTCGCAGTGGGTTTTGCGTCAATTATCTCCTTTCACTTGTTGTGTTCGAACTCAGATTTAGAGCATGCATCCAACTCTGAGTCTTTTAGCTCGACCATCAGCGTCTGCTTCACGCGAAATTTGTTCGTGTTGCGAGTGGGTATTTTATGAAACACACACCACTTTCTAGTGTCCTTCTTTGCCTTCCCATTATTCTTGGCTTGCTGCTTCAATGAATTGTTCTTGGGGGGTCGTGACCTGTCTCTACTCTTTGCTTTGTGGGTTGGGGACGCCTTTGATATGATTTGGGTTCACAAATCCAAAGTCTCACTTATTCTGCTTGAATTTATGTTCAATCTTAGTAGCAATCAACATGCTACACCAAGCGAGGAGATGTACAGTAACTCCAATTACTCTTGAATGTATTTGTGAAATCAACTATGGTACTTTAGCACCAAATGTTTCTTAAAATATTTGATACCCAACTTTGTGCGCAGGTTATGGAAAATATTCATTAGCTCATGCACATATTGATCCCTTTGATGTTGCACTGTAGTCAATTGCATGTACTTTTCCTCATAGCTCCCCACGTTGTAATATTATTCCTTGATGAAATCTTGAAAATAATTCGAAGTGGGTGCGGCTGAAAACAATGAGGGTTCTCTCTCGTCCCTTTGTTCACAGTAGGTTTCCCACTAGTCCTTGACATGGGGGGGGGGGGGGGAATTTGAGGAGTTAAAAAGTAATATTTTCCTGATTATGAATAAAAAAATATCCTTCCAATAGATTTAACTATCTATATACAATGTCTGCATCTATCTGGCCTTCAAATATGGGAATTTCAAAGTTGAATTGTATCTTGAAGGGAGTGGTGCCTCCAGAGTGGCTATCAATTGAATATGCGTCTCTTGTTGGCATCCGTTGAAGGATCTGGGCAAAATTATCCATCATCGCATTACTCTATCGCTCGAGGGATTATTAAAGCAATAATTTGAAAGGATATCGTGCTCACTTGTCTTTATTTTCTTCCGCCATGGGATGTCGTCGGGGTTTGCGAGGCTAGCCTTGCAAAGGTTCAACCAATTCAAGCCCTAACTCCTTATACCCCGACCTCGTTGTTGACATGCAAAAAAAACAGAGAAAGAGCAGACCGCTATTATACCACTGAACCAGACTTATGCAGGAACACAACATAAAACATACATAAACATAAACATAGAGATGCAACAAAAATAAATCTTCATTTCATTAATATCAAAGAACTAAAAAATGCTTACATACAAAATGGAAATAAAATAGCTCGGGCGATGATAGCTTATCTTTGAGAAGAGATACGGTGGCTAAATGCCTTTGAACTGTGTTACAATGAGGCTCAAGGGCCTTTTTATTATCTAAAACAAAAGGAAACATTAAAAAACCAAAACCCTAACCCTGGGAGATGGAACACCAAGAGTTTATGGGCCCTGTTGGGGTTAGTTGGGTAGCCAACTTCCTGGGGTTGTAACTTGGACATATGATCTCCATTTGGCACGTATGATACTTCGTTAGAAAGATCACTTTGAGTATTATAGGATTTGTGGAATACCCCTTCCTACAAGTATGGGCCTAGTGCAGACCTCAAAAAAATGGCGTTTAGGGGGTCAAAAAACCTCTAGAAGTTTAGGACCCGAAAAACTTATAAAAATAGTAAATGATGCTATAACCAAGGAAAATGAAGAAACCGAATGGAGGTCTAGATGGAATAGGTGAGTGGCCACCAATATACATCTAGATTATTCTTCCCCCCTTAGGAAGCAATGGTCTGCATTGCGTGTAGAGCCTCCATGAGGCGAGGAATTTTTTGTCGAACCTGGTCCCTGGTGAGCCACCTTCCCTATTGAAGGAGTTGGACTGCTTTGACCACTCTATATAGATGGATCCTTTACTGGCAAGTGTTCTTGATCTATGTTTCCATGATCTTATTAGTTGTGGCATGTTCGATACAACTTGGGTTGAGCTCTGTTGGTATCAACTACTCGACAACGTTGGATGTCTCCAACAATAGGGGAAATTATGTTCGGAGTTGGTCCACATTGAATACTGGGTGAAAGCCAAGGAACAATGGAATTACGAGCTTGAAATTTTTTTCCCATACAACTAGAGTGATGGTGTAAGGCCCATATCAGAGAGGGTGAAGCTTGCAGTGGGGCCCAACAAGGCGCTCCTTGTGGAAATGTAACCAAACTTTGTCGCCCACCTGGAAATTGTGTGGCACTCGATGTTGATCATGATGCTTCTTTTACTTAGAATTTTCTCTATCCAATATTTCATGGACCTGCTGGCAGATGTGATGAATGGGCTCAATAAAGTTGTTAGCCCTGTCAGCTTCAGACTAGACATGAGCCGAATCTTCCTGAGTGGTTGCAAATGGTATGGAAACATCAATGGGACAGAGTGGTTGGAATCCTAGTCCCACTTGAAAGGGGTTGTGGCCAGTTGAGATATGGAGAACCTTGTTATAGTTGCGTTGGGCATAGGGGAGGCTATCATCCCATGTGCGTTGGTTCTTTGAGTTGTACATTCGTAGGATGTGCATAATCATCTTGTTGATGACCTTTGTTTGAGGGTGAAAGGTTGTGGACTTAGTGAGCTTGGTATCCAACAATTACCAAAGGCTTGACCAGAATGCACTTAGGAAACAAATGTCCCGATTTGAGATAATGGTTTGTGGGATCCCAAAGTGTACCCATACTCGTTCAAAGAAGATTTTGGCAGTGACATATGTTGTGATACTCTTCTTGTAGGCCATCAAAATGGCCATCTTAGATAATCTGTCGACAACCACGAAAACACAGTTGTTGACATGCTTGGTAGAAGGAAGGCCTGACATGTAACCCATGGAGATGGATTCCCAAGGCCGGATAGGAGTAGGAAGAGGAGTATAGAATCCTTGATTCTTTATTGTAGGTTTGGAAATGGCGCAGGTAGTGAAAGATTTGATGTACTTCCAAACATCCCGTCGAAGGTTCTCCCAATAAAAATACTTCTGCAACAATGTCATTGTCTTCTCTACCCAAAAATGTCTAGTGACCAGACTGTAGTGCACCTCCCAAATCATCTTGGCACGCTTGCTTGAAGGAACACATAACTATCCCAGGTGGCATAACAATGTATCCTAGAGGTGAAATATTGGAACTTTATTACCTTCCAGGATCATCTGGTATATGGTGCCAAATTCTAGAACACTCTTGTAAATATGTGGCCATCTCGAAGTCTCGTGTCCACAAGATTCGAGCATAATGGTCAGCACCATAACCTGCCGTCGACTGAGGCAGTCTGCAACATTATTGGTGTTGCCCTTCTTGTCCTTAATGTTCAAATGGAACTATTGCAGATATGTGGACCATTTATGATGGTGATCGTTCTACAACTTCCCTTGTGTTTGTATGAACTGCAATGGTCAGTGGTCTCTGTGGATGACTATTTACTTCCCCATAATGTAATGATTCTGTTGTCGGCGTGCTTGCACAATGGAATACACCTCTTTTCATAGGTGGGATACTTTCGGACTATATATGAAAGAGTCTCACTGTGATATGCCACTGGATGCCCCTGTTGAGTAAGAAATGCACCAATAACATAGTCAGAGGCATCTATCTCAATTTCAAATGGTTGTTGCAAGTCTGATAATGTGAGCACTGGTGCAGAGCAGAGGCGATGCTTCAAATCGACAAACAATTTCTGTTTGGATTCAAACCAAAAGAATTTTTATTTCACTCTGCCCTTAGCAACTTGACTCAAAGGCCAAGTGATATGAGAGAATCCCAACATGAACCTACGATAGAAATTGGTAAGACCCAGAAAGATACGGAGCTCTGTTAGAGTGGTTGGGGATGGCCAGTCCCAAATAACTTGTATCTTTGTTGGTTCTGCATGCACACCCTGCTAATCAATGATGTACCCCATATATTGAATCTGGGCCATGCAAAAAGTGCATTTCTCCAAATTGTCACACAATTTGTTTTGTCGTAGTGTTTGGAGGACCTTTCTAATATGGTGCATGTGCTCTTCCCAAATCTGGATGAAGGTCAAGATATCGTCGAGGTACACTACCACGAATGAGTTGGTTAAGGGCCGCAAGATGTCATCCATCATCTCCATGAAGGTTGCAGGGGTGTTCGTTGACCTGAAAGCCATGGCCAACCATTCGAAAAGGCCCTCCTTCAATTTGAAGGAAATATTCCACACATCAGAGGGTTAAATTGGTACCTGGTGATAGCCAGATTTCAAGTCAATCTTGCTGAAATATTTGGCCCCCTTGATTTGGTCCACAATGTCATCAATATGTGGGATTGGATTCTTATTCCAGACAATGATATTATTCAATGCCTGGTAGTTAATACAAAGCATCCATGTCCCGCCCTTCTTCTGTACCAACATGATCGGGCTCCCACAAGGTGATGAACTTGGCTTGATGTGCCCTTTCTGCAAAAATTCCTGAATTTGTCTCTTGATTTCATCATTCTCTAGAATAGAGTGTCAGTAGATTGGTCCATTGGGTAGCAACGCTCCTGGAGTCAGATGAATTGAGCGCTTGACCTGACAGTGTAGGGGTACCCTTGTGGGTGAGGTGAAGATGTCATGATACTCCTTCATGACCTTTTCCATCTGCTACTGCCGTATGGAGGAGCCATGTCTAGAGGTTGTGGATGTGGCCACAATCTTCCTCTTTTTCTGAGGGTGAATAATAAGGAATACAAATTTCCCAATCTGGGAAACGATCTTACTACATTGTTTAGCGGAGATCAAAGAAAGAGAGGTAGGTGGAGCTACCTCTGGTATCCTTTACAATTTTTAACCCAAAGTATTAATAACAGAACGAGCTCTAGAGTCATATACAACATGACACTTCCACAGGTATGGATGACCTAATAAAACATCACAGACTTCCAAAGGGTAAATGATGCACAATACCTCATTTGCAAAGGTATTTATGCTATAAGTTAGGTGACACTACTGGTTGACACAGAGATCTCACCCTTGGTGGAGCCACTTGATGGTGTACGAATGTGGGTGCAGTGTTGCTGGCAACTTTAATCTCTTAACAACCTCAGCCAACATTAGGTTATTCTAGCTCTCATTATCAACGATGAACGACACCAACGAACCCTTTACCCATATCTATGAGTGGAAGAGGCGCTCCCCCTTCATGTGGATCCTTAGGTTCTGCCTTTTGGAGCTTGGTGGTGGCTACCATCACAGTGGGTTCGACGTCAATGATATACTTTCCCTTGTCTGGTTCCAACTCAGAGTTAGAGCACACATCTGTCTCTGAGCCTTTTAGCTCGACCACTAGTGTCTGCTTCACACGAGATTTGTTCATGTTGTGAGTGGGATTTTTATGGAACTCACACCACTTGTCGATGTCCTTCTTTGCCTTCCCATTATTCTTGGCTTGTTGCTTCGAGGAGTTGTCCTAGGGGGTCATGAACTAACTCTACCCTTTTCTCTGTGGCTTGGGGGCACCTTATTTGCTTTGGGTTTGCAGATCCAAAGTCACACTTTTTCTGCTTGGATTTGTGCTCAATCTTGGAAGCATATTGGTATGTTTCACCAAGTGAGGAGATGTCCAGGAACAGCATTTCCTCCTGAATGTATTTGTGCAAGCAACTACGATACTTGAGCACTAGATGTTTCTCAGAATATTTGATACCCAAATTTGTGTGCAAGGTATGGAAAATAGTTATCAACTCATGCACATCTTGATCCCTTTTTTTTATGTAGTGTAGTCCATTGCATGTACTTGTCCTCATAGCTCCCCACGGGGTAATATTGTTCCTTGATGGCGTCACGAAAATAATTCCAAGTGGATGCGTCTGAAAACAATGAGGTTTTTCTCTCATCCCTTTATTCACAATAGGTTTCCCACCAGTACTTGACACGGGGGGAATCTTTGAGGTGTGCAAAAGTAATATTTTCCCAATTAGAAAAATCATGAACTGAAAAATATCCTTCCAACATATTTAACCATCTATCTACGACATCTGCATCTATCTGGATTTCAAATATGGTAATGTCAAAGTTGTATTGTACCTTGAAGGGAGCGCCTCCAGAGTGGCTTCCGGATGAAGATGCATCATTTGTGGGCATCCTCTTGAGGATCTAGGAAAAATTATTCATTATTGCATTCCTCTGTCGCTCGAGGGATTCTTCGAGAAATATTTTGAAAGGATCTCCCTCTCGCACACATTTATTTTCTTTAGCCATGGGAGGTTGTTGGGTTTGCAAGGATAGTCTTGCAAAGGTTCAACCAGTTCGAGCCCTAACTCCTTATACCCCGACCTTGTTTGGGACATGCAAAGAAAAAAAGAGAAAGAGAAGGCTGCTCTAATACCACTGATCTAGAATCATGTAGGAATGTAACAGAATATAGACATAAACATAAACATAGAGATGCAACAAAAATAAACATTCATTTCATTAATATCAAATAATGGAAGATGCTTACTACAAAATGGAAATAAAGTAGTTTGGGAGATGGTAGCTTATCTCTAAGAAGAGATGTGGTGGCTACATGCCTCTTGGTTGTGTTAAAATTAGGTTCAAGGGTATTTTTATTATTTAACAACAAAGGGAAACCCTAAAAAACCAAAACCCTAACCCTAGGAGATGGAACACCAGGAGTTTGTGGGCCCGGTTGGGGTTAGTTGGCCAACCAGCTTCTCGGGGTCGTAACTTGGTCATATGTTCTTCGTTTGGCATGTACGTTACCGTATTAGAAAGATCTCTTAGTGCACTATGGGATTTGAGGCAAGCCCCAAGCCATGACTCTAGGCCTACTGCGGACCCCAGAAAAACACCATTTAGGGGACCAAAACAAATCTAAAACTTCGGGACTCGAAAAAATTCTAAAAATAGTAAATGCTGCTATATTAAAGGAAACTGATGAAATCGGTTGGAGGTATAGGTGGAATTGGTAGGTGACCACCAATATCCACCTGGATATTTAACAAGTACAATGATAGAGTTGGGTCTGAATGTGTAGATTACATAGGGATTTCATAGGATTGATTTCAAGTGAAGTCTGAGGATCTTCTATGATGCATCTTAAGGACATTTGAAGAGCATAAATCATGAGTCAAGAAGGAATATCTACAATTGACATGGAGTCAAAATCGTGGTCAAATTCCATTACAAGAATGATTGGTGACACAATCTACATTTTGAATAATTCAAGCATGACATTTGATGTAATTTGAAGTTATTAAGTATTAGCACAAATTTACATTTGAAATGGAGTGGCTAACTTGATTTTTTTGAAAAAGGACTACAAAATATTTTATTTATGCCCTAGAAGAAGGACAAAGCCTCTTCTCTACAAAACCTATGGACATAAATTGTCGATCTGGCTTGGTTAGGATCATTTCAAGTATCACATGTTCGTGCCACTTGAAGATTTTTGCTTGCATATATGTTGAGGATCAATTGATGAAGCGAATTGTTTTGGAAGACATAGGAATACTATTGCCTTATTCCCTCTTTTGAAGACATCTTAATTTAAATTAATATTAGGCTCAACTACAGTGGTTTTTTCTTTGTTGACATGGTAATTAAAGAGGCTGAACAAATCTCTAGAAAGCAAATTGGTAGGGCCAAGTTTAATCTTAGACAAGGGAAAAACGTTTTGTCCTAGTTGGGAAACTTCAAGAACAAGTTGAAATATCTTGAGACAAAATCAATAGTGTTTCTCATGTATGAGATGCCTTGTATGTGTTGTTCAAATTTGCATTGACTGAGATATGTTGCTAAGGTATTGCCGAAATAGATGAAATTTACTCTAGATCCAGAGGAATCTATGGAGAAACACTTTCTCATATAAAGCAAAGAAAGTCATAACTCTCGTGCTAAAATATGAGGCCATATTGGAGGAGTTTCCAGACTTAGGGTATGTAAAACCTCATAAATATTGAAGGTTATGATTTAGAAAATCCCTATGGTTTGTGAATAAAGACCTAGTGATAGACCTAGATCGATGATTACACTAAATAAAGATACCCTAGCTCATGCAAGGAAGGAAAGGAAAGCAACATACATTAGTAGCTCATAATGACTCTAATGACTCTTAGTTGATCTTGTTATTATATGAATTAAGGACTTGCTTCCATGATAGAGAGAGAATTCAAGTCCTGCTTCAGTGTCAAAGGGAGTTTATCTTTGAGTTTGAGATGAAGGATATTGGTTAGATAAATTACTTCTTGGAACTAAAAGTATGGTAGAAGCCTGGTGATATCTTCCTTGGTCAAAGGAAGTATATTGTTACAAATATTTATAGATTTGGAATGATGGAAAACAAGTCCATGGCCACTCCCATGGTTACCAATTAAAAGAAGCTAAGTGGTAGAGGGAGCAACCAAGATTTCCACATCATGATTTGTTTTAGTGTCAAAAGGACCACCCAGTTAGGGTGACCAGAAAACAGTCATGGTGATGGATCCAATGAAGGAATTTAGTTAGTTTATGGTTGAGTCGAGGCATGTCGCACAACATGTGTTTAGGCATCAACATGATACAATTGGATATAGATTGAGATATGTCTCAAATGATGATGTGACGCAGTCACGCAGCTGAAAGTCAACACTCTTCCTTTCTACCCTCGTTCTTCGTCTCCTCGGGGTCCTCTTTCAGTTTCTTGAGAATTTTATTTATCAATTTTGAGAAAATTGGTAAATAACTATATTCAATCGCCTTGAATATCAATTTGTGGTTCCCGCCTTATATGGATACTTCTCTACCTTCGGAATATTATGTAATAAAACAATACTATTGCTTTATATTTATCTCTGAAATTTATATTCTCGATATATATATATATATATATATATATATATATATATATATATATATCCCAAGGTTAACCCTTCAACCTTAATAACTGCCCAGCCATTATAACCGTCAATTTAATACTTCGCACTTTGCCAACAATCTTTATGATAACCTTTGGATATTAATTCTCGGTGGAATTTTATAACAATACTCTACAAACGTAAACTCTATAATAGTGTGTGATCCGGGCCCACTTACAACATAATGACCAATTCGACGTAGGCGTCGTACCTTGTTTAAATATCGTGTATCTCCGTCATGCAAACACCGTCTGATTTCCCTTGCTCCGATCAACGGTCCCTGTCCAATTCGCTGCGTGTCCCTGGTCGAGGTATAACGTGCGAAATGAATATGGAAGGCGGTTTCTCCACGGTCCTGCTTGGCCACACGTCGATTCCTGTATGGAATCGCTCCACACTCCAGGAATACCACTTAACATTGAAAGGCTGGCATGGAATAGGGAACTAATTTCCAAAAACCACTCGCCTTGCCCACAGCGCGTTTTCAATCAGTGCCACGCAGTTACGTTCTCCTTCGTATTCGTTAACTCCGGGTTCCGACACCGGTTACTCAATAGTATTTATTGTAATTACACAATAGGTGGGTTTATCTCTTAATAAGCGGGTTTACTACCTCAAGGTTAATATCTGTTATAATCTCCAATTAACGATAAACCAAAATAGTCTCGTTACACGGAAATTTGCTAATATGAACCGGAGGTCTCAACACAGACCTCGCCTGCATGTGGGTGAATTTACAGGGATATCCAACAATTTCATATACAGAGTTAAATCACTTCACAGTCAAACAAAGTCCTTCACAATTTCTAACTCAGACAAATTTGGAAATCAACGAGAACGAGAGTCTATTCAACCGGAAGCAATTTATCAATACACAGAATCTACTACTGCCCTCTCTCTCTCCCTCTGCCCCTGCTTATATCTAAGGGATTACATTTATATATATCAACATATGTCCTTTCGGTTCCTCTATGGGGACCATTTAGGAAAATCAAACGCTTAAGTACAATTATTCAACTACTGAATATGACAGATGGATCGAATCCAAATCTCCTCGACTTCTACAACTCTAACTAATCTAATTAAAAAAATAGTCAGCTGAGGTATTGACACCTAGCTGTTACAATTTGATAGATTTTGAACCCTCCTAGCCACAACATGTGGACAAGACCTCCTACATTGCTGGCTAGTGTCTAATGCCCCTGCATCAGACTCCTGAGGGCAATCTTCTTCATGGGCTCTTGTCCATGAGCTCTTCCACTGATCTGCCTATCTACTACAACATTTCTTCAGTCATCCAAGTGGCATCTTCCTCTCGCTTATCCTTCCATTTGATCAAGTACTGAAAGTACTCTTGTCCTCTGGTCCTTCGGAACACTCTCTTGTCCAATATCTTCTCTGGTTGCAATGGTCACTTCGTCGGAGGCAGTTTTCTCTTTCCATTCAATCGTTCGTTCCGCCGATCTTTCTGCACCATCATCTTCGTACTTGTACAAATCTGCAACATTAAAAATGGGAGATATTCCAACATCAGGTGGCAATTCAATCTCATAAGCATTTGCAGAAAACTTCCTAAGTATCTTGCATGGCCCAATCTTTTTAAACTTCAATTTGTTGTACTGCTTCTTTGGAAATCTCTCCTTTCTCAAGTGTGCCAAAACCAAGTCTCCTACTTCAAAATGAATTTCTTTTCTGCTCAAGTCTGCTCTGGTTTTGTATTTGGTGCTGCTGCCTTGTAATTTCTGTTTCACTTTTTCATGTATGGCCTGGATCTCTGAAGCAAATTCCTCACCATCTGCACTCCTTAGCTCTGCTCTTCCCAGATTCCTTAACTCTGATATTCCTCTGGGATGCATTCCATAAACAATATGAAATGGACTCTGCCCTGTGATTCTTTTTGGTGAATCATTATATGCATATTCTGCCTGGGGCAAAATATGGTCCCACTGCTTGGGATGCTCTCCTGCAAGACTTCTCAACAAGTTTCCCAGACTCCTATTCACTACCTCAGTCTGTCCATCAGTCTGGGGATGATAAGCTGAGCTGAAACTTAGTTTGGTACCAAGTTTCTTCCACAATGTCCTCCAAAAGTGACCCACAAATCTAGTGTCTCTGTCTGAAACAATACTCTTGGGCAACCCATGCAATATAACAACTTCTTTGAAGATAAAGTTGGCAACATGGGTGGCATCACTTGTTTTATAGCACGGAATAAAATGTGCCATTTTGGAGAATCTATCCACCACAACAAAGACTGCATCATTCCCCCTCTGAGTCTTGGGTAATCCTAGAACAAAATCCATACTCACCATGTCCCAAGGCCTGTCTGGAATAGGAAAGGGAGTATACAATCCTGCATTCTGGCTCCTTCCTTTAGCATATTGACAAATCTTGCAATTCTTCACAAACTTGTCGACTTCTATTCTCATCTTGGGCCAGAAATAAAAGTGACTGAACTTCTCATACGTCTTGTCAGTACCAAAGTGTCCAGCAAGTCCTCCACTATGCTTTTCTTTGATCAAATTTTCCCTCATGGAACATTTCGGTACACATAGCTGGCTTTTTCTGAATAACAAGTCCTCCTGCAGGAAATAGTCCAACCATTGGCTTCTATCTGATAAAACAGGGTTATTACATGCCTCAAATGCTTCTTTAAAATCTGGATTTGTTTTATACAATTCTTTGAGAAAATCGAATCCTGCAACTTCAAAATTAGTTTCCTGAACAAGCATGTGCCTCCTACTCAAAGCATCAGCTACTTTATTAGCTTGGCCACTTATGTGTTTCAAAACAAAATTAAAACTTTGGAGATACTCAACCCATTTAGCATGCTTATGTTTCAACTTGGGCTGCTGCACAATATACTGCAAAGCATGATTGTCAGAATAAAATACAAATTCCTTGGACATCAAATAATGTCTCCATTTCTTCAGTGCCTGAACAATTGCATAGAATTCCTTCTCATAAGAGGAATACTTTCTCCTGGTGTCATTCAGATTTTCACTGAAATAAACTACAGGCCTATCATCCTGACTCAACACAGCTCCAATGGCTTCTCCACTGGCATCACACTTCACTTGAAATGGTTTAGTAAAATCAGGCAGGATCAAAACATGCTTTTCAGTTATCTTTTGCTTTAAAACTTTAAAGTTTCTTTATGCTTCAGTAGTCCACTTAAATGGCTGTCTGCTCTTCTTTATTGTCTCAATTATGGGTGCATTAATCTTACTGAAGTTCCTTATAAACTTTCTGTAAAAACTAGCAAGTCCATGGAAACTTCTTACCTCAAAAACATTCCTGGGTGAAGGCCACTCTACAATTGCCTTAACCTTTTCTGGGTCCATCTTCAATCCTTCTGCAGAAACAACAAAACCCAAATACACCAACTCTTCCTTCATGAATGAGCATTTCTTCAGATTTATCAGCAGTTTCTCTTGGTGCAGCTTCTTCAAGACATGATTTAGATGCCTTAAATGTTCTTCTTTAGTTCTGCTGAAAACTAATATATCATCCAGGTACACTATCACAAATTTACCAATGAACTCTTTCAATACTTCATTCATAAGTCTCATAAAAGTGCTAGGTGCATTTGACAACCCAAAAGGCATTACCATCCATTCATATAATCCTTCATTTGTTTTAAAAGCAGTTTTCCACTCATCACCCTCTCTTATTCTAATATGATGGTATCCACTCTTTAAATCTATCTTTGAGAAATATTTAGCACCACTCAAACAGTCCATCAAATCCTCAATTCTGGGTAAAGGGAATCTGTACCTGATTGTGATCTTATTAATTGCTCTGGAATCAGTACACATCCTCCAGCCTCCATCTTTCTTTGGGCTCAAAACTGCTGGTACTGCACATGGACTCAGACTTTCTCTTATCAGTCCTTTGTCCACCAACTCCTGTACTTGTCTCCTGATTTCTTCATTTTCCTTGGGAGTCACTCTGTAGGCTGCCTTATTTGGCAGATTTGAACCAGGGATAAAATCTATCTGATGGCTGATCTTTCTCACAGGTGGCAGTTTATCAGGTAAATCGTCCACAATAATGTCACAGTATTCATCTAACATCTCTTGGATTTCTACTGGCAAATCAGAAATCTTTGTAGAAGTAAGAACTACTTTAGGTTTGCAAACTAAAGCAAAGCTTACCTCTTCTTCTTCTATCTGCTGCAGATATTCCTTCCCGCTCAACAACAAGGTCTTTGGATCAATCACTCTGCTGGATGGCTCTCCTTCTTCCATGGGTATCAATGTATGATGTACCCCATATTTGAAGAACTTGTAGGTGTTCTTCTTGCCATCATACACTGCTGCTCTGTCAAACTGCCAAGGTCTACCCAGCAGTATATGACACACATCCATGGGCATTACATCACACAAAACTTTGTCCTTGTACTTGCCCATTTGCAGCTCTATTTCACACTGTTCTTTCACAACCAGCTGGTGCCCTTTATGCAGCCAGGACACCCTGTAGGGAGTTGGATGCTCCCTAGTCTTCAACTTCAACTTCTCTATTACCTCAGTGGAAACCAGATTGTCTGTGCTGCCACTATCAATAACTAGCTGGCAACATTTTCCGTGGACTTTGCATATGCTCCTAAACAAAGTCTTCCTTTGTGCAGGCTCAGTGACTTCTTTGGCTTGCTTCAACAGGACCTTATTTACCACTAAGGATTCTCCCCTCTCTGGAAGAATTTCTTCTTTAATTTCTGCCTCTTCTCCAACCTGGGCAAGAACAACATTTCTTGGTCCAGCACCCACATTCTCTGGACACTCATAGTGCTTGTGTCCCACTCCATGACACCTATAACACCTCAATTCTCTACCTCTGCCTCTGTCTCTGCCTCCTCTTCCTTTTCCTCTGTAAGAACCCCTTCTGCCCCTTGCATCATCCTCTGTAGATGCATTCTGAGGTGAGCTACTGTTAGCTCCATCTCTGGGTGTAGGCTTTCCTCTACCACCCTGACTTCCCTTCCCATGGAAAGTACCTCTCTTCTTGGTAGATTGTTTCCTCAGGAGTTTCTCCTCTGCTTTCAAGGCCATTTGATAGGCCTCTTCCACTGTCTTAGGAGACAGAAGACCAATCTCATCTTGGATCTCCAGCTTGAGACCATTCACATATCTGGCAGTCTTCTCTGGTGTGTCTTGGAATTGCCCAGCTCTTATGCTTACTCTGTAGAATTCCTCTATGTATTCTTTTACTGTCAGCAACCTCTGTCTCAGGTTCTGCATTTGTCTATACAATGTCAGCTGGTAATCACTAGGCAGGAATTTACCTTTCAACTTGGCCATCATTTTGGTCCAGCTCTTGATAGGTTGCTTGCCAACTCTTCTCCTCTCTGCCTGCAATCCATCCCACCAAAGTGCAGCATGTCCTTTCAGCTTTGTTACTGCAAACTTGACCTTTTTATCTTCACTTATTTCTTCATAATCGAAGCACTTATTCAGTTCATTTATCCAGTCCACCAGCTCTTCTGGATTCAGTGCCCCTGTATAACTTGACACTTCAATTCTGGGCTTAACTGCAGATCCCAGAACAGTTCTAAGGAGCCTCAAATCAGGAGGAATTTCAACATTTTCTTCTGCTTCTTCTATTTCAGGTTCACTGGTGTCTTCAGGATCTCTGGGTTGTCCTCGCTCTATGGCATCCATTCTAGCCTCGACCCTCTGCAACATCCCCAACACCTCTGCGTTGGCAACGAGCCTCCTTCTTCCAGTGCCTCTACCAACTCAGATTGCCATGTCAGCAAAAACAACTCAAAACAAGAGCTCTGATACCACAAATGACGCAGTCACGCAGCTGAAAGTCAACACTCTTCCTTTCTACCCTCGTTCTTCGTCTCCTCGGGGTCCTCTTTCAGTTTCTTGAGAATTTTATTTATCAATTTTGAGAAAATTGGTAAATAACTATAGTCAATCGCCTTGAATATCAATTTGTGGTTCCCGCCTTATATGGATACTTCTCTGCCTTCGGAATATTATGTAATAAAACAATACTATTGCTTTATATTTATCTCTGAAATTTATATTCTCGACATATATATATATATCCCAAGGTTAACCCTTCAACCTTAATAACTGCCCAGCCATTATAACCGTCAATTTAATACTTCGCACTTTGCCAACAATCTTTATGATAACCTTTGGATATTAATTCCCGGCGGAATTTTATAACAATACTCTACAAACGTAAACTCTATAATAGTGTGTGATCCGGGCCCACTTACAACATAATGACCAATTCGACGTAGGCGTCGTACCTTGTTTAAATATCGTGTATCTCCGTCACGCGAACACCGTCTGATTTCCCTTGCTCCGATCAATGGTCCCTGTCCAATTGGCTGCGCATCCCTAGTCGAGGTATAACGTGCGAAATGAATATGGAAGGCGGTTTCTCCACGGCCCTGCTTAGCCACGCGTCGATTCCTGTATGGAATCTCCCCACACTCCAGGAATACCACTTAACGTTGAAAGGCGGTGCAGAATTGGGGAAATCCACTCTCCAAAACCACTCGCGGGTTACACAGTGCTTAACCAAAGTTAATGCGAGTTACGTTCTCCTTCGCATTCGTTAAATCCGGGTTCCGACATGGGTTACTCAATAAAACTTATTGTAATTACACAATAAGTGGGTTTATCTCTTAATAAGCGGGTTTTCTACCTCAAGGTTAATCTCGGTTATAATCTCCGATTAACGATAAACCAAAATAGTCTCGTTACACGGAAATTTGTTAATATGAACCATAATTCTCAACACGGACCTCGCCTGCGTGTGGGTGAATTTACAAGGATATCCAAAAATTTCGTATACAGAGTTAAATCACTTCACAGTCAAACAAAGTCCTTCACAATTTCTAACTCAGACAATTTTGGAAATCAACGAGAACCGGAGTCTATTCAACCGGAAGCAATTTATCAATACACAGAATCTACTACTGCAATCTCTCTATCTCTCCCCTTATATCCGAGGGATTACATTTATATATATCAACATATGTCCTTTCGGTTCCTCTGTGGGGACCGTTTAGGAAAATCAAACGCCTAAGTACAGTTATTCAACTACTGAATATGACAGATGGATCGAATCCAAATCTCTTCGACTTCTACAATTCTAACTAATCTAAATAAAAAACAGTCAGCTGAGGTACTGACACCTAGCTGTTACAATTTGATGGATTTCGAACCCTCCTAGCCACAACATGTGGACAAAACCTCCTACATTGCTGGCTAGCATCTAATGCCCCTGCATCATGATGTAAAATTTCAAGGATATATAGATTCATATTGGGTAGAGAGTGCTAAAGACAAGAAGAGCACATCAAGATGACGATTCAATTTTGATTCTTCTTGGGTAGGAAGGAGACATCTGTCGCACTAAGGTTGCAGAGGCCGAATATATTGCAACTAGTTTGGAAATTTAAGAAGAAATGTGGCTTTGGAAGCTTCGCGTAAAATTTCTTAATCATATGTTGGAGACACTCGTGATGAAAGGTCGAAGCACATTGTACAAAAAGGGAGCAGTGAGTCTCGTATGCATTTCTACACATGAGTAGGTTGTTCAAATTCTCACAAATCCTATGCCCTAGGATGAAGTTTGTATACTTTAAGGACAAGCTTGGAGTGGTTGATAATGCTTCCCTTGGTTAATGAGAGTGTTGATGTTGTAGCATCAAGGGGAGGAGATTATACCTAGGTCAACTGCATTGACAAGGTCATGGGTGTTGACTAGGAGCCATGTAATGTGACTAGGGAGATTAAGCCAGAGAGCATAAAGGATCGTAATGCTCCCCCAGTCATGGGTTACCTTACCATATTTCCAAGGTTACTTGGCTAGTGGGTTTAGTGAGTTCCCTATAACATCGAGCAAGTGTTTTTCCATTCAATAACAAATGACGACATGTGGGAATGGTAAATTGGCCCAAGGATTCACCATTTGTCAGGGGGTTCTTGACATGAGTCCAAGTGATGATTTGTTGCATTGGTGACCCAAGGCTAGTCTTTTTGACCCCAATAAGAAGGTCATGACCATATTGCCATGGGTTTTGGATAGTTGGTGACTAGATCCATTTGCAAAGGGTATGTGTCTAGTGGGTGACTAGATCCCTTTGCATGATGTTGATGCATGATGCTTTCCATGTGATTCTGGTATAATACATGAACTGGATGGATATATCAACAGATCTAGCTTATTCAACCTTTTCTTGGGATGGAGAAAAAAATTTCAACAAAGAGATGAATCTGAAGAAGTGAAAGTGAATACCTCCCTAACTAAGAGGGAGTGTTGAATTTTGGTAGTTGCGGTCAGTATTCTTCAATTGCATTAGCCCAAAAAAATTAAAATAGAATGAAAATCCAAATTTGAATTCAATTCAACTATAAATAAAAGAGGGAAAAGTTAAATTTTAAATTCAAAATTTAGCCTCCAAAAGTCAAGTTGACCCTAGCTAAGAGTCACACCTATTCGGGCTTTGCCAACCACTATAAATATACATTCGACCTTCCTCACTTATAGAAAATTCGAATCACTCACAAGAAGCATAATATCTTATGTTCACATGCGTGCAGTCTAGGAATGAAGTCAAGTTTTTATGAGGAAGAATTTTTGAGCAGCAAATCGAGCTTTTGGGCAGCAGACCGGGTCTTTAGGTAACAAAACAAGGTTTATGGGAAACAACAAGAGGTTGAAATTCGACCTGTGTCCGGGCACTTTGACTAGGTTTGACCTAATTTGACTAGAAAATTAGATTGTATTTCATGTTGAATTGAACAATTTCTACCAAGAAAAGGTTGTTGGGTTTTTCCCTAGTTAGGGTTTTCTTAGGGTAAAATTTGTGTTTCTTGTGTTTGGTTTTATCTTCATGATCCTACTGTCATTATTGTTTTATTGTTGATATTTTCTATTTATAATTTCTCAATGATGAAGGTGACATGAGAAGGATTGATTAAGAAATCATTGGAAAGTAATTATCTAAGGAGAAGATCATGAAAAATAAACAATCTATGGAGAATATACCTACAAGATTCGATGAAAATATGTCATGAATCTTAATTTCCAATTGTTTAAGTTTGGCCTTCACCTTTGCATTGTATTCCCTTGCCCACTCTCTAAATTTTTTTTTAATAAGTTTCGAATTCTCTACCATTTGAAACATATAGGGGCTATCGTGAGACGAAC
Organism: Pinus albicaulis; assembly: GCA_034641835.2. Taxonomy (NCBI): domain Eukaryota; kingdom Viridiplantae; phylum Streptophyta; class Pinopsida; order Pinales; family Pinaceae; genus Pinus; species Pinus albicaulis. The sequence goes on along the minus strand of CM076581.1, from coordinate 23,601,756 downwards.
TAAGAGGAACCCACGAGTCTTCGATTATTTCAATATATTCCTCTTCACAAAGCCAAACATTATTAAAATAAAAGGGGATAGGATATTTGATATCATCAATGTCAATGTCAAGGAAGATTATACAATGATCCTATAGACCACCATATTCCACCCAAGATTTAGTTTTGAGAACCAAAGAAAAGAAAGAACTCAATATAAGGAAGCGATCTAATATTTTAGCTATGGCATCCTCATTGGATCTGGAATTCCTCCAAGTGTGAGTGATATTGAAAGGTTAAAGATAAAAGAGGTTGGAGGAGCTAATACGATGAGTGAAATAAATTCCAAGGGGTTCTTTTTTGCAACAATGCCCTAGACTTCCCTAAGCAAGATTGTAAAATTCAAATCCCCCCCATGTTTAAAAGATGAATGTCGAGAGTGTTATTTTCTGTAGCATTTGAAAATTGTTCTAGTCTTAATTTATGTGTCAAATAGGCTAAGAATGCAAGATATTCAGAACCCATAAAATTTTTCCTGAGACAAGCTTGTGAAACGACTTAATTAAATTAACTAACCATCATTTAAATTTTTCCTACGTCTAACTTAGGAAAACTGATTAATTAATAACAATTAATTAAGGGAAGGTGAGAATGCTAGAGAAACCCACACAGATTGAGTTTGAGAAGATCTTAGCCATTTATTGGGATCTAATCATGGTTGTTGGTTCACCAATGAGAGATTATAAGAGAAAGTTGATGGGTATGGAGATGGACACATCATGTGAGGGTGAGATCTAGGCAGATCAAATTTCACAGAGAGCAGAGATTTAGTGTCAGGAAGAATTCGAGCCAAATATTGAGTAGTAGAAATTTAAGAGTATAAGTAGAGTGATTTTGGAGGATTTTTCGAGTACCAGAAGAGGTAACAGAGAGAGACTGAGTTATTCCATAGGAGGCTACACAGGGACTTTCGAAGAGCCTCAAAGAGGTGGTTCAATTCAGACAGAGGAGAGATTGATTTTTAAGTTGAGTGCCAGGAAAATTCTTCCACATGGCTATAGAATCCTTCTTAGTGGCATAAACCGTCGACATAGGCAAAGAGCAAAAATTCTGGGTAGTGTGAGTTCTAAGCTACACAGAGGCTGACACAGAGGCAGATTGGGAGTTAATTGTGGGGCCAGATCAGTGAAGGATTGCTTGTGGAGAGAGAGAAAATTATTTTATATATTTTGATAATGATTTATAAGGAGAGGATTGATATTTGGGAATCCATATATTGTACTTAGATTTTGTTGTTGAATAATAATAATAAAACCCTCATATGTTGCACCAATTTTCCGAGGAAATTTGTCTGAAAATAATGACGTCATTTTTATTGTGGGTGCTCTATTTTTCTCATTCCAGTTTATTTTCCACAATGCATTTTATTCTTGGTGAAAATTGTAGTAGTGTTTTTATTCGTTGTCTGTCGTAATAACTAATAATCTGCACATAATCATATTCAGTTAGAATAATAATTTCCAGTTGCTACAATAGTGAAAATTTCACATGGTATCAAATCTATTTTAAAGACAGATAAATGGCTTGGTAACGAGGGAGAAAATTTTCAGCTTTAGAGGGAGTCTCTGCGAAATTTTTCTAGATCTGCACAGAAGCCAGCTAGGAGTGAGAATTAGCAAAGGCAGGGGCTCAATTTTCAGTTTGTAGGCAACAAAAAATTCGAAAAGCCTCAATTGCAGTGATTTGCATCCAATGGTATTTCCATAAATTAGTTTAAGTGAGCATATTGGTAATTTTTTTGAGCAGATATGGGCGTAATTCTTTTGCAGCAACAGATAAATACTATGTGGAATATAAAAAACACATAGAGAAAGGATTTTTCTAGAATTTTCCAGAGCGTTTCCAAATCTAGTTTTCTGGATGAAATCTGAGATTTCCATAGCAGAAGGCAGTAGCAGGGAATATCTGCGCATTCTAGGTGAGAGTGCAAGAAAAAAAATAGGAAACTGAGCAGGAAAGGGAAGAGATCCCTGTTTATTTTCCCAGATTTTAGTTTCGAATAAATGGCCTTAGAAGGACTTTGAGATCAATATAGGCTTGATGAAGCCTCTAACTATTGTATATGGAAATCCAAAATGAATTTTTGGCTAGATGAGTATGGTCTGAAGATGTATGTAGAAAATGTTGTAGCCATACCTACAAATCAATAAAAACTAAAGAATTACAATAAGGAGATGGAAAAGGCCAAGAGGATGATCCTTGATGGATTTCGAGATCATATAGTCCTGTATCTAGCTAGCAAGAAATGTGCTTGAAAGAGAAGCAAAAGATGTCCTTGAAAGAGAAGCAAAGGACCACCAGGATGCAAAAGGGTGAAGGACTCACTCCTTATCTCACCATAATTCAGAATGTTTGAGATGAGCTTGCATCATTTGGAGAGACACCTCTCAATAGTGAGCTAATGTGTATAACTGTCAATGGTTTCACCAAGGAGTGGGAAACATTCATTCACAGTATCATTAGATGAGATCAACCACCTGAATGGGATCGATTGTGGAGCAATTTTACTGAGGAAGAGACAAGGCTTACTTTTTTCAAGAGTAATATCAACGAAAAAAATAGAAAAGGACCAAAGAGTGTGAAAGATGAGGAGAATGTAGCCCTTGCATCTAAAGGGAAAGCGAAGAAAGGTCCTGGTTAGGGACCAGACTCAAGGGTGAATAAAAGAAGAAGAAATATCTATCAAAGATCAAGTGCTTCATGTGTGGTTAGTTTTGTCACTATAGTACACAGTGTCCCAAGAAGGAGAAGCAGGAGCAAGAAACAACTTCAACAAAGATTGATAATTTGTCCAACTGGTTGGAGGATGAATTCACTTTGTATGCAACTATACCTCCAGGAGAGAGGTGGAAAGATCTTGAGATCCAGTTCCCAGAGTTGCAGAGATTTGGGTAGGATCCTGGGAGGATAACATCGGAAATGTGTCTTCTCATGGATTAGTATGCTTACTATAGGGGCCCACTACATTTTCAGTAGAAAATCAATCATTGTTCAACATGGTGCAGTCAAATATTAAGGGGTGCATAACTATTCAGGGGGAAAACAATTGATCAATAGACCGTGTAAAGGCTAGTTATAGGTAGAGACTAAAGAGACAATTGCAGAGCCTGTACAGGGACATAGATGATTCAAAGTTGCAGTAGTTGCAGCAACAACAAAAACATGAGATCAGATGCAGCACAAAGCAGTGTTGGAAGCAGTGCAAGGTGGCACAGTGTAGTGTCAACAACAACGTAGATGTAGGATGGTTCAACTATAGAGTTGGTAGTTGAATTAGATTATGTGCAATGGCTTGATGGACAAGTGTTAGACATCAACAGTGTGAGGGAAGATGTTACCATAGAAAGACAATAGAACACCTTCTTCGCTAAGAGGGAATACTAGTTTTTGTAGCATCGATTAGGTGTTATAGTGTCGATTTGTGTCTGAGAGGCTAAGAACATGATATCTTTAGAACGTAGAAAATATTTCATGAGATAAGCTTGTGAAATGCCTTAATTGAATTAATTAACCATAATTCAAAATTTTCCTAAGTCTAACTTAGGAAAGATTGTTAATTTATAACAATTAATTAAGGAAAGACAATAATTCTCTAGAAACTCATACAAATTGAGTTTGAGATGTTCTGAGTCATTGATGGGGATATAATAATGGTCATTGGTTCACCAACGAGAGATTATAAGAGCATGTCGATGGGGATCGAGATGGACACATCGAGTGAGGGTGAGATCTAGGTAGATTGAATTTCCAAGAGAACATAGATTCCGTGCTGGGAATATTTCAGGCCATAGATCGAGTAGTAGAGATTGAGGAGAAAAAACATTGTGATTCTAGAGGATTTTTCCAGTACAGAAAGAGGCAACATAGAGAGGCCAATTTATCCCATAGGAGGTGGCACAGGGGCTTTCGTAGAGCCTCAAAGAGGTAGTTAAATTAAGATATAGGAGAGATTGATTATGTAGTTGAGTGTCAGGAAAATTATTCCAGAGGTCCATTGAATCCTTCTCAGTGGAAGAGACAGTCAACAGAGATAAAGATAAACTATTCTAGGCAGTGCGAGTTAAATCTAGTGTAGTGCCTGTGCAGAGGTTGACGTAGAAGCATATTGGGAGCTGATTATGGGGCCATATTAGGCCAAGATTTCTTTTGGATAGAGAGAAAATTATTTCAGATATTTTGACAGTGGTTTCTCAAGAGAGGATTTCTAGCTGGGCATCTAGATATTGTACTCATATTTGGCTGCTGAATAATAATAAAAAAACTGTTAGATGAGAAAACTAGTGCACAAGAATGTAATTGTGTAAGTTTGTATTTGTATGTGAAGTAAGTAATTTTGTATTATTGATAAAATCTGAATGGTGTACAATACCTTCATGGTGGTTTGCCTATATAGGTATTGAATGGCCACGAAGGATGAATAGTCATGTATTTTGACTATTTACCTCTTCATAAATAATAAACTCTTTAATAATTACTTAATTAATTATTTTAGTATTATTTATTTTATGAATATTTTATTCAAAACATTTCCACCCCCTTTAGACTCTGTCCTCAAAGCATAACTTGAAGGGTTTCCTCTAGTTGAACATGTTTCTATGGAGTGGCATCTTTATGTTGACTGGTGCAGTCCTCAAGAGTATTTGTACCTTTCTTGAAGTTGGGAGTGTTAACACCATACAATTTATAATGTCTTCCTTGCGAGTTAAACTCCATGAATTGTTCTTCAAGGTTTGTAGTATAGCTTCCTAGTTGTATTAACCATTATGCACCTAGAACTACATCCATTTTTTTGAGCGCAGTGAAAATAAATCTGTTTGTAGCTCTAGTTCTTGTACCTGGATTGAAACCTTATGGAATTCTCCTATTTCTTTGAAATTTTTTCGAGTAGCGACATGCATGTTAGGTCCTTGATTGCGCATATACAAAGATCAAGTTGTTTAGCAAGATCAATTTTTATACAATTATGAGTATTTCCATAATATACAATTATATTTACATTTCTACCTCTTACTAGTCCTTTAATCTTTAGGGTTTTAGGGCGTAATCTCCTCATCATGTTTGTTGGTGGTGTAGTAAGCTTAATGTTGCTTCTTTGAGACTGGTTTCTCTTCTTTTGAAGATGTGGTGGAGCGTATTTTTCAGTTACTTGTTGTTCTTGATCTTTTGGAGAGTTACTATTTTCATCATGGTTTTAACGGTCACATGAAATTGCAGCTAATGAAGGTTCCTTAAAATCTAAATCTTCACTGTATGTGACAACAAATTTTTCATCACGTTCTTGTATTTCAACTTTCTTCCCATCTACTACTTTGTAGCAGCGCAAGGATGCATCTTCACATTTATGTCATGGCATCCAATTTTCTCCACATTTGCGACAATTATTATTATTATTATTATTATTATTTTTTTTTTGACTCATTACTTGAAGTGTTTGATTCCTTCTTGACTGCATAAGTATATAACTTCTTGTTAAGGCATCTATGTCCTGAAGTCCATTTTTCTCCACAATATCTCCATTTGTTTGTTTTTTTCCATGAGTATTTTTGTTGGCCTTCATCTTCCTCGAATGATAACATTTTGGACTTATGTTTTTGCTCAATAATTATTGTTGCATGTCTAGCTTCTTCAATAGTTTTGGGCTTGTACAAATTCAATTATGCTTGGATATATTCCTTAAGTCCAAATCGATACATTTTTATCACTTCTTCATCATAGAATATTCTTTTTCTTACAACTAATACTTCCCATTCATGGATGTATTCGCTTACAAACCCCTTTTTCTTAAGATGAACAATTTTTTTGTAGACATCATCCTCTTCTTCGTCATGAAATATCTTTACTAAGGCATCCACAAATTTCTCCCAAGTAAGTGAACGAGCTTCACATTTGTTGGACCAACCATATCCTTCAACTTCCAAGTTGTTGGATGTGGTCATGATCTTCTCTCGCTCACCTATTGGAAGATTTGACTAAAAAATTGGCTCCATTTTATTAACTCACACAATATCTCCTCTACGATCTTTACCAACGTACTTAGGTAATTCTCTTTTAATTCATTGGTAGTCTTTTTCTGGAAATTTCATATAGTATTGACTTCCTTGCAAGTGTATTTGCGATATTTGTGGAATTTCATGATTTAAAAAATATTCGCGTTCTGGAGTCTTGGGACTTTGTGTTGGTTCTTGGGTGATTAAGGGATTAAAAACTGGATTTATTCCTCCCATTAACTCACTCAACATTCTCTCGACATTATCTATTTTTCTAATATCGCTTGCCATTTTCTCTTGAGTCACAATTATCCTGTCTTAACCCTCTCCTAACTCTGTTTGCTTCCTTTCGTCATTATCGAGGCAACGTCACATTTTATCAAGTTCTTCTTGAAATTTCTTTGAATTGGCTTCGTCATCATTACTCTCCATTTTGCTTTTGTTTTTCTTGGTGGAACCATTTTTTTATTATAATTTTATAACTAAATTAATTATATAATTATAAGACTATATTATATAATTAAAAAGTTATATAATGATGAACTTTATAATACATATTAAATAACTTGGTGTTTAGGTATATAAAATTGTCAATGATATGATCAAAAAGATCGAATTTGATGCAGCGTGACCCTTGACCCCAACGACTCAATTTTAATGATTTAGTTCATGACAACATAAGTCACGAAATATAGGCTGATGATCAGAATAATGATGGCAAACAGGGATGATTACGCAAAAGGGATTGAAAAACAAGGGTGATGATCGAGCATGGGAATAATGGAGGAAGCGTTGACTTTTCGAGGGGAATTGGAAGTAGGCTGTAGCATGATGGCAGATGAAGGATATCAAGGAGTTGTGGGGACACAACCACGTGGCATGGACATGGTTATGGGCGACGGGGTGATTAAGCAACGCTGATTCGAATAATACTGTGAACAAAGGATAAAGGGACGATGAAAACACGGTAGATGGGAAATAAGAAGAATGGGTGGTAACGCAGGGAGACAGGGAGGGGAGCACCAGATGGAAAAACGGATGATAGATAAAAAGAACGAAAACAATGGAAATGGTGATTGGGTGAACATGAATTGTGCAATGCTTAGACCGAGGATGAATATGCTCTGATACCACTGTTTGATGAGAAAACCAATGAAAAAGAATGTAATTGTATGTAGATTTGTATTTGTATGTGAAGTAAGTAATTTTGTATTATTGATAAAACCTGAATGGTGTACAATACCTTCGTGGCAATATTCCAATATAAGCATTGACTGGCCACAAAGGATGAATAGTCATGTCTTTTGATTATTTAACTCTTCATAAATAATAACCTTTTTAATAATTAATTAATTAATTATTATTTATTTTATGAATATTTTATTCGTAACAAAACCCCTCATATGTTGCATCAGTTTTCCCACATTGGGTTTTTCACAGGACTTTTGTCCAAAAATAACAGTGTCATTTTTATTGTTTGTGTGCTCTATTTTTCTCAGTTCCACTTTATTTTCCGTAGTGCATTTTATTTTTGGTGAGAATTGCAATAGTTACTTTATTTGTTGTTTTTCATAATAGAAATTTAGCTGCACATAATAATATTCAGTTAGAAGATAATTTCCAGTTCCTACAATAGTGAAAATTTCACAGAGAGAACCCAAATTGATAAAACTGTCCCAAGAGAGTCGACAATCTGCATATAATCCATAAATATTTAAAAGTATAATCTTGAGACAAAGTTCATGAGTCTCCAAAACGAAGAGAATATATTGTGATGTTAATGTTGATGAATGCAGGATGAAAGAAGGGTTCCATGTAGTGACTAGACGACTAGATTTCCCATGTGAGTCAACAGTCATGAAAAACCAGTTACGTAAACATGGAGACAATATCTCTAGCTTTGGCTTCATTAAACATGGATTATTGGATCATGATAACATCGGGAATATTTTTATGGATAAGCCTCTTGAGGGTGAGTCTTTTGGGTGTGCTCCCAAACCTGTGTAAATTTAGTGACATGACCTTCATTTGATGCCCTTAGTGGGGCCTTTCACTCTAAGAGCCTTGTTAATGGTGACCTTTTTTCCTCTTTGAATATCCTCACATGCCTTATTATGAGCTTTATAAAGGTTGTATTTTATACCTACTTGTACTACAAAAGGTGATTCCATGGCTACACCTCCTCTTATAAGAGATTCCTCGTAGTGACAAATGCAAGGGTGGTGAGGGTACGTCTTCCTCTCGAATTGAGAAGATTCAGAGGAGGATTAAATGGAACTAACCTTAGGAGGAATATTATCTGAATTGTGAACTAGAGAAAGTGACATACGATAAGATGAATTAGAATAGTTGACCGAAGGAGAAGGAATCTTCGTCGAGGGATAAATTATAGGAGAAATATATGTGGGGAACTCATGCAATGGTGAAGTGATGGATGAAATATCCAATCACTTTTCAAAAAAAAAAACATTTTTGTTCACCTCATTAATAGATGTATCCGTGACAAGAAAGGTGGTGGCGATCAGGGGAATCTTACAATTTTACAATGATGATGTTTACAATACTGACTTCTGACATGACCTGATACTTGACTTGACACTACTTCTTTGAACACTAGCAGCTGCTAAGGTATCGTTGTGCTTTCTTCAAGTAATGGTACTTCGGCGTTGCATTGTCCTTCTAGTATATATCTGAGTTGTCCTATTGTGTTCTCCTTCCTGCACATGCATTAATGGAAAAGACCCAAACCAATATACAAAAAAATACTTACATTGTCTTGCAAACCATACGTCAGAGAAATATTCAAAATTCAAATGTAAAGACATTCAACATTTATGAACAAAAACCAATCAAACATACATAAAAAATAATTCCATTGTCCTACAAAAACACATGTTAGAGATGATATTCAAATTAAAATTCAAACACTAATCATACATACCTTGTTGTAGCAGACCTACCCTTGACTCTTGATGTTTTGTCCTTACTGTAGTGATCCTTGAATGCATATTTTTTATTTCTTTCTAGAAGCTCGATATTGAATCTGCTGTATCTATGTAATTTCGGATCTCCAAGGTCTGAAATTGCGCCTTGTGGTAGCCATATAAGTCCTCTTTCCAACCCCGTAGGTATGATCAATATTGGATTCTTCAAGAAATAGCTATGCACAATCTCTTATGATGTCCTGATTATAGACTGGTTCTATAGAGCGAACTTGTACGAAGTGCCACATGTCACTGCGTCAACCTTAAATCCTTGATACAATATCCAACAAACTACAGTCCATTATCTTTCTATCACTTTTTATGAAAATTTAATCCAATGCTCAGAGAGAAATTTATGACGATTTTCCCAAGGTCACCTGTTTGACATGAAATTCGGGAGCCTACAAAAAACCTAACTTCCTCAGATCATATGTAATATTCCAAAATTAGCATGCAGCTAATTGGAATATTGATTTTTGCTCATGTCACTTAGGAGATAAATAAATGGGTAAGGAGGCCCATAAATTTCAGAAATATGAATAAAATCCCTGATAATGTGAAAATGGATAGTCATAAGAGCTGGATTTCACACCCTCATGTGTGAAAAGGGGCATTTGCATGTGGACAAGGTCAAGTTTGACCAAGTCAACAACGCTGGGATAGGAGGTGGAGATCATCTTGAAATACAACGCTGAGATAGTGGGAGGAAGATTCCTTGGTGGAGGAAACCATAATGAGTGGGACCCATGGTGAGAGGGCTTCCATTTGTTTAAAAGGAGGGCAAGGCAACCATAGTATGACATGTTATGAATTATTGATTTTATGGTCTGTATGACTATTTTGCATTCTGTTGCTGTTTAGTAGAGTTTCTGTGCTGCTTCGCACAAGGAATTACTGTTTAGGAATTCCTTCTCCTTTCAAGAGAGGCCTCTTGAGGGACCTTGTACTTAATTTCTCCACATCCAGGCTCAAGGCCAAGCCACCTCCTTCAGCGACAATGTTATTTATGCTGAAGTATAACATTGTGTTGCAGGGTGCTGCAGTGGAGGTTCCACAACACCACTTCCGGAGCTTATTTTTCAGAGGAGGAAGCCTTCTTTCCTTTGGAGGAGAAGTGAGGAATATTTTGAACTGATTTCACTATCTTTGGCATCAGGCCAACCATTTTCCATCATCTACAGCGCAATCCCTCTCCTTGACTGCGTTATTTTCAGTGAGCATTTGCAGTGAGGGTTGTAGTGTTTGTTTGGAGGGTGAGATCTTCAGTGTTAGGATCAGCCTTTCACTTGGAAGATCCATTGGAGGAGGTTTGTTCAGCTTATGCATCATCTTCAACCATATCCATCCAGTTCTTGAGTTGCAGCTACTACTCAGTCTTGAGACTGCAACTCTGACATTTTTACCATTTTTCATATTTCAGGAAATCCTTTCCGGATTGCCTTGAAATTGAGTTTGGGAGTCTAGATCTTCACTCCTAACATTGTGTGGGCCCTATATTTGTATATTTGTGTATTGACACTTCTCAGCAGCAATTATCTCTAATAAAACTGCGCTGTCATAGCCTTGGGCATTATTGGTGTAGCAATGGTCTTTATATTTTTGTACATGTTCTCTTGGGGTTGTTTTTGCCTATCTTGAGTGATCATTTCCTCAAGGACTTGTATACATTTTGCTGTCATAATATAAATATAATGGCTATTTGTATCTTCTTACATTCTATGTGTTGATGTATCACTTCTCTTTCAATTTTGTGTTCAAATATTGCTGCATCCCCATTTTGGGCTATCACAGTGGTATCAGAGCATAATCTTGGCTCAGCCTGTGGAATCTCAGCCAATATGCTATCTAGAAGACAAGAAGAAGAAAATATGAACAAAAAGAAGACTCCATTCCTTGGAAAAAATATGGAGGAGAGGCTCTCAAAGCTTCTTCCTAAATATATACAAAGCATTCAAGGAGATCTCAAGAAAATAAGAAGGGAGATGTGTATAGAATCTCCAAGAGGGTTTGAATCTGAATCAAACTCTATATTTTCATATAATGAGTGTGAGCATTCAGCCACACACTGTGATGCACAACACAGTCACATGCCTAGAATTTCCATGAGAGAGATGGAAGAAGAAGGAATGACTAGGAGGGAAACTCTTAGTGATTTTCTGCAAGAGTACAAGTCTCAAACTCAAAAGTTTAGAGATCATATCACTTTTCCAGAGTTTTGCAAGATCAAGGTGAAGAGAAGCAAGCAGCATGATATATTTCTTTTATCTACTTTTGATGGTTCACCTACATGTTCAGCCAGAGCTTGGGTGGAAGAACTAGACACCTTTCTGCAGCAGCACCAAATTTCTAAAGATGAAGCCATCAAAGTTGTAGCGCTGCATTTTGAAGGTAAGGCCTATGCATGGTGGATATTTGAGTATTTTTATTTGAAGAATGCAAATAATTCCTCTTATGCTAGGTTCACTAAGACATTAGTGGAAAGATTTGATGGAAAAATTTCTGAAACACATGTGGTGGAGCCAAACAAACCCAAGCAAACAAAAACCTTGCATGTGATGGAGGAAACTATAAACTCAGATCCACTTTAGAAAACCATTGTGGAGGCTGACATCTTGCATCATACCTTGTTAGAGGCAATACCTCTATCTCACATTATTGAACAAGAGGGCACAAAGATCCTTTTTTCAAAAGAGGATCCAATTCTTGGGAGGTTTCCCATTCATATTGGAGAGGAAGAAACTGTTGGGGGCAACAACGTTGTCATGTCTAGAGTAGATCTGGATCCTCATGCAGAGGAAGAGGGAGCTCTTGCTCCAACTATAGGGATTCTTGTAGCATTGCAAAGAATTCCCCAAGATCTCACATGTGGAGATCAAGGCACAATTCATGATTTACATGTGCCATTGATGATAGGGTGTGAAACTATGGAGTTAAAAGGAGGAGATAGGGAGGATGACCAGCATCATGTTATGAGGAGCACACACCCCTATCCATTTCAGGAGGTTGATGCACTTAGGAGGGAGACTGGATTGCACAGTGAGGGCAAGGACAAGACTATACATCCATATAGGCAGTCTACTCTTGATATTGATGTCTCATTACATGGAGACATTTCACCAGGGAGACCACCAGATCAGCAAAGGAGGATGGATGCCTCACATTTTGAGGCACCTCTCATTGATTTTAGAGGAGTGGAGATGTTGGGAGAGCCTGGTACATCGTTGGGAATCTTGGGTAAACTCAAGGAGGAGAGAGGCATTCTCTCAACATCATCTTTACCCACTCTCATTTCAGATTCTACGCTGTGGCAGAAGCAGCATGGGGAGGATTACAACCTTCCAACTTGCATCTTTGGCATGGGAGATGTCAAAGAGGAGGATGACCATATGACAGATGTTCTTCATGAGAGATCATCAGCGCTGTCACTATGGAGGATAGATCCATATTGGAACTCCCAGCTGTTGGTGGAGTATTCCAAGGATCTTTTTACTTGTATGATATTGGATGACCAACTACATGAGGAGGGATATTCAGTTAGAGATGGGGTCATCTACTACCATGGTAGGATCTTCTTATCTGGAGCTTCCAAGCTTAAGGAGAATTTGCTACTAGTAGCTCATGAGGATTTTCTCTTCAGCCACACTTATTCTATGAGAACATACCACACCATCATGGAGGGGTATTTTTGTAAAGGCTTTAAGGAGGAGATATATCAACATATGAGGAGATGCATGGACTATGTACAGATGGAGGAGATACATAACTCTTTGGAAGAGTTAGCACAACCACCTCTTTTCTCTTTGAGGATGAGAGGAAACTCATCTATGAGCCACTCCATTTGTAGGACCAAGACATGTGGTAAGGGTATTTTTTGTTTGCATAATGACTTGTATAATGTATATATGCATCCATTAACCATATATGTGCTGGACTTTGCTCAAAGGAGGAGCATTCTTCCTTCTAAACTTCATGGTCTACTTGAGGCCATGAGTAGTTTTGATGGCCACTCCCTAAGATAACTTGGGGAGGATATTTTTCATGGAGAACATACTTCCCTTGTACCATACATCATTCGCTTTCTCCAAACACATGAGGAGAGTAGGGTAGCAAGCAAGTGGTTGAGAAACCACACTTTTTGTCATTCTCTATTGCAGTTGAGGGTCAAACTGCGGTAGTTGCATTTGAGGGACCATTGTCCTTCTCCCTTGCTACATATGGTAGCAAGTATGGCTCTCATTATGGTTCCCTATGTTGCTATTGTTCTCATTTGGGAGCATGTTTGGGGGAGAGACACATTGGCTGTATGTGTCCCTTGGGAAGGAGGATTCCCACACTTTTGCATTACATGTTTTAATGGGAGCATGGGAGGTGATATCGCCACCACAACAAAAAACTTGTCTCTTTATGAGGTGGGCCATGAGATTGCTTGGAGCACTTGGGCTATGACTCTCCTAAAGCATTGGGAGAAACTTTTCAATGCCATGTCATGTTGTGCAACAACAGTTAGGAAAAATGCGCTGTGACCACTTGGAAAACTGTTCTTACCTTTCAGTTCTACATGAAACCTTCAGTATTCCACTCACTTGGATGCCATATGATGGTGATTTCCTATTCATCATATATGGGATGGGTTGGGCCAACATGATTCACAACGTTGGAGGGCAGATCTTTGGAGATCCAGTTCTCTTCTTGCCACTTGGAGGCAACATTTTTGCAGCCCAGGAGCAGCAGATACTCTATAATCATCATAAGTGGAGAGGAGGAAAACGTGGGGTAGGCTATTTTTTCTACCATGATCAGATTTTCAGCCCATCTACATTGCAGGAGCTCAAGGTGGAGGATGATTTGTATGAGTTACCATTTTGTAGGGTGACTCATTTTGTATGGTTGATAGCTTGGGGATGGAGGATCCACATGGGAATGCTAGTTCCCAATACCTTTCATATTCCATGCCTCAAAGAGACCTTTAGATAGCCCATTGTTGCCTCCATGGATGTTTCACTTTCAAATGATGATAGCTATTTGGGATGCTCACCAAACGCTAGCTTGCATACTGGGAGGGGAAACTTGGAGATGTATTGATGATACGGCATCTTGATCCTCGGAGGATTTTATCATATGAGGATGCTACAGGGAGAGAAGAGGAGGCTTCTCAGTTCTATCCTTGCAGTTGCTTGACGACAAGCAACATTTGGGAGGGGAGGACTGTAATATTCCAAAATTAGCATGCAGCTAATTGGAATATTAATTTTTGCTCATGTCACTTAGGAGATAAATAAATAGGTAAGGAGGCCCATACATTTTAGAAATATGAATAAAATCCCTGATAGTGTGAAAAGGGATAGTCATAAGAGCTGGATTTCACACCCTCATGTGTGAAAAGGGGCATTTGGATGTGGACAAGGTCAAGTTTGACCAAGTCAACAACGTTGGGATAGGAGGTGGAGATCATCTTGGGATACATCGCAGAGATAGTGGGAGGAATATTCCTTGGTGGAGGAAACCCTAATGAGTGGGACCCATGGTGAGAGGGATTCCATTTTTTTAAAAGGAGGGCAAGGCAACCATAGTAGGACATGTTATGAATTATTGATTTTATGGTCAGTATGACTATTTTGCATTCTCTTGCTATTTAGCAGAGTTGTTGTGCTGCTTAGCACAAGTCATTCCTGTTTAGGAATTCCTTCTACTTTCAAGAGAGGCCTCTTGAGGGACCTTGTACTTCATTTCTACACATCCAGGCTCAAGGCCAAGCCACCTCCTTCAGCTACATCATTATTTCTGCCAAAGTATAACGTTGTGTTGCAGGGTGTTGCAGTGGAGGTTCCACAACACCACTTCCAGAGCTTATTTTTCAGAGGAGGAAGCCTTCTTTCCTTTGGAGGAGTAGTGAGGAAGATTTTGAACTGATTTCACTATCTTTGGCATCAGGCCAACCATTTTCCATCATCTACAGTGCAATCCCTCTCCTTGACTGCGTTATTTTCAATGAGCATTTGCAGTGTTTGTTTGGAGGGTGAGATGTTCAGTTTCAGGATCAGCCTTTCACTTGGAAGATCCATTGGAGGAGGTTTGTTCAGTTTGTGCATCATCTTCAGCCATCTCCATCCATTTCTTGAGTTGTAGCTACTACTCAGTCTTGAGACTGTAACTCCGACATTTTTTCCATTTTGCATATTTCAGGAATTCCTTTCCGGATTGTCTTGAAATTGAGTTTGGGAGTCTAGATATTCACTCCCAACATTGTGTGGGCCGTATATTTGTATACTTGTGTATTGACACTTATCAGCATTAGTTATCTCTAATAAAATTGCGCTGTCATAGCCTTGGGTATTATTGGTGTAGCAGTGGTCTTTATATTTTTGTACATGTTCTCTTGAGGCTGTTTTTGCCTATCTTGAGTGATCATTTCCTCCAGGACTTGTATACATTTTTCTGTCATAATCTCAATATAATGGCTATTTGGATCTTCTTACATTCTATGTGTTGATGTATCACCGCTCTTTCAATTTTGTGTTCAAATATTGCTGCATCCCCATTTTGGGATATTACATCATATCTCCGAAAATATAATGAACCAATATCTGAAATTTGGCCACGCGCTTCATCTGGATTTTGGCTAAAATAGGTTTTTTTTTCCAGCATCTGAAGCTTTGCAGAAAAAAAAAGTTATAGCGATAATGCCACGATGACCTATTTTAAGTTGCGAAATCCATGCATTGGTAGGATACGAGGGTCACAATTTATATAAATTCTTAGGTTGAAAGGGTATTCAACAAGTGAACGTTGGACGGATTCTAGGAGTGTAGAAAATTATTAATTATTTACTATTCAATGACCACAACCAATTATTATTTTCATCCCACAACCCCATGGGGTTTAGGCCCACTAACAGGGGTTACTAAATTCAAACACAAATATCTTACAAATAGTGAAGAATTACGTGGCATGTCATATATCAATGGACACATCTCGATAAGTAGAAACCATACCAAAATATCCTTGACTCTGAATAGAGTAAGTTTTCAAGTGAAAATTCCCATGCAAGATCGGGGTAGCCCCTGGTGCTGCTTGGGTTGACACCAATGACAACCACTGATGAACAATATCCCCCTTTGGCATTGATGGCAACATAAGTACTCCCCCTGCTATCATGACACCTCTTCCTACAACATTCTCTCCCACTTTGTCATCAATGGAAAAGGGTAACTCACCTTGACAAACATAATCCTGCAGACCCATACACACCTCAACTCCCATTTTTTTTACTTAGTTAGATAAGAGAAAGAGTATAATGAGAACTTGGGAGAATCCCAAGCTTTAGGCGAAGATACTCAAATGCTTCACGAGGTAATGGTTTGGTAAATATGTCAACAATTTGTTCCTTTGTGCCAACATATTCAAGCTTAATATTCTTTTCGATGACCTGTTCTCTAACAAAATGATATTTGATCAGAATGTGCTTTGTTTTGGAATGCATCACAGGATTCTCAGAGATACTGATGGCACTGGTGTTATCACAAAAGATGGGAATAGGCTTATCAAACTTGACTTGAAGATCTTTCAAATTTTGCTTCATCCAGAGAACTTGAGTACAAAAAGCCGTTGCCACAATATATTCTGCTTCTGTTGTGGATAACAAGATTGAAGACTGCTTTTTACTTAACCATCAAACAAGGCAACCACCTAGATAGAATGTTTCTCCATTGGTACTCTTTCAATCATCTACACTTCCTGCCCAATCTGCATTTGTATAAGCTTGGATAACTAGATTATTTCCTTTGGGATACCATTAACCATATTCTGTTGTTCCCTTAAGATATTGGATAATTCTTGTGACGACAATAATATGAGATTCTTTTGGTGTTGCTTTGAATCTTGCTACTTGTCCAACTGCCTACATTATGTCCGATCGAGAAGCTGTCACATATAGAAGTCTTCCAATCATAGATGTATACAACCTTTGGTACACATCCTTTGATGAATCTTATAAACTTAACTTGTAACCTATTACCATTGGGGTAAGGATAGACTTTCAATATTCCATATTGAATTTATTAAGCATTTCCTTGATGTACTTGGTTTTATATATAAATATTCCTTTATCATGTTGAGATATATGAAGCCCTAAAAATTATGTCACCTAGCCAAGTAGACACATTTCAAACTCACTTTGCATCTTTGTGGCAATTTTTTTACTTAATCTGTCATCATTGCTTCCAAAAATTATAACGTCCACATATACCTCGATAATTGTTAGGTTACCTTGATCCACTTTCACATAGAGATTGTTGTCGGCGTTTCCTTTCTTGAATCCTTGTTGATGTAGATATCCATCAAGACGAGCATACCAAGCTCTAGGAGCTTGCTTGAGACTATATAGTGCCTTCTTTAATCTGCAAACACAACCTTCCTTTTCGAAGAGCAGAAAACCTTCAGGTTGTTCAACGCAAACTTCTTTTTCCAATTCACCATTTAGAAAGGCTAACTTAACATCCATTGGGTAGACCTTGATTTTTCTCGAGCATGCATAAGCGAGAAACAATATGATAGCTTCCATTATGGAAATGGGAGAAAATGTTTATTCAAAATCAATTCCTTCAACTTGTGCAAATCCTTTGTAGACTAATCTTGCCTTATTCCTGGTAACCTG
This sequence comes from Pinus albicaulis, assembly GCA_034641835.2. NCBI lineage: Eukaryota > Viridiplantae > Streptophyta > Pinopsida > Pinales > Pinaceae > Pinus > Pinus albicaulis. Next base: position 23,584,094 of record CM076581.1, on the reverse strand, counting down.
TCCATCCTCATTTAATTTGTTTCTGAAGACCCATTTAGTTCCAATAACATTTTTATCCTTTGGTCGTGGAACCAATTCCAAAGTGTCGTTCTTCTCAATTTGATCCAGTTCTTCATTCATATCTGCTACCTGTGTTCATCTTGACTAGCTTCCGCAAAACTGCTAGGCTCAAAAGTTGCTAAAAAATCAAGGTGGGCTTGTTGTGATGAACGAAGCTGTCGTCTTCTTCTGGTTCCAATTCCTTCATTTATGTTGCCGATGATTTTATATGATGGATGATTCTCTTGACACCATTCTTTTAAATCTTTTGAGGAATTTTCTTATACATCCTGCTGATCATTTCTTATTTCCTCTTGGTTGACTGTTGTTTCTTTATTTGATTAGTCTTGTTTTTGAGCTTCTTATTCATCCTTCATAGATTCTCCCTCAGATCCCTTAGATTTTCTTGAAGGGATAATCTCATCATCATCCTTTGTAACAAAATCTTCATCAAAAGTAACATTTATGCTTTCCACTATTTGTTTTTGCCTCAGATTGTAGCATCAAATATTTATTTTCTTCAATATCCAACTGAATGGATGCCCCGACATCCTAGACCAACCTACCACCCTGAATTGTTCAAAGGCTCCAACCTGTAGTTGACTTCATGCACCAACCTAGCACCTCCCTGCCACCCTACAATGATCAGAATTAAGACAAGAGTGTGGACTCCCGTACCAGGGACAATGATCCATGATACAATATGACTCACAATGATTTTCTTGAAATAGACCAATCACCCAATCACACTATGACATGCAACCCAACCATAACATTATCCAACAATGACACTTATACCTCCCAACAATTCTTGTCCAACTTTAGGCAGATTGAGTCTTTTACAAAAATGACTCTTTTACAATTTTATAATGATGATTTTTACAATACTAACTTTTGACATGACCTGATACTTGACTTGACACTGCTTCTTTGAACACTAACAGCTGCTGAGGTATTGTTGTGCTTGCTTCAAGTAATGGTACTTTGGCGTTGCATTGTCCTTCTAGTATGTGTCTGCGTTTTGATATTGTGTCTTCCTTCCTGCACATGAATTAATGAACAAGACCCAAACCAATATACAAACAAAATACTTACATTTTCCTGCAAACCGTATGTGAGAAATATTAAAATTCAAATGTAAATACGTTCAACATTTATGAACAAAACCCAATAAAAAATACATAAAAAATACTTACACTGTCCTAAAAAAAAACATGTCAGGGATGATATTCAAATTAAAATTCAAACACTAATCATACATACCTTGTTGTATCAGACTTACCCTTGATTGTCGGTGTGTTGTCCTTACTGAAGTGATCCTTGAATGCATATTTTTTCTTGCCTTCTAGAACCTTGATATTGAATCTGCTGTATCTATGTGATTTCATATCTCCAAGGTCTGAAATTTTGCCCTATGGTAACCCTCTTAGTCTTCTTTCTAACCCCACAGGTCTGATCAATATTGGATTATTCAAGAAATAGTCATGCTCAATATCCTAAGATGACCTGATTATATACTAGTTCGGTAGAGAGAACTTGTACGAAGTTCCATGTGTCACAGTTTCCACCTTCGGTCCTAAAAACGATATTCAACAAACTACATTCCATCCTCTTTCTGTCACTTTTTACGAAATTTGAATCCAATGCTCAGAGACAAAGTTATGATTATTTACCCATGGTCACCTATTTGACATGAAATTTGAGAGCTTGCAAAAACCCTAACTTCCTCAGATCATATCTCCGAAAATATAGTGAACCAATATCTCAAATTCGGTCAGCCGCTTCATCAGCATTTCGGCTCAAATGGTTTTTTTTTGGCAACTGAAGCTTCGCAGAAAAAAGTTATAGCGATAATTACACAATGATCTGTTTTAAGTTGTGAAATCCTTGCATCAGGAGGATATGAGGGTCACAATTTATATAAATTCTTAGGTTGAGAGAATCCTCAACAAGTGAACATTGGAAGGATTTTAGGAGTTTAAAATTTATTAATTATTGACTATTCAATGACCACAAACAATGATTAGTGTCATACCACAACCCCATGGGGTTTTAGCCCACTAACTGGGGTTACTAACTTCAAACACAAATATCTCTCAAACCGTGAAGAATTACGTGGTGTGCCGTATATCAACGATAACATCTCGACAAGTAAAAACCATGCAAAATATCCTTGACTCGGAATAGAGTAAGTTATCAAGTCAAAATTACCATGCAATATCGAGGTAGCCCCTAGTGCTACTTGGGTTGACATCAACGGCAACCACTGATCAAAATATAGCAGCTAAAGGGAAGACTTCAATAGTCAATTATACAATTCCACAAGTGACCTTAATAACACAATTCAATGTCCTCAAGAATGAATTCCTTCAAATTGATCTCCACCTGCACCCACACTACTTTGCGATCATGCTTCAAAAAATAATCATCCTTCATACCAACGAAACATCTAATTTTTTTCCCAATTTCTTCCAGGATTTGTGGGTTACATAAAATCAAAGGCAAGTTAGAAAATAGGGCCTAAACCTTCTGAGACCACATCGCTGGGTGTGATGCAACGAAATCAAGGTGCCATCGCTGGAGGGAGAGACCAGAAAGGCCCTATGACCAGTCCTCGGCTAATTTTTTCTCAACCTCCTGAGTAATTTAAGAAATAATGACGTAAAACAATCCCTGAATCATAATGTCGAATCAAGGAATCAAGCGCATAAAGGGCATCCAATTTTCCTGTAACCTACTAGCACTGGTATTTGCATCCCACCCATCCCACCTTATTTTACTCTGCTTTCACCTCATCTCTGTCATTATCATTGACCTTGCTTCGTTTTTTAAACATTTTTCCCAAGAGTCCCATAGTCATCATGGTCATCATTCATCTCATTCTTCCTTGTTGTGCCATCATTAGGTCATAGGGTCAAAATTATGAAAAATGGTCATTTCATCATCAAGTTCATCTTTTGAAGGAGTAGTAATAGTCAATGGTCTTCAAAAATTTTAGGTTCTAAAACTATCATTTCCAAATAAGTGGCTTTGTGTTTACCATATTTGTCTCTCAGTTGTGCTTGGAAAGCTCATTTCCCTCTCCTAGGGTTTTGAGGGAATTTTTCTTGGTTTCATGACTTCCATGGTTAAATCATAAACAATACTTGTATCCTGATGCTCTTACCCCTTCCCGTATCCTAAATATACCTTCCTAAACACTTCCTATCACTCCTATCCCTCAAAATCGTGATTTTTCCACAAGCCTAGCCTATTGCTACAATTTGACACTTTTTCGAGACTAGGCCTGTGCTTTTCCCTTTTGGACCCCTTCTCCTCACTCAATCCTTGAAATTTCACTTTCCCCTACTCTCTAACATCTATCCCTATCACCCAAAATTTCCCCAAGAATTTAGACAGCCCCTAACCCCTTCATTCCCCTCCCTCTACAAGGGAGTCCTAAATCCCCTGTTTTTCCTACACCAAACCCTAATTTCCTCTCCCACTGAGCTAAGGTTTTCCATGGCATCAGAAAAATATGAGCATAGGAGGGATAAGGGAGGTCATTTCAGCAAGTATGAGGTCATTTCAGTACCTAAACATCATGCCTCCATTGTTTTCTGTTAAGTCCCTATATTAATAGTGTAGTCCCTTATTATGTTAGTGTAGCCCTCCTTATTATTATTGTTGTACCCCGGTAACCCCCATATTTTTATTATTGTGCCCTTACATTATTATTGTTAGGTCGACTAGGATTACATTGTGGCCCCACTAGGATTACATTGTTGCCCCATGGAATCCTATATATAGAAAGGAGGTTTTGTCATTTGTATCATCCAAGAATTGTTCATTTGTGTAATGTATTTGAGGTTTCCCCCTCGAAGTGGCTATTTCTAAGGCGTTGATCTCTCTTTTATTCTATTTTTGGAGCTGGTTTCACAACATTTGGTATCAGAGCTTTGGATTCTAGGGTTTCGATGCTCCAAACTCCAAACAGGTCATCGTGGAATTTTCGCTATAACATTTTTTCTACGAAGGTTCAGAAGCTGAAATTTTTATAGTGCGAAGCTGAAATCCTCAGGAACATCGTCGTAAAATTTCAGAGCTTGGTTCGCAATATTTTCGAAGATATGATCTGTGGACGTTAGGGCTTTTTCCAGGGTCCTGAATTTTACTTAAAAAGGTCATCGCAGAATTTTCGCTATAAATTTTTCTACGAGGGTTCAGAAGCTAAAATTTTTAGAGTGCGAAGAAGAAATTCAGAGGAACATTGTCGCAAAATTTCAGAGCTTGGTTCGAAATACTTTCGGAGATATGATCTATGGAAGTTAGGTCTTTTTCAGGCTCCCGAATTTCATCTCAAAGAGGTGATCGTGGGTAAAGCTTCATAACTCTCTCTCTAAGCATCAGATTGGAATTCTGTAAGAAGTGACTGGAAGTACACAGACTGTAGTTTCCTGTCTAAAAATTTCAGAGCCAAAGGAGCAAGTAATGACAGGTGGCAAGTCGTGCAAGTTCGCTCTACTGAACCAATCGATAATTAGGTCATTGTGGGAGATTGGGCATAACTTTGCCTTGAAGAATCCAAACCAGGTCAGGCCCGTGGCATTTGAAAGAGGATTCAGAGGGATAACTCATGGCCAAATTTCAGATATTGAAGATCCAAAATCATGGAGATAATTTAGTTTCAATATCGAGCTTCTCAAAAGTAAGAAAACAGTGTGTATTTGGTTTTTAAAATTGCATAACGTTTGTTTGAAAAAGCAGTTTGAAGTGATTCCAAGGGCATATTTTAGAATTTTTATCAGTATTGGGTTCTATAATGCCTCCAAAAAATAATTCCATACCCATTAAACCCTCAAAAAGCTATAATATGACGCATGAAGAGGAAGAATTGCAGTATGAGATATCAAAATTATGGTACCAAGTGAAACAAATTTCGATCTTACGAAGAGCAAATGAAGATGACATAGATGGTTTAAAAGCAGAAATGCAGGCTAAGTTGGATGGTATGAAGGATCAAATAATAGCTAATATGGATGATAAATTAGTGGAAGATCACATCGAGCATCAACAACAAGTTCTCCAACTCTCAAAGGATAACCAAACTTTGGTGCAGAATCTAATGAAACAACAGGAAGATCAACATCACATCGAAAGAAGTTCTAAAGCAGTCACAAAAACAATAACTCGACAAGTACGATCAATTTCAGAGTATCTTAGCAAGTGGAAGAACTTTCTTGTAGAATATTCCACATGGGAGGATGAGAATTTTATGCAGAAGCATCAAGAAATAATCAAACATTGAGGACAACACTTGTTTGAAGGGGAGGGGCATGTTAAGTCCCTATATTAATAGTGTAGTCCCTTATTATGTTAATGTAGCCCCTCTTATTGTTATTGTTGTACCCTTGTAACCCCCATATTTTTATTATTGTGACCTTACATTATTATTTTTAGGTTGGCTAGGATTACATTGTGGCCCCATGGACTCCTATATATAGAAAGGAGGTTTTGTCATTTATATCATCCAAGAATTGTTCATTTGTGTAATGTATTGGAGGTTTCCCCCTCGAAGTGGCTATTTCTAAGGCGTTGATCTCTCTTTTCTTCTATATTTGGAGCTAGTTTCATAACATTTTCCAGGAAGTCATTCCAAGAGTCAAGTCATTTGCCACTCATAGGGCCAATTTTACTTCAAACTATTTTTCTGACCAAACAGAGATGAATTTAACAAAAGTGAGAGAGGTTTTTTTCCATCATAAACCAAGGAAGAAAAAACTGCTTTAGTTTTTACACAGGTGTCATGGTTTTGGAGAAATATAAAAAACACAGGTGCTTTAAGAGGTTTTATTCACTTCTGAAGTGACCTTGGGAAAATCAAATTTTCTCCTAGCTAAAGTGTCTAAATGACTTTCTTGATGCTTCAAATGATAACTAGACAAAGAGATATTGACAATGAGCTATCTTGAGCTCAATTTGAAGATGAGGAAGGCTTCAAAACGTTTCCTGCAACAACACTATGCATTTCTGCACCCTCATTCAACACTTTTTGACCAGTCTTGGGAGAAGTGATTTTTGACAGGGTGAATGGGCTTCATTTTGCAAACTGAAGATAGTTTTAGAAAGCATACTTGAAGGGATTTCCCACAAGATATCTTGTAGCCAATTTGGACACCTGAAACCCAGTAAAAAAAAACATGCAAGATGAAGTAAAATGGAGCTGCGCGTTTCACAATTGACTGAGTTTTTATAAGTTTTTCTACAAATTTGAATTTTACCTTAGGGAATCATGTTTTTACCTCATGTAATTGATGATGTTAATGTAATTATCATGTTTTTACTATTACCCAGGGTAAATACATTAGGTTAAAACTCATGATGAGGAGTAATGAATCAGTTTGCAAAAAGTTAGGGATGAGTCACTTTGACCACCCTACACTCTAGGTTTCAGTTTATACTTTAGTGGACCAGTTCCTCCTCTCATGGATTGGACCCCTGAGGTTGGGAGAGGTTGTTTGAGGCCTATATCATGTCATTTTTGACTCATTTTCAAAGAGTTTGTAGTTGGAATCAATTTCATTTCACTACTTGATCAAGGGAACTTGTACTCAGTTTTGGCCAAGCTAATAAAGAGGAGTTGTAGCTACATTTATGGGATACCTGTGGTACTGAATGTATTTCATTGTTTCTTCTTCAGTCACATATGTTTGAATGTTTTTTTCATATTCATTTTCATGTCTATTTTATGATCTTTTATAAGTTATAAATTCATAATACATGCTAGCCATGCTCTGTTTTGGGTAACTGATCATATTTTGTTTCATTATCTTTTGTCTGAGAGAAATACATCTCTTATGCTTCCCTCAGCCTCAAATTTTCTAAACCATTCCATAACCATTTCCCTCAAGTGATTGGAATTATACCTACCTTGCCCCATTCATCCCTGCAATCCTAACTCTATAGCCCTGACCTAGTTTTCCTTGACCTAATTTCATTATCCGTTGATTCACCCAACCAAAACCAAATCAAAACAACTCCTTGCACTCATTACCTATCCTAAAACCCTAATTTCTCCAGCCCTCCTGGCTGTGACCCTTTTGGGGAGAACCCTCTTTGACTTGATAGAGCTGGCTATCAAGTCAAAAGCTTGGTTTGTGGTTACCTCTGTTGGGATTCCTTCCTCAGCCTTTGGAATCTGGTGGAGTGATAACATACTGGCACCGTTGCCGGGGAACGAAAGATCAAATCCTCCCTGGGAAAGAATGACAAAGTTTAGGTATGATTTTTGATGCTGGACAACGGTCAGATGCATATGAAGGCTGAAATCATCCACCTGGCGACTCCACATAGTTCAAATTGATCCAAAGACTCCACTGGCAGAAGAATCCAGAATCAAGACATTCATGGCGACTCCAACTATCAAAAGAACTCAGAGCTTAATAGTAGATTCAACGGCCTAATTGATTCAAGATGACAGGGTATGTGGTAGAACCTATCTCGATTGCAGGTTTTAAAGAATAATGGGATAATTTTGATGATGATCAAGTTGATGAGGCTTTCTCAAATTTTCTGTCTATTTATCTAAAGTCATGCAAATATAGATTTGGAGATAAAATTCACTTTTTAGAGGAGTTTGCTGAAAAAATTGAGAAATACATTCAGGTATTAGATGTTCAAATTTAGTCTTACAATTTTGAAGGTCAGAATCATTTTTTTGAGGAATTTTTCCAGCTGTGTGATATCACACAGTTCAAAACAGGGTTTGATTTAAACAACACATATGAGCAACCTCCTCACTTAAACCAAATTATTGAATTGTTTGATAATGAACAAACGAAATTTGTTTTCTATGATCCTGTAGCTGAGTATATGGAAGGATTTTTCAGCTTAATTTTCCAGCTTTGTTTCTACTATGAAATCAAAATGTATGATGAGTTGCCATTACATTGCACAAGTTGGGTTTTCTGGACAAAAGGTCAAGTTGTATATGTAATATTTTTAATAAACATTCAAGAAATGAATGTATATAAGGAGTTTCTTGACTGGCTGCACTGACATTATTGTATAATTTAGAATAGAAAAATTATCAGTAGATTAGTGTAGGACAAGTGTGCAATAAGCTTTCTCGACAAGCATCTCCTTCACCATCTACTTTACAATTTGCAGTATGTGTGTTTTCAGTTTGTATAAGTGGTTTGGTTTCGGAAATAAAGATCAGTTTGCAACTGCTTGTGACTCCATGCCCAAAATAAGAAGGCATTGATCAACGAGTTCCCAGAGGTTTGCGGTTCTAGACACCTTCTTCGAAGCTATCTTCCCCAATTGGAGCTGATGTTAGCACTGGTATTTGCATCCCACCCATCCCACCTTATTTTACTCTGCTTTCACCTCATCTCCATCATTATCACTGACCTCGCTTTGTTTTTTAAACATTTTTCCCAATAGTCCCATAGTCATCATGGTCATCATTCAACTCATTCTTCCATGTTGTGCCATCATTAGGTCATAGGGTAAAAATGATGAAAGTTGGTCATTTCATCATCAAGTTCATATTTTGAAGGAGTAGTAATAGTTAAAGGTCTTCAACAGTTTCAGGTTCTAAAACTATCATTTCCAAATAAGTGGCTTTGTGTTTACCATATTTGTCTCTCAGTCGTGCTTGGAAAGCTCATTTCCCTCTCCTAGGGTTTTGAGGGCATTTTTCTTGGTTTCATGACTTCCATGGTTAAATCATCAACAAGAATTGTATCCTGATGCTCTTACACCTTACCCTATCCTTAATATACCTTCCTAAACTCTTCCCATCACTCCTATCCCTCAAAATCATCATTTTTCCACAAGCCCTAGCCTATTGCTACAATTTGACACTTTTTCGAGATCAGGCCTGTGTTTTTCCCTTTTGGACCCATTCCCCTCACTCAATCCCTGAAATTTAACTTTCCCCTACTCTTTAACATCTATCCCTATCCCCCAAAATTTCCCCAAGAATTTAGATAGCCCCTAACCCCTTCATTCCCCTTCCTCTCCAAGACAGTCCTAAATCCCCTGTTTTGCCTACACCAAACCCTAATTTCCTCTCCTTCTAAGCTAAGGTTTGCTTTGGAATCATAGAAATATGAGTAGAGGAATAAGAAAGGCCATTTCAAAAAGTATGCAGTCATTTCAGTACCTAAACATCATGCCTCCATCATTTTCCAAGAAGTTATTCGAAGAGTCAAGTCATTTGCCACTCATAGGGCCAATTTTACTTAAAACTGTGTTTCTGACCAAATAGAGATGAATTTAATAAAAGTGAGAGAGGGTTTTGTCAAAAATAAACCAAGGAAGAAAAAACTACTTCAGTTTTTACACAGGTGTCATGGTTTTGGAGAAATGTCAAAAACACAGGTGCTTCAAGAGGTTTTCTTTACTTCTGAAGTGACCTTGGGAAAATCAAGTTTTCTCCTAGCTGGAGTGTCCAAATGACTTTATTGATGAGTCAAATGATAATTAAATAGAGATATTTTCCAATGAGCTATCTTGAGCTCATTTTGGAGTTGATGAAGGCTTCCAAAAGTTTCCTACAACAACACTCTGTATTTCTGCACCCTCATTATACACTTTTTGACAAGTTTTGGGAGAAGTGATTTTTGACAGGGAAAATTGGCGTCATTTTGAAAAATGAAGGTATTTATGGAAAGTAGACTTGAAGGTATTTCCAACAAGATATCTTGGAGCGAATTTGGACACTTGAAACCCAGTAAAAAACAACATGCAAGATGGGGTAAAATGGCGCTGCGCATTTCACAATTGACTGAATTTTTCTGAGTTTTTCTACAAATTTGAATTTTACCTTGGGGAATCATGTTTTTACCTCATGTAATTGATGATATTATTGTAATTATCATGTTTTTACTATTACCTAGGGTAAATACATTAGGTTAAAACTCATGTTGAGGTGTAATGAATCAGTTTGCAAAAAGTTAGGGATGAGTCACTTTGACCACCTTACACTCTATGTTTCAGTTTAGACTTTAGTGGATCAGCTCCTCCTCTAATGGATTCGAACCCTGAGGTTGGGAGAGGTTGTTTGAGGCCTATATAATGTCATTTTTGACTCATTTTAAAAGAGTTGGGACTTGGAATCAGTTTCATTTCGCTACTTGATTAAGGGAACTTGTACTGGGTTTTGGCCAAGCTAATAAAGAGGAGTTGTAGCTACATTTATGGGATACCTGTGGTATTGAATGTCTGTCATTGTTTCTTATTCAGTCACATATGTTTTAATGTATTTTTCATCTTCATTTTCATGTCTATGTTATGATATTTTATAAGTTAGAAATTCAGAATACATGCTAGCCACGCTCTGTTTTGGCTAACTGATCATGTTTTGTTTCATTATCTTCTGCCTGTGAGAAATACATCTCTTATGCTTCCCTCAGCCTCCTTACATTTTGTAAACCATTCCATAACCATTTCCCTCAAGTTATTGGAATTATACCTACCTTGCCCCATTCATCCCTGCAACCCTAACTCTATAGCCCTGACCTAGTTTTCCTTGACCTAATTTCATTATCTGCTGATTCACCCAACCAAAAACAAATCAAAACAACCCCTTACACTCATTACCTAGCCTAAAACTCTAATTTTTCCAGTCCTCCTAGCTGTGACCCTTTTGGAGAGATCCCTCTCCGGCTTGATAGGGTTAGCTATCAAGTCAAAAGCTTGGTTTGTGGTTACCTTTGTTGGGATTCCTTCCTCGGCCTTGGGAATCTGGTGGAGTGATAACATAACCAACGCTCAAGTGTAGGAGGGTGCACCAGCTTGCCCACAAAACAATGCACTAATGCTCTCTCTTGAAGAATTGGAATGTCTGAGAGTTATATGTCATCACCATAACCATATTTGCCTTCTTTCTATGAGGATTCAAGGTAGATTTCAAAGAATGTTTGAGAAAAGGGTTAGTGTTTATAGGCTTCACTTCAGAGACAAGGTGGAAACTCTCTCATTTCTCTGACATATTTTTTGGTTTTTGGAGGACACGTGTATTCCAATTTCGTGTTGTGATAAGAAGTTATTATTGTCCGCCGATGGAAATTTTTGGTCTACAAGCTCATCGTTACCACCCCAATTTTTTTGTGATCCTTCATCCCATGAGATGGAAGATAAGTTTTTGAATTACAACTTTTACATGCCTCGTCAAAACTCAATTTTCATATCCCAATTTGAAGTTAATGTATTTGGTTTTGAACCGTTGATATCACCTCTCTATTGGGTCTCCACGTAGTCTGTGCATCGTTGGAAAGAAACTAGGTCAAAATGTGGAAAATCTCTCATTTATCCATCAATGCACTTATAGGTGAGACAAGGGTTAGTGTCTATAGCCTTCAATTCAAATAAAATCCTAGAAGACTCAGCTATAGGTGGATTGACGGAGAAATGAGAGAGCTTCCACCTTTCGAACCACCTTTTTTACAACGATGCAAAGACTACACGAAGATCCAATAGCGAGGTGAGATCAATAATTCAAAACTAGCTACATTAACTTCAAATTGGGACATGAAAATTGAGCTGTGACGAGGCTTGTACGAGCTATAATTCGAAAACTTCTCTTCCATCTTGCAGGTCGAAGGATCACAAAAATTTGGGGTGGTAATGATGAGCTTGCAGACCGAAACTTTCCCATCAAAAAACAATAATAACTTGTTAATGCATCACAAAATTATAATACACATGTCGTCCCAAAAGAAAAATGATGTTCGAGAAAAGAGACGACTAGCATTATAAATATTTAAGCAAGATTTCACCGCATGAAGTAAAGTGCTCCCTCACCACTCTACGAAAAGGTTATCTGACCCCCAAAATTTATATATATATATGTGTGTGTGTGTGTATTTATTTGGTTTCCTATCTCTTTTATGTCATATTTGTTGTTGTTCCTAGAGACAGCCTAGAGTTGTGATAGACCAGTGCCTAGGACATCTTTTATAGCAAGGAGCATATGGTATAATGGAGGAAGTTATCAATAACAAGCTCTCATGCTATCTCTTGTAAAACAAGGAATACTAATCTGAATGGGACCAAGACCTTCAGAAACTGACACAGAGAAAGAGATATGGCAGAGGCAACATGCAAAACTCCAATATAAAAACAACAGACAATTCAGAGGTAGCTTACTGTAAAGAGGGCCGATTCAGAAATACCTCACAGAAATAAGTTATCAGAAGGTGTATGTAGTGAATGAAATATTGAGAAGATATTAGTTATCATTGAGTTGATATCCAGATACAAAATACCACCATGCATGGGCTTACCGATCTAAGAATCCATACATGACAATAGTGTTTTAAAAACACCCTCCCAAAGAAACTAATATAGCAGAAATACGGTTTAGATGAATAGTGGAACAGAATATCATGCATGAGCCATATTTAAAGTGCTTGACTAATCCGAATATGGGTATCAACTAGGATAAATCCATACCAAAAATCAGTGAGCCACTCACATTCCAAAACATGATACAGGAAGGATGGATGAAATGAAATGATCTGTTTAAATAACACATAAGAGAAAGTTATAGACTATGAAATACCAAAGACCAAAATCCTCTTTAACAGATGGAACTCCTCCTCACTGAGACCCTATGGGCTTTGAGTCTTCATACAAGAGTTTAACAAAATGTATACAAAAATCCTTTCACTGCATAATTTTCTGATAAAATCTGGAACCCTAAATCCTCTGTTCTTCGGGAGCTTTATAGGAGAATAAGAACCCCCAAAAACGAAGTAGGTGATGAACATTTAATTTTCCTCATTAAAACAAAATGGCGGAAATGTGCACGCCCGTACTGCTCGATGACTTTGTAATTCTGTTTGTACCCTGCTACCTGCTTACTGAAATAAATGCACTGGGTAGAAATCTCTTCAGGAACACGACAAAGAAATAAAATCACATAGACATTTCGTCCTTTCCTGAAAGAGAATTCTGCTAAAATAAAACCTTGAGGGCGTTGTTTTCTGTGCATAAATATTTCGAGTGGTCTACAGGATATTCAATCTGGTACTCTGCTTTCAAAAGGTAGGTTCAGGCTCCAAAATCTTCGATTACATGCCTTTAATTCTCTACCTTCCACTGATACTCTTTGCCTGCAATATTAATGTCTGGATCTGCTCAATATGTGCATTTGAATGACTCTGGAGGGTTGGACATATTTGAACCATGCTTCTTTAAATGAAGACTTGTCGACATACCCTCCCAAGCCTTTCTCCATAAATTTTTCCTCTGCAAAATGGTCCTTTCTGTGATCTCTGCTTCTATAATGGAGGCTGTGAATCATAGTGGTTTTCACCACCGGAAAACCCTGCAAAACTCTAAAACATGTTAAGAAATCCAACCTATGAGGATGGAGGATGTGGCGGGGTTAATGAAAATGGTCGTGCAGACTAGTGGAATGGTGGAACAATGCAGGGTGACGGTGAAAAACGCAGTGAAATGCTTTTAACGTAAAACATTAAGATTTGATAAATGAATGCAATGTATAAACGGCGGAGGAAAATTATGGCAAACACGTGGAACGGTGATGGGTGGACGTACGAAAGACTATGTGGAAAGGATGACGTGGTGGTATGAGGTCAATGGAGGGCATGTGACTAAATCTGGATCGTCCGTTCTCAGGGGGAGATCGATGGTTGAAAAGGCGTTGGGAGCGATTGACAGTGGGCCAGGGGTGTATTTGCCGTGGATTAAAACTCGCGCAGCTTCGGAGCACGATGATCGTTGGATGTGTTATCACTCAGGTTTTCCTTGAAGTTATGGAAAAGGAAAGTATACCCGAGGTAACCACAAACCAACCTTCGGATACAAAATCTAGCCAATCTGTATCCAGAGAGGGCTCTCTCTTTATGATTTAACTTTATTCTTAGAAAATTTTAGGCTAGTTATAAGTCCAAGAGTTTGTTTGAAAACGGTGGAATTCGCCAACTAAGGGCAAGGTTGAATATTTTCAGGCCATTGGGCTATGGAGTCAAAAGGATGGCTTTACTGGATTAATCTTCGACACACAAGATGGCTTTGCAGGGCAAGATAGCCAAACATAGAACAATTTTTAGGAATTAAAGTGGATGGAATGGATTTTGAAGGGATGAAAGGCAATCAAGAATATTTCAACATATTCGAAGAAAGAAAATGAATGATTAAAAATAAAGAGAAGTTAAGATTTCTTTACTATAGTAATCAAAATGTTCAAACCAACGAAACAAGAGCAATTAAGAATTCGTTGCTTATAACCAGTTTGGAAGAAAACATTTGAAATAACCGCAATTGAAAATCAGAGTACACTTAAGTAAGTTCTGATTTATTCTTTCATGTCAATTATTCAGAAATGGAACATAGTGATATTATAAACAGATATAAAACTTAAAACATAGGATAGAAAAGACTTATTGAACTGTAGTCTGACACATGAATCCTGCAAAAAGTCCTGAGCTTCAAATCATCATCTAGCAAGCCACAAAGAAATTTATCCAAAGCACTTTTATTCCAAAAAAATCAATGTTACAGCAAAGTCATAGAATCCACCCAAAATACTTCCAAGAGTGAAGTATTTATACAAATTCTAAACTAAAATATCTTGAAAAAATATCAAAATTGGTTCACAAATCTCTCCAACTATTTTACATAAATAGAACTTAAGTAAAGGACACTCAAACTAATGCATCTATTTGGAACTATTTTTGATGGATAGGTGATGACAAAGAGGAGAATTCGAATTTGATCCAACTCTTAGTTGATGATGAGGCATCCAAGTCACTAACTGCTTCCTTTCTTTGTGCATTCTGCTTCAACAATTCTGCAAACTTGGGGTCCAAAGATATCTTTTTATTTCTCAATCCGTAATATATATCTAAAAAGTGAAAGAGGTTATTGTGGATTAATATGTTGGTGAGATAAACCTCTTTCAATTTCCTAAAATTCCTCTCCAGCTGTGCACAATAGGCTCTGTAAAAATATGTGTAAAACAGAGTTTTACAGAGTCTGAAAAATAGCCTGTAAAGATGTGCATGTATCTCTCATTCTGAAATCATTGTGCAAAAAGTGAGATAGGTTTTTGTATAGGGGTCTCTTAGGAACAAAAACCTTCTTCAATTTTGTATGATGTATTTCGGATTGGCCACAATATTCTCTGTAAAATGATGACTTAACTGGAATTTTCTGCAAAAAGTGCTTTCCAACATTGTTTAATATTTCCAAAACCATAATAGCTGTTAGAAAAGTGAGAGAGGTTTTTGTAGATGGTCTTATTAAGAACATAAAATTCCTTCATTTTTTCAAAATTAATCTTGGATTGATCACAATAGTTTCTGCAAAATAATGACTAAAACATGCAATTTCTGCAAAAATGTTCCTTCTTGTTGTATTTTTCATCTTTTCACTTTTTTGTTCTTTTGACTATTTTACTTTCACTTTAGATAAAATTCAATGTTGGTGAAAGTATTTTCATCTCTTTTTACCATTTTACTGCCTCTGTAATTACTTTTACTGTTTACCTTTGACTGCTCTGTTTTTTATCTGTCTTCACTTTATCATGAACTTGTATGTTCTGTTTTGTAACTGTCTTCCCTGCTGTTTATCTTCATGCTAGCTGATTTATTTAACTTGATCTTCAATATGATACTCTTTAATCCTGATACTCTTTGACTATTATTTACTGTGTCCTTTTACCTTCAATGTGTAGTTTAGGTTTTTACTGTCTGTTTCAACAGTAAATCGTTTAATATCCCATTTCCTTTGCTTGTCTTTCAACTGTATGTTTTATCTTCCATCTCTGTTTGAATAGATTTTATAACACTCTTGGAGTAAACAAGTCTTATGACTAGTATTAAGACTGTTTATCCAAGGATGTGGTCTTCTGATCACCTGTAAAACAAAACAAATTGTTAAGAAAGCATTGGTTTGCAGGGGAGGTCGAAAAGGTTTCATTTGATTTTGAGAGGTATGTGGAGTGAATCTAGAATGATTTTTGGGAGGTAAACCATGCTCGAATTGGTTAACAGAGGCTTCAGGTGGCGCAGCTGGGTTACAAAGGGTTTTACTGCATGGGAGTCTGGTCGTTCACTGTGCACAATATAATGAAAAAGACGCGGGTTCTTTTTGTTTTATTTGCAAAGTCAAAGGGGTGGCGGGTTTTGATTGATGACGTCAGCAGGTACGATGGACGCGTCACAGAGGATAGGTGGTAAGCGGTTTTTTCCGCACCACTTTTGAGGGAAGGCGGTATTAAGCAGATGGGCAGTGAATCCATAGAAGAGATGACGCGTGGCGATAGTACTGTTTGAAAACCACTGTCATTTCGCGCGTTAATGTTCGGATAGGAGACGGCCAACGGAATTGATAATGGTTGTTGATCTTGGACGGGACGATCGAACGGTTGACGGGACAGGGAAATGACAGGGTTTTAATGGTGCAGGCCCAACGTAATTAACGTTAATTAATCATTTTGGGAGGCGTTTTATTGGCGGAATTAAGCTATTTAATTAATCGTGGGGATTAATCAATTCCTCTGTACGATGAAGGTCGGGAAAAAATGTACGGGGATGGGTTAATTCAAAGTTTGGTTTTAATTAAACTTTGAGTTCTATTTTATATTTTTAAACATATATAAAATACGTTTAAATATTTTTCATATATTTTTATTATATGGTGATTAAACCAATGTGATTTATTACCATAGGGAGCGGGAATAGATTTAATGTTATATTTTAGCCAAAAGGGAACATATTGTGGGTTTTTGATTTGAATAAGTTGGAATAAAATACTTTTGGCTAAAATAGCTATACTACATGGGTTTTTGGGGATATTACTATAAAAGGATTTATATATAATAGGAAAAGGTGATTTTCATAGGGAGTTAATAGATAAATTAGAGTTAATATGACAAGGGACAATGTAAACTAAAAATACTTAAATATAACCAAGAAAGTGAGAATTCAAAAGTAAATATCATTGTTATACTTTCATCACTTAGACTTAGAATAAAAAGTGATTTTGAGGGTTTTTTATGGAAAATTGAAGGATTTTCCTAAGTAAAATGGGATTTTACTTAGGAAAAGATTTTTGAAAGATGAATGAATGTGATAATGGATGATTTCAAGTACTTAGGTCTTTTCAATTATTGGGCCGAGGGTCCGGTCCCTCCAAAAGTCAAGGAAATTCCTTGAGTCCCTCTAATCTTCAAATTCCTTAGCACTTAGGGGAAATTAGTAAAATCTTTAGGGAAAAATGAAGGGGAAGTTAATAATCTTGAATTTGCTCTGCTGTAAACCTTTTCAATGTAGTATCTGCCTTTGCACTTTGTGATGAAAGTAAAATTGAACACATTTAGAACCATCATTCATCACATGTAATTCTGCAACAACATCTACCTACCCTACTTACTTTACCCTACCATTTTCTCTTCTTTATTTAGGTGCACTTAGACTGGCAAACCCTTATCAATCTTCTTTTTCTTTTACATGGCAAATCTATCTATTTCTACACTTATTACATCCAAGGGCTCAGATTAAACTGTTGAGCACCTTTTATTAACTCTACCTATCTACTTATCTGCCAAGATTAAACTGTTTGGTCAGATATTTATTCTCTATTCTACAACATGAAATTGAAAAATGAATGAGTCAAGTTTAAACAGTTTGACTCTTCATAAATTGTGGCAAAAGTTTGACAAGCTGCACACAATTTTGTTTATTACAAGAAATGAAATAGTGGTGGCATTTAGATTTGCACACTTTCCTGGTCTATTTTTGTTTGGGGTTCATTTCTTTCACTTTTTTGACCATTTTATTCTTTTCACCCTTTGATTTTTCTTTTAGGGTATACCCTCTTTACATTTTTTAAATTTTTTGATTTTTTGAAAATATGGAAAACCTTTGCAACAAGAAAAGGTATGAACATATTACAGAGTTCATTAAGTCAATCATGAAATATGACACCTATTGGTATAGGAGTCTAACAGGATGAAGAGCTTCAGATCGGACGGCTGATATGCATATCGCTCCGTGTCTATGGTCGAACAATAATGTGCGATATAGGGTGGTTTCTGGGTCGTACGCGGAGACACGCGGCAGACAATGTATGGCATCGCTCCTCATTGAGAAATACCGCCTGCCTCCGAAAGGCGGTGCGATGAAAACCGACGGGTTTTAAACAGTGGACGCAGGGCGGGGACCACCGGGACAGATAGGCTCCTGGCTGTTGATTTTACTGTTTGATCGGTCGGTAGACAGGTGGGCTACGGGCGCGACAGAGATGAACGAACGCCATCCGATCTGTACAGATCGACGGCTCAAAATGTGCCCGATGCATATATTTGATAAGCGCCCATCGGACTAGCCCTTGGTCTCGGAGCTAGATCATGTGGGAGGAAAAGGTCAAGGGAGCTAGGACCGAAGGGGCTAGGCTTTACAGATTTTAAAATATGGGTTTTGCGGTCTTTTTATGCAATTTTGAGGCTGGGAGAAGCTAGCGAGAGGCGGAAAATGGATTTTTCAGGCCCAACAAGAAGGGATTGCTTGTCAAAAGATTCAATGGGGGCTGAATCGATCAACATCGGCTCCATCTGGGGATGGCACGTTCATCCCTGAACGTGTCTAGTACTTCGCAGACCGTCAGATACTCTTCTGTGCGAACTCTGCCCTTCATCACCTCTACTTTTTACTTCATGATTCATCACGACACCCACATCATTCAAACAAAAACAAAGCAGGAAACTAACGTACAATATAATACATCAGGCTGCCTTTGCCTGAATCAGAACTGGAAGTAGGGCTTAAGGAACTGACCATTTACAGGGGCGTCGAGCAAGTCTCCCTGTAAATCCTCCAATCTAAAACTGTTATTTCCTCCCTGTTCCACAATCTTGAAGGGACCAAACCAGAGTGGATCAAATTTACCATGTTTTCTTTTTTCAGCCCTTCGGATATCCCACCTGAGTACTAAATCACCAATCTGTAGATTCCCGTCCTTAGCATGCTGATCAAAAAGATATTTCATCTTTTCCTGATACTCTGTCAGCCTTTGATTTACCTGGCTTCGTGCTTCCTCCAATTCCACCAGCTAATTCATTCTCCTGGTCATATCATCAGGCTCTTCTTGAATTTCCTGCATGAATCGAGCTATTGGTAAGGCTAATTGTATAGGGAACATTTCCGCCCTCCCATATACTAATTCATATGGGGATTTCCCAGTTTCTCTCTTGCTGGTGATTCTATTGGCCCACAGAGAAAACTTCAGCTGGGAATCCCAATTTTTCTGATTTTCATTTATAGCCTTCTTCAGTGCTCTTACCAGGGTCTTATTGGAAGACTCTGCCAAGCCATTTCCCTGTGGATAATAGGCTGTAGAGTGGCTTAGTGTGATATCGTATTGCTGACAGAAGCTCACAAACTTTGTAGACTTGAAAGCCTGTGCATTATCAGTCACTATTCTGGCAGGGCAGCCAAACCTGGATATGATGTTTTCTTCCATGAACTTTATTATTACAGCATCAGTAGCATTCCTTGTAGGTATAGCCTCCACCCATTTTGTGAAATAATCAATGGCAGTTCAAATCCACTTATGCTGACCACTTGATGGAGGATGTATTTCACCTATAAAATCAATTCCCCATTGCCTGAATGGTTCATCCACGTGCACGGGAATCATGGGTAGGGGTGCCAAATTTTGTCTTTCAACAAATTTCTGGCACTTCTCACATGCTCTAACCTGGGCAAAAACATCTCCAAAAATCTTGGGCCAATAAAAACCGGCCTTCAGGATTTTGTGAGCAGTGGCCCTCCAACTGTAATGACCCCCACAGATTCCTTCATGAAATTCGGCTATAATATTCTCTACCTCATCCTCTCTGAGGCATAGGAGTAGGATGCTTGAGGGATCTCGCCAGTATAGTCGGCCATTAGCGACTATGTACTTCTGTGATTTCAATCTCAGCGTTCTGTACTTAGCTTTATGACAGCTTGGAGGAAAGCTGAGTGTGAGGAGATATTCTACTATCTCATTGTACCACTGACTGGTGAGGTACTTTATATGTGTTTCCGGAGTAGCTACCCCAATTCGCTGTCGCTCTTCTTTCTCCTCTGATTCCTCACTTGCTATTATGGAAAAATTTATATCCAGAGCCTGATAGTTTGATTCAGATAATATTTTGGCAAGCCCCTGCCCCTTGATCAGCTTGGTAGGGCGGATGTCTAATTCATACTCCTGTATCTTAGCAATCCACTTCCCCCTTTTTCCTTCACTATCCCGCTGAATAAGAATATGTTTTACAGCAGCTGCAGGCACGAATGCAGTGATATGGGACTGCAAGATAAAGATGCGGAATGCTTTGAGGGATTTTACTAGGGCGTATGCTTGCTTTTCCAATATGTTATATTTTAATTCTGCATCACGGAGCACCTGACTAAAGAAGGCGATGGGCTGCTCATATCCTTCCTCATTTTTCTGCAACAGAACTCCAGCTACTGTATGAGGTGATGCAAAGGAAAAGATCATAAAAGGTTTGGAATAATCTGGCCCAACTAGCACAGGGGCTTCAGCAAATGCACTTTTAATCCTGGAAAAGGCCTCCCGTGATTCTTATAACCACTTTACCTTATTATTCTTCTTCAGCATGTCTGTTATATGCCTAACTATCTCAGCATAGTTAGGGATGAACCTCCTCAAAAATTTTATACGGCCAAGGAACACATGAACTTCATTTTTATTTCTGGGAAGAGCAATACCATTTATAACCTCTACCCTCTTAGGATCTATCTTCACCCCATATTTAGTCACAATGTGTCCCAAAATTTTACCCTCTTCTAATGCAAATAATGATTTCTGAGGATTTAGAGAGAGACCATACCTTCTGCATTTCTCAAAGGTTCTACACAGATGCTCAATGTGCTCAGTATCATTCTTTGAAAATACAGTGATATCATCGAGGTAGACTACCAAAAATTTATCTTTCTCCCCAGCAAAAGCAATGTCCATGGCCCTCTGAAAAGTGGCACTATCGTTAATCAACCCAAAAGGCATCCTGGCATACATAAATGTACCCCATGGTGTGGTGAAAGCAGTCTTCTTTTGAACTTCTGGAAATACAGCTACCTGGTTATAACCAGAGAAACCATCCATCATTGACATTCTAGAGGCTCCAACCACTTTCTACAGGATGTGATCCATCTTAGGCAGTGGATAATTATCCTTTAAGGATGCTCTGTTTAAATTTCTGAAATCCACACATAGCCTTATTTCTCCATTCTTCTTTCGGACAGGGACTAGGTTTGCCACCCATTCAGAGTACCTCAATGGCACAATTATTTTGGCCTTTAACATCTTCTTAATTCCTTTCTCAATGGAGGAGAGCAACAGGGGATTTATCTGTCTGAGCTTCTGCTTATGAGGTATTGCATCTTCCTTCAGGGGAATTTTGTGCTGCATTACATTGATGTCAAAATTTTTTAGGTCCTGATAGGACCATGCAAACACATCTTTGTAGGACTGAAATAATTTCTGATATAGCCTTTTATTTTCTTCTGGGACTTTCTTAGATAATTTTACGATCTTGGGGTCAGCATCAGTACCAAGATTTAGGTCTTCTACCTGATTTTCTTCTACCACTTTGCCTGGCTGCAGTGAAACATCATTCTTGTCAAATAATATTTCTAGAGGCACCAGTCCTCTAGGTATGTCGTTTCCCTTCAACTGCAACACTTTATTTCCTGCCATTGTCTTCTCCCAATTTCTTTCTGAAGTATCCTCAGTCTCTCCTTCTTCATCAGCATCAATATCCATATTAGAGAATTCTCCTACGGTCTCCAGGAATCTCTTCATATGTTCTTCATCCTCAAATACCTGCCAGTGTTTGATGTTATCTGGAATTGACGACCGATAACGCACCTCAACTTCATATCTTAAAAGAGGATTCTGAGGTGGAAAAAATGTACTGGCAGCCACAGCAAGGGAATCATCCATCCTATTCTGTTCTCGAGGCATGAAATGGATATTTAATGCAAAGAAAAAGTTCTCTACCATGTCCCAAACTTCATTCCTATAAGCCCTCAGCCGAGGATGTTTGGTTTGACACTGATTCCTGACTTGTCTAACCACCAGTTCTGAATCTCCCAGAACTTTTAAACTTTGTATATTCATGTTCTTGGCTATCTGCAATCCTAACAGAAGTGCTTCATATTCAGCCACATTATTAGTAGCTTCATATTCTAGCTTAAAAGACAATGGAACCCATTTTCCCGTAGGAGAAATCAATAATATTCCAGCTCCATTACCTTCTCTTGAATTTTCTCCATCAAAATGGAGTGTCCAGATTCCTGCTCCATGGCTCTCTGAGGGCTGCTCAGTCTTGATCTGCCAGAAAGATGGTTCTTGAGCATAATTTAGATCTTCTTCCAGCATCAAGCATGAAAAATCTCCTTCTTTACTGTAGACTGGTGAATTAACAGAGTTGTCAACCTTAGTCACCATCTTGACAAATATAGTCTCCTTGTACAACCTCCTCTCCTGGTCACCAAAAACTGGGATAGTGGCATATGTTAAATCCAGCTTAAGAGACCCACCAATTTTTGTTCCCCAGGATCTTGATAATAACATGCCAAAGCGAGCTGGGATGTCGGCCACCACGATGTCCATCACCACAGTTTTTGCTGGGATTTGGGCCAAATTGACCACCAAATCCTTGATCATCCCCAAGCATTTAACTCTTTTGGAATCAAATGAATAGAGGTCTTTGTATGGGCGGGTGATTTGTAATCCTAGTTGTTCCATGACTGACAAAGGTAGTAGATTATGGGAAGCTCCAGAATCTAACATACAGTTATGTAATAGCAGGTCATGAATCACTAGAGATACATAAAAGGGAGGAGTAGAAGTGTCTAATTCCTCAACATGTGGAACAAAGACAACCATAGGCCTTTCTTCTTGAAGGTTGAGACTATCTGGAGTGAGTACAGCTTCTGGAGGGAGCATGAAAGAGGTAACTTGAGATTGATATGCAGGTTGCTTCAATAGTTCAGTCAAGGGGAATGGGATTTTGACTTTCTCAAGTTCCTTTTGTAGACTGAAAACAGGAGAAGATTTCTCTATTACGCCCTCTTTTGACTCTTTATTTTCAACTGAGGTTTTGACTTCTTTTGACGCAGACTACGTATTAGGGGGAAAGACTTCTTTTGAAGAGGAAGGAATTTGATCATTAGACTGCAAAGGTTTGTTTAGAGGCTTCTTACCTTTGTCTGTGACTTTCTGCATTGTTGACTCCTTCTGAGCAGGTGCTTCTTTCTGGGGTAGCTCTTCTTCTTGGTCTTGAGTACGAGTCCTCTTCCTAGAAGATCTGAGATCATATCTTCTATTGAACTGTGCTTGCATGAAATCAGCGAATTGTTTACAATAATGATCAATTTCTACGTCTTCGGTGTCTCTGGCCTTTTATTCTTCTTGCAGTGGGTACTCAGCTCGATCATTTCCTCGCAAGAGGCATTCTTCTCCATCGTTGTTTGTAAAAGCAAGATTTGCATCCTCCAGTCCACAGGCAGTGTCTTCAGTAGGATCATCTACTGGACCTTCCAAGTACAATGGGTGTGGTACTTGGTCTTGTTGTTCCTTTGACTCCCTAGGAAATATCTGCAGGGGTGGTTTCCTATATTGAGGATTGTAACCTCTGTTTGGAGCATTGTGGAAATTCTTGGATGCTGAATTTTTGGCTTCCAATTCAAGCTTGACCAGTTTACCAGAAAGGTTCTTAATCATTTTGCTCATTTCTTCAATTTTGTCATTGGCTAAGCCTCTGTCTTGATAAGAGGTTGATACCTCCTCTTTGCCCCTTCTTTTGGTATGTTGTTCAGATTTTCCCTTTGATTTTCCAGTGGAGGCAAAGTTTGCTTCCAACTCTAGTGCATCTGATTAAGCATCATCCAAAGTAGCAGGCTTTCTTTCTTTGAGAGAGAAACCAAATTCTGAATCGAAGGCTGCTACTAAAACAACCTTAGCAACAGTTTGATGAGGCTTCATTTCTGCTGGAAGGCTCAGATGCAATTTATTAGATCTTTTGATAAATTCTGACACCCCTTCATTATGTCTCTTCTGGAGTGTATTAAACTCAGTAAGACTATGTCCATGGTCTTTCTTCTCTCCCCATTTTCTGAGAAAAGTGTCTTCCATATTTTCCCAAGTTGTAATAGAACGGCCTGCCAATGTCTTGAACCATTTTCGAGCTTCACCATCAAGAGATTGGACAAACAACCTCAAGATTACATCTAAATGTTCCACATTAAAATTCTCTGCAAAGGAGCAGAAGACCTCAAGATGTTTTTGAGCATCAATCTCGTTTTCCCCACTGAATCGGGGTAGAATCTTCAAATAATCCTGTGACATATCATTCAACACTTGGGGTGATGCCAGAGGGGCATATTTATTTAGCAAGAAGCCTGGAACGTTGGCCATTGGAGGAGGTGGAGGTAGTGCAATAGTTTGATGTGTAAAAGGAGGAGGAGGAGGTGGAAGTGGGGTATGAATAACAATAGGAATGTAATGAACAACAGCCTGAGGTGTTGAGGGGAATAATGGTCTGTTAACGACGGATACTTCAATGACTTCTTTAACCTCTTCGACCTCAGGAGTGGGGTGAAAATGATATTTATTTTTGACACCTCCTCGGGATGGACTATCTGAATAATAATCGGTATCTGCGACAGTGGAGTCGGGAACAAGCACTTGAGCTACTTGAGAAGAAGAGGATGGAAAGTTTTCTGTAGATAATTCAGGGATTTTGGTGTGAAATGATTTTCTTTCCTTCCAATTTCTCCTATGTATGATCTTTTCTGGGTCAGACACTAAAGGTGTCTTTGGCTGAGACGTATCTGACCTCAGGTGTGGCTTACGAGGAGCCAGGACTGCAAATGAGTTTATCTAATAACAAATGTGGAGTCTCCAAGGTGAGGGTTCTACAACTCTTCAACTCTCCGTACTCACCTACTTGAAGAGTGAATTAGATTTTGTTGAGGCCCAGGAATTTAAATTTTCTCAACTTTGATCCCCGGCAACGGCGCCAAAAAGATGTTGTCATTCCTAGAGACAGCCTAGAGTTGTGATAGACCAGTGCCTAGGACATCTTATATAGCAAGGAGCATATGGTATAACGGAGGAAGTTATCAATAACAAGCTCTCATGCTATCTCTTGTAAAACAAGGAATACTAATCTGAATGGGACCAAGACCTTCAGAAACTGACACAGAGAAAGAGATATGGTAGAGGCAACATGCAAAACTCCAATATAAAAACAACAGACAATTCAGAGGCAGCTTACTGTAAAGAGGGCCGATTCAGAAATACCTCACAGAAATAAGTTATCAGAAGGTGTATGTAGTGAATGAAATATTGAGAATATATTAGTTATCATTGAGATGATATCCAGAGACACAATATCACCATGCATGGGCTTACCGATCTAAGAATCCATACATGACAATAGCGTTTTAAAAACACCCTCCCAAAGAAACTAATATAGCAGAAATACGGTTTAGATATAGTGGAACAGAATATCATGCATGAGCCATATTTAAAGCGCTTGAATAATCCGAATATGGGTATCAACTAGGATAAATCCATACCAAAAATCAGTGAGCCACTCGAATTCCAAAACATGATACAGGAAGGATGGATGAAATGAAATGATCTATTTAAATAACACATAAGAGAAAGTTACAGACTATGAAATACCAAAGACCAGAATCCTCTTTAACAGATGGAACTCCTCCTCACTGAGACCCTATGGGCTCTGAGCCTTCATACAAGAGTTTAACAAAATGTATACAAAAATCCTTTCACTGCATAATTTTCTGATAAAATCTGGAACCCTAAATCCTCCGTTCTTCGATAGCTTTATAGGAGAATAAGAACCCCCGAAAACGGAGTAGGTGATGAACATTTAATTTTCCTCATTAAAACAAAATGGCGGAAACGTGCACACCCGTACTGCTCGATGAATTGTAATGCTGTTTGTACCCTGCTACCTGCTTACTGAAATAAATGCACTGGGTAGAAATCTCTTCAAGAACACGACAAGAATAAAATCACATAGACATTCCGTCCTTTCCTGAAAGAGAATTCTGCTGAAATAAAACCTTGAGGGCGTTGTTTTCTGTGCATAATTCTTTCGAGTGGTCTACAAGATCTTCAATCTGGTACTCTGCTTTCAAAAGGTAGGTTCAGGCTCCAAAATCTTCGATTACATGCCTTTAATTCTCTACCTTCCATTGATACTCTTTGCCTGCAATATTAATGTCTGGATCTGCTCAATCTGTGCGTTTGAATGACTCTAGAGAGTTGGACAGATTTGAACCATGCTTCTTTAAATGAAGACTTGTCGACATACCCTCCCAGGCCTTTCTCCATAAAATTTGCCTCTGCAAAATGGTCCTTTCTGTGATCTCTGCTTCTATAATGGAGGCGGTGAATCATAGCAGTTTTCACCACCGGACAACCCTGCAAAACCCGAAAACATGTTAAGAAATCCAAGCTATGAGGATGGAGGATGTGGCGGGGTTAATGAAAATGGTCGTGTAGACTGGCGGAATGGTGGAACAATGCAGGGTGACTGTGAAAAACGCAGTGAAACGTTTTTAACGTAAAACATTAAGATTTGATAAATGAATGCAATGTATAAACGGCGGTGGAAAAATATGGAAAACACGTGGAACGGTGACGGGTTGACGTATGAAAGACTATGTGGAAAGGATGACATTGTGGTACGAGGTCAATGGCGGGCATGTGACTAAATCTGGACCGTCCATTCTCAGGGGGAGATCGATGGTTGAAAAGGTGCTGGGAGCGATTGACAGTGGGCCAGGGGTGTATTTGCCGTGGATTAAAACTCGCGCAGCTTCGGAGCACGATGACCGTTGGATGAAGAGCTTCAGATCGGACGGCTGATATGCATATCGCTCCATGTCTATGGTCGAACAATAATGCACGATATAGGGTGGTTTCTGGGTCGTACGCGGAGACATGCGACACACAATGTATGGCATCGCTCCTCATTGAGAAATACAGCCCGCCTCCGAAAGGCGGTGTGATGAAAACCAGCGGGTTTTAAACAGTGGACGCGGGGCGGGGACCACCGGGACAGATAGGCTCCTGGCCGTTGATTTTACTGTTTGATCGGTCGGTAGACAGGTGGGCTACTGGCGCGACGGAGATGAACGAACGCCGTCCGATCTGTACAGATCGACGGCTCAAAATGTGCCCGATGCATATATATGATAAGCGCCCATCGGACTAGCCCTTAGTCTTGGAGCTGGGTCATGTGGGAGGAAAAGGTCAAGGGAGCTAGGACCGAAGGGGCTAGGCTTTACAGATTTTCAAATATGGGTTTTGCGGACTTTTTATGCAATTTTGAGGCTGGGAGAAGCTAGCGAGAGGCGGAAAATGGATTTTTCAGGCCCAACAAGAAGGGATTGCTTGTCAAAAGATTCAATGGGGGCTGAATCGATCAACAATATGTTATCTAGATATTTATAAATGATGAAAAATATAATTTAATTTGGTATTTTATAATATTTTTCACAATTATATAATTAAAATATCATATAATTTGATGTTTTTAGCCTCGAGGGTTAGCTCAATTAGTCAAGTCCCTGTCATTAAAAGCACTTTACTAATCGGAGGTCATGGGGTCAATTCTCACCAACACTCTCGAGGTTAGGCTTTTCTAATGAGCTAGCGGGATGTGATCCCTTCAGGTGGATCTTCCCAGATATTTCCATGAACATAGTTGTTATCAAAGTTTTTAGTC
Source organism: Pinus albicaulis (assembly GCA_034641835.2). Classification (NCBI taxonomy): domain Eukaryota; kingdom Viridiplantae; phylum Streptophyta; class Pinopsida; order Pinales; family Pinaceae; genus Pinus; species Pinus albicaulis. The sequence goes on along the minus strand of CM076581.1, from coordinate 23,556,259 downwards.
TATAATTTTTTAAAGCACTGACAACGGGAGTGTCAAACAAAAATTGTAATATATAGATTCAAAACGCCGAGAACAAGAGTGTCTACATAAGTTATGAAAATTTAAAAAATGCGTTGAAAATGGGAGTGTTAGCGTTATTTTGTGTTTGAAAATAAATAAAAGGAAAATATGTTGACAACGGGAGTAGCAACACATTTTTGTAAAAATGGTCAGTTAAAACTCTATTTTTTTCCCTGTACAACACAGTAATTTCGGGAACATTTTCCAAATAAATTAGAACAAATTTTACAAAACCGAAAGAGGTTTTTGTCCGTAACGGACCCATTTAAAAAAAAATCTCTTGGTTTTCTAACATTTATCATGGTTTTGTATTTTCAAAGGGATATATGGACCCTATTTTTCATGAATTTGTGAGGAAATAGCTCATGGATAGTTGTTGACTTGGATGCCACCTCATAAAATTTGACTTTGTGATCCTTATCTCCAGCCATGACTCTAACAAAAACGTGATATTTAGACGCAGATAAGTTTGGAAAGATGTTTATGTACATGTATTTGAGGGATATACTTTATCTCTTTTATGTTTAGCAATTTGTAATTAAGTATGGAGGAGAAACCTGGTTTTAGTTTGTAATATTTTTATAAAGACAGGGACTGTAGAATAAAACAGGGTTGGTGTTTATTTGAAAACATAACATCCTTGTGTAATATTTGAGCATATATTAAAAATATACAGTTTTTCATGAGCACTTGGAGAAATTCTCGTGTCATAGTTCCCTGCCTGTATTATCTGTTTTAAAGATTTCTTCATGTCTGGAAAGATGAGTGTGAGATTGAGATTCATTTATGCTTTTCTTTCTTCAATTTTCAAGCATTAGTAATTATTGTTCCATTTAACTGTAATATTGATTTCTTTTCATTTTCCTCCTCAATTCCTTATGCTATCAAAGGAAATATTTCTACCCTAATTTTGTGTTTGCTCATTAAATCTATAACATCACCTAATAGGGTTTAGACTCCATGCTTAATGGTGTATTTTACACATATCCCAACCAAATTTCATTGTTTCCCAAACAAGTATGCCCAGAGAACTTAAATGTGTAAACCTATTACTACAATGACCTAGAGTACTTGAGTTTAAGGAGAGATCCCTCTCTAGGTTGAAGGGCTAGCTTTCAACCTCAAATAGGTTTCAGGTTACCTTAGAGTTTTTCCCTAACAACCAGGGTTTTCTCTAAGAGATAACAATAGAGACCATAGATATCCAGTGTACAAGAACCACACTAATAATAATAATAATACTAATAATAATAATTTGATATTTTAAAATGTTTTTATAATTTTTTTTTTCAAATTATAATTATATTTGTTTTGCAACGAAAAAATCAAACTTTTTATATAAAAATGTAAAAAGTTACATCGTAGATGCCGCAACATTCCATATGAAGCAACACCCCGAAGGGAAGTTGGTCACAAAGACCAAAAGTAGGTCCGAGACAAAGCTAGGCATAAGCAACAAGGTGTGCGAAACAAGAGAAAAAATGAGAGAAAGAGAGGAAAACAACCAGCACAGAACATACCCAACCATCGGGGTGGGGGAGAACCACACAAATCAAGTTTTTCTCCCTTTCTTCTTTTCAACCTTTCGCCATTCGCCCTGAGATGGCACGAAAGTGGCAGGGACAATCTGATTATCTGCTACTTGAGTTCCATTGTCCTTGTTTGAATCTGAGTTATCTGATGAATGTTGTCATTTATTCCCACCATTTCCTGTGTCCTCTGGATTCATATCTGATTGATTCAGAATAGTTCGAGGATCAATATTTGCAGTTAAAACATTACCCTGTACTTTTGGTTCCTTTGTAGGCGGATTTATTTCCATAGGAACAGTTTCTTTCTCTTCTTTTGCCTCGTTCTCCTTCGCCTCAGGTGGAGGATATTGCCAACCCGTTTTTTGTTTCCCATTCTTTTATTTATTTATTTATTTTTTTCTGATTTCTTTTTTGGCGTTAGGACATGTGTTTTGTAAATGTCCTGTTAGCTTGCATATTCTGCATCTGAATGCAGTGTTTTCATAGTCTAGTGATTGCAACCAATTTTGTTGTTTGTAGATCATCATGATACTCTTCGGTAACCCTTTGCTGAGATCTACCTCCACAAGTATTCGTGCGAAAGTGTAGATCCTCTCCTCTAATCTCTCTATATCTGTTTTGATGTATCACCTGATACGATTCCAAATATCTTCGAAAACCTGGTCATTCTAGAAATGAAGGGGGAGATTGTACAATTTGACCCATACTGACATTCTAGTGACTGTCATTGCGTTTGCATCAAAATACGGGAACCATGGAGTAATGAAAAGGCCTGTGGATCCCCAGAACCAAGGTCCTTCTCTGATAATGATATCTCTATCCTCTGAGGTTTTAAATTTTACAATAAAAAATCCCTTAGAACAGAGGTGGATTTCACAGTCTATGGTCCAGTGTGTAAAAATCCAATGGAACAGCTCCATCGGTTTAGGCCAAAAACAGTTAAAGCGGCATATTAACGCCTATGCTTCATATGTCATGTAGTATTCCTTTGTTTCTGGACTATCTATCTTTAGTGATGATGTTTGGCTCAACTGTTCTACTATGTATGGCCGAGGGGCATTCCCAGCTTGTTCTGGAGGTGACTGTAGTTTTGTTCCCTTGTAAAATGTTTTTGTATGATGGACCCCCATTTGTTTGTTCCTGGTTTATGGGTTTTTTCCCCTCCCCCCCTGCAGATCTGGAAGTGCCGATATCCGCAACACCTCCTCTCAGACAGAGGTTGAGAGTGATGGTCATCCAGAAATAATAGAGTAGTACCTTAAAGACCAGCAGTCCTGGAGAGATCTACATCCATTAACCAGATATTGTAGCCACATAGGTTAACCCATAAGCTCCCATATTTTTTGTTTCAATTGAAACACTCTGTTGGAGCCTTGAACCCATAATACAAAATATTTTCCAAGGTGGTCTGATAAAAATTTGAAAACAAGAGTGGGTTACTTATATCTATGGGTTTGAATATGATGAGGTATCTGCACACTGTTCTATGTTTGGAAACCGAAAATACAGTGGCTCAAGGGAGGGTAGTGTCTTACCCCAAAGATTTGGAGCTGAGGGATGCAGCCTCCTTGAGGAAGACCAAGGGCTTCAGGGGCACCGATAGAGAAAAGAGAGGTGCAAGCCTCTAGCCCATATCTGAGAAGGCGGGCAAGCGACCGTGTCCAAATCCAAGCCGCGTATGATAGCTGAAAAAGGCCGAGGGTATGAATGCCGCAGACACTACCCCACTCAATACTAGGAACAGGTGTGCACCCTTAGCGTTCAATATCACTGATGCATTCACCGAGGAATAGAAATGAGTTTCCAACTTCCAGTGGACGCACCAGACGCAACCTGTAGCCACAAAACAGATACACCGCGGGGGATGTTTGGAGGAAAAATGCTCTAGAGGAAAAAACCCAACATACTCGGGCGTGCCATGGGAAATTGGAAAGCATCTCTTGTGCCTTCCCAACGGATTCCAGAGCACCATTTCCCTAGTGTTTCCCACCTTTTCTTAGCCCGAACCCTCAAAAAACTCTGAACCTTTGCTTTTTCCGTGAGGACCGAGCTCCGCAAACAGGTGCAGGCCTCTGTTGTTGCAGCCAGACTTGGTTTCCCCTACCCATTTTTCAATTTTGAATGTGGCCATAGGGTGTGTGACCTTGGATTTATTCTTCGGGAACGGTCCAGGCTAAAAGCCCCCTCCTTCCAACACCAGGCCTCCATCTTCCTCATCGCTTAGAAAAACCTGTTGCGACGCTCTTCTGCTCGACACAAACCCCACCGAGCCAATTTTTCCATGGCTGTAATATTCGACCTTCTTCCTAGAGATTCAAATTATTATTATATGTATGAATGAGGATTCAAGTTTTTAAAGTAAAAATGTGAAATTTTATAAATTTTGAAACTAATATAATAAAAGTCTTTCTTTTCTTTTTTGCCATGGTTAATTAGTTACTCATTGGAGTGATTTGGGTGAGACCCAAGATCAAACCTAGAGGCTACCAATATAACTTAAAGAGTATATATAATAGCTCATAAGGTATATATACCAAGAATGTATGAATTAGGAAGAACTGAGACTCCACTATAGTTGGGAGACTACTCCTTGAGTCTTATCACAACTAGCCAAAGATGTTCCATTTTATATTTGAAACTATAATATTCATTTTCACTGCATAGGGGAAAATACTTTCCATAAAAAATGTCATTGTATTTATATGTAAATCTTTCCTATAACTTATAAAGATGCACAATTTTTAGCTTTATACCTTTCCAACAATGTTGTTTTTCACCCCATAGTGAAATGCCTATAGTGAAAGGTACTTTTAGTAAGGAATGTAATATACTTTTTTTTTTTTAATTTCACCCATAATATTATGTATATATAAATATCTCATATAACTTATAAAAGCACCTTTATTGTGATTTATTTTTTACAATTTTGATTGATAATATAAATATGGTTGATACTTCAAAATTCCAATTCTTACTTTATTAATATTAAATATCTACTCTATTAATCTATAAAATCTATATTCACCTGGATTTGGGTGCTCCCACTTGCCTAGCCACTTGCTTGAGCTTGGCATGAATCCATCCTATACTTGGAAACCTCTCTCCATGGCATGCCTATCCTCATACTCGCCGTCCGTTAATTCTTGTCCTTCGTCGCATTCTCACACACTTTGGTTGAATGCACTCCTGGCCACCACGTTGTATGCATTTATGATGCTTTCCATTCCTATGTTTAGGAGTTTCCCTCCTTCTTCGCTGGTCATTTCTCTCCATTCACAGTCCTGTATCTGTGCTTGCTCTGCTCCCTTGGATTCTACTACCCCTATGCCTCAAGCTAATTTTGTCACCTTCCAACTCGAACCCATGATTCAAGAATGAATATGAGTACGTGGTGGTGGTCATGGGTGGGGGCGAGCCCTCCCACCCATAGTTCCCGCGATGGAAGAATACATGGCTCTTTTTTATAATAACATCCATGAACACATTTGACGATAGGCAGAGGAAATTCTCTCTTAGTGCTCCGCAATCTCTTTTCCCATCACCTCTTGACTTAGGAATTGGAACACAACAATGTCGCTAAGAGGATAGAAAAATCCAATGCCCACACTAGCCACATATGTTCCTCCCTCCTTCGTCTCTACCGTGACCTTGGAATGGAATTCCCTCATATTCCTCTGTTGGCGTCCTTCTGCATCAATTTCGGTCCCTGCCAACTCTTCCTTGCCCTCCACCATTTACGCTGGTACTGGGCGTAATTCTCCGGTTTGTGGGTCGTTGGGAACCTAATTCCATTCCAAGGATGTCCGATTGGTTGGTGAAAATTCCTTTCCCTAGTCCGTTTGGTTGTTTCATCATGGAGGAAGCACCCCAAGAAGGCCCTTCCAACCCCATAAATGCTGATGCTATTGGTCCGACAAATGGAGAACATGCATAGAAATAGAAAATACATGCTTCCTCAGGCTCACATGGCACCAACTCACCATGAACAGGTCCATTTTTATGCATGGTATGTTTTGTCTTATGTTTTTCTAAAGGTCAGATGTTAGAATGGTGACATGCATATGCTCTCTAGAAAATGCCTTGGTTAACTCTTTTGCTTTTTCTCTCCCTCTTAACTGTAACATTGACACCAAACTTTCATCCCTGTTTCGGGTTCTTCCTCTACAAAAGTGGAAAGCCTGGGGGCTGAACGAAGACGTCATTTTAAATGAATTTTGACAAAGTTGGGAGGACCGATTCACACTTCTCCTCATCAGCTGCAACTCCATTTTTCCTTTGCTTAAGAAATAAAGGGAAAATGCAGTTCATTGAATGCTATATGCATATACTATGTAACCTTCTACTTACTTAATAGACGGTTCAATTTTTTCTTTGGAAAAAAAAACATTGACACCAAACTTTATCTCCTTGGGTAGACTATCTAGTTTCCCCTTCCCGGGGTAGATGGTCTCACTTCTACATATTTTAGTGGTGCCTATGGGTCATGTCTCTCCATGCATCTTTGCTTGTACTTTATGTATTCAATTTTTGTTAATATAATGTAAAGCATTTGCCAAAAAAAAGTAAAATCTATATTAATAAGTTGATTTTATATATACAAATTTTAGTATTTTATATTAATATTGAGTTAATAATTTAATATTATGGTTATGGCATAATTTAAATAAATTTAATAATTAAAATTAGTTTTTTTTTTTTAAATATAATTTTAAATTAAAAAAAATTATACATTTTTATAAACTAAAAAAAATGAAAACACTACAAAATATAAAAACATCTTATACATTAATATAATATACAATTAAATTGTATTTTTCCATTAAATTATTATTTATTAATTACAATATTTTAAAAAATGACAATTAATTATATTCCCTTTAAAATCAACCTATATAATTAAATAATATAAAATACATTGACATGTTACTTTAATATTTTTTAAGTCATTGAGAAGTTTATTCCCAAATTCCATCTATAAAAATTATACTTTTTATGTGTCACTTTAGATATGCATCGACTTTGTTAATGGCGCCTCTTGATTTTATTAGTATTATTTTTTTTTTGTTGTAAATAAACATTTTATTGATTAACTAGAGGTCAAAGTACATCAAATTCCCTTCCTACCATTTTTTGCCACTGGGAAATCAGACTAGCAACAAAAGATGAGTTTTTCTGAGCCAAAATAGACCACATAACACCAAATCTAAGCTGCAAAAGTATAGGAAAGCCAAGCAAATCCAAAAGCAAAACATGGTTTATTAATAGACTTCTAGAACTAAATAAATAAGCTCAGACATGCCCCAAAAAAGAGATGTAAGAGAGACCATAGTTGGTTAATTGAAAGCTGAGGGGTCTCTGAGAGAGACTTGACCCTGATTTTTCCGAAGGAGTTTCTCAATGCTAGACAATTGATGGACCATTTGATGGTTCTCTACACGAATGCAAAGAGGAGGAACGAGAACCTCCCTGTGGGAGGTGAGGGAAGTCACCTTCGCAACAGAGAAAAGTATGGAATAATTCATATTAAATTACGCATGCAGACATACTAGTTGAGGCGACGGGCTAGCAAAAAACCTTGACAATCTATTTGGAGGAAAGACCATCCTCCCTGCCATGGAATGGGAAAGTATCATATCAAGGGTGGAATTAAATGTCATAATAGTGATCCAGATGGTGTGGGTTGGCCTCCTTCCTTCACTCATGTGATTGAGGTGGTAGAGGGGCCATTTCCCCATCCTTTCACCGACATTTTGCCAATAGCCACACCTCGATTGGGAGGCCCCTTGAAAATTAATAATAAAAACTTTTACACTAAAATAACGTGGGCATTTCACGATGCCCTAAGAACACGAGACCTTTGTGGTATAAACATTATTTTTCTTTGGGTTAATTTGGTATAATATTTTCTTTAAGTTATTTTGGTATAAAATATATTAGAGGGAATTTACATTATATTTTATTAAGAGGTGTATTTCTTAATTCATTATGAGAGAAATGTGTAACATAACATGATGTTAATGCAATATAGATTGGTAATAACTTCTTAATAATAATAATAATGGTTTCATCAATTTTATATTTTAATAATAAACACATGAAAATGTATATATAAAATAATGATATGAACAAAAAATAACATCAACTTAGATCTAAATTAATTCCCAAATTTGTCAAGCATTGAGAAGGATCAATTTTTTCAAAGTGAAAATCCTTCCTTTATTTTTTAAACTTTAAAATAAGTTTGCATTTCAAAAGACTTGATGCATTTGTATTAAAAAAACCAAAGGTTGCAAGGGTGGTTAAATATGACCAAAAAAGAAAGATGGTGTCAAAGGACATAATTATAAAGTTGGAGCACAAGTAACCATAGCTCAATACATATAATGAAGAACTAGTGAATTATTGATAGATAAATCCATAGCATCATAAATATATACTCAAAGGTGCGACTAAATCCCTATAAATGAGGAAGACTTAATCCAATTTTAACCATCTTATGCACACCCAAGTCCCAAGTTTTATGCCTCAACCTACACATCAATCAACCTGATCGAGACTACTTATAATTGGTCCAACAAACTAAATAACCACATAATCGACCTACCAAACATCCTTTGATTGTTACTGGAGTCAAATCAACTTGTTGATGGAGAATTTTTTATGCTTTGAAGCATTTTGAGAATCAAGAACAAAGTCTTGAGAGAAAACAATTCCAGCGATTCATCGTTAGGAAAAATGAGGATCAAGAATTATAACAATATTCTGATTTCTATTTCTTGCCCTTCTTTTTTTGAACCTTTTTCGAACTCCCTTTAAATGATTCAACAAGAACTACTTCCAATTCCGTTCCAGTCACCACAAGGGATTGTTATTTTTCAGATTTAGAACTTCCCGATTCATGTGCTCTCTTTGCGCCTCGTATCCCATATTTTTGGCACACCAACAGACCAGTAAAACCAAATTCGTGTTTCATCTCATTGAACTGTTCATTATGTACCAGCTAAGATATGCCATCAGTGTTATGAGTATTCTTATTGTCTTGAGTAGGTGTGGCCTCCTCTTCTTCATACTTCGAACATGTGGGATCAAAAGGTTGCCAACCTTTTGTGTTACATATTAAAATATGAAAATGTGGTTAAATTCGACTTTGGACAAATAATTTTATGAAGATAAAGATTTCATTTAATTCCTCTTTTTTATAAGATAACGATTTCATTTAATTCCTCTTTTTTATAGGACCAAAATTGACCTAAGGATCACTCAAAATGGATAAGGGAAAGTGTACTTATGAATAAAATCCCACATGTGCATATTTGATAAGGTCAACCCTAAAGCAAAGTGGAAACCCTTGGAAGGCTATAAATACAAGTGACCTATACCTCGTTTGGACATCATCACGAGACATTATTCTACTTTCTTTCTTGGTTTTGGCTCGCATAAGTATGAGGCTCATCCGTGTGACTGAAGCATGCTAGTCTCATGCGTAACTCGGCCTCCGTGTGATCAACATCTAGGGTTTCTACATCTCAGTTACAGACTGCAACCACTTTCTTGTAGGCTCCAAAGAGAGACTGGAAGCTTCCCAGTCGCATGCATGACTCATCCATGTGACCATGGCATAAATTATGAAATTTCAGTTGTCTGAATATTTCATTTAGTGACCACTGTGTTCAAGTAAACCATAGACAATGAGAATTCATTACAAATTTCAAAATCAGGGTTTTGAGAATAAGCATTGTTGGGTTCATTTCATGGATGTTATAATTATTTTCTTGTATAGTTGTATGAATGAATATTTGGATCATTCTACTCTCTTTTTCTGAATCATACGGTGACAATCTAATAACAAGAATAATTTGAAAGGGTTTTCCCCATAGTGTTTTTTTCCTTGGTCTCTGAGCAATCTTGATGTCTGTACGTGTGAATTATTTTATACTATTGTTCCTTTATGTTCCGCTGCATTGATGATCATGATATTGTTCTTTCTATATAGTTGCATATCTTGTTGAATAATAATGTAAATCTTAATAATGTTATAATGTTATGGGGTGAATGTAATGTGCTAATGAATAAATACAATTATCAAAGAAAAGCAAAATATAGCCCTAAGAAAAATTAACATGGTATCATAGGTGGGCTGAAGCAAAGTCACAGAGATCACCCCTATGATGACACCATTGATGGAAGAAAGAGAGGATGGAGGAGACCTAAAATTATTCTATGGTTTGAAGGAAACCCTATGAAATTTGTGTATTAGGGTTTTATGGATGTTAGAAGGGTTTGAGATAAATGCTGGTTTATGGCACACATTTGAGATATGAAATCTAGAAACCCTAGCAGGGTCAATGGGAAGATGCTTAAGCACTTGTGTCAGAATTTATGAAGCCCTAAATGAGATAGTCTCTATTAGTCCTAATTACTAATAAAATTGGTTAAAATAGTTAAGGAAATATTGTCATAAGGATAATAGACACTGATGTGGATCTTGAAGGTTGATTCAAGAGAAAGACGATCAACTCTCATTAAAGATAACTACTTTCCGATTTATGATGCTCCTTTACGTCTTTACTTTCGTTTAGACGTATGGATATGATTATTGTTTTGATTATTACTTATGCTTCCTACATGTATATTTGAGTATTTGGATGCTTCTAAGTTCTTTATGAGATATTATAAGTGGATCCTTCTTGAGGACCATGGCTAGTGTAGGAAGAGAATAATTAGTAAAGAGGCACTTGATGAAAAAGGTGACAAAGTGCTACGACTGGAAAATGTAAAACTAAAAGGTGGAAATGTATTTAAATACTACAAGGTATGCATGGTATATTGATATTATGTTTCAACTACAATATTGGATGGCAAGGTAAGCCCTAAGGTATGAAATAGTGTATCTTTCACAAATGGCTCATGCATATGAAAGTTATTTGGATTCATGGTTCTTATGATGAAATGGTGCACTTCGTCTTAAACAAGTATCTTACCTCTTAAACATGATGAAATTCTTGATTCTATGAAGCTACTTAATATTGATCTTTGATATATTACTATACTTTATGTTTGGCTAACATCTATTGTTTTGGATATCTTGATCCTGTGAAGAAGGTTAACACCTTGATTCTAATATATGGTAACTTGATATTATTTGTGAAAGGTATAGTAGGCATGATGATAGAAATGTAACAATGAGATTAATATTTAGGATCTTTTATTGACCACGATTATTTTTTAATGTGCTTAGTAATTATGACATATGGTAGAATTGAATGCCCTAACTTGATGGATTGAGTTATGTAACAAAGAAGTAATGTTGTGATCATGAATCTTGAAGTCTACTCCTATTAGTAATTTGACACTAACCCTTTATGAAAGATTGATGTCATGGTGAATTAGCTGATGCTAAGATGATATGATCATGATAAATATGTGATATAGTATGAATTTATGATCTAATGGATCTGTTGATGCATGATAGCATTATATATAGGTGGATGACTTGAATGAAGATGAATGAAGTGGCTTCCCATTCAGAGGGATAATCTCTCCATAATATCCCTTATCTTATTATCATTTTCATTATATGTATATATCCTTTACCGTTGAAGTATGAATAGACAAATATCTGACATTGTTGGTTTGCAACAAAGTTATGATCTGATGTGAAAGAGTTTCATTTACTCTAAGCCTCAATTGCACGAAAGAAAGCCTATAAGTGCGAGTATAGCCTCTCAGCTGCACAAAAGCAAACTCAAGGGTGTGAAGTAGTCTCCCAACTGCATAGAAGAAGGCCTTTGGCTGCGGTTATGCCTGCAGAATACAAAAATGAAGTTTTTTGCATGAAATTATATGTTCACTCGAAGGATGTTAGTCCTACAGACATGGAGTAGACAACATGAAGTTTTAGGAACATGGAAGTTTGAATAATGTGAATATGTTGACTAATGTAGTGTTTTCAGGTGACTGAGATACACATATTTTCATTTATCCATTGAGGCTAGTGTATGCCATTATTTTCTACAAGGTTTTGACATGATTTGACTGATTGATGTAGATAAGCAATGTTTGGAGTTTTGACATGATGCATGATAATGATTTAGACTTGATTGAGATATGTTTTGGACTATAGTTCTCGCTATGATAGTAAATTTTGGATTTGACCTAATTTTTGGATTTGATGACTAATTATTTTCCTTTATGACAATGCTATATGGGAATAACAACCTTCAGTAATTTATAATGGCATTCCGTGTTTACATCATTAGTTGTGACACATTAGTTGAAGTATAAATAGTTGTGATTCAATATGAAGTAGTCTCACAATAAATGGATGGAACCTGCATGACTTATTCTTAGTGTATACATTTGCATCTAGTTACTTATATGATGATTATGGGAATGACTTGATAAAGTTTGGTTTTCTATTTCTTAGCAAATGACATCTTGTTGGCATGACAATAGATGAAATCATGACGTTATGAGAGCCCTACCTGTCACCTGGTCTAAATAATTTGATACCGTGATATTGATGATTTTGATATTATTTCTGACTTGGCATATAAATTTTGATAAGTTGAATTAGTTGTTTTGATTGTACAATATTGAACATATTGGTTTGGTAAAATGTTATGTTTGCAAAGATCATTATATGAAGCAAGCTCCCAAATCCTAATTGTTCGGTGTGGAGCCTGATTATCTTCTTTATTTAGATGTATTTCTGCGTTGGACCCCTGTTATTAATGGGGCGACAATGCCGCTTGTCATTTAATCGTTGCCAGGGGGCGAAGACGACCTTTTGGAGCCCCCCTAGCAGAGGGTTTCAGGGGCAGCGCCCCCGAAGATAAAAACATATGTAAAATTGCCTTGTAAAATATTTTAATTTCGTATTCAATCTGGACCGTTCATTAGGTGGATGATCTGATGGTAGAATTTATGTTTAATTTAGGGTTTTTTTCCCTAGAAGGCAACCCCTTATTTTGTATGAGGGTATTGTATTGCGGCTGTGTATGGCATGTGTATTATGAGCGAGAAATAGGAAGGGGGGCTATGAGAGAGAATAGAGGATATTACAACGGATCTGCGGTAGGTTGTGTCTCTTCATCTTGTTGTGTAATATAAAGCAAGGATTGGCTGTTTCGGGTGGATGTAGCCCAAATTGGGTGAACCACATATATCTGTCTCTCTCTTGTTTTATATGTTTTCTGTGTTTGCGTTTCCACATATTTTATGTGTTACATTGCTTTGTAATATATAATTTTCTAACAACTGGTATCAGAGCTGAAGGTCTATTTGGTTGATAAAATCGTAGGAAAGAAGGGTTCTTGGTTCGAGTGGGAGAAATGGCAGAAGATGGTAGATTTAGGGTCGAGAAATTTAACGACCAAAACTACCCACTGTGGAAGATGCAGATGGAAGATAATATGTATCATAAAGATTTGTACCTACCATTGAGTGGAAAAACAAATAATCCATCGAGTATGACAAATGCAGAATGGGAGATTCTCGATAGAAATGCACTTGGAACAATACGGCTGTGCCTCGCGGCGTCAGTAGCCTTCAATATTTTGAAGGAAACAACACCATAGGGTTTAATTAAGGCGTTTGAGAAACTATATGAAAAACCATTAGCCTTAAATAAGGTATTTATTATGAAACATTTATTTAATATGAAGATGTAAGACGGTGGATATGTTGCTAACTATTTAAATCAATTTAATACGGTTACCAGTAAGTTAAGTTTTGTAGGGGTAAACTTTGTTGATGAAGTTAGGGCTTTGTTATTTATTTTCTCATTTCCAGAAAGTTGGAATGGTTTAGTTATGACCATTAGTAACTCTGTCTCTAGATCTAGTACTTTAAATTTTAATGATGTTGTCGGTGCTATCCTTAGTGAGGAAATGCGATGTAAAAGTTCCGGTGAGACATCGGGTGATGATTTGAGTGCAGAGACTAGGGGAAGAAAAATGGAAAGAGGAAAGAGCTCAACATATTGCAGTAAATCAAGCAAAGGCATATCCAAGTACAGATCAAGGATAATGTGCTGGAAATGTGGAAAGAAATGACATCGGAAGAAAGACTGTAAATCACAGAAGGGAAACGAAGGAGATGCACAACAAGAAAACAATCATGAAGAAAATGTGACAGGTGATGTGTTATAAGATGATTTGATTCTTTCTTTAGAAAATGATACTGATTCCTGGGTGGTAGAGTCAGGGGCCTCATTCCATGCCACACCTGATAAGAAATATTTTCATGACTATGTTCAAGGATATTTTGGATAGGTTCGTCTGGGTGATGATAAAGCCTATAAAATCACTAGAATATGTAAAGTTATTGTAAAATATTAGAATGGAAACCAATGGTTATTAAAGGAGGTAAGTCATGTTCCAGATCTGAAGAAAAATATAATTTCAACAGGGCAGTTAGGTGGTGAAGGTTGTGTGACAATTTTTACAGATAAAACCTGGAAGGTCACTAAAGGAGCCCTGGTAATAGAAAAAGGAGAAAAGGTTGGTACATTGTATTTATGCAATGGTATTTATAACTCTGTTAATGATTCAAATTCCAAAGGATCAGATGCAGCATTATGGCATCATAGGCTCGAACACATGAGTGAGAAGGGGATGAAGATTATTCACTCAAGAAATTTGTCGCCGGGTTTGAAGAATATTGATTTGGATTTATGTGAGTATTTTATTTATGGAAAAAAAAAGAGAGTCAGATTTCTTAGAGTTGGGAAAGAAAAGAAGAGTGAAAAATTAGAGCTTGTGCATATAGATGTATGGGTACCTGCTCAGGTATCATCTCTTGGTGGCTCTCGTTATTATGTTACTTTTATTGATGATGCAACTAGAAAAACTTGGATTTATTCTATTCAGAATAAATCTGATGTATTTGATACTTTCAATAAATGGAAAGCTTTGGTTGAGATTGAGACATGAAGGAAGTTAAAGTGTCTGAGATTAGACAATGGAGGTGAATATTGAAGCAAAGAGTTTGATAGGTACTATTCAGAGCATGGAATTCGTAGAGAGAAGACAGTTCCATGAACACCACAGGAAATTGGTGTGTCAGAAATGATGAAAAGAACAATCATGGAGTGTGCAAGGTGCATGAGATTGTATGCAGGATTTCCTTTACAATTTTGGGTAGATGTTGTAGATACTGATGTTTATCTAATAAACAGAGGGCCTTCAAATTCCTTGGATGGTGGTATTCCATAGGAGGCATGGACAGGTAAAAAGGTAAACTATTCCTTTTTAAAGCCTATTAGTTGTGAGGTCTTTGTCCATATTAATAAAGAAAATAGAAAAAAGCTTGAGGCAAAATCAAATAAATGTACCTTTATTGGATATGGTGTTAATGATTTTGGTTATCGCTTATATGATTATGAAAATCACAAAATCATTAGGAGAAGAGATATAATATTCAATGAAAAGGTCTTGTATAAGAATAAGTTGCAGGATAGGAAACAGGAAAAATAAAACAAAGAATAAGCAGTTCTTGATAAGATCACAAAAAAAATAAAGGTGCCTGAAAATAACAATAATCAATAACCACAACAACAACAACCACCACAACAACAACATACACCTCAAACAGAAAGTGGTGTCAGAAGATCTACCAGGATAAGTAGACCCCCTGAACGATACTCTCCTTCATTATATTATTTATTGTTGACTGATTCTGGTGAACTCGAATGTTATGAAGAATCAATGCAGGTCGAAACGAGGAAGAAGTGGGAGCTAGCCATGAAAGAAGAGATGGACTCCTTAATACATAACCAGACTTGGGACTTAGTCAGGTTTCCTGCAGGTAAAACAACATTACAAAATAAATGGGTTTAGAGGCCGAAGGAAGAAGATGGAGGAAAACAGAGGTACAAAGCTAGAGTTGTGGTGAAGGGGTTTGCACAAAAGAAAGGTATTGACTTTGATGAAATATTTCATCCTATTGTTAATATGACTTCAATTAGAACTATTTTAAGTCTTGTAGCAGCATAATATTTGCATCTTGAACAGTTAGATGTAAAGATAACATTTCTCCATGGAGATTCGGAGGAAGATATATATATGCAACAAACACAAGGATATGAGGTCAAAGGGAAGGAAAAATTAGTGTGCAGGTTAAATAAAATCTTGTATGGCTTAAAACAGGCTCCAAGGAAATGGTATCTAAAATTTGACACGTTTATGTCTGAACAAGGTTATACTAGATGTCACTCTGATCATTGTGTTTATCTAAAAAAGCAAAATGATGGCAAATATATTATATTGTTATTGTATGTAGATGAAATGCTTGTTGTAGGGTATAACATGCAGGAAATAAATGTACTCAAAAGAAAATTGGAAAATTCATTTGCAATGAAGGATTTGGGAGTTGCAAAACAAATCCTTGGTATGAGAATAACAACAGATTGGAAAAAACACAAATTAACATTGTCTTAGAATGAGTACATACAAAAGGTGCTGGAAAGATTTAATATGCAAAATGAAAAACCAGTTAGTACACCTTTGGCTAGCCATTTGAAACTTAGTAAAGAGATGTGCCCCAAGCATCAAGAAGAAGGCCTGATATTGCACATGCAGTGGGAGTTGTAAGCAGGTACATGAACAATCCAGGAAAATAATATTGGATGGTGGTGAAATGGAATCTCAAATATTTTAGAGGTACCACAAATCAATCATTATGATTTGGTGGTTCAAACATTGCTCTACAGGTATATGTTGATGCAGATATGGCATGTGATAGAGATAACAGGAGGAGCACTACAGGGTATGCATTTACTATAGGTGGAACAATTGTAAGTTGGATTTAAAAAATGCAAAGTGTTGTTGCACTTTCAACAACAGAAGCAGAGTATGTTGCTGCTACAGAGGCTAGTAAAGTAATGATTTGGTTACAAAGGTTTATGGATGAATTGGGTAAGAAGAAGGAGATGGGAAGGTTATATAGTGACAACGAGAGTGCCATTCATCTTGCAAAGAACTCAACATTTCATTCTAGGACTAAACACATACAACTCAACTACCATTTCATACAATCAGTGTTGGAAGATGGACAGTTGAAGCTGGAAAAGATACACACTAGCCAAAATCTCGCAGATATGTTAACAAAAGTGGTAACTAGGGAGAAACTGAGATTCTGCTAAGTTTCAATTGGTCTTCAAGTACGATGATGAATATGAGATAAAACCAGGTCCAAATTGGAGTAATTGTCTAGAAAATGAAGCAACAATGGAGTTGCTACTATCGGTATCCAAGTGGGAGATTGTTGGGTGTGGAGCCTGATTATCTTCTTTATTTAGATGTATCACTGTGTTGGAGCCTGATTATCTTCTTTATTTAGATTATCTTGGAGTAATTTTCTAGCAAATGAAGCAACGATGGAGTTGCTACTATCGGTATCCAAGTGGGAGATTTTTGTGTGTGGAGCCTGATTATCTTCTTTATTTAGATGTATCACCGTGTTGGACCCCTGTTCTTAACGGGGCAGCAATGCCACTCATCATTTAATAGATTCCCTAGGGGGGGAGGGAAACCTTTTGGAGCCCCCCCCTAGCGGGGGATTTCGGGGGCAGTGCCCCTAAAGCTAAAAACATATGTAAAATTGCCTTGTAAAATATTGTAATTTCATAGTAAATCCGGGCCATCCATCAGGCATATGATCTGACAATAGAATTTATGTTTAATTTAGGGGTTTTTCCCTAGAAGGCAACCCCTCGTTTTGTATGAGGGTATTGTACTGCGTCTATGTATGACATGTGTATTATGAGCGAGAAACAGAAAGGGGGATTGTGAGAGAGAGTAGAGGATATTACAGGGGATCTGCTATCTCTTCATATTGCTGGATAATATAAGGAAGGATTGGCTGTTCAGGGTGGACATAGCCAAAATTGGGTGAACCACGTATATTTGTGTCTCTCTTGTTTTATATGTTTTTTGTGTTTGTGTTTCCGCATAGTTTATGTGTTACATTTCTCTGTAATATATAATTTTCTAACACTAATATGTCTACATTGACAGTTATATAGTGAAGCCAAGATGATGTGTCGATCCAAACCTCTACTTCAAAAGTGGTCCAAGGTACGACTTTGATTTTGATTTTATATAATTATGATCTAATCTTGACAAATATTGAGCCTCTGATGATAAAAGTAAGAGGGAGTTGGCTTCTAAAGCTCGAAATAATGAATCATGGTATGATGAATAATTTTTTGAAGTTGGGAAAATAAAATATATATATTGAAGCTATTGAAGAATTGTTGGAAAGTGGAAATGAAAATCCTTGGACACTCCGATTGGATTTCTAGAAGTTGTGAAGAGATATTGTTGAACTCAACTTGGAAAACGACAGTTGATTGAAGCATTGATGTTCCATTTGAATACTCATCCGTATACATATATTTTGTACATAGAACCTGAGTTGATTCATGACTGAGCCGCTTCATACAAATTGAGTTTCCGCTAAGCACCCTTCAAGATATTTTCATGGAATGAACAATTTTTGGGCTAAGATATTCTTCTATGATATGTGATTGCATGGATATACTGATGATGTCTGGGATTATTATTGATGAGCGCATCTGGGTGCTCCCTTAGTATGAGATCTGCCATGATATGAGAAGTCTGTATATTTAAGCACGACCGAGCTTGAGCACGATGTTACTAGCATGGCTAGCTATGAGGCAAGATGAAGAAGCTTTTTGGATAGATGTTTGAGAAATTTAGGAATATGAAATGGATACATTGCAATGACAAAGAGTGGGATCTGATTGGAAAAAAATCCCATAAATAGTTGGGACTAAGATACCTTCATATATTGAGACAATGCTACTGTACAAGAAAACCTTAGGCTTGTGATTGACACCTCATTGGGAGGGAGGATGAATATGATATCCTTTTTTTGATATATATATATTGTTCTAATATGATATTTGATTTGATTTCCTGTATGAACAAGAGACAACTGCTATTGATACATGATGATTATCAGATATGAGCACGATGATATGTTGTTTATCTACAAAGAGCATCACTAAACGAGGACAATGAGCCAACTCTTCCTCCCTTGTTTGAGCTCCCAAGATGTGGACTTGAGATAGAGGGCTCCTGGGGTTGAGGGAACTCTGGAAAATAGCGTATAACCCCTATTTTTTACCCATAGGGTTGGAGTAGTAGCTCACCCTATCTTGGTATTTATAGAGTATACCCCAGTTGGCATCATACCCACAAGTTGGGATTGTTGGGATTGTCCCTCCCTGTCTGGCCAACGGGTCGAGGAGGCTTGGGGGCGTGTGATCCTTACCTTTGGTAAGTCAGGTATCTTTCCCAAGATCAAATTATGATGCAGGTGTTCTACCACATGACTATTGAGGGTCATTGTTGGGAAGATCGGTAAGAAATATGATGGGTTGAGTATTATCTCTCATATATCACTTATTGCTCGATATGGGGTCGTAGTAGTAGCTCCCCCATGAGATTCTGGGTGAGATATGGTCCCTGATATGGTTTGAGTTTGAGATGTGTTCCTTGATGATATGCTCTTCGATGTTGATGTCAGTCATAGATCTGACTCCCTGCCAATATTCTCGGGTGATAGCCCGCAGGAAAATATTCTGGGTAGTAGCTCGATGAATAAAGGGTGGCAGCTTAGGCTCCCCTTCGATGACAATTTATTCTTCTTTTAGATTTGAGAATATTCAACATATGAGAAGGGACAATCAAGACATAAGTATGAATAAGAAAGAGATGATTTTAGATGATCAATTTCGATACAAGATGATGAGATACTTAACATTGGATATGATATGATGACATGATACACATGACATGATGCAAGAGAAATTCTCCCTAGTTGAGAGGGAGTGTTAAAATATGAAACTATGGTAAAATTTCACGTTGGGAAGATCATTTTATGAATATAATGATTTCATTGAATTCCTCTTTTCAAGAGGACCAAAATCAACCTAAATATCACTCAAAAGGGATAAGGGAATGTGTACTTATGAAGAAAATACCACATGTGCATGTTTGAAAAGGCCATCCCTAAAGGAAAGTGGACACCATTGGAAGGCTATAAATACAAGTGACCTCTACCTAATTTGGACATTATCATGAGCCATTATTCTACTCTCTTTCTTGGTTTTGGTTCGCACAGGTCCCAGGCACGTCTGCGGAGGAACAAGTTTGCCCAAAGATGAAATTGCAGGGTCTGAAGCTCACATTTTTGTTTTAGGGTTTTGGGCTTCAGTCACAGGCACGAGAAAAAGAGATCTCTACTACATACACTCACTACTAGGGTCATCTGTGTGACAAAAGTATGCTATTTGAACACACAACTATCCCTTCGTGCGACTAACATCTAGGGTTTTTGCATCTCAGTTATAGATTGCAGTTGTTTGCTTGTAGGATCTAGAGAGCGACTCGAAGCTTCCTAGTTGCATGCATGAATCCTCCTTTGTGCAACTAAGACATGAAATATGAAATTTTATTTTTCAGAAGATTTCATTCAGTGACCATCATGTTCGACAGTTGAATGTAGACAATGACATTTCATTACATACTTCAGAATCAGGGTTTTGAGTATTAGCATTATTGGGTTGATTTCATGGATGTTGTAATTGTTTTGATGGATAGTTGTATGAATGAATATATGGATCATTGTAATCTATTTTTATAAATCATTTGATGACAATATAATAAGAAGAATAATTTGAAAAGGTTTTCCCCATAGTGGGTTTTACACTGGTCTCCGACCAATCCTGATATCTCTATGTGTGAATGCTTTTCTTCTATTGTTCCTTTATGATGATGATATTGTTCTTTCTATATGGTTGCATATCTTATTGAATAATAATGTAAATATGAATAATGTTATGATATTATGGGGTGAATGTAATATGTCAATGAATAAATAGAATTATCAAAGCAAAGAACAATATAGCCCTAAGAAAAATTAACATTGCGGGCTTGCCCCTTTTCCTTCCTTGGGGGTCTTTTGGCCTGTGGACAAGAATATTGTAGGTGACCAATTTGAAAGAATGTGCGACATCTAAATGTTGTGTTTTCATACTCTAGACTTTGGATCCATTTAAATGCTCCATTTTTCAACTTTACGCGATCAAGAAGACCTTTGCTTAATTCTATTTTGACATAGATTCGAGCAAAATTAGATAAACCTTGCTAAATTCATACATTATATGTTTTTTTTTAAAATTCCTAGAGTATTCTCAACGCCATCTAGAATATTGTGATTCCAAAAGGGAGAGGTAAATTTGGAAGCTACACCCATACCGACATCTTTGTGACAACCATTTTTGTACGGTAAAATTATAGAAACTGTGGAGCTATGAAAATGCCTACTCTTCCCTATAATAATGGTCCTTCATTCAAAACTTTTTCCTGAACCTCCTAGGCATCAAATTTGACAATGAAAAATCAATTGGAGTAGAGATAGATATCACAATTTTTTTCTAGCTTGTGAAAATCCATTGGTGCAAGGAATTTGTTTTTGGCCAAAACCCATTGAATCTACAAATGATTGGCCTTGAATGAAGGAAAGAAAATATATGGTTTACCTATTGGTTTTTAATGTACAAGGATGGAATGTAAACAAAGATGAGCTTTTTCAAAACAATGAATCTTTATTTCTAATTCTTTTATTTCTATAAAAAGAAAAAGGGACCCTATTTCTAAATGAATTTTATTCTAAAATTAAGAAAAAGGGAGGGTTGTTGTATAGTACAACAAGATGTTAGGATCCCAAAACTCTATTCAATAATATGTTTTGTGAGCCCCAGATTTGGTTTGTCTTTCACCCAGATCTCTATGGAATTCCCCATGATATTTTTTACCAAGATCTGAAACCCCTTCACTCCAAGTTAAATTTATTTTCCACCCTTTTTCCCACCATCCGAAGACCAGTATGAAATAAGGGTTTTGCAGGGAATAGATGAGGGGATCTCCCCAAAACCCGGGTGGACAAAGAACCGTGAGACCCTCATACTCCCAAATTCAAAGCACAAATCTCCCTTGAGCGGAATGTGCTCATGGTGGAGCTGGATGGATGAACTACAAGGAAAAATATTTCGCTGTGCATCTGTGGTGGTGACCATGGTAGTAGACTCCTATGGCTGTGCTAGTTATTAGGTAGATGGGATATATTTAACTTCCATGGAATATTTTAGAATATTGTTTGTAGTATACACAAATCAAATGTTAATATTTATCTCCAAATTAGTATTCCCTTTGTGCCCTTTTAATTAAATTACTAATCTCATATGATCAAGTTTCATATGAAGTGAGTTATGGTTTTTTGGGAATGTAGTATTGCTAAGCCATGGCATTGGCCCATAGTATTATAAAAAAGCCTATTTACATATTAAAAATCTCCATGGTAAAGTGTGGGTAAATCTCCATGAATAAGAATATTGTTCCATGTTTTTCAAATGTATATATGTTAAATTTTATATTAATTATTTTTATAATTAATAATAATAATAATAATAATTACGTGGGTAGGGGTGTTTATTTTGGAATAGGGTTTCCATAATTTTAATTTAGTTATCAATAATTATTAGGTGGATGGTAGGAATTTAACCTCCATGGAATATTATAAAATATTCATAATAGTATACACAAAACAAAGGTTAAGATTTATCTCCAAATTAGCTATGTATTTTTGTCCTTTTAATTAAATTGAAGAATTAAAAAAAACGTTATATGAATAAGTGTCACATGTGTTAGAAATTTTTTTTAGGTTTGGTCTTCATAATTGCTATTGTACTTATATTATTGTATATTTCATGTAAAGATCAAAATAAGAAAAAGAAATATTATTTTATAAGCATGGGTTTCATGCTCAATTATTTGGTCATCTAGGTCAAACATGTTCTTCAAGATTCTAGGGTTTATTGAGTCAAAAAAATACTTTTTATAAGTCAAATTATTGTTCTATAATCAATTCCCATTTGGAATTTGAAAATAAAGTGGAAAAAGAAAAATTATTTGATTAAAACATGTAATTTTTGCACCTAGAAGACCAAGTATGCCCTGCCTCATCAAGTCGACCCTAGAAGGGGTAATTCGACCTCCTGGATGTGTATAAATAAATACATTTCGAGCTCATTTGAATCACTAAGGAAGAAAGTTCGATCTTCAAGAAAAGAAGAGAGAAATTCAAGAGGAGTTAGAAAGAAAAAGAGAGAAAGTGAAGTCTATAGAAGGAGGAAAATCAAAGTTTTTGCCCTGAAATTTTCTCTAAATTTCACATACTTGTGAAATTCTGAAGCTATTGTAGGGTCCGAAGTTACAGATTCACTAAAGGTCCAAAATTTTGAAGATGGAGCTGATTTGGAAGGTTTTGACTTGAGTTGACTTTGATTTTCTAGAAGAACTTGGGAGGAGGGATGACTTGGGTCTTGTTGAAAGTATTCAACTTATTTTTTGGGTCTTGGATTTCTCATTTAATTTGATTCTATAAGAAGAGAAGAATTTTCTGGGGTTTCCCCTGACTTGGAGCCTACATCTTGTGTCCATTTTCTATTTGTGATCTTCATAGTTTATGGTTTTGGTAATTGTTTGATCAATAGAATACATAATAAAAGTAATAATAAATCAACATAATTTCATAAGAAATTATCAAGTAAAGACAAATGCCCCTATCGAATTATCAACTTGGTATCAGAGCTAAGGTGAAGAGAAGGAAAATTGAAGATCACTATTGTTGTCATAAGGAGAAGACATTCATACAAGATACCTCGAAGGACATCATTTGCAGAAGGAAAATATATAAGGAAACAAATGAGGACATAAGGAAGGATACTAGGAATAAGACTCAAAAGGATTATATTGAAGGAAGACTACTACTCCTCCATTGAAGGCTTTTATTTACACATCATCATCGTGAAGAAGAACATTGATCTATCTCTCTTGGAAGATTATAATTTGAAGGTTATTTGGAAGAAAGATCTATATAAGGCATTACACAAGGAAGCATATAGAATCCCGGGAACATCATCTACACTCTTTGAAGTAGCTTGAAGTCATTATTGTTCTAGGCATCCTAGTAGTCATCCTTCTAGGACATCTTTGAAGTCTCTTGGAAGTTTTGGGAACATCAAGGTATTTGAATATATAGAAACTCTTATATAAAGTAAGTAATACATTATTCACAATGGATCAATCCTCAAATCTAATGACATCATTTTGTAAGGAAGGCAATAAACTTCATGGGTCAAAAAATTTTCAAGCATGGAAGAAAAAAATAGATTTTCTACTTGTAGAAAATGAAATCATGAACCATGTTCTAGGCAAAGTTGTAGATCTAGAAAAAGATAAGACTCAAGAATGGGCCAAGTACATGAAAGGAGAAGTGAGGTCTCAAAGGATTCTCATTGAATCTGTGAAGGATCTTCTCATTCCTTTTGTTGCATATTTGGGCACATCTAAAGAAATATATTAAAAATTGGTGAAATTATATTAATTAACACTACATGTCAGAAGATATCTCTAAGGAATAAGATTTACAAGACAAGGTTATCAAAATATGAAAACTTGACCTCATATCTCTTGAAGGTCTCACAATTGAGAGGTCAATTACAAGGTCTTGGAGAATTTGTTTATGATCATGAACTAATAACTTGTATACTCAATGCATTATCTCTCAAATGGAGTAGTTTTGTGAAAATAATTTATCCAAGAAAGGACACTCCGAACTTAGATGAGATATGGTATTTGCATATGATAGAAGAAACAATATTGAAAGAAAAATATGACACCAAACCAATGAGAATTCTCAAGATTTTCTTGCTAAAGTAAGTAAGAAGAAAGGGAAGTTTGGAAATTTTGAACCTCATAAAAGGAACAACAATCAACCACCAAGAATTCAAGATATGTCCAAATTAAAATGCTTTGGATGCAATGAATATGGAAACTTTAAGAGTGATTGTCCCAAAGAACCAAAAAATAAAAGGAACAATAAGAGGAAGGAAATAAGTGGAGAACGCACAATTGAAGAAAATGAATAACTAGAAAAGAAGCTGAAGAATGAAGACACCAATGATCTATATTATTGAAGGACTCCCTTTCTTTAGAAGATGAAATTTGTAGTAGCATGTGCAATTACATTTGTAGAATTTTGGTTTTTGAAGCATGGAATCATGGAAAGAAGCATAAATCATTGGAAGGATTAGTGTCTACATTGTCAGTTTCATTTCATTGGTAGTAGTCATCAAGAAAATATTGAAGATCTTGGATCATCCAACAATCCACCATTCATGCAGTTACTTTTGGCATTCACATCATTATAAAAGCAGTATACTAGCTAGAAAGGATAACAAGGATCCTTGATAGTGATTATGAAGGTTCTTCACTATGTGAAATAATATTTGTAACATGAAAACAAATAAATTTATACTAAATTATGGAATCTAGAATAAAAGAAGCTTGTGGGTATGAAGATAATAGAGCTGCAACATGAAGATATGATTGAGCACTTCTCATCTTAGAGAAATAATCTCATCGTGAACAACATCCTCAATAAGAAATGAAACTCATTCAAAAGAAAGAATACTAGATGAAAAGAATAAAGGGAGAGGTATGTATATATATTTAATTGCTTATAATTAGGAAGTAGAATTCATGACTTCAGTAATATTGCAGAAACAGCTTATTGCAGAAATATGTTTGGTAACAAAAGAATTGTATGTTTTCGATGAGATTGGATTTGGCATAACTCTTCCTTTTGGTTGCTTGACACATAGAAGCATGATGGATAAAGAATAACTCTTTCGTATAATTATTTAGTATATAGAAGCATGATAGATGGGCATAACTCATGATGGACAATATATGATATTATGTCCTGAAGCGTAATATTGATCAACATCCAATATAAGATGGACAACTTCAGAGGGAGTTGCATAAACTAAGTTGGATACAATTTTGAAGCTCGTTTATTAGTTCACTCCATGTACACATTGATTGATATTTGAAAGGAATAAATCATGAAGAAGGATTCAAGCATGAATATACGCCATATAAAGAGATGTTGATTTTAGAGGGAGTTGGTAGCAAAAAATGACATATTAAAAGCTATCATGAATGGGTAAATATGATTTTGACAATTGGTATTGATGATTCGTTTGAGATATGACTTGAATAACTAGAAGAATGGTAAAATTCCATATTGGACAAATAGCAATTGAGATTATATATCTACAACTGTTTGATTTAAGCTCAATTCTAAACACATGGATTGAGTGGAAAAATTGATTTTGGCGTAGAAGTATTGATGGTAGAATTGTGTACATCATGAAGGAAAAAAAGGTAGCAAGTCACAAGATGGCCTATTTTTCATGTTATATACGATGATGTTCACTTTCCTGATGTACATATGTAGCTATGATTAGCTCTACATTAATTGGTTTGGTAATGTATTATTAATGATGAGAGATAGGATCCCGTTGCAACTACTACTATGATCTCCATGGAAGAACAAGTAGTTAATGAAAGAAATAAATGATAAGCATATGTTTGACATTAAATAAAGATTATGATGAACTCTCCTGGATTAAGAGGGAGCAAGAAAATATCCTTCATATTTGATAAGGAGTAAGGAACTCCTCCCTGGTTAAGAGGGAGTGATGGTGGACACCATATTCTCCATAGATGTCATGCAACAGGCCAGGAATAACCACCATATGTCTAGTGTATCACATTGAGAGGGAGAATGGAGGATTGGATAAAAATATCAAACTAGTACTCCTTGAGGATTATAAATCCAAAATAGGAACTAGTCTTGTGGACCGACACTCTTTGAGGATTTAATAGGGTATCCAAGATAAGAGTGGTCGAAGAGGACTGATATTATTTGAGGATTGGAAATCCAAGATAAGCATAGTCCTGGAAGGACATACCTAGTGAGCATCCAGATGGGGTATGTGACTTGAGGGGCTAAGGTGTTCATATGTATGCCTCCCAGTATCATGCTCCAATATTGTGGAGAGTTAGAGAGCTTGTTAGTCAAAAGGCCTTACTATGTTTCTAGTTGGCACTGTTGGTCATGATGTTGATGCTTAAAAATATGGCTTACCAATTTGACTCTTCTTATGAGAATATTTTAGTTTGAGAGTATCCTTGTACCTGTTATAGGATTATGAATACCTTCCTAGTTAAGAGGGAGTGTTAGAAAATGTAACTAGGTTCAGTCTTCATAATTTATATTGTAATTAAATTATTGTATATATATATATATATATATATATATATATATATTTTGGTAAGTTGAGCTATTCTATTAATTTCAAAAACATAAAATTACATATATTACAGGTTGGGTTGGTAAGCTACGCTTAACCAGTCCCAACCTTTGTTACTCTATTTCTAGGCTGCCTCGGGGAAGGAAACCAGCCCAGACAAAACTTAGAAACGAGCAGTACATTATGCGCAGTAGCGCAGACGCATCTCAAAACCAGAAAGTAACGAATAATAGAAAAGCCCTGAGGGCACACATGAAAAAAAAGAGAGGAAAATTGTACAGCTATGTAGACATTATTCATCATCTTCATCACTACTACCAGGGTTCTCCTTTTCAATGGGACAAGCTGGAGCCTATGCAACAGCAGCTTCCACATCGGAAATAATGCGCTTGGGGATGCATGCAAGAGCACAGAGGACGGGGGAGTCCCGGTCAACACCATCTAGAACCATCGTCCAAGTGCCATCAGAGTCCATGATCTAGATGTCAGTGTCCTCATCTTCCTTTGCTGGAGTAGTCAGGGGGACAGGAGTGCAATGCGGAGAGTGCATTCTGGGAGGGGAGGTGGACCTCCTCGGGCCACAACCACCTTTCTGCGCAACTTTCCTAAAGGATTCTGTGTGGGTCTTGGGATCATGTTTATGGCTCACAAAACTGTTGGAATAGGAGCCATTAATCAACTCTAGTCGATTATCCTCTCCGTGATGATAACGACCCAGGAGAGCCCCTCTCTGGCCTCCTCGGATAGTGCGTTGGCGTAGTCTGGGGGCCATTGCGCACCTGGGATGGGGTGAGCTGGTTAGGAGAAACAGAGGCACACAAGACCAAGGAAGGGAGGCAGGATCAACATTAGGGCTGAAGGGGTTGCGATGTCTAAGGGGCAGGTTGGAAGGATGGAGAGCGACGATCAGAAGGAGTTTGCGCAGCTCCACTCTGGGACAGAGGCTTCCCAGCTAATTGAAATCGGTGAGAACCAGAGCAGAGTGAGTAGAGTGAGATACAAATATGACATGATGAGTAAAGAAAGGGGCATATATCTAGGAGTTATGTAGGGGCGAGGATGAGATATGTGAGGATGGCAATGAGTGGCCTTCGCAAGGATCTACGCGTTAAGCTTGAGCGCTTGAGCAGGCGCATGGGAGGAGGCATGGCTGCGAATTTGGTTAGTCACGATGACCATTAATGGTGATTGGAGTGAGGTGATGTTCACACCTAGGTGACGCAGTACCCGTCCTCTCGTCATCATCTCTGGTTCTACAAGGATCGTGCAAGGAGATAATGGTAATTGGATCCACAATAGGTGAAGTTATGCATTGGAGATCTTCGTTGTCTGGGTGGGGTGAGATGTGATTGCCACTTGTGTCAAGACTGTCACCTGCATCCGGGGGTTCTAAATTATTGTATATTACATATAAAGGTAAAAATAAGAAAAATAAATATTATTTTATAAGCATGGGTTTCATGCTCAAATTATTTGGTCATCTAGGTCAAGCATGTTCTTCATGCTTCTAAGGTTTATTGATTCAAAATAATATTTTCCATAAGTCAAATTATTGTTCTAAAATCAAGTCCCATTTGGATTTTGAAAAGAAAGTGGAAAAATAAATTTATTTGAGTCAAAAATATAATTTTTGTACCTACAAGACCAAGTCGGACCTGCCTCATAAAGTCAGACTTGGAAGGGGTAATTCAACCTCCTAGATGTGTATAAATAGAGGCAGTTCAACCTAATTTGAAGCACCAAGGAAAAAAGTTAAATATCAAAGACAATAAGAGCGAAATTCAAGAGAAGAAGGAGCTAGAAAGAAAGAGAGAGAAAGAAAAGTCTAAAGAAGAAAGAAAATCAAAGTTTCTACCCTAAATTTCTCACATGTGAAAAATTATGAAGCTACTACAGGGGCCAAAGTTACAAATTCACTGTAGGTCTGAAATTCTGAAGCTGGAGTTGATTTGGAAGGTTTTAACTTGAGTTGACTTTGACTTGCTGAAAGAGCTTCGGAGGAGGGCTGACTTGGGTCTTGTTGGAAGTCTTGGTCTTATTTTTTGGGTCTTGGATTTCTCATTTGATCTGATTTTATAAGAAGAGAATAATTTTATGGGTTTTCCTCTTGGAGGGGTTTTGCCTTGGCTTGGAGCCTACATATTGTGTCAATTGTCTATTTGTGATCTTCATAGTTCTGTTGGAATCACGATTTCCGTTAAACCAAAAATCACAAGCATTAGTCTCCACTACAATCGCGAGAGTTAGGATCCAAGAGAGGTGGTTTGTCCATGTCGCAAAACAGATGGGGAGCATTGAACCTAATGTCTAACAATCTCCCCCCCAATGCGAGCCGGGTGAGTTTCGAACTCGAGACCTGTCGCTCTAATAACAATTGCTGGAAATAATGAGAGGGGGGCGAATCAATATTTCTTTTCAATTGTTAATTTTACCAGTTAGATCACTTATATTTAGAACAAAAAATGAACAATGATGGAATAGATACTTCTATTAATTTATTCTTTACAGTAAGTAAAGTACAATAATGATATAGGGCTCCAACCCTAGATGAAGACTCCAATCTTCCAGGCTAAAACCTGTATTGTGCCAAGCACCGAATTGGTCTTTCCAAGGCTCCAACCTTGTGAATTTGAGGCACCAACCTCTAGGGATCCAACCCTATCTCTAGTATAGGCTCCGACCTGGTTTCTTGAGGACTCCAATAATCTAGGGCTCCAACCCTATCTTCCAAGGCACCGACCTTGTTTTTGTGAGGCTCCAATATCTTGGGCTCCAACCCTCAACTTCACTTCGTCCAAATATGTTTAGTTATTCTTTACGGCTCCCAAAGTCTTCTTCAACGAGCCTCGTCAATCTTCAGCAATGCCATCACATAGTCTCCACATCACTTCATCAATGACAACCTTGTTCTTCACATGAAGGTATCACCACTACTCTTCATGTTACCCAAACATAAAATCACTTAGGTCACCTCATGATGAATAATTCATCATGGTATTCAACAATGTATCTAATAGGATTCAATAGGACACACAATGTCCTTCAACAATGTCTTGTAATATGCTCAAGGGTCTTCTTCAAGGGCTCCTTTGATTACTCTTCAAGGTCAACAATATTGCAAGTATCCTTCAATAATGTTTTGGTGATGTGTGAAAAGCCCAAAATATATTCAATAGTCTACCCAATACATTCTTCAAGAGTATTCAATAAGCTGCTACAGGAATGTATAATAACCAGTCTTCAAGATTTCCTCAATTGTCCTCCGATATATTCTTCAAAGCCCGCTCAAATGATGCTACAAGACTGCTAATATACCATTGTTCAAGAACTTCTCTACTTCACCATGCACCTTCAATTTTCTTGTTCACCATCCATCACATGAGTGCAAAAAAGCATGTGATCACTGTTCTAATCCTTCACAAATCCAAGCTTAAAGAAAACTTGAGCCTTCGAGACTTCACTGAAGTATCAATGATATATCACCACAGTTGTATTACAAGTGTATCTCATAGCTTTCCAGGGTTATGGTTGTTTATGTATGAGGAGCCTTCCACCATCACAAATATTAATACCACATCTAACACAGATCAGAGGTAGGAAGTCCGAGCAATGATGACACTAGTCAAATGATTGTCCACCAGTCTAAGGTGGTATCCTCCAAAAAACGCTGGCAGATCCAAGCACTAAGTAATATTACTGTATCTGAGATATATTACAGAATTAAGGTCTCCAAGAGGTCCTGCAACTATTCTATAATTGAGAAAACTGTACAGTAGTTTAGTCCTTAAAAGAGATCTGAAATGACAGTGATAATGTCTTCTGGTCTGAGCCTGCAATCTGAGCAAACAAAATTGGTTTTATGGGTCTGAAGCTGTAAACTAAAGTCTGAAGATGGTGGCAGAGTTGTGTGAGGTATAAGTTTCTCCACTCAATAGATTTTAGGCATGTAATTCGAGTTTTTAAAGTCTTGTATGAGGCTATAATAATCTTATGATCCAAGCTCTAAAATATGAGTTACCACAACAAGAATTTCCCAAAACATGATGACATCACAAGGTAGCTGTCCACAGGTCAAGATTACATGTATGAGGTTATTTAATGCTAGACTGTGGTTCTGTTAGCAGTAATAACATCAATCTACATGTAGTCTAGATCAGATATACCCCAAGCAATTAATCCTTCAATCCATTCTTGGTGTCTTTAAATTTGCTTACTACGTCATGCTCTGAAATTTTCTTATTATGTTATGTTCTGAAATGATCTCCACCGAAAATGATGATGAAAAGGATTATTTGACATCATATTTATACAGGTTTTGACCTATGATGAATAGACACGTCGTTTGGGTGAAGGAGTATGAGCCTACACAAGTCGGCTCAAGTCGGCTAGGCAAAAAATATATATTTTTCAACTTAAAAATTCAATTTCTCACAAACCGCTGGGAGTTTTGGTGCAAGTAAAGGCTCATTGGAAAGAGGAAAAAATCCTCTTTAAGATGGTGTAGGATTCATTTTGAAAGGATGTATCCAAGGTGTCCAAATTTATTTTTCTTTGTGATTGCTTATGAAATCTTTAGTGCAGAAGATGATTAGGACAGAAAGAGGAAATTAGGTGTTGATGTTTAGGACAACAAGAGATTATTAGTGTCATCATGTAAATTATCCATGTCATCATGAAATCATGTAATAGTGCAGTGATATGTCATAAACCATAATGCAGCATTTATTAATTTTTTATCAAGAGAGCGTCAAGGTAGTCTTCCAACCTCCATCCATATCATTAAATAAAATCTTCCAACAATGTCATCATATGCCATGATATGACATCAAGTGATCTCCGAGTCCTTCATGTCATGTCTCCAAACATTGTTCATGTCATCAAAACCTTCATCAAGTGCCATCACGTATGATATCATCAAGTGTGGTCATTCATGTATAATTCTTCAATAGTGTAGTATCCATCAAGGGTAAGAACATCATCCGGGTTATAGGCTTCTTCATCAAGAGCAACGATACATGAGGTTATGACATCACAAGAATATTTTCCATCCCAATAATACTATATTGACATCAATGAAAATCTTGATTAACAATCTCCCCCTTTGTCATTGATGGCAATATTCTTGCCCTTCCAATATTCTCTCCCCCTTTGACATCAATGGAAAATGGGGTGCTCAAGTACTCCCTTGTCGAGCTGCCTTTTTTTTTTCTTCATAGGTATGTTACTCCCCTTGTCATGGTGCTCTTCCTTCTAGCAATGTGGTCCATGATAGATGTGGCTACATTTCTTCAATGGATTTTCTCTCGAGAGATGATCTATCAGAGGATGATTGTCCATGTGTGAATCATCAAGGATTTCATAAGGCCCATTCATAGATAGCTTCTGTAATAATTCTTAAGAATCATAAGCTCAAGAGTCACAAATCTCCCCCTAACTGTATGGTCTCTTTTTGGTAGAGTCTCACAATCAAATACTTAGAATATCAAAGATGACTTCGTCAAGTCAACGACATGAGTTGTTAGCTGTAGTGTTCAAGAGACTTCCGAATTCAAATTGCTTCCTTCTCCATACTTGTGTAACTTTCTTCTATGGCTTGGTTGTCATGGCTTTAGCTTGTTTAGGAATCCAAGTCAAGTTACAATCACGTTCCATATGTCCAATGTTATGGCAATTAAAGAACTCTATCTTGTTCATGAATAAGAAATCATGATTTCTTCTTGAAAAATTTCTTTTAGGATATTGACGGGGACCATTATATTTGTCTTTGTGATATGCCCTACAATCTTTTGCCATGTGCCCAAAGTTTGTACAAGAATAGAAATATCCAAGAAATATACTTTGGTACCTGGGAGATGGAGAGTTCCTTGAAATACATCTGAAGTCTTTTTGCCTTGGAATTCTTTGATGATATTCATTTCCTTTTGTATCCTTGGCATCATCTGTAAATCTCCTTGGAGTAGGGTTTCTTCTAATTTCATCTTGACTCTTGCCTTTTCTGGAACTGGGAGTATCATTTCTTCCTGGCTTCCTTACATCCTTGTTCTTTGAAGTGTTATCATTCTTGCTTGAGGGTTCACCTGCATAGCCAATACTTGATTTATCAAGGGGGGATATTTGATGACTTAGGATGTCATCTAGGGTTTGAGAACTCTTCAAGTTCTTATTCAGCAATTCAACTTCCTTTTTATGAGAGACAATTTGTCCTTTCAATTTTTCACAATCTTCATCTTTCATGACCAGTTTCTTCTTCATTTCTTCCATCATCCTTGTTGCTTCTTGTGCTTCGATTTTAAGGGAGTTGATATTTGATTTCATTATGATGATTTCTTCATTCTTATTTGCTAGACTGCTCTCCATTTCTGCTTTTATTCTTGTAGCTTCACATGTTTTGGCCTTGAGAATATTGATGTTTGATTTTAGTTTGAAGATTTCTTCATTTTTCTTTTCTAGTTGAGATTTAAGAGAGGAGACCTCTTCCTTGTATTGACCAATCTCTGCTTCAATATTTTTCAAGCTCTTAAGTCTTTATTCAAGGTGGCTCGACAAAGTTTCTTCCCTTTTCTTTGCCTTATCCAATTGATTTGTCATAGATATGACTTCTTCATGACGCTTTCTTTTGTTTTGATGAAATTCCTCTTTAATTTTTGCGAGCTCCTCATATCTTTCTTGTACTTGAAGCTTGACAAAGTCAACTTCCTTCCTTGTCTTGTCTTAGTTACCATCTTGCGCTTTCTTCTTAAGTTCCTCATTTTCCTTTTTCAAACAGTTAATCTCTTCCATGGAAGCCATAAGTTTATTCAAGATATCTTCTTCAAAGTCTTCTTTGTTCTCTTCATCTTCTAGGTCTTCTTTAGATTTATTGTCATCTCTCTTATCTCCAGCTTATTTGATGGATTATGGACTTCTTTCTTGTTTTCCATCATATTTTTGACTAGAGATCATTGTCAATGCTCCTCTTGAGTGAAGATCATGAAGTTTGTCCCATATGACTTTTGCTGACGAACATTTTTCAAAATTGGCCTTCACAGAATTTGGTAACCCATTCAAAATTGACTTCATTTCTCTTGTATTGTACTCCTTGGATTATTCGTCCATCGTGTCATTAGTAATCACCAATTTCCAAACTTCAATTCCTTGAGTCTTCAAAAAATTCCTCACTCTTGCCTCCCATATATCAAAATTTCCATTGAACAACGGAGCCTTCGCAAATTGATTGACTTCAATTTGAATGGTTGAGGAAGACACATCTTTAGGAGGATTGGAGACTTTCTTCCTTGGCTTTTCCATTTGTGTTCTAATGATCAACCTTCAAGCTGTTAGGCTTTGAGTGAAGGTATTGGCTCTGATACCAATTGTTGGAATCATGATTGTTGTTAAACCAAAACCCGCAGGCATTAGTCTCTGCTACAATCGCTAGAGATAGGATCCACGAGAGGCGGTTAGTCCATGTCGCGAAACACACCGGGAGCGTTGAACCCAATGTCTAAGAAGTTCATGGTTTTGGTAATTGTTTGATGAACACAAGACATAATACAAGTAATAGGAAGTCAACATAATTTCACAAGAAATTATCAAGTAAAGGGAAATCACCCTAACTGTTGCCCCTATCAATTTCTCAACATTATGAAGTGAGTTATGGTTTTTTGGCCATGTTGTATTAATAAATCATAGTATTGACCCATGGTATTTTAACAAAGCATTTTTGCAAATTAAGAATCTACATGATAGGGGGTAAAACTCCATGGTTAAGAATCTTGTTCCATGTTTCACTATATACATATATGTTTAACTTATATATCAATTCTTTTGAATTTTTTTTATAATAATAATAATTTAAAATCAAGTTAAAATTTAGTAAATTTTTATGATTTTTTAAATTTTAGCAACATGAAATGTATCATGAATTTTTTTGATGCTTATTATGGATTGATGCCTATCAACGTTTACTGGCCATTCAATTTATTTGTTCACACTAGTTTACTGAGTTTTTATGATTTTTTTAATTGTAGGAACAATGCGATATATTATGAAGTAAGTGTTTTGATGCTTATTATGGATTGATGCCTATTTGTGTTTACCAACTATTTAATAGATATGGGTGTGCTAGTTTCATCATCAATGTTTATTAGGTGGATGGTATGTATATGATATTTTTAATAGTATACACAAATCAAAGGTTGAGATTTATCTCCAAAGTAGTTATGCCCCTTTGATTTTTTAATTAAATTGATTGATTAAAAAAAATATCATATGAAATGAATTATGGTTTTTTGGGAATGTAGTATTGATAAACCATGATATTGTAACAAAACCTATTTAAGGTTAATGATTTCCATGGTTAAATGACGGTGAATTTCCATGGTTAAAAATCTTGTTACATGTTTGTTTGTTTATTTGTTTATATATATATGTGTGTGTGTGTTTAATTTATATATTAGTTCTTTTTATATTTTTTTTCATTGGAAAAATCCAGGAAGATCAGCCCAAAGGGATCTACCCGCCAACCAAACAAGCAGGGCCTAACTCCAAGAGCGTTGAAAAGATGTTCTTTTTATAATTAATAATAATAATAATTGAAATAAAGTTATAATTTAGTTAATTTTTATTATCTTTTATTTATTTTATCAACATGAGATTGATCATAAGTAAATATTTTTATAGTTATCATGGATTTGTGCCTATCCACATTTACCAACCATTTAATTTATATGATTAAACTAATAATATTTTGTAATAAGTAAAAAATTGTAATACCTTTCCAAATACCATCTAAATTCAAAAGCACATGATTCACATCATAATGCCATAATTATATTATCACAATGTTTCACCATGCAATTTAAAATGTCATGTATTGTTTTGACATGTAACACAATGGAATTGAAATATAACACGTGTCATGTAATTATCTAATACCATTCCCCAACCTTTTCCGTTCAAAAACATATATGGTCAAAGTGCTTTATAGAACAATTACCAACTTTTTCGAGCTTTTTATTTGTGATGAAACAATGATACGTATGTACATTTTTGTACTATGAGTCACCAACCTTAAAAATGTATTTAGGATTTTTAAAAATTTGAAACAATATGCATATATGATGATAATAAATAGTCAATGATGCTCATGTGAAACATAAAATTATGTGTATATAGTGATATACATCATAAAAACTAAGATAATCCATAACACTTTTATTAGAGGACCCCACCTACTTTGGTTTATAATAACATGAGGTTATTAAGTTTTGTAATACTTTGCAAGATTTAACACAAGTGAGTTATATATGGGTCAACACATTGCGACTCTAGAGGGTGGTATTTTTTTGGTAGACTAGAACTCATGATCTATTGTGTCAAAAGTGATACATGATTCGTCTTTAAAATTGTTGAGTATGCATTTCTTTCAATTAAATGTGAAAATAAAAAAAATTCAAGTCAAAAATTAACCATAGGAAAGTTGTATTCCCCAAGGTTGTTGTAATACCTATTGTTCAAACATACATGTAGCACGGTAGCACATGATGTCTCAAGTTGTGGAATGAACTACTTGAATAGGTATGAAGGTGGCAAGTGTACTCATACGCTGTCTTAAGGTTGGTTTGTTGTAAGACATGTTATTCAGGCATACATATATAGTCCTATAACACATGGAGTTATGGATGATTAAGTTGTGGAATTGACCACTTGATTAGGTATGATGGTGGTAGGTGTACTCCTATGCTAGCCCGGGGAGGGATATGA
Organism: Pinus albicaulis; assembly: GCA_034641835.2. Lineage (NCBI taxonomy): Eukaryota > Viridiplantae > Streptophyta > Pinopsida > Pinales > Pinaceae > Pinus > Pinus albicaulis. Next base: position 23,519,668 of record CM076581.1, on the reverse strand, counting down.
AATCTCAAAATGTGAAATGGTTGAAGAACCATGTATAAGAAAAAGTATCATAGAGAACTGGTGAATACAATTGTTCGTTACACATGTATATGGACTTCAATATTAGATTGAGACTAACTTATCTCCCTAAGTCAAGTTTACAAGTGTGTTCCATCTGTGTAGTGTTGTGCCTTGAAAATCGTCGTCGAAGATT
>CM076581.1:23273531-23519375 GCA_034641835.2 Pinus albicaulis | reverse complement strand
TGGGGTTATTCCAAGTTTTTCACTCTGAGAACGAGTCAATACATCAGTACCTTGTAAAATTTAAGTAACACTTCCTTCAAAGGCTTCATAAAGCAAAAAAATTTCTGCTGAAATGGAAATTTCTTCTAATTTATTTATTAAGGTCTATACTTTAGGCGATTCTAGGGTATAATCAAGGGAGAGTTCTTTGGGAATTGAACTAGGATACTTGGAAGAATATTGAACAACTTCTGATCTATAAATAGGAGATTTTGAGTGAGAAATTGAATTTGTAGGAGATTTAGAGGGGGGTCGACTCTTTAATGGTATTTGTTTTTAGGATTAATATTTGGTGCCATTCATAGTATAGTGGACCTCCTTCTAGTGCAAAAATGTTTTTGCCTCCAAAATCGGTACAAAAACATCAAGGAAAACCACCCGGTTGGGGACTTAAAAATCGTCCCTTATCCGTTTCAGATAGTGGCTTTGATTGGGTTTATCATACCAGTTTCCGAATGAAATATAATTTATTGGATGGGTGGTATTTTACTTGATTGTGACTTGGTGAATGGGAGTGACAAAATTTTTAAAGAAAATATATATACCTATCTCTATCACGGGATGCATTATCTTTATGTTATATGTGATTTAAAAGATGATCTTTCAGCGAATGCAAATGAATATTTAATAAACACTTATAGAAATGAAAAATAATTTAAGATAATTTATTTTATTAAATAGTTAATCAAATAAATTTATTAAGTATATATCACATCTATTTATTACATGTATTGAATATGTAAAAAAAACAACAATCAAGTATGTTCAGAAGTGAATTAATGTTGGATTGTGTTAAAAAATTACATATAACAAAACATCATAAGGAAAAATCAACTATTTCTCATTTGAAACAAAATATCAACATAAAGATAAAAGTAACATATATATGCTAACTCAACTCATTTGAAAAACAGTCTCGGGTCCAACCTTTTCTATTAAGAAAAACTTTAAGAGTACAAAAGTGCAACTTCTGTAAAGTCTTCTTTTCAAAATTTTAGGACCCTTTATTTAAAGACATGAAAGGGTTTATATAATAAAATAAAAAGTACAAAAATAAAAGTTACACAAAGAGATGAGGAGGTTTAAACAACTCTCCTTAAATTAAGTGAAATAAAAACAGAAACAAATTTTGGTGGGATGACTCGCTTCAGGATTGCAATGCTGTCTCTTTTGCCATTCGTTATTTTAGTTGAAGGATGTCAATCATAGGCTGAACCTTAGGAGGCTGGCCTGGCCTCAAATGGAGTTGTCTTGTGTAGACCACATCTCATAGTGGAGGCATCACGTAAGAGGAAGTGTCGGTTAGACAGGGAACATTAGCCATTGGCTACGTGGCTTGACCAGGTGCTCCCAATACTTTTCCGAATACATCTTATCCAATTTTTTGAGGTTTTCTTCCTTCATCTTGGATATTTCCTACCACTATCTTATCAAATATTTTACAATAGGTAGATAATCGAGAGGGGATTTATCAATCATATTAGCACCAATGATATTTTGGCTGACTGTTTCAACAATTTTGTTGGCAACATCTTTGGCTCTGCAAATTTCCCTTTCAACCTGTTTTAACTATATGTCCCATTCACTAAATAAGATTTATTTTTTAGAATCTTCAATCCTGGGAAGATTGGCTTTTCGACCTTCAACAGTATCTTTCTAGGTGACATATTAAGATACTTTGTCATCAATTTCATCAAAGTTGATCCTCTGGTTAGCTAATTGATTCATCAGTGAATCACTCTTTTCACACAGTCCAATAATGATAGATAATTTTTGGCAGAAAATAACTTGTTGTTGGGCTAACAGGGTATTTAGTTTAAAAGCTTCCTTCTTGAATTCATCCACTTTAGGATTATCTTTCAACTTTTAAACAGTGATTTGCAGTTGGTGTATGTTAATATCTTTAGCACCAATTTCAGATTGGTGCTGCAACTTTAATTAATCCAAGCTTTGTGCTTGTAATTGTTGATTAACACTTTGCTTCTATGCTAGAAATTCCTGTTCCAATTGAAGGATCCTTTCATATTTCTCTTTGAATAATTGTTGAACTTCAATGGATTTTTCAATAGTGGCAGATGCATATGCTCCTGCAAACTGAGTCAAACATGTTAGATCCAGAGATGGATCTACTTGTGAGTCCTTCCAAACTACTTCCATAGAGACATCCCTAGGAATGAGAATGTGTGATTATTCTATTATCCTCCTTTTTCTATGCCTACTCATGACATATTTATGCCTGGGGCTATAAAATATATCCAAAGGAGGCATTTCCTCAATTTTCAACACAATTTCTAATGTTGGGTAGGTTGAGATAAATTCTACTTCCTCTGTGTTGACTGATTTGTTAGTTGACCGAGCAGTAAATAGGTTCTGACTTTTACCACAAGGTGTTTCCATTTTTTGTTGATGATCAATGATCAACACTTCTTGGTCTCCTTTTAGTTGTTGATCAAAATCTTTCCAGACTTCATCTAAGTTACTTAGAAACAGAGGATCTTTGGTTTGAGTTCCAGAAGATTTATCTTCTTTTGTTCCACTAAGGACTTTAGTATCCTTAGGGGGTTTTTTTTTCCCTTGTTTTCTCTGTTGTTGTTCCTTTTGTGAGATAGGTGGGGATACCTCCAGTATATTTAGAGGAATCCCTTCTAATATTCTATTTATGTATTGCTTGAACATTGAAAGTTGCTGAAGATTGAGGCGTGATGCTGATAATCTCTCCACTGTAGAATAAGTATCAACTGACTCAAACAAGTCATGAAAATCATCATTTTCATGGGAAAATGGTCTGATTTTCACTTGAGATTTGAAATTGAATGCAAATTGGTCCAATTCATAATTTCGGTTAGAAATTGCAAATGATTTCAAACATTGGATTTGATTGATTTATAACCCTGCATGTTGAAATTTTATAATGCATAGACACCACAGTAAATAGGAAAAGAGGGCCATGAAGCTTTCTTTGCTTCTTTTAAAACCTTGGTCAATCCATGACCCATAGTATGATAGGCGATTTCTCTTGTCATAAGTTTATTTGGAACATATAATGGTAGGACATATGGTCGGGCTAAGCTCTCTAAAACTCTGACATAAGTGAACAATTCTTCCCCAAACCATTTTCCAAAGGAGGCGAAGTCTACTTGAGCTTCTTTGGACAATCTGGGGGCATTTTCATCAAACACAACTTGAAATAGTGGGAGCATAATTCCATGGCAGATCTTATAGAAATGAGTTTCATATTTTGATTCCCATAGAATACTATGATAAATATGAATGGGAGTAGGGTATTTGGTAGTCCATTTCCAACCCATGGTTGGAAAATCTGATGTAAAACATACGACATCCATAATGTAAGCACTCATATAAAATGGGGGAAGGATTTTAGACGAAAAGGAATAATTCTTTCTATATTCAAGAATCTGGGTAGCAATATTATTTGACTAAATGGTTCCCCATTCCATGATACAAGAGTCTGTAACAGCATCCATAAGGGGAACCCATTCAACGGAGAATTTAGTGGTATTGGGTTGGCCGAAAATTCTAGACATCATTGTAGAAATATACCAGTAGGGACTAGCAAGTGAAGCAGTGGAATACATACCCTTATCATCATGTTTATGCTTGTTAGGGTTGCTCCTCCATTTCTTTATGGGGTCTGATTGTAGCTTATTCTCCTTAGAAAATTTTTCTAGGAAATATTTATCATACACCTTCTCAGGTTCTTGAATGTGGTACATTTTCTTCAAATATTTGGCTTTGAACGACCCTATCATTATACCTCTTCTTGTTAGGAATTTTCTATCTCCAATGTTGAGGTTGTCAATAATCCATTTTACCATATCTGTATATGGTAAAATATTGGGGCGTGCAGAAATTCGGTGCAGAAAAGAGTTGGAGACGTCCGCTATAGTAGCTTCTGATGAATCAGAAGCGTATATAGTAGTTGTTCTCTCAACCCTGTGGGGTTTCTCATATTCAAATAATATGTACATTGCTTCCCAAGAAGAAGAACCACTCTCTGATGTGCATGTTGTATTTGTGAATAAGGGTGGCATTTCTGTTACTTCACTAGCAGAACTTGCAAGATTAACAGGAGCCATGGGTTTTTTGGACTTCTTTGCAGCCTTAGACATTTATGAGGAACTCTATTTTTTTGGACTTTCCTGTGAAATAACAAGAACAATAAGTAAAAAGGGGCAATATTGTTTCAATATAAGAGTAGTGTAACAATAATAGAAATAATGGAAAAATAATACTTGGCACGCGGATAATGTATGGATTTAATTCTCTTGCGAGCAAATCATATTTGGAGGCTTGAACTGTTAAAACCATTAAGTTATGAAATTAATGGAAAGTGTGGTTTCATGTGCTCAAGAAGACATTTAAGCATTTAAATAAGATATTTTCACATCGTAGATCCATTTTTGTGTAAACTTCTTAAAATGTCGAATACCTACTTCTTGTCGATTGTGATCAATTCCTTTTCGCACTTATAACTCTATTCAAGTGAAAAGATTAAATTTTTTTAAAGGCTTCAAACATTAGTGGGGGAAACGAAAGTATGCAATTTTTGATGCGATATCGCAATCGCAATTTAGGAGAAATTGGATGGTGGGTGGAAGTGGTCATTAGTGAAAGTGTGATGCAATGGGATGCTTTGTATCAGAGAAATGAAAATGGCATGGATTGAATGTTGGCATGGTGGAAATTCGATGGAAATTTTGCGATTGGCTAAGTGGTAGTGTTGGGTCCTGCGGTTTACTTTTCATGAAATATTGTTCGGGTGGAAACCTTTTCCTTTATTAAATCCTTTTATTGATTTCGTATCACAAATCGTTTGGAATGGATTTGAAGTTCATATGTTGTCAATGCGATTTTTTTATTGTGATCCGCAAGCATGTTTCTTTTGAATTTTTCGCCTAAGCTCCCTTTATATAAAAAGGTTTCCCTTAGCCCATTTAACTCTTATTTCTATTTGAATTAATCACTTAAAGGTTTTATTTGTTCTAGTCTAAAAAACAATTTAAAGGGTCCCCATTATTTTTTCTAAGGAAGCTATTCTAAAATAATAGGGGTTGTTGAATAACACAATAGTAGCTTGGGAGGTACTCCAAGCCTTGAGGACCAATGTTTTGGAGCAAGGAGCTTCACAAGTGACATTGTGGGCTTGAAACCCAAGCTTGAGGTTTTTTACCCATCGATGTTGGGGCCAAAACCATGGAGGGAATTTGACATATGATGAATAAACATGATAGAAGATGTCGAGACAAATCCAACGCATCAAGAATCATCAAAATATGAGTTTTCAATCTTGAGTTATGAATTTTTGAAGTTAATGTGTGGTTGTGAGGCCTACTAGGACAAGTAAACCAACATGTTAGAGTTCCCTTAAGGGATAATGTCACACCCCACATGAAGATTATAAAAGGAGTTCGAGTGGAAGACTATTTTACACATCCAAGTGCATCCACATCAAAGGAATAAGCTCTGAAATAGGACAGTTAAGGAGGAAATAAAGATGCAAGGATATAAGATTGAGTTCTTGGGAGGATAATTTTGTTTTACGTGTGAGTTTCTCTGTGAGAAAGGTTGCAGCCCTAAGGCACTTTGTATAGAGGAAAGGAGATGTTTTAGGGAAGTTTATCCCTTGAATGGAGTGTGAGTTTCCTTGCAGGTCCAACCACTGGTACAAAGGTATGTTATGTGTTTTTTTTCTGTGCATTTTGTGGCGTGGTATCCCTATAATAGGCCATAGAAATACTTTTGCTACAACAACAAGCTTGGGAGGTAGTTTGGAAGACATGGAGGCTAGTATGAGACCATTAATCTAGGTCGTGTGATCCCAAATCATGAGAAAAGTTGGACAAGTGTTTCTTCTATGTTTTAGGACTATTTCAAGTTGTTATTAGGTACATATTTGTTGTAGGGTACATTGAGGAAGAGCCTCAAGCCCTAATTCAACAATCGGGTGCCTAGATTGGACATCAAAGGGAGCATCCCTTTGAAAAAAGAACACAAAATTTTGGAGCAGAGGTTTGGTGTTGTTGGAGATCTCTAACCAGTCTTCTAGAAGCAAAAAAATTGAGGTCAAGTATGAAGCAACAATATGTTGTAGATGTCACCTTGTTGATGAATGGATGTTAGGTGTATCGTGTCCTAAAGTAGGACACAAGGAGAAGTTTGTTAGAAGCCATGTGGAAGGGTCTCCATAGGTGTTGGATTACCTGAATAGGAGAATATGCTACAACAAGGATTGGTCATTTGTGGTCTATTGGAGGGAGGCATGAGAGTGGACCAAGTGTGGACAATGGATAGGGAATTTACGGTCTATTGGAGGGAAGAATGATAGTGCCCAAGTTGGAGCCCGATGTGCACCATATTAATGGACTTAGGTGGTTTCTAGAGTGGCATTTGTTGAGCTCAAGGGTCTGACGAGCCAGGAGTAGTTTGAGTTTCTATAGACTTGTCGTATGGAGAAGGAAATCTATAGCACATGATGGGAAGTCCTCCTAGATCGTGTTCATTGTGGGAGATGGACATATTGAAGTGATAAGTGGAAATCCTCCATGCCCTATGTTAGTCTTCATTTGAGAAGTGCAAGAAGACTATAGTGGGTCAAAGTCCCTAAGTAGCTGAGGAGCAGCACTGGGTAGTTGAGAGTTGTTCACAAATGGAGTTGTTAATAACTCAACATAAGTTTCGATGTGTTATGCCCTCCATGGACTAAGGCACAACTAGTGAGTAGATTGGATAGTCGAGGTTCAGTGTCCAGATGCACTTGGAGAATTGATAGAGGAAGGTGCTACATATTGGGAGCCAAAGGACTATGTAGGCACATGGTACGACCAAGGGGAGATGTGAATTCGAAGAAATCAGCCAGATGGTCGGAGTATCTTGTTGAGGGAACATTGGTTTTCATTGGTTTGACACCAAGTCCTAGTTTTGTATTCTTATACTAGTGGATGTATGAGGGCATTATCTCTAGTATGGGAGCCCTAGACTATTGTATTATTCAGTTGGATTAATATAACAAAGTTGGGTTATTGTAAAAAACTATGTAAAATGTTTTCTAAATTTTTTACACTAGTAGATTTTCTATTGTTTATATTTCATTGTGCAAAGTAGATTCTTTGTGATTCTTGGTTTGGTAGTGTAAATTATTTAAGATTCTATCATAGACACCAGGATTGTGGAAATTCAACACAACTAGGGCGCAGATTAGAATCTATATCAGACTGTGGGGATCCATCCCTAAGATCAATGGTCAATACAATGAGATGGATTTTCCCTTATGACATAAGAAAGGGGAGGGACGACCCTCACCTCCATTGCAACTGTCAATTATTTCATGGGAGATAAATGACTAGGGAATCATCAGGGCCTCCCTCTTGTGACATCAACGAAGGGAGGGTAAGGTCACACAAAATATTGGATGGGGCGAGTGGCGGTGGGCCATAAAATTTGCAGTCTAGAACCATGCGTGTAATTATGATAGCGGAACCCCTGGTGATGTAAACAAGGGGAGGGGGGTGCTCTATTGAACCATGGTCGTTGATTACATGGTTTGGAATGGAGAATCCACATACATACACATATACACACATATATAATGATGACACACCCACATGGAGTGGTGGGGAGTAGAATGGAGAATCAGGTGTTGATACATGCCACGTGGGTGCCACGTGGCAGGGTAAGAGAAGTGGCACATTTGAACTAATAATATCTTAGAGGACCATAATTTGAAATCTTGGAGTCCAAATTGGACAAAATTTATATCATTGAACATTTCTCACTGAGACAAATATGATGATCACATTTAAATTGATTTTTGGGAACTTGGAAAAGAAAAGAAAAATAGGTCATTTCTCTATCTATACCAGGGATGTTGCGTTGCATAGTGAACACATCCCCAAGGGTAAGGTGGTGTGTTTACAAGTGGTATCATAACATCCAGGTTCAACACTTGGAATGGATGGGCTCTATCATGGTAAAAATAATGGTTAGGTTCTTTCCAATACCTTAGGAATAAGTTGGTACTCTAATATAGAGTTAACATAGAAAAGGGGTTTCATATTGAATTTTAGAAAATGGATAAAAACCAAATGTTTAGGTGTTAAAAACTAATCTATGATTGATCATTATGTGAGGTAAAAATTTGCGTTGAATGCTATGTTTTGTTGCTTATGCATGCATATGTAGTAATACTAATGATTGGATGTTTGATTTATATTGGAGTACTAACATGAATTGTGTGTTTCAGCTATCCTACCATAAAAACTCCACTAAAGAAAGTTCATGGTCAAGATTTTGTTATTGATTTATGTTATGATGTATCTAACAATTGTGTGTCAATGAAAACACATCACAAGAAGAAAAGCACAGTGAAAAATAAACGGATGAGTAATAAGATGGTTTAATAGAGTTATGACATGTAACAACATGGGCATGAAGAAGCTTAAATAGAGAACAGGGGAGGAGAAAACTCTCCTGGCTAGATGGATAATTTGAGGAGCCTAAGGGATGATATTAAGAGTTGTAAGGAAAATAATGAAAGGTTGGTAAGGGCTTAGGAAAGGTAGGCTAAGGTAAATGTGATCATACTGCAAAGCATCTCAGACTTAAAGAGGAGGAGGTAGTATGAGCTGAGGGATATTCATAGAGAAAGAAAAAACCCTTTAGAACCAAAAGAGAGTAGAAATGGGGAAGATGGTAGCAAGTCTAGAAAGCGGCACAAATGGGAAAGTGAAGACACCATGACAGGAAATACATCATTAATTCCCCTGGAGAGAATAACAGTACCCTAGGAATAGAGTCCTAGTAATCATAGGATCAATTGATGATTATATATTATTTTCCTACCATGAGATGTTGTAAATAATGTTTTCATTCTGCAAATTATTTTCTAAAGTTCAAAGAAAAAAGAGAAGAAAAGAAAAAATATGATATAAAAAAATGGAAAAAAGGAAATAAAATAGGGGATAAAAAATTAATATATATGTGAAAAAGAAAAGAAAAAGAATAAAAAATTAGAAAAAAATAAAGAAAAGTGGGCCCCTATAGCAAGCCAATCAAAATGTCGTTTTAAAAATTTCAAAAAACGTTAATTTTCTAATTTTTTGGCTTAGGTTATTATGTATTTCATATGAAATAATACATTTTTTTTTTTTGTCATTTTCCGAATAAATTTTACACTGGAGTTAATAGATGCGATCAACTTCGCCTTGATCTACTGCCGAGGTGTGTTTTCGCACACCCCGCACTCCTGAGGGGGGGTGGGGGGGGGAATAGTTTCCACCAAAACCCCTTGGGTTAACGTGGCACCACTTGGGTCATTTCAGGGGGTGCTCTCCTGATAGCCCTTACTTCCTACACCCCCCCCCCCCCCCAAGAAAAAATACCACCTTCATCTCCTGCCAACGGTTACGTACCACCAGTACTTTTTCGCCACCCGTCTCCTCTTCCACCACTTATATCCCACCACATAACAATTTCCCCCCTCCACTCTACTTCTGCCATATGTCCTGCCACATAACCATTTCCCTGCCACTCTGCTTCAGCCATTTGTCCTCCCACGTCATTCCCCTCCCACATCATTCTCCTCCCACGTCATATATCCATTAAACATTCAAATTTACCGTGAAATCTAAATGAATTTTATTTTATTTAATCTCGACATGTATCTGTTTTGATATTAAATCCCCCCCGCTCCATAAACGATAATTGTTCCATTATGAAACCAATTTTATTGTTATAAAAAACCCTGAGAGGCAAACATTCATCATTTTCAGCGTGACATTGATCTTGCAGGTTGAAAGAATTAATTTCCACCAACTCTCAACCTTAAACAACAATTTCCTTGCTCACAGTCAATGGTTTTTCATGGGTAACCCTATTCTCTAAACTTGTTTTTATCTAGATTTTATTTAGCATTGATTTCTTGTTCCCTGTATTTCATCTTCCACAATGTCGAACCGTAAAGGGAAGAGGAAAATTATAGAGTCAAATCCTCTAATTCCCCCAGTACCATACTTTGAGAAATCTCCCCTAATAGAAGCCCAATACAAAATTGCCAAGGCCCTGTCTGAATTTAACCCGTACGACCTCTACAACTGGACAAAAAAAAATTCATGGATAAAAGTGATGAATTAAATGTTTTGGAATCCCTTCTCCCTTAATTTGTCTTCCCCCAAACTCACTTTTTCCCTGAATTTACTGTTTGGTGCCATCTCCGATATTTTCCAATTCAAAGGGTTGTCATTTCCCATAATAACGAAATTATTTTCTCCATTTCCCCTGAAAGAATTTTCTAGGCCCTGAAAATTCAATACCATGCCTCTAATCATCCTTTTTCTCCCGATCTCTTAATCTAATTGTATAAAAAGTTAAATTTCCCTCAGAGAACCCAAATATTTGAGTCTTTTCTTCTATAAAATGCTAAACTACCCCAGACTAATCCCCTTATCCAGTTTCAATTTTTCCTAAAATGAAAAAATAGGTTATTTATATATTAAATCGACTGCTTGGGTACCATAATGACCAGTGGGTATATGAGATAGTGTTTGTTTTTCTATCAATTTTTGTAGCAGGAAAAAAACCATCAAAACTTTTCAATTACAAAAAATTCTTGCAGACGCAATCCATGACGAGTTTGCGAATTTCAAAGCATAAGTTGTCTTTAAATATAACTCAGTTTTATTTTACCTCATGCTATTTTATAAATCAGATAGGTTTAAGTTCCCCTTACATAAGACATATAGCTAAGGAAACCCTCGGTTAATGATTCACTAGAATTATCTTGTTATAAATAACTCAGAGGAGTATTCTTATACCGATTTTGTTGAAAAATTCCTATATACATCATTATGTTTACTTAGTAGTGATCAGGTCCCAAGGATTTCACCAAAGATAAGGAAGTTCCTGCACTTTTTCGAGCAATCCAAAGTTGGAGACTGCTATTTATATCATAACTACACTGATATTAGAGTATATGGATCAAAATTACCTCCTTACAGGTTGCCAGTGTTTGTACTAGTTAGGATATTTGCATTAGAATACACTAGGGAAATGCTAAATATGGATGAGCTACATTTTTTCTCCTACAAGAAGAAAGCACAGTTCAAGTTGAAGGCACATATATGGCCCTATATTATAAACACCAAAGATACAACAAAGGAAGTGGATACTATTTTGAGTCAGATGAAATCTAAGCTTAGTTTCTTGGTCCTATGATCCCTTGGGAATCATTTCAAAGCTCATATGGAACATAAGAGTACCTTCTATACACACACACCAAGGCCTAAAATTGAACAATATGCTAATTGGGAGAATGAGTAGAGGGTACCTTACGGGAAGCTGAAGAACAATTGATCAGTCAGTCATCTATGCCAACACCTAATCCCAAAGAAAAATAACTAAAAAGGGAAATACAAATCATGTCCCCTACTGATTCTGAAAATCAAGATGTAGAATTTATTGTTTTTAAAAGGAAGAAAAAGGACCCAAATATTACTCAAGAATCAAATTCTCAAACTAATCCTGAGTTTAAGCCTCAAGTAATTACTATTCGAGGTGAGTCTCCAGAGGAAAGGGACACTCAAAAACTAGCCATAGAGATTTTATTAGGGACTCCTACCACTCTTTCTACTCAAATAGAAGAAATAGTACAATCACCTACTGTAGAAACAATAGTCCAATATCCAATATCATCCAGTTCTTGGGTTTCAACTCAGCAGAATATTTTTTCAAGATACATGGAGATAAAATTGAAGAATGAAGCTCTGAATTTTGAAAGAATGCAACTAAAACACAACACAAATTAATCTCTGCATTAGATTTAGAGAGAGGACAAATCCAAATGGCCTTCATGGAACCTTTAGTACCAGCTCCCAGGAGTGCTGAAGACTACAAAGCCTCCATTTTCTCAATTGATACAAAAAAATACATGAAATCGATCACTCGATTTACACAAGTAGATAGGGGAGATTATAATTTAAACACTTACCAGTTAAACTATGACTACATCCAAATTACAATTATCCTTAAATAACATGAATTCTCAGTTAAATATTGAGAAGATGTCATTATTTTCTAAGGAAAATAGAATCAAATCTTTGGAAGATTTAATAATAAAGCTAGGACATGACCCAAAGGATATCAAAGAAGTAGAAGACCTCATAAAAAACAAGGAGGCAGATAGTCAAGCATTTAGGAAGAAATTGATGCTACCCTCCACAGAACATTCTCTAGCTAAAGAGGTTGTTAATATAGAAATGGAGAAAGAGAAATTATTTACCATAGTGGTTGAGAAAAATGCACAAATATAAAAAAATGGAGCAGGGAATGGAAGTACTCACGAAGGAAAAAGAATAGTGGGAAGCAGCAAGAATATCTACATTAGGCACATGTACAATAGCAGAAACTTCGGCAAAGACCACAACTTCAGAGCCTACTGAAGAGCTTACCAGGGATCTAAATGAACTAACATTAGTTCGAGCCAAAAAAGAGAAGTTGTTAGAAACATTAACTCTAATGGAGAAAAACAAAATCAAAACTTACAATGCATACTTGTCAGAAATGTAGAAAAATTACAAGCTTATCCAGAAAATACAAAAATATGAGGACCAGTCCTTTTTCATTCAAATGTTGGTAGAGGCTAACAACAATATTTGGAAAAATATAAATGCCAACATAACAGATATGTGGCCTTCAATTCAAATCATTTTTTAGAAGGAGAAACTTGTGTAAAGAGTCAAGACAACGACACAGAACATAAAGGAAGATTTGGAGCACAAACCAGAAGAGGCACAAAAGTTTATCAAGCTATTAAATTACAAAATCAAGAATGAAATAGAAGACCTAAACATTCAAGATAGGACATAATTAGTCATGGAGGTTAAGAGGGTCTTCAAAAAAAAAATTTGATGGTACAACTGGAGAACAAATGCAAATACCTTGATTTTTAGGTCAGGAGGTTCAACAAAAAATTTACATTGTTGTAGGAAAATGGTTTTCCTACTTTGAAGAATTCTGATGGAAAATTGATCCCATTAGAAAACTACCAAGAGAATTTGTGCAACATAGCTGATGATGCTTCCAATTTTTCAAAAGCCAAAGGAATTATTAGTGGAGAGGAATTCATACAGGGAATACATTTTTATTTAAATATTCAACATGAAATCCACAACCTTTTTGTAAATAAGACAACTTTTGACATTTACACCAAAGTGGATGAAAGATTTAGAAAAATGGTTAACTTTTATATCCCAAGTGAAGAAAGCTGGGACCATTTGCTAGAATTGATTGGGTGAAGTGTAACTTGAGCACAAAATTTTGGCATCATAGGAACTACATTTACAAAAAAAATAGCTACAGTCATCACTAGATTCTTACGTAGCCTCGAAAACACAACAAATTTTACCAGATTTTCCTTATCTTACTCTTCTATCTCTAAAAATATTTGTTTCTTTAAACATATATTATTTTGTAAACTATTTTCTTTAAAGTGCGAACTAAAATGTAAATGACTTCTATAAATACTTTGTAAAAGGACTTAGTAAGGGTTGGAACTTGTATGAAGACAAGGGCATTTTTATGTAAACTTGTGCATTGTACTGACGTGATGAAATTCAATAATACAGAAAGTTTGTTCCAGGATTTCTGTGTCAAGCAATTGGCGATGTTCCTCCTCACGTGAAATTGTTATTTTCCTAGTTTTCCATGTGTTTTTTTGTCTCAATTGTTTAAAGAAGATAAAGGGATAATTTTGTTTAAATACACTTTGCTCTCTCTTATAAAAAATATTTATGTTTTCACTATGATATTAAGTATATAATTCATCCCAACATGCTCTATATTTGATTGATTATTAATCTTTGTCATCTTATTCACTCCACAAATGCTCTAAAAGATCCAAAATCTTGCCTACCTTTCCCTGTTACATATGTTCTGTCATTCTTGTAATTTATCACCCTAAGATTCATGAATCCATTGCCCAATGGGATTTCTTTGCAGTTTCAACCAAGTCTTTGAAAAAACCAACCTCTAAAACTCATATCTAGCCTAATATCTTAAGACAAAAATCTAAATTAAATAGGGAGATCCATATTTGAATATGGAAGGGATAAATCCCAACTTTGCAAGTGGTTTTATGGTTACCTCTGGGTTTATTTCTACAACCTTGAGAAATTACGGAGTGATAACATTCTGGCGACCATATTGGGGATGAATCTAATAACAAAGGTTTTCCCTCGTAAATTTTGGTTCTTAAAGTTTCAAATACTATTTCCCTATAGGTGAAAATGAAGTAGAAACTTAAAGGATGGAATTTCTCACCTAAAATATGTATATTCCCCCACCTTGTGAATACCACCGTACTGTGAATAATATAATTGGAAGATCTGGCTCCCAAAAACATATATACCAGATCTCACCCAGACCCTAATCCTCCAGAAACTGTGGAAGACCCAAAAATGTTATTAAGAAACAAGAGTTTTACAAAAATCCAAGCCAGTAATAATCCCTTACCAAGATAGAATTCTCTTCTAGAGAGTCTTATAACAGTTGAATATATTCAATTTTAACATAGTCTTTTAAGATCCAAGTCAGAAATTTTTGTACCTGAAGAAATTTTGGATGAAGCTCAATTGAGACCTTACCGTACAGTCCAAAAACCAGTCATCTCACAATCTAAAAAGGATGCTTTATGGTAGTTTGAAAAAATTGAATATCTGGTTAGAATATTAAATAGAATAATAGATGGCGTTGACCAATATTATTTTGTTGTTACTTCTTCTTCATTACAAGTTGTTACATTCATTTCACCTCCTTCAACCACCCCAACATCATTTACTCCAATTTCCATTTCCACTTCTACTACTAATATTTCAATTGTACAGACTATTGTATCATCATCCTTACCAACAACCCCACCAACCCTTCCACCCTTTTCATCGACCACTACTTTGGTATCATCATTTTCTCATACTCCATTCATGGCAGGTCGATATGATCCTTTAGCATTGCAGGAACCATTGAATGACATGCCACAAAACTATGCACATAGAATACCACAATTTGATGGTACAGGTCCAGTAAAAACACACTAATAGAATAAATGATTTCTCAGATCTAGAGGAATTTTATCATGATGATGTAAAAATGAGATTTTTGCACAAATTTTAACTGAGGAAGTAAAGAAATGGTACAAAGGATTACTAGCTGGAAGTATTGCAGACTTACAACAGTTCCATCAAAATTTATTTTATAGGTGGGGAAGTAAAAAATAATCCCCTTAAGATCCTTGCAAAATATGGGGGATTAAGTAGAGCTCCAAATAAAATTGTTCAAAATTATTACATTATATTTAATAATGTCTACAATTCTATCCCATCAGCAATAAAACTGCTACCAGGACTAGCCTTGATTTGTTTCCCAGATGGATTTGATGCCGATATGGCTTATCAATTAAGAGAAAGGAATCCACTTACCCTTGAAGAAATGAAAAGGAATGTTGTTAGTGTAGAATCTAATTTGTTAGCCAAAAGGGAAAAGTTAAGCACTGAGAGAAGAGTGACCATTAAAGAATAACCTTCTACTTCTTCATCAGATGCAAAGTTAGGAAGTTTAGTTAAAACTATGCAAAGGATGATTGAGAGAATGATTGTAACTTATAGATCCCCTCCAAGAGAACCTCAAGGGGGACCTCAAATTGTCTGTTTTTTTTTACAGTGTTTTAAATCCGTCAACCAAGGGGTCTCCCTGATGAAAAGTATGAATCAAACTTCACATTGTTTGGTGTAGGAGCCCTTCCATAAATAAGGCTCGGTTGCTATTGTTTTGCGAAATTATTGATCACGGATAAAAAATTATTCCCTAAATGTGGTGCTCATTTAGAACAACAGGTTATAGAATTTGCAACTAATTTTCCTAACAGTAAATAGACACACATAATAGATTAAGAAACCTACTTGGGATCCAAGCGCTTCCTATTCTCCTTTTGTTGTTCTTACTATAGCTTCAAATCCAAGCTAGATCACCAAAATATTTCCTGCAAGAATGAAAACTAAAAAACAAAGAGACAACAATATAAAGATGTCTATTCAAGTTATTCAGTTAAATCAATGAAACATTAACCATATACATTAGATAAGAATTCATAATATGAAAGACTGAAGCTTATACAGATACATATGTGGGAAAGTAAGCAACAATCTTTATTAATGGATAGAAGGGGAGATTACAACCAGTGATTGATTTTATGTCACCATCTCTAGCATCATCCTAGCCTCATCACAATGCACATCTCTCCAGCAGCATATCACTCAAATCAACTCCTCAATTGAAATTCCACCAGCATTTCTCTACTCAAATTCTTGCTTTTCAAGCACTAGGATCTGTGCTCAATTTATAGATGAGATGAAGGTAGTTTTACAGTCAATGACTTTCTAATAATAGGCAATAAATTTTCCCAAGCTTAGAGGTATCAAATGGACACATGGATTCGAAGTTTGACACATATGCACTCTTCTAGAAGGCGCTAGCCACGTGGAGATTCCAGAACAATGAGAATTTCACTCCCAATTTGACCAACACACCCTTGAGTGTTAGGAAGTGCTTTGCAGAGCACCCTTGAGTGGGGTTACCTGCATATGCAAAGCACTTAGCCCATTGAGAGACTGTGTTGGTGATATCATAGGTGTTATAACATGTACTTAAAATCTTGGAATCCTTGTAATGGAAGTAATGGATGATTTGTCTTTTTTCTTTATCTTATGGCATGTAGCAACTGAAATGATAGGGGATGATAGACCTTATTCATTGGTTCTGGAGATGATGTCCAGTTAACCATGTCATTGGGAATGGTGCCCAAATTGACCTATAACAGATTGCCCCCTAAAGCATGAAGTCAGAATAATAATAATAATATTTTTTGAATGAGATGCTTTACAGTGTGATGAGTTGGAGTTGAAGCGGAGTGGAAACTTGCATAAATATTACAATACATTATATCATGATATATCCTCTTGATCATGAATTGTTGAGGGAAGGTATTCCCATGCTCAGCACATAAACTATCTAATAACATGTACATAGTGCAAAAAGTCGTCTACATTGGAATGTTTCCTAATAGAGACATGCCTACAGATATAGGCCCATGTTCGAATGACGACCTGTATGTAAGGTCATAGTACATATGATGTGTACAAAAATCCTAAAATCGTAGCTCGGATGGCAGAAACTAGATTTGGGGTCTTCTTATCTTGTTCACTCGATCATTCGGGTACAAGTCTAGCCATGCGAATATATGATTTGTAGTCGAACATGGTAAGACATAATTTGATTACCAGCCAATGATGTGAGCTGTTAACAAATGCAAGAGAACCACCATTGATGTTAATGGCCCTCAAGGTACTGCAGTACATTTTGTAAGGCATGAATAGATGATTTTATGTCGAACTCCAAACAAAATATTTTGGTCAAAAGTGCAAAAGCGAGGATCTTGTCGATGTTGTAACAAGTTTCATGATACTAGAATATGATGTTTCTAAGTGAACTTCCTGGATGATGATTTGACGTCGACAAGAAACCAGTTTATTGCGAAACGGGAGTTACTGATTTCGGAGATAAAGTATGACTTGATATAGTAATGTTCAGGGATGAATTTCATGAGAATTAAGGTTTATGAGTATTGCAGAAGGATGAGTATTCACTGGATGACTTCTCTTGAACATATTGGCGACACTGAGATGAGTTGGCAGCATTGACCTAAAACCGAAGTGAAGGTATGATGAATGAACTATCAAGAAGATTACCCAACCCAAACAGTCACTATGATGGAGTGAAGTGTCATGTTCAAGATCAACCTGCTATCGTAAAAAGTTATGTTTACTTTCCCAATTTTTCCCTGGTCATTTGTCGACCAGTACCTCTTTATTTTGTAACAAGCTTGAGGAGGATAACATATGCTTGATCTATAATTCAACCCTTCAGGCGAATAATGTATCGCTATTTAATAATTTAATGAGTCTAGCGATGAATGAAACTCGATTCTTTCCAAGATCGACAAGCCCGTCGCTATTTTATGTTTTAACGAGCCTAACGATAGTGACAAACCGGTCCTTTTTCATATTTAGAGAGTTTGAAAAAGAGGACGAAAGAAAACTCCATAAGTACTTTTTCGTAAATTTGTCACTCAGATATGAAAAAGTGTAAAATAATATCTGAGAGAACCTCTTTAGTCATGTTTGACTAAGGTATTCCTTTTTCGTAAATAATCTATCTTAGTCTAGAAAAGGGTTAAACTTATACTGAGTAAATATCAATTCATTTACTTTTACGAGCTCGAAAAGACAAGTGCTCGGAAATTTTTTAACGTTACCAGAGTCTGAAAAGAGCGAAAAGAAGACTCCAAGGGTTCCTTTTTCGTTGTTATAGAAGCTCGAAAAAGAGATAAAAGTGCTCTTCAAATCCTTTTTCGTTTTTAACAAATCTCGAAAAATAAGGAGAAAAATTATGCTTTGTGGTCAAATCATTCTTGAAATAAATCTACGCGACAATTTGTTCGTCAGTTGTAAAACCTGTTCAGAACAACATCAAATGGATTAAAAATACTTGTTTCATGATAAAAATATAGTCACAACAATAAATATTCATTGCAATTAATCAAATGACTAAATAAAAAGAATTTTACTATTCATTTTTACCATTCATTAGTTACCATTTGCATTTTGGAGCTCTGAACCTGTTTTTCCCCCCAAACTTCAGCTGCTGATTGTGATCGATTCTGTGGATGGTTTTCATCGTCGTTTGATCTAGGTTGGTTCCATGAACCCCCTCTTTCTTTCAGTATTCATTTAATTTCCTTTCAGTGAAAATTTTTATGGTTTTGAACCCCTTAGGGTAAATTTTGTTCCCAAAGAGGGAAACACACCCTTAAGCATCAAAAAGTGCGTTGTGTAGCAACTAGAATTAAGGCTAGCTGCAAATGCAATGCACTGTCCCTTGTTCAAGACTGAGTTGGGCACAATATTCATTTTTTTTTCTTGCACTATGCCCGAAATTTGTCTAATTTTTTTCATTGAAAGGAGTCTAATGAGTCTTATGGTTATGTTTATAGATTTCATCGGACTATAATGACGATTACATGGAGAGAAAGAGAGCATGAAGAACATAATATGGTTTCCCTAAATGACCTGGGTACAGTAAAAGCCCTAAGAGATTATGGGTTGTTAAAGTACTTCCGCTTGTCAGGGATGAGGCAAAAAATAGAACTCTTGGAGTTCCTAGTTCGAGCATGGGATCTGTCTATCGAGGTATTTCAAATTAGGAACAGAGTGGTTCCTATTACAGTGGAGGATGTATATTTTCTCAGAGGTTTGTCGAGGAGAGGCTTGCCCATTTCCCTCTCAGGGTCTGCTCTTGGAGGAGAGCCAGTGAGAGATTATGTTTTGCAGTATTGCTATTCAGGGGCAGAGCCAATGAAATATGGGAAGATAAACATCCATGATGTTCGAGATTTTCCTTTGAGAACCATTCTTTTCATGATCGCAAAACTTGCTAGCACCATTACACTACATGTAGCAAATAGATCGTATATGCAGTATGCGCTAGAGTGCATGAAGCCAACAATATTCAACTGGTCTGAAGCTGAACTTTCCAAAATAAACGAATAAATGAACAAAGAAAAGGGAGGAAGGAAGAAGAACTTCAATTATGGTTCGATCCTCATTTCATTTTCCTTAGAGCGGATTCCAGTCATGCAGCCACAACATGTGACACTGGGTGTGTCTAACCCTAGAGATCCGAGGATGCATAGATGGGTAGAACTAATGGGTAGGCATGCAGGCTAATCGACCATTGTGTTCTCTACTGCATTCTTTTCCTAGTTTAGGCGACAGGTTGTCGCCATTGATGAGTATGCATATGCAGACGTAGATTTCCAGGGAGATCCAGACTTAGCCTTACCAGAAGGTGCTCAGTGGGGTGCAATAGGTAAGAATTTTTTGACCATGTTTTTTGATTTTCCTAAGTTTAATACAATGTTTTTGTATTTTTTTATATTTTCCCAAGACTAAACTAAAGTTCTTATGTAATGCAGATGTTGGTCGAGTGTAACCGGTGGAGGAACTAGAGCATGGAGCAGATGAGCCAGTAGAGAGGGTTTTCGGGAGAGCAGTCCTTTAGGATCTAGACATGGCTGAGACTCTGACTGAGCTTAGGCAGCACATAGAGGGTTTGAACTTCGGGATTCTAGATTTACGGATCGAAGAGTTACCCATGCGATTGCAACGCCACACTATAGTCGTTCCTAACCACTGGATGCAGTTACTATGTAGGATAGCTATATCTATAGCATATTATCATGAGCATCACTAGTTTACTTTCGACATGTTGCATACATTTTGAAGTCAGATGACCAATGTATCTTGGGCACAATTTTTTGTAAAAACCTATGACTATCTATCTATTTGATTTCAGTGTTTTCCTATGTTTATTGCGTAATCCTATTCAATCATGTGAATGTATCTTTACATGTGTTGCAAATTTATGTCTAAAACATGATTAGCTAAAGAATCTATTAATGTGTTCAAGTTTATGGAAATGTGTTGATATTGAATAAAATAAAAGTGTCTTTCCAAAAGTCGAACTCTTAGGAAAAAACGAAGCAGTGTTGGATTTCTAACATTATAAATACTAGTAAGTCATAGTACCACAAGTTTTGAGTCTAACCTTATGATGATGTGGTTAATACCAAATGACATGGCATCATAGAGAAGTTCGATCAACAAGCTATACTCAGAAATATTGTTTGTCGATCTACCGATACAAATCCCTTGAAAACTCACTAACTCACCATTCGAAGCGATAATGGCCCATGCTGCAGAGGATAGATTCTGCATACTACGACTAGCACCATCATCATATCCAAAAAATGGTTCCAAATATTCATACATCCGCGATGAAATGTAAAGAGGATTAATAACGTCGAGAAAACTCTAAAAAACAAACTAAGATAGTGAATGCAAATCAACAGCATATATATACAATATGATACAAAAAATCACTATGCTCATGATTAAGCATAGTAACGTTTCCGATACAACCCATTTTGAGGCTGCGCCAATGGAATTCCATTGTAATCCACCAAATCATAGGCACCCTTAGCAAAAACTCTTTCGAAAATATTGGGTCCATGCCATAATGGCTCAAATTTCTCTGTACATATTACATCAGCTTCTTGATCATAAAGAAGGACCAAGTCGCCTTTTGACAAAATGTGAGGCTGGAAATTTTTTTCGTATTGAGCCTTTATACATCTCTTATGCACTTCATTGGCCAATTGGGCTTCACAACGCATTTCATCAAGATGGATGAGGTTAAAAAGATGCACTTCTTCTTCTGAGGTGTCAAGTAACAATTCAATTACAGGTTTCAATGACGGTATTTCACATTGGATTGGCAAGATATCTTCCAGACCATACACCAATTGAAAAGGAGTAAATTAGGTTGTATTTCTCACCAAGGTTCGATACACCCACAAGGCCAAGTACAGGATCAAATTTAAGTTTCTTTTACGAACTCCTATCATTCGTTGAAGCATACGTTTAAGAATCTTGTTGATAGCTTTGACTTGTCTATTCAAGTGTGGATAATAAGGAGTAGAATTATCATGTGACAATCCTAACTTGGCATTTAATTCATTCATCATGTGGTTGTAAAAATGCTTCCCATGATCTATAACTATAGCCTGTGGGACCCCAAACCATGCAATAACATGATTAAAGAAAAACAATGCAGCTGTCTGTCTTGTGTTGTTGAATGTAGGCATTGCTTCATCCCATTTGGTAAAGTAGTCTACTGCGACAATAATATAACCATCCCCCTTGGAAAAACAAGGGCTACAGGTCATAAAGTCAATACACCATTTCAAAAATGGTCCCACAGAGACAACAAGATGCATTGGCGTTGGCAGTTTATGGATTTTACGATAAAAAATCTGGCACGCATGACAACTTCTGACTGCGAGGATGTAGTCGCGAAATATGGTAGGCCAAAATTAACCAATGCGGAGTATCTTCTGCAAGGTAGTGTATAAGTGTTCACCACAAGCCCTAGCATGACAATCATTTAAAACCTTTTTGGCCTCCTCATGAGTGAGGCACCTTCTTAAAATTGTATCGACACCACAACGATAAGGTGTATCGCCGACGATCAGATAATCTTTGGCTTGGTATCGAATACGTCGTTGTTCAGAGCGAGAGGTATTAGGCCAAAAATTTTGTATTTGGAGATAAATGATGAAATTTCCATACCAAGGATCAAATGATTTGATCAGAAACATAGACTCGTTAGGAATTGATGGTTCCGATGTAGTAGCAGTACTATCAGAGGGAAGGTCACAGAGAAGTTATGCCAAAACTAAATATTTCTTTGACTTGGATTTGATGAATTCCAAATCAAATTCCTGCAAAATGACAATCCAGTTTGAATATTTCCCCCCCAGAAATTGACGTGATAAGATGTAAGGCATGGGGTTGCAATCTGAAATGACAATGGTCTTCCAGAACTGGATATAGTGGCGAACTATTTGGACAGCTTGAAGATTTGCCAAGGCAAGCTTTTCTACGTACGAATACTTGGCTTCCATATCATTGAGATTATGACTCAAATAATAGATCAGATGTTCTATTCCATTTTCTACTTGGACCAATAGCACAACAATGGTCGTATTAGTCGTGACGATATATAAGAAATAGTCGTTCAGATAATTTGGGGGATACGTTAATGACGCCCAGACAAGAGTATCCTTGACAACATCAAAAGAAGCTTGTGCAGCTTGGTCCCAATGGAAAGGAACCCCATTTTTCAAGGGTCGAGTAAATCCTTTATCCATTTCAACGTAGTTTGGTATGAACCTCCTTAGGAAGTTAGCCTTTCCTTGAAGTTTCTGTATCTTAAGTAAATTTGATGGCGTAGGCAAATCAAGAATGGCCTGGACCTTCAATGGGTCTATTCGAATTCCTTCTTTTGAGAATACGAATCTAATCAAATGACCAGACCCAACATAAAACACACATTTATGTGGATTGAGGCATATTTTGTAGTGTCGGTAGCGTAAGAAGATGGCTCTCAAATGCATCGGGTGATTAGTCCAATTTCGTGAATGTGCGAGTAAATCATCTAGATAGGGTTGAAAAATGTGCTTGATGTCATTGAAAGAAAAATCCATTTCTCTCTGAAAAGTAGCCCTGACGTTCTTTAAACCAAATGGTAGTTTCCTATAAGTGAATGTGCCCCAGGGACAGATGAATGTTGTCTTATGTTGATTTGATTGTAGCCAGAAAATCCATCCATGAATGAAAAATTTTCACATCCAGCACAATCGTCAGTAATATGGTCGATAAAGGGAGTAGGATAGTTGTCTTTTGGAAAAACAAGATTAACATCCCGATAATCGACACACACTCTGATGGTTCCTTCTTTTTTCATGACAGGAATGATGTTGGAAACCCACTCAGTTAATGGAACAGGGTATATGAAACCAACACACAAAAGTTTCTCAACTTCTGCTTTAATGGCAGAAGCCTTCTTCGGATGAACAGGATGAAGGGGTTGATGCACCGGTTTGACATCAGGGTACATATTAATAATGTGTTAAACGATACTAGTGTTAATGCCTAGAAGCTCCTCATAATACCAAGCAAAGATATCCCAAAATTCATGAAATAGAGAGCGATATGTTTCAAGTTCTGATGGAGAACAAGACATGCCAACATGACTATTTTATATCACGCTAGGTTTGGTCGAAATATCGATAGAAATGGTTTCTTTAATATTTGACAAATTTCGCTCGGAATCGATTGCATTAATAGGTAAAGAATTCGAAAATAAATTTTTGATTTATGGGTGATATAGTTCATTAAGATTATCTTCATAATCGGGAAGATGGGAACAATGATGATAATCTTCCCATGGTTCTCATTTTGACGTCATGGTTTCAAAAATATTCTCATCTGTCAATAAAGTTGAGGAAAATGGATCAGACGGAGTACCAGAATCTAAGGAACGATCAACCCAAACACCTGGCGAACATGATTTCGGATTTGCTGCCCAAGCCAGATAGATTGATTGCTATGCCAGCTCAATATTGCTGGGCAGGAAAAACTCATCCAATGTAACAATTTCAAAATCATCCGTACTCTTCCTTAAGCCAGATGGAGTGGAAGAGATCATGTAGCAGGTCGCTATACTCGCAATTTCTGCCGACGTCGTAGGCAACGGTAATGCAAAGGTTCCCATAAGAGTGGAATCCTTTAAGAGTTCTACACCAATGTTCTGAAGTGAAAGTTGGGGTGTGTGAACGAATGGAACACTTCCAGTTACCTGAGAGGAGGAGACAAATAAGGATAATTGATTTATGACTGTGATAGTACCTTTATGTGGAGAGGCTATCATTATAAAGTATGTAGAAACAATTGCAGTCATAGCATATATCCAAGGCCTTCCGAGTAGAATATTATAGTCAAGGGGTCCGTCAACAACCTCAACATCAACATTCACTGTTTTCCCCCCTAGTTCAACATGAAGGTTATTAATAATACCACAAGGCTTATACGTACGTCCTTCAAAATCTTTCAATGTCGTTGATGATTGAGATAAGCACGGTGAGCCAAGTGACTTCCAACAATTTAGAGACATTATGCATGTAGATGCTCCCTCATCAATAATAGTACGATGAACAAGGTGATTGAGAACATTTACTTGTATGGATAATTCCAATTCTTCCGGTAGTTGTGGCACATAGCCCATATGATTAAAGACTACGAGATTAGAATTAGTCGGATCAATTCCAACAATAGCCGACAATAAAGCCTGTTTCTAGGAGGGACAATTTTGTAATACCTCAAGAGCTGACATAACTGAAGGGGATTAAGACAAATTTTCAACTATATTATAGTTTTGAACAGCTCTTGCTCAAGGATTATATGTCGATTTATGAATAACTCCCTTAGGTGGCTTAATTGTCAATTTTGGAATAGTAGTAGGCAGTACCGATTCCGTAGAAGGATTCGTAGTCATGGTAGTAGGTTGATTAGTAGCCTGACTACCGTAATATTTATTACGCGTTGACACAAAAATATTTGTTGAAGGTTTTGTGACAGATAACATAAGCACTTGGGAGCTAGAAGTTGGATCTGTAGCAACCAAATTGGTGTCCGGATTCAGAAACAGATTTGTCAACACAGCTGACGCATTTGAAGTTTTAACCATTTTTGAAACTTCAACGCGGTGAGGAAAATCCTGAACAAAATGTTCCTCATTACAGATTATGCACGGATAACGAGGTTTCCTAGGTCCAAACGATTGATCAGATGATCTTTCTTGCAGGTTAGAAGCTTGCTTTTTCTTAGATTTCCATTTTTTCTTACTTCCGGGTTGCTTGTAACTTTTGCCTTTTTCAAATGACATGACATTAATTTCGAAAGAAGGTGCAGGATCAGATGAGGTATTATGATGTGTGCTTGCAGTACCAATCAAACTGTCTCTAGCATGAGAGTTCTTTAATTGAGGAGGAATAGTAAAATTAGATCATGACGCATTAGGAAATTTTTCATAGAGCGTGTCACACTAAGTATAAATCAAGTCTAAATATTGAGCACGATCAATGCCTTGCTCTTCAGTCATGATGCCACCCTTAGCCACATCCTCGACTATAGATGGTAATAGGGACTTAATGAACCATTCATCAAGGAGTTGATCCAGAACAAATGTCTTAACCGTTCGATGACGATAATGCCACTCATGAATATGATCAGAAATGTGAGTAGCATTAATCTGTTTGAAATTAGTCAAGAATTCCGTTCCAGCTTCATATCGTATGGGTAACTGGAAGTGAGTAAAAAAGACGGTAGCTAGGGTAGTGAAATTATCAAAATAATCTCTAGGTAATTCAATGTACCATTTTGTAGTCGGACCTGTGAGCGTATGCTGGAAAAGACGTAGTCGAACAGAGTCATCATTCAGGGAGTTATATGAACACCACAAATGATAAGTCATAATATGAGTCGACGGGTCTTCCCCTAGGTTTCCATTGAACTTAGGAATATCCGAGGGTAATTTGTGAGGTATCGCCGACCACCAAGGAGCATAGTTGATTAGATCATTAGTTAGCCAATTTAAATCTGGTAACTCTGAAGTTGCAACAAAGGGCAACTATCGATTAAGGTCAGGTTGAGCATAGCTAGGGTATGATGGAATTTCTTGGGCAACAGGCCTTTGAGCTCCAGCATAAGGAATCTGTTCCTGGTAACCCAGATAAGGGTTGTTTTGATAAGCAAACGCTTGAGGATTCTGTTGACCAAAACCTGGGTATGATACTTGTTGAAATGAAGGTTGAGGAATTTGTGCTTTAGGCTGCCAAGGGGTCTGTCCACCAATGTTATAACCAAAATTAGGATAAATTGGATTTGGTTGAGGATAAGTATAACCTGGTTGTTGTTACGATATCCCATAATATGGTAGTCCAGCTTGTGAATAAATTATTTCAGGTACAGGTGGCTGTTGTATATTGTTCGAAGGATTTGGAGTCTAAGGGCCCAATACTTGAGATTATTGAGTTGAAAGACCCGCTTGAAATGGTTTTTGTACAACAGTTTGACTTTGTAACATGAGTAAATATGGATTAACAAGTGGAATTGATGTGGGTGCAACAGGTTGAACCAGTTGATATGAGTGTACAACTGTTTGTGGTTGGATAGACGGAGTGGGCTGCCATTGGAAAACATTCATTTCGACATTTGTTTGACCAAAAAATGACAGAGTACTGTCTAAGTGGGTGACCATAGGTTTCCCCCCAGCATGAGGAGGATAATAAGACAGAAAATATTGCTCTCCAAATGTAGGGATTCTAGTTGATATGGAACTAGATGGAATAGACCCAGATGGACCGACTCGATATTGCCCTGATGATGTGTATATAGAATCAAGCCGTTCAGTACTCACTATAGGTTTACCAGTTATAATATCATATGATGACATTGGTGAAGTCCATGGGTGTGAAGATGCATAAGAGAAAATTCCAGATAAATATTTATAACCTGATGGAAGCAAGGGGCCTCCATGTAAATATGACTCTGGTGAAGTTGTAAACATCGACAAGGTAGCAAGGGCAGCTGTTGACGTAATTGGAACAGACGGCCCAACCGAAGATGTTGGTTCAGGCATGATTACTTGACCAAATGTGTAGCCTTTTGAAACGATGGGAATTTGAATAGGCATAGGATCAACAAAAGCAAAGGGTGGTGATTGAGGAAAATAATAGTACATGTAAAGATCCTCCCCAAAATGGGTTGGAGTTAAAGGTGTTTCGTCTTGTGCGATTTCTTCAATCGAAATCAAACCAGGTGGAAGTATTTTGCTGTCAGGCCCAAAGTATATTTCAGGAGGTTGACTGTGTGATATGGGAGACTCAAGGCTACACAAAATTATGGGATGACAAATGTAGGAAAAAATTTCGGTTGTTCGACTTCGGGATTCAGATGTTCTGGAATAGAAGAGACAGGATCTGGATCAACTTCCAGTTGAACAACGTCGAGTTCAGGAGGTATGGTCTCACTGATTGGATGGATCGTGACCACGGGTAGCTGTGAGGAATTCGTCTCGACAACAGTAGACAAACCATGATATTTAGAAACAGCTTGTGCCGACTCTAATATATGGAAAGATGATGTTTCACCAGAGGTACTAATAGTACTGGTTTCGGTAGAGTGATGTTGCCTTTGCCGACCAAGAGTAGCTTCCGATGGTAAAGGTGGTTTCAATGCTCATCTACATGAACGACGGGGAAAAGGATTTTTTTCTTCAACGATGACTGATTTATTTTAACCAAAAAAAAATAAAAAAAATAAAAGGGTAATTCTAGGGAAAAGGTTTACCAAGAAACTGTGAACTGTAGAATACCTCTTGGCAAACCAAGAAGTACGGGCAAGAATTTTCCCCGAATGTTGTGTTCAGTGTATCACAATTTACAAGGTGGCTGACTCAGTTCACTATGGATGGATAGCAACCTAAATTTGTCCTCCCAAATATACCTGAAGGTACGTGGAGGCCCAAGTCCGTATTAACGCTGTGTAATGCAAAACTGCACAGTGAGAGCAACCATTTATACTTTTCGTACTATAACACCGCCCGATATACCCAAAAGTACATGGACGAGCTACGATATACGTACGTACGTGGAGTGAGGTATCACACTCAGAATGTATCGCAGGAAATTAACGACAGCTGATATGTTTTATGACGCCGGAATACATCTCTAGCCTAGACCTTCTAAATGTTATCGTTATGGTTCCAATGCTTTGTTAAGTAAATTGATATAAATTTTAATTTGATCTTGTTTACAATTTTCCTTTCAAGGTTCACCACGATGATGTATTGGAAATTCCTAAAATGAAACTAAAATGATAAGAAATCTTTCAATTTTATTTTTTTAAATGAATATCCTAGCTACTAGAGGGAAAGAGCAATCTATTTGAGAGCAAACAATCAAAGAACACAAACTAAAATTCAGCTTTCCTAATCATTCCTATGCAAAACACATAATCCACTACATGAAAATGCAAGTTTTTCTTTTCAGTCCCTTTAATGTAAATTCAGAAAAGGAAACTAAAGGCATCAAATCAAGAAAAACAAATGCCTTTTACTTTTGAGAAATGAGGAATTAAACAACAATTTCTATTTTGAAGGAAAAATGAATAATTTAACAACAATTTCTCCTATCAGGAAACGAAGAATTTAACGACAATTTCCTTTTCAAAAGAAAATGGATCTAATGCAGCAATGAAAATACTTCGAAATTAATTTGTCAATGATAAATAAAAACTTTTGAAATAAAAATTGAACACAATTTTCTTTCAAAGGAGGAAGAGGTAGATAAAGTTACTGGTCTCTGTGAGGTATCAGGCACTTTGAAAATACAACAAACAAAAATTGAAAGAAAATGTAATGAAAAATTCAATAGGAATTTGGTTGGCTCTAGGGGGAAACATAGTCTCTAAGGGGAGATAGTGCATTTCAAAGCACCCCTGAGTGGGAGACAGTTCTTTGCAAAGCACTGTGTCCTGTTCAATAATGCGTTGGGTGTAGCAGAGAACAAAAAACTCCACTGTTTAACACACTTCTAATGCAAATTTTGATTTCAAAAAGCCTAATATTTGAGGGTAAATGATACTGAGTGGATAAACAAAGGAAAATAGAGGAAAATACACCAAGGATGAAGGGTAAAATCCTCAGTGGAGTCGCTAATTTGCTATGCAGAATTATGGATTATGGATAAAACATTCTTCCCTAAATGTGGGGCTCATTTAGAACAACAAGCTAAAGACTTTGCAACTAATTTTCCTAATAGTAAATAGACTCAGAATATATCAAGAAACCTACTTGGGATCCAAGCACTTCCTATTCTCCTTTTATCGCTCTTGATGTAGCTTCAAATCCAAGCTATATTGCCAAAATATTTCCTGCAATAATGAACACTAAACAACAAAGAGACAGCAATATATAGATGTCTATTCAAGATATTCAGTTAAATAAATGAAACATGAACCTTATTCATCAGATAAGAATTCATAATATGAAAGACAAAAGCTTATACAAATACATATGTGGGAAAGTAAGTAGCAATCTTTATTAATGGATAGAAGGGGAGGCTAAAAACAACGATTGATTTTATGCCACCATCTCCAGCATCATCCCAACCTCATCACAATGTACATCTCTATAGAAACATATCACTCAAATCAACTCCTCAATTGAAATTCTACCAGCATTTCTCTACTCAAATTCTTCCTTTTCAAGCACTAGGATCTGTGCTGAATTTATAGATGAGCTGAAGGTAGTTTTACAATCAATGAATTTCTAATAATAGGCAAGACATTTTCGCAAGCTCAGAGGTATCAAATGGACACATGGATTCGAATTTTGACACATATGCACTCTTCTAGAAGGCACTGGCCAAATGGAGATTCCGGAACAATGAGAATTTCACTCCCAATTTGACCAACACACCCTTGAGTGTTGAGAGTGCTTTGCAGAGCACCCTTGAGTGGGGTTACCTGCATATGAAAAATACTTAGCCCCTTGAGAGACTACATTGGTGAGCTCATAGGTGTTATAACATGTACTTCAAATCTTGGAAGCCTTGCAATGGAAGTCATGGATAATTTGTCTTTGTTCTTTTTCTTAGGGCATGTAGCAACTAAAATGATAGGGGATGATAGACCCTATTCATTGGTTTTGGAGATGATGTCCAGTTAACCAGGTCATTAGAATGGTGCCCAAATTGACTTATAACAGCCATATTCTTATCGATATGCCTTGCCTTCAATTTTCAACACAAGAGAGTAATGCACATGTAATTTTGGATCAGCAAGTGAGTATGCCTTGTGAAATTTTAAACTATGGAAATTATCAAGGTCCTTCTACCGAAAGGGAAGAGAAAAGTGAGCCATTTAAAGACAAGTAATAGTACTAATCTAGAAAAGGCACACACGCATATACATACGAATGAATCATTGATCAAATAGTGAAATAGTTCACAAGGAAGCAACGATTGTTAAAGTAAATAAAACACACCTTCAACAAGATAAGTACCAAACCTAATGAAATAGTTCAATTTACTTAGTAAAAATGAAAATATCATACATTGCAAACATTCAAACAATATTACAATATTCACAACATATGCATAAAAGCATGTTGACTCAATGAGCTTCTGAATTAAGTAAAAGTTCCAAGATACATCAAGACAATGAACATCACAAGCCCCAATAGTGGAGCATTAGATCAGTCACTTGATCCTCCAAAATAACTATCTTCCTCTCGAATTCTTGGTAGGAGGAGCTAAGGTGAAAATTCCTTTACGTGAACAATGAGGGTGTATATATTAAAAATGGCGAACCATCATCTCCCTTCACTAGAAAATTTGGCGGAAATTCCGACGGCCAATTCGTCGCTATTCCGACACATAGTCGTCGTAAGAGTGATGTCGAGGGCAAAAACGTGGTCAATACACCATCATAGCTCGACGCACTGTGTTGTCATGCTCATCGCCACTTTTTCCGTCGCTCTGGAACAACCGTTACTCTTCTCCGACAAGCTTCCCAACCGTCGCACTTCCGACGAAATGTGGTCCGATGTTTTCGAACGTCGTCTTCCGACGTGTGAACTCTCACAATTACGACGAAATGTGGTCCGACGTTTTGAACATTGCTCTTCTCGACGTTTAAACTCGTCGCAATTCCGACGTAGTGTGGTCCGACATTTAGACGCGTCTTCCGATGGTTGTAAATCGGCCACAATTCCGATGAAATGTGGATGGAGATTATCGAAAAATCTGAGAAAGCATCCAAATATGCCCGAGGCATCTATAAGAAAGTGAAATAGCAGTATGTAGAATAGTAAAGCAACAGATAGAGTACCGACGTCCATTGTTCCAAATACAAATTAAATTACCCAAAATCCTTGAACAGAGAAAAACGCTAATCATGTGAGGAGTGTGATATGTCCAAAATATAAAAATACCATCAGACCATATCAATAAACCAGCAACATAGACCAACATCACTAGTTTTGAAGGCAGAGTGATAAACATTAATCATTTTTTTTTCACAAGAGAAAAAACGTTGTTTTGAATATATTATATGAAGTAAAATTGTCCATGAAGTCATTGCATTTTCACATATGAAGATTGGAACCCAAATATCCATCCAGAAATGTGGAAGTCCCACCCCATACAGTGATAGAAAAATACCCCATGTCACATACAGGGACTTGATATAAAACCCAGTAACGGTCCACATGGAGATTATCGACAATCTGAGAAAGCATCCCAATATGCCCAAGGCATCTATAAGAAAGTGAAATAGCAGTATGTAGAATAGTAAAGCAATAGATAGAGTATCGACGTCCATTTTTCCAAATACAAATTAAAGTACCCAAAATCCTTTAACAGAGAAAAACGCTAATCATGTGAGGAGTGTGATATGTCCAAAATATAAAAAGACAATCAGACCATATCAATAAACCAACAACATAGACCAGCATCGCTAGTTTTGAAGGCAGAGTGATAAACATTAATCATTTTTTTTCACAAGAGAAAAAAAGATATTTTGAATATATTATATGAAGTAAAGCAGTCCATGAAAAATGTTGTTTTACAGACACATGAATCCTGTAAAAAGTCTCTAGCATCAATTCATCATCCAGCAAGCCACAAAGAAATTTCTCCAATAGCACTTTATTCTGAAAAATTCAATGTTACTGCAAAGTATATGAATCCACACTTACTACTCCAATTGATGGAGTATTTATACAAAAAATCATACAAAATATCTCATAACAAATTGAGATATTATCTAGGATAACTAATAAGTATTTTACAACAATATAGAGACAGATGGTCTCGTAGATAAGAAAAATGATAACTGATGTTGTGCTGTTTCCTTCTTTTAAGAATGTGTTGGAGGCAGGCCCTATATCTTGGCTTGTTGCTGTCCTCTTTAGTAATTCTATGTTGATTATTTCGTTCCACTGATACTCTTTAACTGCTCTAATACTCTTTGACCTTTGTTCATCCTTTTATCCTTTTTATCATGATATACTGTGGTAAATAGGAAAAAAATTATGTAAGGATAATTTTTTACAAAAGTTCCATCATTTCTTCCCACCATTGAACTTCTGGCACTCTGGTCCTTTGCAAATTTCTTAGTGTTTCATCAGCCTCAGTATATCTAAAGAAATTAGGCTGATTTGGGAACAAATGATTTACTTCATGCTCAAGATAAAATAAATTCTCCAATCTGTCATGAAGGTTTTTCCCTGTAGGCAATGCTGCTGTTGATGAACTAGTTGAAGAACTAGCTTGATTATCAGCATATTTGTCCAATTTTTCAACATAACTATCAAGGTCCATTAGCTTATCTTCTACAACTATAGGACTGGGCAATCCTCTATTTAAAAAAATATTCAATCTTTCTCTGAAGGCAATGATTTCTTCTTGCATATCTGAGCACCTTCGTTCTAAATTTTGTACCAGATTTCTTTTAGTAAAAACTCTCTTTATTTCCAAAATTGTTCCGGTCCTTTCCTGAATACCAATTTCTACAAGTTGATTCTTAGTCTGAGTATTCAAAGAATGTATAAGTCTATTGGCCTCTTCTGGCATATTTCCCAACTCTTGTCTTGATCTCTTAATCTCATCTAGAGCCAATTTAACTAAGTTATTATGTTCATCCATTATTTGAATTGAGGACCAAACATCCTTTATTGATTGAATGATATTATCCCAAAGAATATCATTTATTTCTTTTAAAGGTTTCTCCAATGTGAGATCCTTTTCCAATGCTTTGACTGTTTTTTCTATTTTGTTCACTTCTCTTATTTTATCAGCAACACTCATTTTTGAAAGATCATATTTATGTTCTAGAGTGGCCAATTGTTCCTTTGTTTTGTGAAGCTCTATGGCCTAAAGTTTCATATCTTCCATTGAATTTGTTAATTCATCAGTGTTCAAATTTGCAGTATTGCTCTGTGACAATTCTGCTGGCTGACCTGTTGTTGCTGTACCTGTCACTACTCCTGCTGTAGATATTGGAATATTTGCCTGCTTATCTTTTAATGCATTCTCAAGCTCTTTTTCAGTTGCAGTAAGTTGCTCATTCAATTTTAAGAGCAAATCCATTAGTTCTTCCTCAGAATTTTGTTTGATGATTTCTGCAGTCTGTGGATGTCTTGAGGCCAGTAACTTTAATTGTTTTCCCAGAGCTACAATATCATCATCTTTTCTCTTGATCAAAGCTTCAATACCTTTCACATCTTTAGGATTATGACCCAAACCAATGATTATTTCCTCTAAAGTTTTGATTCTATTATCCTTAGTTTGGGAGGAGGCTTTTTCAAGCTGCAACTGTGTATTAGTATTATCCAAATAATCCTGCAACTTATGGGTCATCATTGATTTATCCGTCAGAGTAGAATAAATCATCTCACCTGTTTTCTTGTGTAGCTCAATTTGATCTAAAGGATGGAAATCCTTTGCTAAGACTTAAAAATTAGTCCTAATGTAATCTGCAGCTGTCTGAGGCTACTGCACCTTGGGCTTGAAATGGCTCATTAACATCTTAACTTGTTGGATGTCATAAGCTGACATCAATCTTTCTTGATTTTTCGGAGCCATCTTCAAAAATTGGTTGTACACTTGAAGTCTAAGTGGATCGTTCCTGGCCTTTATATTGATGAATGTTCTTTTGATGTCCTAGACAGTTTTTACTGGAGGTTTGAAAGAAGATATTTCTGCACTTTGTTGCCTCTGTATTTCCTGTTCATGAAAATTAGTGGATGTCCCACTACCTGTACCTATTTGCTGACTGTCTTCTCTTCCCTGGCTATCAGGGATTTCCTGAAATGATTCATCTTCTGGAAGGGGAGTTAATTTCTGCCTTTTAACATCTTGCTGTTCAGAAGAGCCACCAATAGGAGTAGTTGTTTCAACCTCTCTCTTTTTGCCCTTTTCTATATTCAGAGGAGTTTGTAAAATAGAAATTTCTGGCTCACTGATCTGAGTAGGAGGAATTTGTCCTTGACCTTGTTCTTTAGAAGTCTCTGGTTGCTCTGTCATTATGAATTTTTCAATTATTTGTATATCGGGCTCCTTTTCTTTTCCTTTAGATTCTACTGCTACTGTACTAATCTCCTGCAAATTTTGTTGTAAAGTCCTGGCTGAAGAAGATCCCTGCACCTGTCCAAAAGATTCTAGGTCAAGTATCTTTTCAAGATCTTTCATTACATTTTCAACATTGACATGCTCACTATCTTTTTCAACCAATGTCCCTTCTGTCCATTCATCCATATTAGCATATTGTTCTATTTCTGAGATTCTTTGATGGATGTATGGTGATAGTTTATTTTTCATTCTTCTATCACAGATAAAGTTGTTTGGATCATAAGGCACCCAGTAGAAACTCTTTTGTAGTCTGAGATAGTCTTCTAAAATCCTTTCGGCTTCCTTTCTAGCTTCCCTAGAGTTACAAATGAAGGGACCTAATTGGCTCTTGATCTTGAGTTGAGCCTTTTTCTTTGCATTGCAAAAATGAATTATATCTAAATTATTCATCTGCCTGAAATATTCTAATGCAAAGAGTCTCATTGGGACATACTTAGGCAGTTTGAATGGGCATAATTCACATCCATATATCCTGATCTCTGTGTAGTTTTGATATAGGTACCAGTCACCTATCTTGTAATGCTTTGAGAGCTGAAGGATTTTATTGATTTCATTGTTAATTCTAGGAGGAGAGACTCCTGTCAACAAGGTAGTTGCAGGATGAACAAAAAGGTCGAAAAACTCATTATAGGAATAAGGAGAATTAGAGGAATTGTGAGTAATGGCAGACCAAAAGATGACTGACCTAGGATTCCATTTGGCATCAAGTTTCTTAACATAAAAAGGGAAATTTTCTGACTGAAAGTAAATCATGAGATGATATATGATAGAAGAATACTTAAATACTCTCTCATTCTCAAATCTCATGAACTGATCATGGATTTTGTCAACAATATAAGATGCAAAATCGTACTTGACAGCAGGAGGCTGTCCAGGGGTAAAAATGGATAACAATACTATGGTTAACTGATCAACATACTCACTAGTATTGAAGCCCATTATGGAAGATATCATGTTTAAAATAAGTCTACCCTCATCAGTAAAGAAAGTATAACCATAAGGGGGAGGGTTTTTAGGCTGATGCTCTGGTAACATGAAGGTTTGGCATATGCGGTTTAAATCTTCATGGGATAACTTAGTAGATTTCTCAAGTAATTCATCCATGGACAGGGGAGTGAGAGCTTGACCAGGTTGGAATTGTAGCATTTCATTTATGGACTGAGCAGTTATTGGGAAAAGGACATTTTGACTTGGGGATAAAACTGCTCGTTGGTTGGGATCATAATTTGCGTAGCAATAATGGATTAACTCGGGAAAAATATGGACTGAGGGGAGAAGGTACATAGGAAGATTTGATTCCCAAAGTCCAAAGATGTCAGAACCATTCAAATAATTGTCTCTGCAGCGGCAAAATATTCGAAGAGGATTCTCATTGAGACACAAGTCCTTAATTTGAAAATCCATATCGGCTAAAGGCAAATAATCCAAGTCCTTGTGAGGGGCATTGATGGGCACGACATTCAGAGCTACAGGAACTTCCATTTCTGGTTCTTGTTTCGGGGTTTTTGTGGAAAATGGGCACAATTACGAGTTTTGGGAATATAATTGCAGTTTTGGGAACGAAAAAGACCAAACTGAACTTCTTTTCAGACCTTAGTGCAGAATTAAAACTAAAACCAGGATTTTTTACAGAGTTTAGAGGGGAATTGGAATAAATACATGTTTATGGGAAATGAAACGTGTTTAAACAGGTGTTGGTTATGACAGAAGAACCCTGAAATACTCGACTTCAATTCTCTTCAGCAAGGTAATGGTCAGCAAGCGTTAACAGTTGGTTTTTGAATTTTTTTGCATGGAAGACTGGCTAGCACACGGAACAATGAAAATGACGTAGACGTAATTTGTTTTATTTACAAAGTCAAAAGGGTGGCGGGTTTTGATTGATGACGTCAGCATGTACGATGGTTTCGTCACAGAGGGATAGGAGCGGATCTTTGTTTGGGCCGCTCGCGCAGTGGAAATCCGGACCCAAAAAAGATTAGGGAGAATTTGATAAGAAATTCGCATCACAACTCTCCCTCCGTACGCCAGCCCAACTTCGGACCCGAAAAAGATTAGGGCGGAATTCATTTGGTTTTCGCGTCACAAAATTGGCCGACGTCAGCAGGATATTTTGGAACGTGAATTTGGTTTGAATTATGGTTTATCGCTGTTTGAAGTCCGGCGGGCTCGACTTAAGAACAATTTTGTTTGATCCCATCTTATAAAATTTGTGTTGGTTTTCTTTTATAATACACATATTTATAATAAATCATGGGAATACCACACTAGTAAACATGTGGAAAAGTTATATAAATTATTGAGAACAATCATTTTTATGTAAAAATATCTAAATGTGCTTTTGGGAAATAAGAATTTGAGTATTTGGTTCATATTGTTTTAAAGGAAGGAGTGAAGTTGGAGCCTCAAAAGATGCAAGCTATTACAAAATGACCTATTCCTAAGAAAATCAAGGTTCTTAGAAGATTTTTTAGACTTACATGATATTAGTGATCATTTGTTAAGAATTATGCATGCATTTCAAGTCCACTCACATATCTCTTGAAGAAAATATCATTTATATGGAATGATGAGGCTACTTTGGCATTCTCTTTTTCAATGGATGCCATGTCTTCTACACCAACATCGGTTGCACCTACTTTTGGTAAAACATTCATAGTAGAGTGTGAGGCACTAGGACAAGGAATTTACGTAACATTAACACAATAAGGGATATCATTGGCTTTTAAAAGCAAGGAATTCAAAGAAAATATTTGATGAAATCTATGTATGAAAAATAAATGGAAGCAATATTACATGCAATTAAAAATGGGGATAGTATATCACTGGGAGGTACTTTAAATTCAAGATATACCATGATAGCATAAAGTATTTTTTGAAGCTATGGATTTCATTGGAAGATTAACAAAAATGAGGAGAAAAAATGCAAAGTTTTAATTTTGAGATAATGTGCAAAAAGGGTAAGGAAAATTTAGTACATGATGCTCTTTCTAAAATAGAAGAGGCCTCAAATTTATATCCAATTACATTTTCTATTCCTAGGTGGCTAGAAGAAGCTTGCCATAATGGGAAAAATGACAATAGTACTAAACAAAAACTAAAATTTATAAAGGATGGGATGAACTCTATGGAGCATTGGGAGTGAAAGAGATATATACTTTGGTGCAAATGTAGAATATTTTTATGCACGCAAGCATATTTGAATAAACAAATATTAAGGGAGTCCCATGTCTCTCTGATGGTAGGACGCAGGGTTCCTTAAAACATCTCAAAGGATCAAAAAAAATATTTTTGGAAGGAATGAAGAAAGATATTCAAAATTTTGTAAGAGAAGGTCAAGTTTGCATAATAAATAAAAGAGAGATAGTAAAATCTCTAGGGTTACTTCAACCATTCCACATACATATTCAAAGACTAGAAGATATATCAATAGACTTTATTACGGGGTTACTGAAATATAAAGGTAAGTATTACATTTTTGTGGTCATTTATATAGACAAATTTTGTAGATTTTTTTTGTAGAGCTCAAAGTACATAAACAACAAGCCAAGTGGCAGAAGTGTCCGTGAAAGAAATTCATGGTCTTCATGGTTTTCCTAAAGTAATAGTAACAAGAAACTTTTGGAAATAATTATTTAATATGAGTGGAGAAACACTAGCTGCCATGAGTTCTACATATCAAACACAATCAAATGGTCAAACAAAAATATTTAACAAATGTTTTTAAGGTTATCTACAATGCTACTCTTTAGAAAAGCAATCTTAATGGATGAAGTGGGTTCCTCAAGGAAGAATGGTAATATGATACTATCATACTACCTATCACACATCTACTAAAATTTCCCCATTTAAGGCCCTTTATGGATATCCAACTCCTAGTATCTCATACTTTTTGCAAGATAAGTCCAAAGTATAGGAAACATAGTCACATATGGAAAATACTAAAGAAACTTTGAAAATCATTATGGAAAACCTTCAAATGACATGAAACAATATAAAACAACAAGGGGAACAACATTGAAGTGAAAGATAATTTGAGGAGGGTAATTGGGTATTTTTTAGATTATAGCGTTATAAGCAATCTTCATTCAAGAAAAAGAAGAATAAAGAATTAGCTCAAAAATGCAATGTGGAAAAATTCGAAGTCGGGATTAAATTGGCAAGGGTCCAAAAGTTGAAATACTCGATAAAGTCGGGAGTTTTTTGAAAAAGTCGGCAAAAAGTCGGCAAAACTAAAATAATACAAAAATATTCATTTTTGGAGAAAATCCTGATTTTTTCAAAAAAAATTAAAAAATTATTAAAGAAACTACCTCACTCAAGATTTTTTCGAAAAATTCGGCAAAAAGTCGGGACTTCGAGGATAAAATCGCGACTTTTTCAGGGATGAAAAAGTCGGCCAATAAAGTCGGCTCTGGGAAAAATTCGGGATTTTTTCAAAAAGTCGGGACTTTTTGCCGACTTTTTCCACACTGCAAAACTGTTATGGCCCTAAATAATTATTCATAGGATTGCACAAGTGGTATAGAAGTTATATTTTCCTTCTTCTTGCATTCATAATTTTTTTCATGTATCTTGCCTAAAAAAGGTTTTGGGAAAAAATATGCCAATGTAAATAGAACTTCCAAAATTAGATGAAGAATGAAAGTTGATTCTTGAACCACAAAAAGTTATAGATAAACATTCTGTATCTCTTTGACATATAACCATTATGAAGTATCTAATCAAGTGGAAGAATATTCCTCTAGAAGAAGGTACATGGTAAAATGATCAATTCGTGATGAAACACCCACAGCTAAAGGGTTCGTTTGAAGTTTTGACAAAGGTTTTGTTATATGTTTTATATAACGCGTGGTGGAATAGTTTTATTGTTTGTTAAGGTCCCACACAGTGATCAAATTTGAAGGGCAGGTCTGAATTTCAATTAGAAGGGCATATATCTATGTCGCCCGTCCATAATGAAAAGCTTTAAAAAAAAAACTTTTCAATTGACCACAATAAATTATTTTTACATTTCATTTTCAGAAAGACAAAACCATCAATCTTTATATTAATAAAGGACTGTTACATATACAACAATGAAGAAGGCTCCATCTTTCATTGCTTAAATATCTCATTGGCAATGTCAACATAAGTCTTGAAGACACTATTATAAGAGTTTGGATACATACCACAGGGATATAGGAGATTCTTATGTGTCAGATTGTGTAATGCAATTTTGACTTTGTCTCACAAGGAGCAGCAGCATGGAGGTCTGGATTTTTCTTATAGAATTTTTTTATTATTATTTGAAATGTTGTTTATAGATATGAATACAACAATGAAATTATGAGCATGGTGGAAAATTAGTCAAGCTCATGATGCCAAACCATGATGATGTAAGTTTGGAATTTAACATTTTTACATGTTAAAGACAAATAGTCAAAATCACTGACAACTTAGTATGCCATAATTAATAATCATTCCCTGTTCACTTTTGTTAATAGGTTTATGTCACACGATGATACAGGGGAATTAGGCACTAGCCAACAATGTAGGAGGTTTTTTCCACATGTTGTGGCTAGGAGGGTTCGAAAACATTTGAGTTGTAACAGCTAGGTGTCAATACCTCAGCTGACTGTATTACTTAGACTAGTTAGAGTTGTAGGAGTCGAACAGTTTCAGTTAGTTGAATTATTATAATTATACCTTTTTATTTCTAGAACGGTCCTTTCAGAGGAACCGAAGAGCCATATATTATGTATATAAATTGTAATTCCTCGAATGAATAAAAGTAGAGAGGGAAGAGGAGAGTAGAGAGGGGATTTCTGCAATAAACCTCTGTGTGTGAACAATTGTTTCCAGGTAAATGATTTCCAAGCTTAGTTGCCATTGAATTATCTCGAACTGCTAATTGTGAAGAATTGTTTAACTGTGAGGCGATTGGGTACTGATAATTCCATTCTTCTGTCTTTGAATTCCCGTAAATTGTTGGATAACCCTGTGAACTCACCCCACCCGAAGGCGAGGTCTGTGTAGAGAACCGGGGTCATGAACACTATTCAAATATAAAAATCCCGCTTAATAAAGAGACAATATTGTTATGCTTTCGGAACCTGACCCGAGGATTGGACATGAGTTAACAAACAAAAGGATAGCGGAACCAGACTTGCACCCATGGTCAAGCCATGTACCAAAACCACGAGCGGAATCACAAAAGCAGGTTGCCCATATCGCACCGCTTTTGCGGAGTAGGCGATATTTCCTATTTGCAAGCGATTCCATAGGGAATGCGACACGTGGCGAAGTGACCCTCGAAAAACCACCGTTTAACCCGCGCCATCGCACGTTAAATCCCGACGTTGGAAGCTGAGCGAAATTGCCAAGAGTCGTTGATTTGGAGAAGGGCCATCGGATGGTGGTCGCACGTTGAACTTGCCCGGAGGTTAACTAAGGTGTGCGGAGGATAGCTAGGTACGATACGAGTGTTTGATTGGTTATTGATATATATAGGTGGGGCCGGAGTATAATGAAATTGTTTAATTAAACGATTGGTGGATAATTAGCATAAGTCTGGAGCGTGATTGTTGTAAGGCTTGGTGGTGAAATATAGAGCCGAAAGTTCATTACAAATTATTTATTTAAAAATAAACGTGGAGTATAAATACAAAGTGTTGAAAGTTAAACATTGGTTATAAGGCTTGGAGATAATATAAAGTCGGGAATATAAATTAAAGTCCAACCATTGTGGATAGTATTTATTTATCAAATTCTACGAATTTGATAAATAAACCCGATGAAAGAAGAAGTCAATTAAGACTCGGGCTGGAGGAAAAGAACAGGGTAAACGAAGGGAAAATGCTGACAGAGCAATTGTAGACACACTAGCTCTCCTTAGGGGTCCAATTTCAGTTTTGTTGCGTCACACGATGATCTCTCTTCTCTGGCATTTACTTGTATTGAAGATCACTATTATAGGAATAAGGAGTTATTTTCTCCAAAAATAACCCTAGCCAAACATTGACAATGCATCAAGGATATCTTTCTATGCTTCATAAGTACATATGTTCTAATTCTAAATCATGTCTTGGAAGTGGTTGTTTTGCTGGAAATTATTCACCAGTTGGTTTCATACCAAAGTCTTTTTCACATTTTCAGCATCCAATACATGAAAAAGATAATGGTTTAAAACAACATAAATATTTGAAATTTTGCAAGAATTTTCTGGCACACTTTGAATATGAATTTTGAAGTGTCATTTTGAATAGCAAATGTTTCACAAGAAACTTCTCAACATGCTACCCTGCAGTAAGGATTAAATGACAATATTGCATCAACTATTTCCATAATAAAAGTGCACCTCGGCCATAAGACTAAACAACTACAAATGTTGTAGATCTAACAAAACCACACAATCAAATGTATTCCACAAGGCAAATACTGTATGAAAAATGAAAAGGAGTTTGCAACCAAAAATACCTTAGGCAACTAATTCAATTAGATACACCAAACCATCAGCAAAAAGGAAAACCAGCCTACTTGGCCCCAATATTTTCAACTGGGTCCTCTAATTCAACCAATAAAAAGGCCAAAGCCATAGCATTGAGATACATTTCATTACACTGTCAATAACAATAAAATTTGACTCAGCCATAACCCTTTCCTTTTATTGTTGTGAAAAGCTTTATGCATTACTCTAATGTGGCTAGTCCATAGGCCAAGTAGACCACTGGGTAACAAATATGTTTCCTTTCACCTTTGAGTTTTCAAATTATGCCTACCAAATCTAAGACATTTAAGATGGGGAACTAATACAACGTTAAAAAGAAAACCAGAGCACACATCTACAAATTACCTCCTTAGCTACCGTCACACCATCATTAACTATTTTCGGAGAACCATGCTTGCTCTCCAAGACAACATTTTTCCCTTCGCCCCAAGGGTGACTCCAACAAGATCAGCAAGTTTGTTCACACTGCCTGCAAGAAAAATTGACAATGCTTTCAGTAAGTGTGCAATTGAATGCCAGACCATATGCCAAAACAACCCTCCATGAAAATTAAAATAACACATTAAAATCGAATATAAGTGGACAAGGAAAGATCCACCACAGTGAAGTTTCACGTGCAGGTGACCTTCCTTTAAACATAATTTTTTCTCTGACCTGCAATTTTTTTGTCACTGAGCCATCCTTGTTGAAGTACAACTCATTTTCCATAGCTCTTGTATTAACTACCTTCTCTATGTCGCGTAATCTCATAGTCCCTCTTCTGCTTGAGCGATTAAAGGAAATGGGTGAAAAAACTAAAAGAGAAGACAATTGTCTGCCATAATTATCAAACATTTCACCCAACTTCTTCCCCTTTCCATTGTTACCCAATGAGGTAGATGTGGCA
This sequence comes from Pinus albicaulis, assembly GCA_034641835.2. Taxonomy (NCBI): domain Eukaryota; kingdom Viridiplantae; phylum Streptophyta; class Pinopsida; order Pinales; family Pinaceae; genus Pinus; species Pinus albicaulis. Next base: position 23,476,184 of record CM076581.1, on the reverse strand, counting down.
ATTGTTGTCATACTGCCCAAAGAAGAGGCCATCTTCTCTTATGCTGAATATAGAATTACAAGATCTTCATATTGGTATGAACCTTAAAAAACATGACTCCCATTGCTAAAAACCACTTTTAAGTTGTAACAGGCAAACTAAACAACTATCGCAAATTTTGGCAACTTTTGGAGCATTAAGAGAGAAACAACCAAAGAGAAATACAACCACAATCCTCATTTTAATGAGACCGGACTATATATTTGCATTAAGATAATAGAAAGAAATCACGACTATATTAAGGCCAGCACAAAACAAACTTTAACCAGTGTCTCTCGCGGCCTTCAGGTTGCCATGCTAGAGGTTGCATATTTTTAATTTAAATTCTTGACCTCTCGTTCCCATCTATGAATGCATCCAATGGGATATCAACATCAAATGCTCCTTTATATCCCAAAAAAACAAATTCCCTACTACAAGATCACCAGTATTGATGGATCACCCCACACCATCCCACCCACTAGAAACAATGAAAAAGGAAACCCGAGAAAACTTCTGAAATATCTCAAGATGACTATATGGGTGGTTCTTATGAATCAACCAACCATTCAGAACATGCTCATCAATCCAAAACATGAGTATTATGTGACGATATTCAAGCAGGCACTGAATCGGATTTCTGAAGCTATGTTAGAGAAACCCTAAACTCTCACTGAAAATAGGTGAAATGTGGCACCACTCAGAGATTGACATGTGCCAATTGGTACAAGTGGTAGACAATTGGCATGCTCAAACAATGAGGTGATGCAGGAATGACATGAGGGAGAAAATATCGGAAAAGCCCCAAATCTGGAGAACTAAAGCTCATCACCAACCTGAGATTGACAACTTTACATGATGTAACCTATGAAATCGTAAATGGAGAAATCATAGTAACAATAAAGTAACCTATGTAACAATAAATTCGAATTCATCCTGGGAGTGGAAATGGGAGAAATCATAGTGAAAACCAGGAAACATGTAGAGTTGCTTACAATCAAAGAGCTAAGTCATGGCTAGTCAAAGAGGAGATCCTGCTCATACTCTTTGGCCTAGCCTCTTGTAAATTATTTTTTTAATATACTTTGTGATTTCTTGAGCTAACATTTGTTATTGTAGATTTACTCTAACTTGTTGTCTTGCAGCTACTTGCAGGTTTTCTTCAAAAAACTACTTACAAGATTGCATGCAGGACCTTGGGGTTCCAACTTCCAGATTATTTCTCTCTCTTGGCCGTGGAACTCAAATAGGCTTTGTCTCTCTTCTTCTTCCTCGAAAAATCTGCATTTTGTTGAGCTTTTGTAGGCCTCAAATTGCAGAAATTTTCAGCAAAAAAAGGTCTATGGCTCAAGTCTAAATTGTGAAGAATTTCCTTGGATTTTAGAGAAGACTTCATAGTTTTCTCCTTCTTGTAACAACTAATAAAATTCTTGGTTTTGGGAGCGTGGGTTTTACCCATTGGCATCCCTATCTCTCCATCTTTTGGAGAGGATTGGTGTTGTTATTTTGTTGGTTTATTTCATTTGGAATGCATAACATCTAATTGGGAAATTAACACTAGAAGCATTACACTCATTTTGCATGCACTTTAATTTAATTTGCTACAAGTTTTAAGTCTTTTCACTTTCATAGAAAGTTCAAACTGTGGTATGCATGCACTTTTAACTTGAATCTAATTTTGTCATGAATCTTGTTCCAAGTCTACTTATACTTCACTTTTAATTACATCTTACATGCATCAAGTATTTGGGCAAGATTTCTCCATAAAGTAACATTTTATTTCTTGTCAAGCAAGTATATTTCAAGTTAAAGTTAATTTTCATGTTTGGTTAATTCACTTACATGCCCCAAGAAACCATTAATATTTTACCTCCAACATAAGTTGGTTGAATAGACATTTTAGGGACCCTCTACTCCTCTATTGACTCCTCACTGTGATATCCATATCTTTGGGCAAGGGTGAAGTCTGAGGATTGAAGAGTTGAATTGAAACCTTGCTTTAGAACTAATTAATAAAATAATCCAAGAGCATTTTTCATCAGATTTACCTTACTTGCAAGTTCTAAATTTTTGCTTTCTTAATGGTTTAGAGTCTCACATGCAACATCATTTCCTATTATCAAGAAGCATTTCTTTAGTATTGTAATCTCTTTTGCAACAAGTTTAATTTAATTTTATTGTACTTGGAACATTGTCTAGTTTAGCAAACTCCCTTTCATGTTTAATGATCATCATGTTCATGAATGGTTAATGAGTCTCATTTTCTTTTCAAGTACTCTTATTTCATGTTGCAAGGCTAATTACATGTTGTTGTTTTTTTCTAAATAAGACTAATTCTATTAAGCGATCATATAGTACAAGGTGAGATTACAATCAAGAGAGGCAAAAAACGGGCCAACCGGAAATGATGAACTATCAACCTTGGTCTCAAAGAGTGTAAGTGAAACAAGAAAGAGAGTTATGAAGCGTGACTAGAAAGCAAGAAGATAGTAGCTGGGTTCTACCCAGAATGGGCAGAAGCCTCCATGCGAAATTTTTTCCCTTTCTTTTTGTTGACTTTGACCCATCTAGCTTGGTGTGGATGGGCAGGAACCACTTGTAGACTATTGTTGACTGTGGGAGGAGTCTTCTTATCTGTATAGGAAGAGGAGGACTCATGAGTGCATTTCTGAGAGATCATCGTGGCTGGAGGACCCTCTGGGATGGCAGAGGACGAATCATTCGTCTACTTTGCATGCTCCAATTCTGCATCAATCTCCTCATCTAAACTCGAGGAATTAGTGTCATCCACGGGAGGCGAATAACTTGGTATTCATCTTTTGGATTTAGTTTTTAGATTGTTTTCCTTTTTTTTGGCAAGGAATGTGGGGTAGGAATTCTGAAGGTGCCCTGTTTGGTGACAATGGCGGCAACGAAAGGCAGTGTTCTCATAATCTAGAATTTGTGTCCATAGGAAGTCGTTGATCTTGAGGTTAATTTGATCAGGCAAACCTTTAATTATGTCTATTTCCACACATATTATGCCATATGTGAATAGTCCTTGGTACTCTCGAAGGTAATCCGTTGTCAGATAGCGGCCCAAGGTGTTTCCTATTCCTTTGAAGACTGAAAGGTGCCATAAATGGGATGGTAAATTAGGAAGCCTGACCCAAATAGGAATCTTGGTGATGACTGTTGTAGCTGGGTCGAAATCTGAGAACCAGAGGGTGAGGAATAGCCCAGCTATTCCCCAAAACCACAGACCTTCTGTTAAGGCCTTTTGATAATCCTTGTTGTGATCAAACATTACTATGAAGAAACCCCTGAGCAGAAGTTGACCATGCAGTTGTGGGTCCAGTTGGCGTAGATCCACTCAAAGAGATCCTTTGTACGAGGCCAAAGACCATTGAATCTACATATGATGGCGGTTTCTGCAGACTTTTGAAGCTGATCTGCCAGATCTGGGTGGGAAATCTCAATGGAGGGAACATCCTCTATTTTATCAACCAGAAAAGGCTTGGGGGGCCACAGGGGATTGAGCAGCTTTCTTGGGTTGTGCATGGACAACATCCTTGTAGGAGAAAGTTGGAGTAGATGATGAATTTCCCGTGGCTCCCCCTCTCAAACGAAGGGATAAGACTAGAGTAGCATCTCTTTCAATGTTATAAAATGAAAGGGGAAAAGAGGCATCAAGTTTTTTACCTCCATATAGAAGTCTCTAAAGAGCTAAGGTAATCCCTAACCTATGCTCAAGGGCGTCTAAGAGATTTTGGACTCTATCCGTTGAGCAGACCCAAAGCAGCATGGATCTGCTCGTGAGAAGCGAGATCTGGATTTGAAAGGTAGGAGAGAGTAGATCTAAGAAACCCTAGCTGCCAAGATGCATTGTGGAAGCCAGATTGATGACTCTTGCCTCCTCTTTGGTATCCGCGACTCGTTCTGTTTTCCTGACGGGGAAGCGCCAGGCCTCTTTCCAGAGATTCGCGGGGCCGGAGGCCTACATTTCCTAGATTTCATGGTAGCCGAGGTACTGTTGGTGAGGAGGAGCAGCTTCCAGTTCGAATTTGGCGATCGCGCCTCTCACAGGGATGCCAAATCTGGTGTGTGATCCGTGATCCTTCGATTGGCGGCTTGCGTGATCTTTGCAGAAGCATTCTTGAGCAGGGGCGCGGCCATAGTCCTCTGGACGCCAAGATTTCCGAGGCTTGGCGGTGGCTTGACGGCGTCAACGGAATGGGGAGTTGCAGAAGGGAAGCTAGGGTTCATCTTGCGCTTCCTGTGTCTACCTTAGTAACCAAAATTTTGAGGCTAATTGCATGTTGTTATCTTGGCCTAACATTTAAGTTTTTCTATCATCTCATTTACATTCTCCAAAATAGATAACTAATTGTTTGTATTTTGGCAAGATATCTTCACATGTTTTGATTCACCAATTTATATATCTTAAAAGAATTCTTGTATCTTGCATTTATAATATCTTGTGTGAACAGTTTCTTGTTTCACTTTTCAAGATTACTTTTGCTTTCCATTTGAAAACAGTGCACTTCATTTAAGAAAATACAATTTCATTTTAAGAGCAATACTCTGAAGGCACTAGTTTCTCATATGCTTCACGCTTATCTTATGTATTGATGGTTATTTCTCATATCACGTTTTTGCTTATAAATTTGAAGAAGTAATCTATTTAACTATAACAACTCTCCTAGAAAACTTACATCTTTAACTTAGTTTTTCTTTAGGGACCACCCCCCCATAGCTAACCTAGGAGATAGCTTAAACGAAGAGAGTCGGGATTAGTGTGACAACCCCTTCTCTGAGTTCCTTGCCACCAACCACACCTTGTGGAGTTAAAGGCTTTTCTCACTAACTTGTAGGTAGTTGTAGGCGACAAGTGATAATAGGTTCCATTAAAAGTAATTAATTATTTTCATAAAACACAATCGGGGTAAAATTTCCCAAAACACTTTTTGGATTCTTTGGAATACATGTGCCTAAGCCTCCCTGCAAAATTTGAGACTTAGAGCACATCTGATGCTACCAAAAATCAACACTTGGGAACCCATAAATGCCATCCTCCTCACCTATTTGGATCGATTTGATAATATGATGGATGTTTTTGAGGGAACAATCCTCTTGTTCACATTCTTGGGCCACACTTGGCAATCTTCGAGACTAGAACCTAGTTGTTTGGCCTATTATCAACATATTATTTCCTCATTGTGGATTGATCCTCCTTTGGAGGCTATTCTTCATGGTTTTGACTTCACTTACTTCGTGATTTTTGAAGGGCATTCACCTTATGGAGCCATCCATGGCTTGGAGATTGCACATGTGGCACCAGCCCACCATATTATTCCATTTTGTTGACTCCCTCTCAAGTTAGTTGGAGGATATATGTAGTTTATCATTCCCTAGAATAGACCTAGAGTTAGCTATGGTTTATCATTTTCTTATTTGTGGATTAATTGATCCAAAACTCCATAACTTTGAGGCTCCTCCCCTTGTAATGGCTGTTGAAAGTGATTGTAAGCTTTGAAACAAAATTTCTCTTGTTACTTGTTCAAGCTCTTGTGAAAGGGTTCTGATTCTTTGTTGAATGTGTGCTGGATGTTCTTGGTGCATATTGGTGACTAACATTGCAGATTTGTGGATGTGAAAGTCAATTCAAGAAGCCATAGGGCAGCAACATTGCTACATTGGAAGAGGTTGTGTGTGATAAGTCCTTACCTCCTTAATCTCTTTGTTCTTTCGCTATAAAGATAAAAACTTCATGCTTTTGGTATCTTGAGAGTTATTGCATTATTTGGAATCTTTAGGAAAATCCACCCATGCATTATCTTGAAAGTGGATCCCCTTAGAGACTCTTTCCTGCTACAAATTTTGTGAAGTCTGCTTTCAGAATTTAGGACAATTGTGGCATGTGTTTTGCAGCTCAATTAACTCCCAAATATTCATAAGAACAATCCTTCAAAAAAGACTACTTGACCCCATAACCCAACACAAAGACAAGACACTGATCTTCTCCTTTCAAAATCTCAAAAATACATAAAATCATAAATTTTATTTTTGTTTCAAGATTCTGGAAATTACAGCAGCAAATATCTTATTTCAGGTTGTTGAAGTGATATAAGCCCCAATTAAACACCTTAAAACTTGGATTTTCAAGATGTAAATCGCGGATTTCAAGCACATATTTCCAAATTGGATTGCATAAATTAGCCAATTTATCTTGCTGTTTTGTACCTCATTAAAAGGCTAATTAAATCTGATCATAAATCTGAAATATTAAACTGTCATTAAACCCTAGATTAGATTTGTTCCAAAACCCTCTGCTCCCTCCCTATCCATGGTATTTTGGGCTTACATTACTTTAGGGATTCCACTCTTGAGCTAGAGAAAAACTACCCAAAAGAGAGAGAGATAATGCTACCAAGGTGTCAGTGAGTAGCTTATCTAAGTCACCCTTGGGTTTCACAATTATGCTTTTGGAATTTTACACCAAGTGAGAACCTGGGAGGTAACACAACTGATGAATCTTTCCTTTGAAGCATTAATTTTTTTCCATTTTCAATGGTTTTCAGAAAACATAAAAATAAAAATAAAAATAAAAAATTCTCTGAAGTTTAGAATATCTAATAACTTTTCTTTTAAAATCCCTTGGCCCCTGAACTTTGAACATTGAAGTATGTTCTCCAAATATTTCTTGTTCAATCCCTTCTCAGCCTTCATAAGTACAAGTTCAATATTGCTCCAATACCATGTTGGTATTTAGAGATGCATAACCATAATAATGAGATATGAGAAATAGATAAACTACAGTTTCATCAATGGAATCATTTGATTCAGTACGAGTACATCCTTTCATTTATGAATTGGGTAGTTTCTCTACCTAATTGAACATCTTCTCCCTAAGAAAGTTGGGCATGTACTCCAACCAGAAAGGAGTCTACATCAGAAACATGTAAGTTCTAGTTTGTCATGTCAATATTAAATGCTCTCAATTCTACAAGTTGTGGGTGCTATGGTTAAAATTTAAAAGTTATTCAAAATATATTGCATAAAACATTTGTAAACCAAGCACTTTCCCAATCTCATTTTCATGATCATTATTGAACACAACCATACAACAAAGTAGCTCTAGCCCCACCTAATACACCGCCATCACTATAAGTGTCCCCTAAGTTTAAATTATCTGCAATTGATTCATACATTTTTTGTGATTTACTTGTGTGTGCATTGATATTGAGAGAGAGGAGAGAGAGAACTCTAAAATCTTCACTAATATTTGCAAAGATGAAAACGAATATGGTCTCTAATCAGTGTTAACAAGTGAAATTAAATGACACAAAGTTACCATCTAGAGAGAAATATTTAAACTTTTGAAGGGACAGAAAGAGAGGGATCGATAAATACCATTCTATCCTAGATAAAAACACGGAACTGACCAAAAGGATCAACCAAAATTCCTGTAATTATTTTCTACATATATAACCTAAAAATCCAGAAAAAAGGGGCAAAGTAGATTTAATGAAAATAACTAACCTGCTTATCTAACATAGTTGACATCTCTTTTAGAACCTGACGGCGATCCATTTTTCCTTCCTGAATTTGTTGAGCATACTGCCTCACCTTCTTCTTCATTAACTTGTAGTTTATGTAATATCTTAATTACCAAAAAAAGAAGCAAGTTCTCAAATCAATGTCAATACACAGAACACATGATTAATGTAAACAAAAATTAGGACGTTTTTTTAATAAGAGCCTTGAGAAAACAACCATAGCTTTGCCTAATTTTAAAGAAATTTGTTCAATATTAGTAGCACGTTCGAAAACAAACAAAAAAAGAGGTGTGAAGTATCTACAAAAGTTTACCATAAAAATCAATAAAAGCAAGTAATCAATGGATCATGTCTTTCACGAGAAATGTTACTCCATTAGTTGCCAACTATGGAATAGAACAATATTGACATATATTGTCTCAAAAGTATGTTGATTTGGACACAGTTATCTTTCATATAATACTAGTGTGCCTTCTTAGAGCAATAACTATCTTGTCTAACCAAGGACTTAAACTAAAGTTATAACTTGTGTAATATGTCCCATTTCCATATATTTATGTTCTTTTGTGAACACATCGAAAGTTAGCAAGTAGTATGTTTGAGTTAATAAAAGATAGCAATATAGTCACGCTTTGAACAATTAAAAAAACCAGGGGCATAAGATGACATGAGATAGAGAAGTATGGCCCTTCAAACTTTACCTTTTGCATTGTATTCCATGGTCATAGAGACTTAATGAGGAGTAACCAACATATCCAGTTGGATAATGCCAACTAACTAGATATGCTTATAGCATATTTTTCTCTATTACCAAAAAAATAATATAGAGAAGCAAAAGACCTATATGATAGGCCTAAGATGGGACATGTATTATAAAAAATACGATCATTACAATTGGGCCATTGTCCACCAATAACATCAATGGAGTACTAAGTCATCCAATAAAGTTCTATTCTCACAATAATCTTCCCCACTAAATAGCATGTCTCAAAAAAAGATAGTGCAAACACTAGGTGATTTGGTGAAATAGTTGTGCCTCAAACATGGCACCTAAGACAAAGGAACTTTGTGTTATGCAATGCAGCCGCCAACTTCGACGCATGTTTCTTGAAGCGACTTCTAATAAATAAAGGAAATGTTGGAGGTTAACCAAAGGAAATAGATTAACCTTAGAAGGATCCCTTTAGTTAGAAAAAGTGCTCAAAAGCACTTGTAAGGAAGGAAGGCTAAAAGTGAAATCAATTGTAAGCTCTTTGCATTATAACATTTAAGAATGATGGTGTTCTATTGCTGGCACACAAATATTGGCATCCTCTTTAAAGTAAACACCCACTGTACCACTATCCACTTGAATCGGTCGATTGACATGTTTTCCTAGGAATTATTCCTCCTCTTAGGGTTGGAAGCACCTAATAGGGCCTATGGATAACCCTTCCATATCTAAGCATAGTAAGTTATATAAAAATCCTAAGCTAGAACGACATTGGAAAATGATGCTTGAATGAACTACTCTTGTGCCTTTTGCATTAAATTGGTCCACTATGATACTCTTATGGTTACTTTACCTATGATGACGATCTCACTTGATTTTTAGAGTATATTTCAAATGTTTCTCCTATGTTGTAATGTCCCCCATTTCTTGAGCTTGGAGCCATTAATTCCACTCACCTAATTGTTTCCATGAGGTTAGCGAAAAGGAAAAAGTATCAAGGAGACCAAAAGGGTTTTTCCCAATTTTGATACTATTATCTATTAAAAGGGGGTAAATTATGATTAATAAAAGGGGGGAAAATTAATTTATTAGAAAAAGGGGCAAAAAGTCACTTAGATATTAAAAGGAGTTCTAGAAGCTTGGAGAAAACTCAATGAAATCTTATAAAGGGAGATAGGAGATCATTTCTCATCTTATCTTGGCATTTCTCATTGTCGTTAGGGTGGAACTCAAGCGAGTTTTAGACCGAGGGCTTCAAGCGAGAACCTCACATGCTAGTTTTGATGGATTTCATTGCCACCCTAGCTAGTCTATATCCAAATTCAATGGACTCTTTTGCTATCCTAATTGGATTTCCATATATTGCCCAGATTTCATTGCCAAAATAGTTTTTGATATGTTGAAGAAAATTATTATTTATCTGTAGGAGGTGTCTTTCTTTTAAGGAGGTTGAGTTACTTCAGAGATGATTATTTTGTTAGGAGGTTGAATGCTTATTGTGCTTGCAGACCCATTGTAAGCTAAATTGATACTCATATCACATTATTAAGGATGAGTTGTTTAGATATCATCGTTCCCTTCAGGAGAACAACTTCAGAGTATTCTTGCATGAGATCCATCACTATTGGGAGCAGATTCAAGTGTCGAATTATGTTGGAAAATCGATAGAGATGGCAGTTAAATGATTTTCCTCTTAATGATATTAACTTGTGATGTTTTCATTATTAGTATTAGGTTTCTTAATTATATTTTCTTATCATCAAGATTAATGCCAAGCAACAAATAGAAGAGAACACGGGATATAGGCACGTTGCCAGGGAAAAATCCCCCTCGAGGGGAAAAACCTAGTGACAAATTCTTCTTTCAGTAGATTCAAAAGATGAGACGACCAAGACCCTTTCAATCTAGACCTAAGACATCCTCCATTAAATCATCCTTGTAACTGTGAGAGCACCAAATCCTTATTACTGTGATAATAACGAAATCATCTCACTGTGAGACCTTGTCACTGTTGCAGCACTGAAATCTTCTTCACTGCATCTAGACCTTAACATTATAGCAACACCGAAACCATCCAGTAATAGCACTGAACTGTGGATACCGAGATCATCCCTATGCCTAAACCAAGATCCATTGTGACACCGAAACATCCTCTCTGTAATCCGAACTACTCACTGTGATGTCACCAAAACTTTCATAAGAACAAGCCCTCTCATTGTTGTCACATTGAATTCTTCTTCATTGTATTTGCATTGAAATATGCACCATCATACTGTGATATCCGAACTGTAATTTAAGATATAATCCAAACCCTTCTTCAGAGATATATGTGAGCTTATTTTCTGGTATGTGGAGTGAAGTATAGGTCAGTATATATGGTAGTATGACCAAACAAAATAAGACGACATGAACCATGAAGAGATGCGACTTTATTATAGGCCCACATGAATCATTTTATGAATGTTCATTTGAGGCCGACTTAAAGGGTTGACTTTATGATGATCTTATTGAAGCCAATAGAAGGAGACTTGATGAAGGATGCTTTGACCAATAAACAATTTGATTTTTACCCATATAAATAATCCTAAAGCCTACAATGGAGGCTTGACCTATACATTTGACCCAAGCATGAAACCCATGCTTTAACAAGTCAAATAAAATAATAATAAAATTCTTTTCACTCTCTTTTGACAAATATATTACATTTTGACTTCAAGTACAATAATGAAGACCGAACCTAGTTACATTTTCCAACACTCCCTCTTAATAAGAGAGGTATTCATATAATCAAAGAGGTACATGGAAGATCTCAACACATCATCTATGAAGAAGTTTAGGCACCGCAATGCCATGGTCTAGATTCCTGACCAGGGAAATTTATCTGGGTGGGACTAATATGGACTCAAGCTTTCAACCTCTCTAGGTGCCATCAGGCTTACTTGCTAACCATCAACCCAAGGACCTAGGTGGATATCCATGGTTAGAGGTCTATGACCCACGCCACCCTCCATACTTTGTGACCTAGACATCAACACAAAGTGCCAACCAGATGTCCTCCCAGGCAATGCTTCACTCAAGGACAGCAAATCTCTCCCGATCAAACTGATCAATAATCAGCATGCTTATCAAATATTCGATAGATTCACCTATACAAACCCAACCCCAATCAATAATATACTTTCGCAAGTTCATAAATAAAGACAAACCTCCAAGGTATTTCAAGTAACTTGATGTTGCTTCTCAACACAGTAGGATTATCAACCAAATATTTTGACAAAAGATTCCTCAATCATACACTTTCCTTTCCTACTTTACATGAAACAACATATTCTTCAATCAGATCCTGTTGTCCTTCTTACAACAACAATTCAATAAAGCATTCTCCAATCATGACTATGGTTCTTACTCATGCCCTTCATTAAGACTTACGACTGTTAGTCCTGGTCTAGTGCATGATACATGAAGTAGAGAACCATAACCATCACTTCTTTTATCCAGGTTCCCACTTAATCTAGGGAGATCAACTTCTTCCTTCGGTGTTTGGAGAATTGTTCGTGGCTTCCATCCTTCTCATCATGCTTAACATATCATCTTCTCTTACAGACATCTTTACCAACTTGAATATGATGTACCTGCATAGCTTGGACAACAAGTACAACCGGATCTATAGAAGCATGAAGTTAGTCACAAAGAAAACATATAGTAGTGAAAACATCAAACATAATCATTAGGAGACTATGCTTCAATACTTCAACTTCTAGCCCAGGTTTATTACAAACCCTAAATCACATTAGTAACTCAATCAAGATGACAGAAGATTAGTTCTATGATATGGCGATCCCTAAAAATAAGTCAAAAGAAAAGAAAAATATCTAATAACTTTCAGAAGTCATATATATTAGATTTCCCACTACGATTTTATGTAAACCCTAGATTTCATAAATGAGCTATAACAACCAAAACAATCACGACTTGATCAACATGAGTAGCTTCTACTAGGATTCGATGTAAACCCTAGATTTCTCAAATAACATCATCCTCGAAATTCAAAGTTTGACTAGGGCTTGTTTCCAAACCCTAGGACTTATGACCATTAACAATTTGGTCTACACGCATATCTAGGAGATTACAACCATGCATAAGCATATCATATGTCAGACAATATTAATACAATAGACATATACTGACCTAAACTAAGCTAGGGTTTCAACCAAATGAACACATACCTAGGGTTGCATTCCTAGGAGTTTAGATACATAACATATTTTGTATGAACCTAACTTAAAACTGAAGTTTCGGTTCATAACAAATAAACCTTATTATACCAAAATTTCAAAGGTTCGAGATTTCAAACATCATTTCATCCCTAACAAGTTAGAGTTTCCATGATCATACCAAAACCCCAAACATGAAATCATCAACATAATAGGAATTTCTTCATCAATAGCCCTAAGTAGGTTTAGGGTTTCACACATTAATAGCATACCCTTAGGTTAGGGTTTTCTAGAGAACCTTTTTAGGTTTCTTTTATACAGATAGTCAGAGATATAAAGTGGGTAGATTCATCAGATGATGAATCATCCCAAACAAGAATATTTTAAGATTCAAGAGAGCTAGACATAACGATGTTAGTAGTATAACGTAAATTTCAAAATAAGATAAAGAGAATTTTATAAGATGTATAAAATAAGACATGCCTGGAGATGTTTCTTGACAAACTTGATAAGGTTTTCTTGAAGTGTTCTCTTTGTTAAGCCATCATATTTTATTCCTGAAGTACATACTTACAAGCAGAACATGCGATACCAAGGACATAATTTATTTTCTCAAGTTAGATATTCTACATAATCATGGAGGATGGAATCCGGAGATCAAGTTGTTCATTCTTTCAATCAACAGTAGGACCTTTTATTTGACATCCTAGATTATTTGTAAACTCTAGAAAGACAAGTATTAAGGTTCTAATCTAGGGAGTACTATATTTATCCTAGTTATAAACAAGGAACATATTAACCATTAGAGATAATAGCAATTTAAATGCTTATGAACATACGTACCTTGTGAATTGCATACCTTTGATTGGACCCCTTGTGTGTAATTTTGACAATACCAACTTGATTTACCTTAAGTTGGTCCCTTGCACTTGTATTTGGATCCTTGATATATCTTATTAAGAGCATCAAACTAATATCGTTGTGATACTGAAGTCATTGTGATGGCTCTGGACTGAGGTCACTGTAGTTAAACTAGAAAAATCATATTGGAACCTGAAGCAGTCATGGAAAAAAGAACTCGACAACTACGGAAGCGATCAATTTCAGAGTATCTCATCAAGTGGAAGAACTTACCCACTGAAGATTCTACATGGGAGGATGAGAATTTTATACAGAAGCACCCAGAGCTACTCAAGCGTTGAGGACAACACTTTTTTGAAGGAGAGGGGCATGTTAGGTCCCTATATTACTAGTATAGTCCCTTATTGTTGTTAGTGTAACCCCTTATTGTTATTATTGTACCCTTGTAACCCCCATTTTATTATTATTGTGCCCTTAAATTATTATTGTTAGGTCGGCTAGGATTACATTGTGGCCCACTAGGATTACATTATGGCCCCATGGACTCCTATATATAGAAAGGAGGTTTTGTAAATTGGATCATCTAAGAATTGTTCATTTATGTAATGTATTGAAGGTTGCCCCCTCGAAGTGGCTCATTTCTAAGGCGTTGATATCTCTTTTCTTCTCTTTTTGGAGCTGGTTACACAACATGATATACCATTGTCGAAGGCCGCATTCATTCCTTCTTTGTAGATCATTTTTTGAGGAGGCAAACACTATATTTAGTGGGCCAAATTCATCAGAAATCAAATGACGAAGTTGGAATTTTGTTGTTGCACATTGGCAGAGATCCAAGACTTATTGCTTAATGTATCCATTAATTTGTTGCTACAACACTCAGTCTTTGGTGGCCCAACCTCTTCATTAATAGCTTGTTTACAAGGGTCGAGTTTTCTCAGACATCAAATCGAGTTTTCTCTTGAGACAAAGTGGAGTGCTGGTGAATTGCATTAATATTTTTAGTCGGTCGAGTTAGTCCTGAACTCTGTTGGAGCGAGTTCCAAGTTCATGTAATATTCCAAACGGGATATTTCGACCAAATTTGCAGAAAATAGCTTAACCCAAAATTTCACAGTAAATTCAACATTCTATTAACAAAATATTGCCATGTAAAATAAAAACAAGTAGAGCACTGCAATCCATTAACACATTGAACACGAAAATTATCAGCTTTTTATTGTAATGGACAAACTGGGATTACATGCATATCTGATCAAAATCATTGAGATGGAAATGTTGGCCTCCAATATAATCTGTTGCACTGCACCGGCCTCCGAACTAGACTGAAATGACACTAATAAGCTCACTTGTGAATTCAGGATGAATTCACCAAGGGGAGCTGGGCATGTGAAAATTCCTAGATCTGAACAATCTAAGGAATCCTACTGCAACCAACTAGATTACTTCTTCTATTATGTAATTTACTTTACACATTTTTTCTGAATCATACATGAAATACTAAAGCTATCACTGAAGCAGCCTACATTATAATAATCGTGATTAAGAAACAAGGAAACTGAATAAGGAAATCAGTCACTAAGTCCCTGGAAAAACCCAATGTTGCAAAACCAATGCAGCAGATCTAAGGGTTTTATTATTAAGCAGTAGCAATGTCTGAATACATCTTTGAATACCCCTAGGGTAATTCAATTACAGAGAGAAATACTAGCAGAATAATTTGTGAGGATTTACCTCACTCAATCACTAAGTTCCCAGCTGATCCAGATGAAGAAAACCCTGCACTGTGGATGCACTGCACAGTCCCAGCGCTGGACCTTCCAACCTCTACGACACCCCCTTCCAGGCTCAGCGTTCAGCCCCAACCAAGTCGTTTTGCCTCTGTGGACCCTGAGGAACAGCCTCCCGATGTCACTTTTCAGATTCCGGCCTCCGAAACTGATCTACAAGCAAAATTCTGGAAACCCTCCTCTGCCTATGCGCTTCTTCTGCGTGAGCCCTACGTAGTCACTGTGTTAGCCCTGCTTCCTTCAGCGTTGGCTTGGTTAGATCACCTCTGCCTCGCTGACTTATGCTCCACCGGCTGAGAAAATCTCTCTCTGGATGATATCTCTTCCCCTCATTGCTCAGATCTCTAGCCCGAATTTCTTAGCAAACCCCGCCCCAGAAATTTTGGACTCTAGATCAATTCAGTGTGTCTTTCCAAATGGCCCTCAAGCCTTCCTTTATAGTCTTCTCGTTGAGACATCAACGACCGAGATTAGATCTCTAAGCAACGGTTAAGATTATAACATGACTTGATCTTCATTTTCTAGATCATTCTCACTCATGTTTTATTAATAGCCTTTAATTATTTAATTTCCCTAAGTTTAGACTTAGGGTCCCCATTAAAAAAAATTATTATTTTAATAAAACATTAACTGAGTGGAATTTTCACAAATGGTTTCTGGGTTCTTTGGAATACTAGTGTCTAAGCCTCTCCACCAAATTTGGGGCTTAGAGCACTTTCTAATGCTACAAAAATCAACACTCACTCTTAGCGAGGAAAGTGCTCTAACAATTATGCCTGCTGCATATTGCTCTGACCTTGAAGCATCCTCTGCGTTGTTGAAGTCCATCAATCACTGCGCTAATGCTGCCACTGTACTGGTGCCCATGACACTACCACTGCCACTGCTGGATCCATACTACAGCTCCCTCTCAAGTGTTGCATCTGCTATGCTGCTAACACTACATCTGCACTGCAACTCAGCTGCTGAGAGAAACAACTGAACTCACCCAAGACTGAACAAGTGTTCAGTGGATACACTTCGGTGCTGAAGGCTCTGACTGTTGATAACTACTGTGTTGTCCCTCTGATGCACTGCGTTATTGCTACTCTGCACTGCGTTGCACTCCTATGCACTGCATTGTTGCTGCCACGCTGTTGCTGCCTCTGCTCTGCATTGCTCCAGAAATAAGCATTGCTATCTACTGCACTATTGTCTCCATCACTCCTCGACTCTCACTGAAACTGCTCCATCCGGCTACTGCAAATATGGGCTCTTGTAGCAAGGTAATGATCCATGAGGTGGGCTCCTCAAGCATCCTACCCAACTGACGTCCAAGAAGAACTATAGTTCAATATCACCCCACTTCTCTCCTCGAGAAGCGTGGGCACTCATGGCAAACTCATCCTCAATTTTCACAGCTGCAACCTTCGAGTCATGCTTCTCATCTTTGTCCTTCTTCTTCAAAGGACATTGAGATGCATAGTGGCCCATCTCGCCACATCTGAATCACTTGACCTTCGAAACATCACGCTTCGGTTTCTGTTGCACTTGCTATCCCTTCAATGCAAGGGCTGTGTTCTCCTCCTCCTCCACGTATTTCGATCTGCTTCCACTATTGCCGTCATGTTTGCACTTGACGAGGTCTCTCCTCAGCTCTTCCTCCTGAAAAGCTGACCACAACTGCTCCCAACTAGGTAATGCTTCCTGACCCAGTATGCTCTGGACAAACACTTGCCACTCCTCCGGGACACCATTAAGGTCCATCCGTACCATGGTTGCAGTTGTAGGTGTAGCACCTACTGCCAGGTGTAGCACCTACTGCCGACAGCTGATCTCGAATCTCCTGAAATTGCGTGAGGTATGAAGCCACACACTCCCCTTTCTACATCTGGATCATACGGAGCTTCTGCTCTAAGTACAACTTCCGTTGCTCGGAAGATCCCTCATATAGGTCATGCAAAGCTACCCACATCTCTCTAGCAGTAACTTTGCTAGCCACATGTGAGACGATGTGATCCTTGACACCATCAAGGAGCAACCTCTTTTCCTTGGCCATATCTGCCTTGTACTTCTTGAGCTGATTCGCATCCGTAGGAACAGCGACCATTTGATCAGTTGTTGCTCAACTCTACGCACTCCCTTCTGGAGTGAGATACTCTGCCAACAACGACTGCTGGTTTGCAAGGGAAATCAAACTTCTTGAGACTAGAAGTTCCCTGAGAAAAATTTTCCCTCAGTGTGTGCTCTTCTTCCTCTCGGAGATAGTTTTGCTCTAGCAAACTGCCGCAAAACTACTACGTCCAACTAGAGATCTGCTCTACAAGAAAATAATGGTTGCTCCCTCTGCCTCTCAAATTCCTCGATCTGGAGAAATTGATTTTTTATGTCTCTCTCTCAGAAAAATTGATTTTCCTCAAGAAATATGGAACGTCCCTTCCTAAATTATTTTGTCACGGGATTTATTTTCTTGTATTGAAGGCCAATTTTGGTGATGTCGGGGCCCATTTGATTTTTCATTAGAAGACTTGGGAGTTATAAGTTGGTAACTTTATGTTATGTTATTTCATTAGTGGTGAATGGGGACCACCCACACATGAAGTACGCATACCATTAATAGTTGGTTCGAAAAGCATAAGTGTGAACAGGGTATGGAGGGAAAAGGCAGGAAAAAGGCCCAACGAAGATTATAAAAGGAAGGAAGCTCACTTCATTTGGCATCATTGGATTATCGATTTTGATATCAGTTGCTCGAGCTGCTTAGCCAGGTCACTTGTTTAACACGAGTTTTCCGAGCAGAGAACTCACCCATTCTTCAGGGGACTTCGATTGCCACCCTAGATTGGTTTTCCATTATCATCCAAAAGAGCTTCAATGTGATATCTTCATCATTTGTATTTAATTGCCCCAGCAGTGCGTATTTCTGGAGAACGCAGTGGTATTCCGGGAAGACGCAGTTGTATTCTTGCGTCACTGTTGATGGACAACGCATCACAGGCCAGTTTTTCTAGGTTGTATTGTCTCATTTGGGCTTTGCTCGGCTTGCTAGAAGGTAAGATCAGGTGCATTTATCTATATATTTGTTCTCTTGCCCATTTCATAATAAAATGGCTCAGTTGTTTTCGTATTTCACGTCATTCTGAGTATTTATTGCAATGTTTGAAACTTCCATGGTGTAAATTTATGGTTTTCTGTATTAGCATTGTTTTTTCCATTCTAGAACATTGCAGTGGTATCAGAGCCTAAATCTTGGCTCAGCCATGGGAATATTTCTTTTATGAAAGAAGGAGATAGACAATATACCACTTACAGGAAGCAAAGAGAGGGATTTGGAGATTACTCCAGACACTCAGGATCGAGCGAAGGAGGTGTTAGTAGAACACATGGGAGAACCCAAGGGAAAGGAGGATATGGTCTTTGACAATATTTTGAAGGCCATCAATGATTTGGCCAAGGGGAAGAAAAACATGCTTAATGAGATCAAGATAAGACTAGTGTTTCGTAAGACTGTGGATAATCCGGCAAACTCTTCAGTAAACAATAACCACAGGAACTTGAAAACCAAAAAGAGATCAAGATGCAGAACTGGGAATGAAGCACCTAGAGTTTTCATTTGGAGAGACTTTCGGAGCATCTCAACAGTATGATCAGCCTGTAACTACTGTGGAGCCACCATCTTCTAGCAAGCCAGCTAGAGCCATGCTATCCTCTTTCATAACTATAGTATCGATGGAATAAGTGGGGCTTGATGAAGAAGAATATTTCAGAATATGGCAGCCCATGGGTGATTAATTCAGAGCAGCAAAACCCTTGAAAGATTATTACCAGCTCAAGAAAAATGAGAGGGGAAGATGCCATGGAGGCCAAGGCACGCAGAGTTATGAGTTGCAACGTACCATTGGGAGGATGTTCTTCCCTACATATGATGGCACTGCCAGGTGCACAGCTCGTGCTTGGGTGGAGAAGTTGGACATATTTCCAGCTCAACAAGATGACCAAGAAAGAGGCCATTAAAATGGCCACTTTGCATCTAGAGGGGGAGGCACACGATTGGTGGTTTCATGGCTTGTCTACTTTGGGGCATGCTAACGTGATTGCCTATGAGGACTTCACACGAAGAGTAGTGGATCGTTTTGATCGAGGGGATTCAGAGGCTCACTTCAAGGAGCTAATCCAGCTCAGGCAACCAGGACACCATGAGCATTATATTTCAGAGTTACTGCGAGTTTCAATTATGGTGCCGGATTTGTCAAATGCTCGGAGGGTGTACATTTTTGTAGAGGGTTTGACAAAGCCATTGCGTGGACTAGTGAAGTCACACAAACCTTCCACTTTATTGGAGGTTGTGTCTTGTACAAGGGATTTGCAGGTGGCCATCCCCAAGACACGGGGACCTTTTCCTTCACGCACTCCCTACCCTTAGAAAGGGGGTGACACTAGACCTGCACCAGCGCAAAGAGCAGCTCCAAGGAAAGGACATTTGGATGATGAGATGAGGAGAGACCTCAGGAGGAGAAAACTATGTTTTACATGTCGAGAGCCATGGGCACCATGCCTTCGGTGCACTGCGGGAAAAGCCCACTATATCGAGGTTTTCTCAGATAGTGATCAGGAGGATGAATTTGAGTTGGAGTTTGAGGGAGGAGATGGCGAGGGGCCATCAGAGAGAACTCCACCACCACCACCTCCAACAGGAGGAACATCTTTTACACCATATGGAGGAGACCTTGCATCTTTGTGCAAGGTTCCCAAATTTCTGACCATGAGGATTAGGGGCATAGTGCAGGGGCAGCGTGTCTCAGTCTTGGTAGACAGTGGGGCAACCCACAATTTTATTGATGCTCAATTGGTCCAGAGTAGAGGCATCACCACTACAGAGTTTGAGGGATTTTCAGTACTAGTTCCAGGGAACAGGACTAGGCAGTGCAACCGATATGTTCCTGCTTTGACAGTGGCCATGGGGAACTATACGATGACAGATCACTTCTTTGCAGTGGATGTACCAGACACCAATGGAATTCCCTTGGCAGAGTTACCACCGATTGGAGGAAAATTGTGATGTAGTTTACCAAGTTGGATGGTAAGCTAGTATTTCTTCGGGGTATGCATTGATATTCCCCACAAACAGTTTCAGCTCATTGGATGAAGGCAGACTTGAGACATGGGGACATAGCGTGGGCAGTGGAGCTGAGGGTTTCAGAGCCTGGGGGACAGACCAAGCCTCCACCACCAGACATATAGGATGTGTTGGATAGATATGCGGGAATTTTTGGAGATATACCACAGGGATGACCACCAGATAGAGGATTTGAGCATACCATAGAGATGGAGCTTGGTGTGTAGGCTGTCATTACTACTCCCTATAAGCATCCCAAAGCCTATAAGAATGAGATTGAGTGGGCCATCAGAGAGTTGCTAGCATTGGCCCATATCAAGCCGAGTTCCAGTCCCTTCACTTCTACAGTCGTGTTGGTGAAGAAGGACGGGACTCTCCACAAGTGTATTGACTGTAGGGCGCTCAACAGGAAGACATTGAATAACCAATATCCCATGTTGATTTTTGGTAGCATCAGAAGTGCTTTAAGTCTCAAATTTTGTGGAGAGACTTAAGCACTGGTATTCCAAAGAACCCAGAAACCGTATTCCACTCGGATTATGTTTATTGTAAAAAATAATTATTTTGATGGGGGCCCTAAGTTTAACTTAGGGAAATTAAATAATTAAAGGGTATTAATAAAATAGAGTGAGAATGATCTAGAAAAGTGAATATCAAGTCATGTTATAATCTTAGCCGTTGATTAGAGATCTAATCTCGGTTGTTGATATCTCAACGAGAGACTATAAATGAAGACTTGAGGGTCATTTGGAAAGACACACCGAGTGAATCAAGTGATCGAATTCTTCTGACGAAGCAAGTGCTTAGACAAAGATCAAATTTAAGTGATTCGTGTTGCAGTGAAGGTCAGAGACAGTTATTGGTCCGAAGATCTTCTCCGGGACCAAGAATACATAGTAGAAAGGTAGCAGAACCAGCAGACGAAGCAACACAACCACCAAAAGGTGTGACGCAAGCCCCAAAAGGGGTGACGCGGGCCCACGCAAAGGCTGTGCATTGTTTTCAAGAGAGTTCGAGATTGGCCGAAGATCGGTGTTTCCGAGCCGAGAAGGCTGAAACTCGACTTTCGAAGAGGCATATCGATTCAGAGAGGAGGTGACCCAGTCCATAGAAGTCCCCACACAAGCCTATGCATCTACTGCGCAAAGGGGGCTGGGGCTTCACCAGTTCAGATCCGGATCAGCCGGGACTTTCAGTGTGAGAAAAACTCACAATATTTTTGTCTGTCGTGATTTCTCTGTACTGGATAGCCAGCAAGGCACCTAGAGATTGTATTCAGAAACTGCTGCTTAATAATATCAAACCCTCAGATCTGCTGCACCGGTTTCCCCGCATTGGGTTTTTCCAGGGACTTAGTCCAAAATAAAGGTGTCCTATTTGTGATTTAATTCTTGCTCAGTTTCCTTGTTTTAGAATCATAAAGTATTAAGTGTAGGCTGCTTTAGTAATTTACTGCAATATTTCATGAAGAAATCTGAATTAATTTTGTAATGTATTTTACAAAATAGGAGTAGTAAATTCAGTTGGATGCAGTAGGATTCCTGAGATTGTCAGATCTAGGAATTTTCACATGGAATCAAAGAATTTGATGTGAAACAAGAAGAACAGATCTAGCACTGAAGTGAAGGCCAAATTTTTGCAGTAGCAGCAAATCGAATCGCCAAAGGGATTGCGCAGTTCTAGCTAGGAAGGCTAATTTTTCGAGGTTGTCTCTCTCTGAGTAAGTCGACAGAGAGGTAGGACTTCCGGTTCGAGATTTTTCCGAGGAAAAGGGAGCAGCACAGAACCTTCAAGCAAAGCCAGAGGAACGCAGTTTTTTTGCAGGAAGTTGCTAGGCAAAGAAGCGTCAGAAGAAGAAGAGCACAACGGGGAATTCTTCCTCAGTGAGTTCCTTGCCGAGGGATTCAGTATTTTTCCAAGATCTAAGCAGCAGATCTACGAACTCCACAAGGAGCGCGTAAGCCTGCCTAGTGCTACGCAAAGGGGGAGAAAGAGGAAGTAGTTTGACAATTTTCGGCTGAAATGGCATCTCACGGACTGAGAGATCAAGACCGTTTGGAGGGATCCTCCAACTACGTAATTTGGAAGGAAAGAATCAAATTCCTTCTAGATGAATATGATCTCAAAGTGTTCGTGGACAATCTAGTTGTTGTACCTACAGATCTGAATCAGAACAAGAAGTACAAGTCCGATATGGCAAAGGCCAAGAGACTAATCCTTGATGGTGTCAAGGATCACATAGTTTCTCATATATCTGGCAAGAACACCGCCAAGGAGATATGGGAGGCCTTGTCCTCACTATACAAAGGAACTTACGAGCAGCGGAAGATGTACTTGGAGCAAAAGCTCCAGATGATCCAGATGTAGAAGGGGGAGCGCATTGCTCCATTCCCTATGGGACTTCATGAGATTCGAGACTAGTTGGCAGTCGTGGGATCCATCCCAACTGCAGAAACTATGGTGAGGCTAGCCCCTAACATAGTCACGAAGGAGTGGAAAGTTTTTGTCCAAAATATTTTGGGCAGGGCTACGGTTCCTAGTTGGGAGCAGATGTGGGCAACACTTCAAGAGGAAGAGTTGAGGAGAGATCTAATCAAGTGCAAGCTTGACGACAGCAGCGGGAGCGGATCTAAGAATCCGGAGGAGGAGGATAATGTAACCCTCGCATCGAAGGGACAACAAGGGAAATAGAGACAAAAGAGAGATGTCTCGAAGGTGAAGTGTTTTAGATGTGGCAAGATGAGCCACTTTGCATCACAATGTCCTTTGAAGAAAAAGGACAAGGATGAAAAACATGATCCTAAAGTTGCAGCCGCTAAGATCGAGCAGGATGAGTTTGCCATGAGTGCCCACACTTCTCGCGGAGAGAAATGGGGTGACATAAAACTGTAGCTCATCTTGAACTTTAGTTGGGCAAAATCCTTGAGGAGCCCACTTCTTGGATCACAACCTTGCTACGAGTGCCCTTAAACAGCAGTAGCAGGATGGAGGAGTTTAAAGTGGGAGTCGAGAAGTGATGGGGCGACAGTTGCAGTAGGTAGCAACGCCTACTTCTAGAGCAACGTAGAGCAGAGCAGCAGCAGCATAGAGCAAAGCAGTAGTAGCGCAGTGCAGAGCAGCAGCTACGCAGTGCATCAGAGGGACATCGCAGCAGCTATCAGCTGTCAGAGTCTTCTGCACCGAGGTGCATCCACTGAACACTTGTTCAGTTTTTGGGTGATTTCAATTGCTTTGCAGTGCATATGCAGTGTTAGTAGTGGCAGTGCTAGCAGCATAGCAGATGCAACACTTGAGAGGGAGTTGCAGTACGGATGTAGCAGCGGCAGTGGCAGTGCCATGGGCAGCAGTACAGTTGCAACAACCGCGTAGTGTCTGATGGACAACCTGTCAGAATTCAACAGTGCAGAGGATGCTTCAGGGTCAGAGCAGTATGCAGTAGGCATATCGTGAGAGCACTTTCCTCGCTAAGAGGGAGTGTTGATTTTTGGTAGCATCGGAAGTGCTCTAATTCTCAAATTTTGTGGAGAGGCTTACGCACTAGTATTCCAAAGAACCCAGAAACCATTTATGAAAATTCCACTTGGATTATGTTTTAATGTAAAAATTAATTATTTTAATGGGGACCCTAAGTCTAACTTAGGGAAATTAAATAAGTAAAGGGTAATAATAAAACAGAGTGAGAATGATCTAGAAAAAGCAAAGATCAACTCATGTTATAATCTTAGCCATTGATTAGAGATCTAATCCCCGTCGTTGATATCTCAACAAGAAGACTATAAAGGAAGACTTGAGGGTCATTTGAAAAGACACACCGAGTGAATCAAGTGATTGAATTCTTCTAACGGAGCAAGTGCTCGGACGAAGATCAAATCTAAGTGATTCCAGTCGCAGTGAGGGGCAGAGACACTTATTGGTTGGAGGATCTTCTCCGAGACCAAGAATACATAGCAGAGAGGAAGCAGAACTAGCAGAGGAAGCAACGCAGCCACCAAAAGGTGTGACACAGGCTCGAGAAGGGGTGATGCAGGCCCACGCAAAGGTTGCGCAGTGTTTTCGAGAGAGTCTGAGATTTGTTGGAGATCGGGGTTTCTGAGTCGGGAGGGTTGAAACTCGACTTTCTGAGAGGCAGATCGATTCAAAGAGGAGGTGATGCAATCCACAGAAGTCCCCACGGAAGCCTACGCATGTACTGTGCAGAGGCAGTGCAGAGGGAGCTAGGGTTTCGCCAGTTCAAATCCGGATCAGCTAGGACTTGCAGTGTAAGGTAAAACTCACTATATTTTTATCTATCATGATTTCTCTGTACTGGATAGCCATCGAGAGATTGTATTTAGAAATTGCTTCTTAATAATATCAAACCCTCAGATCTGTTGAACTGGTTTTCCCGCATTGGGTTTTTCCGGGGACTTAGTCCAAAATAAAGGTGTCCTATGTGTGATGTAATTCTTGCTTAGTTTCCTTGTTTCAGAAGCATAAAGTATTAAGTGTAGATTGCTTCAGTAATTTACTACAATAATTCATGAAGAAATTTGAATTAATTCTGTAATGTAATTTACAAAATAGGAGTAGTAAATTCAGTTGGATGCAGTAGAATTCCTGAGATTGTCAGATCTAGGAATTTTCACATCCCATACCGTGCATTGATGAGTTGATGGATGAGCTTAGAGGAGCCAAGTTCTTCTCTAAGATTGATTTGTGGTCAGGATATCATCAGATCTGGGTGAGGGATCAAGATATCCCGAAGACAACCTTCAAATGTCACTATGGGAATTTTGAGTTCCCGGTCATACCTTTTGGATTCACCAACGCCCCGGCCATGTTCCAGTCATGCATGAACCATGTGTTCAGGGGGCAGTTGAGGAGGTTTGTATTGGTTTTCTTTGATGACATCTTGATATACAGTAGGACATGGGAGGAGCACCTGCAGCACTTAGAGACAATGTTGTGTATTCTGTAGGAGCAACAGTTCTACGCCAAATTGTCCAAGTGTGAATTTGGGCTGACAAAGATGTTGTACTTGGGACACATTATTGGCGCAGATGGGGTCAAGGTGCATGAGGAGAATATCAGTGCCATTAGGGATTGGCAAGAGCCTAGAGATGTGACAGTGTTGAGGGGATTTTTGGGTATTTGTACATACTACAGGAAGTTCATCAAGGGCTTCTCACAGTTGGCAAGACCCCTCATAGATTTGACCAAGAAGGGGGCTTTTGCATGGACAAATGGAGCTCAGGTAGCCTTTGATTTCCTCAAGGAGGTGATGAGTAGTTTCTTGGTTTTGGCACTTCCAGATTTCACACAATCTTTCACTTTGGAGTGTGATGCATCGGATAAGGGGATCTGAGCCATCTTGTCCCAAGAGGGGCACCCCATTGCTTTCGAGAGAAGGAAGCTCTTACCCCATGAGAGGTCATATTCCATATACGACAAGGAGATGTTGGCCATTATGCATGCATTGGCCAAATTCAGACAGTATTTAGTGGGGAATAGATTCAGGGTGAAGACAAATCATAACAGTCTTCGCCACTTCATGGGGCAACAGGGCCTCAATGATAGATAGCAAAGATGGATCAGCAAGGTGCAAGACTATGATTTTGATATTGAGTATGTGCAGGGAAAGCACAATATGGTAGTCGATGCACTATCTAGGATACCTGCAGGGCTTTCACTCATGAGCATTAGCCACGACTGGAAGGCACAGTTATTAGTGGAGTACTCCAAGGATTGTCATGCATGTGAGGTCCTGGAGGGCATTCATGTAGATAAGCGATATCGGGTGACGGCAGAGATCATCTACTATAAGGAGCGCATATTTATGGTTCTGGGCTCGCATTTGAGAGAGCAGGTACTTCATGCAGCTCATGATTCTCCACTGTTGGGGCATCAAGGGTTCAAGAAGACATATATGGTTGTGAGAGAGCGCTTCACCTGGAAGGGCCTCAAGGGAGATGTGTTGAGATATGTACAGGAGTGTGAGGCATGTCAAAGGAATAAGGGAGAGTTGATGCATCCAGCAGGACTATTGCAGCCTCTGCCCATTCCGAAGGGAAAATGGGATAACATTTCTATGGATTTTATCACACGACTTCCCGCAATGCAAGGGAAGGATTGTATTTATGTAGTGGTCGACAAACTCGATAATCAGCTTCTCAGGTAGCAAAGTTGTTCTTTAGGGAGGCTTTTCGCCTCCATGGACTCCCTAAGACCATAGTCAATAATAGAGACAGTAGATTCATGGGGGGATTCTGGCAGGAGCTTTTCAAATTGGTGGGCACAGAGCTCACTCAAAGCACTAGTTACTACCCATAGACAGATGGTCAGACTGAGAGGGTGAACAAGTGGCTAGAGGGGTATTTGAGGAACTATGTGATCGGACAGCAGAAGGCATGGATTCATTGGTTGCACTTAGGAGAATATTGCTACAACACTACGCATCATATGTCCATCGGTATGACTCATTTCCGTGCTTTATATGGTTATGATGTTTTGTCTTTTGCTGACATTGTTTTTGGAGACAGTTGGGCCCCAAAGGCCAAAGATGGGATCCAAGAGAGCTAAGATATCCTCAAGGAACTTAAGGATAATTCGTTGAAAGCTCAGAATCAGCAAAAGCTATATTCTGACAGGCAACAAGCAGAGAGACATTTTGAGGAGGGGGACTTCTTGTTCCTACGTTTGCAACCATATCGACAGTCCACTTTGAAACAGAAGGGGGTCGAGAAGTTGCAACCTCGGTTTTATGGACCTTGCAAGGTGACCAAGAGGGTCGGAGAGGTAGCTTATGAGTTGGAGCTGCCACCAGGGAGCATAATCCACAATATCTTTCATGTTTCATGCCTCAAGAGAGTGTTGGGGCAGCAGATCATGACAGTTGTGGAGTTGCCTCCGATTGATGATGAGGGGCATCTGGTTTTAGAACCGGAGGCCATTCTAGACACTAGAGAGAGTAAGCTCAGAAATAGGAAAATCAAGGAGTATTTGGTGCATTGGAAGAGCTTGCCAGATGAGGATGCCACTTGGGAGGGTGAACACATATTAGAGCATCCAATACTAAAGTTGCTTGGGAACAAGCAACATTTGGGAGGGGACAAGCAACTCCTGTGAAAATAATCCTAGATTATTTTTTTACAAGATTTATTTTCATGTATTGAGGGCCAATTTTGGTGATGTCGAGGCCCATTTGATTTTTCATTGGAAGACTTGGGAGTTAGAAGTTAGTAACTTTATGTTATGTTATTTTATTAGTGGTGAATGGGGACCACCCACACATGAAATACGCATGAGTGTGAACAGGGTATGGAGGGAAAAGGCGGAAAAAAGGCCCAACGAAGATTATAAAAGGTGTTATCACTCCGTAATTTTGAGGCTGAAGCAAAACTACAGAGGCAACATCAAAA
The DNA here is from genome assembly GCA_034641835.2 of Pinus albicaulis. NCBI lineage: Eukaryota > Viridiplantae > Streptophyta > Pinopsida > Pinales > Pinaceae > Pinus > Pinus albicaulis. The sequence goes on along the minus strand of CM076581.1, from coordinate 23,448,559 downwards.
CCGCTTTGGGCCTAGGATCTAGCCCTCCTAGACCCAGAGAGGGATCTCTCTGTTAGATATAGCTTTGTTGATTGGGCATTTTAGGCTAGCTATTAGTGCATAGGGGTTTGTTTGAAAGTTTGTGGTTGAGACAGCAGAAGAGGGCCATTGGGCTATGGAGTCAAACAGGTGTAAACAGATTTAAATGGATGAACAACTGAGCTCATGTGTAACCAGGCAAGCTAGTCATGCCAATGGATCCTTACAGTTTATGAAATGGAAAAGGAGAAAATATTAAGGTTCAATGTGAATGCAGAGCAGACCCTATCTGAATTCTACATTCAAATCTCAGAGGAAAACATAAATTACTGTTTCAAGACTGAGCGGGGTGCTTGATGGCAAATCCTACACAAAAATTTCTTATCCACAGTAAAGAAAGAAAACAATATGCGAAACAATAGAATAACAAATTACATGGAGAAAACACTTCACCACAGATCATAACACAAGAATCTGGAAACAACAGTGTCTTTTCATTCATCCACAAAAGAGTGTTTACAACTAGATGAGCCTATTACAATGGTTTTTCCCCTTCCGGGCTCTCCTTGATACTGCTAATGCATACAGTATTTATCTAAAATCTAAGTCAGTTACTCCGTCTATTTTAATGATAGTCATTAATTACATTCAAGCTAAACTTTGACAAGTGGAACCATGCAGACTGTGTTTAGATAAGTCTGGCCATAACAGTGGCCTTAGAAGTTCGTTATTAATTGTAGAGTGATCATAATCTGGCTCGAGTGATGCCGAAGAGGCAATGATAAAACAAAACTGACATCTGGCTCTGCTTCTTCAGAAAACCGTCGCTGGATAATTAAATCTGGTGCTACGCTAGCTAATTTAGCAGATCTGATTGCTGTGTTGGCCGTCATGATGGTCATTTTGTCTTCTAACCGCCTCTGTCTTTACTGTGTCGGTGACTACTGCAGGAAGTTTTAAAAACGGAAAACCAACTGCTCCCATTGTAAATAGCAACTCATAACCATATTCGGAAACCCACAGTCCCCTCTAACATACAAAAATGTTTTAATAAGCCGTTCGGATGGAAATGGCACAGAATGGCTACATGAGTAGATGGTGGCGGGAGTCGGTAGCTGACGTGGAGCAGTGAATTGGTGGACGGTTTGTCAACACAGAGCATTGGTGGCGGCAGCGGGCAAGTGGACGAGGAGTGGTTTCGTTTGCAGAGAAGAGCAGTTTCCGGTGGGGTAGCGGAGTGGTAGGCAGTATCGGAGAAGGGGGGCACAAAGTATCCTAGGCACACCATGTAGTGGGAATGACGGTAAGAGATACCACCTATTTCGAACCACCCCCCCCCCCCAATTGTTAAAGTTCAAAGGCCGAGGGGGAGCCAAAAAACAATATGGACCGTCAGATGTGGGACGACGCGCGAGGTGACGAAGAGGTGAGGGATAGTTAGGGGGGTATGAGTGGATGGTGGGATCGAAGGTGACGTGGCAAGGAGGTGGGTCCGCCCGCAGCTCGCAGATCGGCGCTTTTGTTATGAGCGGCAGGGAGGTAAATGTTAAACTTTGCGAAGTGAGAAGTGCGACGGGTGGAAATGATGTGGCAAGGAGGTGGGCCCGCCCGCAGCCCACAGATCAGTGCTTTTGTTATGAGCGGCAGGGAGGAAAATGTTAGACTTCGCGAAGTGCGATGTGTGACGACGGAGAGTGATGTGGCAGGACGGAGATGGGGCCCATTCAATACCGCGAGTCGCATGTTTTAAGGTTTATGTTATGAGCGCGGGGAGGTAAATGCTAAAACTCGCGAAGTGCGATGAGAACGGAGGTGTTGTGGCGGGAAGGGTCCCACTATATCGCATTGGAAGATTTGTGGAGTGGCAAATGAATGCGGAAAGGATTGTTGCGAAATGCCAATGCGAAAAGGTAAGGGGTCAATGATATAAAGGGTTCGGGCGGAATTTGTGATAAGGTAAGGTTGATGTGGTTTATAACATATGCATAACATATCAAGCGGCCTAATGTGGGGGGCGGAGCTGCAAATAAGGAAGTGTATGGTAAGTTTAAACGGGAAATATGATATGGTTGTTGGTGAGTGGGGGAGCTGTTTTTTTAACTATAAAAATTGAATTTTAATAGTTAAAAAAAAAGGGCTTTGAAAGAAATGAAGCATGCGACTTTAGAGTTTGGAAAAATGAAGGTAAAAGAGGGTAAATGAAATGAATGAGGGCAAAAATGAAGCTTGCTCACCATTACACCTTATCAACAACACTTTCCTCTTTCCACCGAACTGAAAAGGCAAATTGATTTCTTTGAAGTTCTTGAGAGTCAGGATTTCCCTTCTTTTTTCTGAAAATAAATGACAGCCATGGAATATTATTTTCAATATGAAAGATCTGAGAAATAATCAATCACCTTGTGATACTGTGAATTACAGAAGTCTAACAAAAGGAACGAAGCTCACTTCACATGGAATCAATGGATTATTGATTTTGATCTCAGTTGCTCGAGTTGCTTAGCCGATTCACTTGCTATTTAGCACGAGTTTTTCAAGCGGAGAACTCACCCATTCTTTGGGGGATTTCGAATTTCCCCATAGATTGGTTTTCCATTATCATCCGAGAGATCTTAATTGTGATATCTTCAGCATTTGCATTCATTTTCCCTAGCAGTGCGTATTTCTGGAGGACGCAGTGGTATTTTGAGAGGACGCAGTTGTATTCTTCCGTGACTGTCGCTGGTTGATTCTGGGGGTTGATTAACGGGAGAATATTTGGAGGAGAAAGGTTCATTAGCTTGTTAAGCTATAGGCGAACCTCGAAGGCTGAGATTGATAGCGTATCTCAAGAGCAGCGTGGCAGTCACTGGGCCAACGCAAAGGAGGAAAATTCGGGCATATTTGTGGGAGAGTGCCTCAACCATTTGGGCCATTGTTTGCAAGGAGAGATAGGGGAAGTGTCGGAGGAGTTATTTGTTGCACTCTTGGAGAGTTGTTGGGTATTTCACTGCTAGTTCTGTAGACAGCGTATTCAGCAGCTACTGGGGGAGCGCAGGGCTCGTTGGAGGTCATCCTTGGAGGGTCATGATCTGGCCAAACCATTTTTAGGTTTTGGTCAAATTGGCTTGAGGAGTCCAAGAGTAATTTTGGAGAATTTTCTAAGCACCGAAAGAGGGGTTTCCAGCTATTCCATTGCAACAAATAGTGCAGATTCACTAGGACACCGTAGAGCATCACTAGGCAGTTTTTCTGGTTTGTATTGTCTCATTTGGGCTTTGTTCAGCTTGCCAAAAGGCAAGCCCAGGTGCATTTATCTATATATTTGTAATCTTGCCCATTTCATTATAAAATGGCTCAGTTGTTTCCGTATTTCATGTCATTCTGAGTATTTACTGCAATGTTTGAAATTTCCATGGTGTAAACTTATGGTTTTTTGTATTAACACCATTTTTTCTATTCTAGAACATTCCAAAATACTGCCTCTTGACCAAGGAACTTTGATGCCCTCTAGGGTTTGGAACTGCTACTCACGTTGAGCAGCAAAACTCCTCTTTTCTTCTGCTAGTGAACTCTCTAGCTGATCATTTGTGCTCTAATACCATGTGAAAATTTGGCAAAACCCCGAATCTTATTGCAACAACTAGAAATAATTCTCCGAATTGTTAAATTAATTCTTAACAATTTATTTACTGATATAAAAAATACTGAATCAATCACACTGCAACCTACAAAAATAAACTGCAGAAGAAAATAAACGTTGGAAGAAATATATGCACACATAAAATAACACCGTTATTTTTGGACCAATGTCCTCAGAAAAACCCAACTTGTGAAAACCGATGCAACAGTTGAGGGTTTTATTATTATGCAGCAACCTGGATGCCCAACCTGGCAATCCTACAAAGAAAAACTGGCAAGAAAATCTAGTGAGGAAATTCCTCACTCCACAGGCGAATCTGAGCACTGACCTCAACTCAAAATGGAGTCGTCCAAACTGCCTCTGTGCAGTCACTGTGCAACTCTCACACAGTCTCTGCATCACCCAATGTGGAACTGTGTCACCTCAAACTGTCTCGTCAACTGCTGTCTGAGAAAATGGCTCTCCTGGCCTCTAGAAACTTTGCCCAGCTTCCGACACTGAAATATTGCTTCTCCCCCAGCAAATACAAATTTCCCACTGAAGCTACTGTGTTAGCCTCACTGTGGCTTCTCTGCCTCTCTGCAATTGCACTCACCAGATCTGGAATGCCTCCTCCGGCTTCACTGTCTCTACCCCTCTCTCATTGCTTCGACCTCACTGAATCTCTCTCTAGCAACAAAACCGTACTACTCTGGAAATCGATTTCCCAGTAAAATCGAACTACATAAGTGTCTCGAGTGATTTCTCCAAGCCCCATCGAATTCTTCTTATAATCCTCTATTGAGACTTCAACGGACAAGATTAGATCTTAAACGATGGCCAGTATTAAATTGAAATTGATCCATGTGTCTTTCTAGAACATTCACACCATGACTTAATTAATTATTATAAATTAATGATATTCCTAAGTTTAGGCTTAGGAAATATTTAAAAACTGACTAATAATCTAATTAAGTCGTCTCTAGGTGGAATTTCCAGAAACGATTTATGGGTTTTGGAGATCTCATGTATTCTAGCCTCTCCACAAAATTTCAAGTATAGCACATATCCGATGCTACAAAAACTAACATAAAGGGGACACCAATAAAGTTTCCAAAGATGGGGAACAAAAGGGGGATCATGAGAGAGTGAACCAAAACTTCCAATGTAAGAGCTTACATTCCTTGTCATACCAATGATTCATGGGATGACAGTTGAGCATGGGATCACAAGAGTGGTATTGAATGGTGTGAGGGTAGGAGTCCAAAGCAGCCTCCTAGAAGGCATTAGAAAGGTTCTCTTAATTGGCTGAAGTCAAAGTGAATGATGAAAAATAGGGAAGGGGCAACAACCATTAGTGAAGGAAAGAGATTCAAGTGTCTACAAAGCTCTCATTGAAATGGATGGTAATCTAAGGTACATCAAAGAAGATGCAGTGGGGGGATGGGGGAAAGATATCCTTGGTTGGCTAGTGTGGAAATTTTTTAATCTTTACACACTATGCAAAAATTATTTACTGTTAATCTGGCTATGCACCTCCTACTTAGATAAGTTATTAACTGAATAAAATTCAAGTTAAAATCGAAGAAAAACACATAACAGATCTCCACCAATCCAGATCTAGAATAAGTTCATGCACACATAGACAAAGTGACAGTTATTTCTAGACAAATAGTCCCCAGAAAAACCCAATGTGGGAAAACCGGTCTTCTGGCTGCTGGAGGGTTTTATTAGTAAGAATTTTCTTAATACAACAAGCCTGAGTTCCATATCTGGAAAACCCGACAGAGAAATATTAGATCTACAGCTCACTCGCTGATCTAGGGCCAAAATAATCACTAATCCACACCCTCAAATGGGATTTACAAAACTCAGCCAAAATTAGGGCCTAGAAACCCCAGTGCTGCCCCTGAAGCCTTTGTGTCAGCCTCTAAAGCCCCTCTGACCCTCAACGCTGCTCCGGAAAGGGCTATGTTACCCCAGACTGGGTGACGTAGTCCCTACGCTGCCCCTTAGGGTCTCTGCGTAACCCCTGAGGGTTTCCTGCAGCAATTACGTTGTCCTTGAGGGACTGCGCAGCACCTGCATAGCATAAGTCATTGCCCTCTTGCTGTTGCCCTCCTGCTTCTCTGCACTGCCTCTCTGAGCTGATCTCTGCCTCTTGCTGATTCTAGACCCTAGGATCAGATCATCCCTTTGGTCTAAATTCCGCTCTGCAGCTGAAACACTTCTGAGATTTCTTAGCAAACCCGCCCTAGAATCTCAGCTTAACTTCAATGCTCTGCCTCTGTGTGTCTTTTCAAATGACCCCAAGCCTTTCCTTTATACTTTTCTCGTTGGAAAACCAACGGCCATGATCAGATCTTGAATAAAAAAAAGCTTGATCCGTGTGACTTAAGACAATTTCATCACATGTTTAATTAAAATCACTTTAATTATTTAAGTTCCATAAGTTTTAACTTAGGAAATACATTAAAATAATTAATTAATTTAATATCTCCTAAACCAGATGAAATTTCCCAAATCCTTTTCTGGGTCTTGTAGATCAAGTGTACTCTAGTCCTTCCTCAAAATTTGGGAGCTAGATCACAATTGATGCTACCCCAAATACACAAAAGCTCAACACTCCCTCTTAGCATCAAGAGTGTGCTCTAGCAATACATCACACTATGCATTACAAGACTTTGGGTACTAGTTTTGTGTTGCTAACACTTGGCCTGTTGCCACTCAACTCTGCACTGTTGCTACCATTCTTACTGCTGCCCATGACTCTGCCACTACCACTGCAACATCTGTACTACAGCTCCCTTTCAATTTGCTACATCTGTGCTGCTCATAGCACTGCCACTTCTTATCTGTTGCACTGCAACTTTAGTTGTTGAGAGAAACAACTGAATCTCCAGCCCAATTTTTGACAGACAAATCAGATGGGTTGCATCCTCATCACTGAAGCTCCATAGGCTATAGATCTGTGCTGGCATCTCCCCCAATACATTGGGAGCTAGAGCACAATTGATGCTACACCAAATACACAAAATCTCAACAGCTAGGACATAATCAATCACACTAGTGCCACCACTAGAAGGGAAACAAGTGAAGCCCTCAAAGTCTATAAAAATAGGGGAGATCGTTCAAAATAAGAAGATTGTGGCATCAACCTAGTTGAAAAAGGTGTCTCTCATACACTATGAGGGGGGAAAGAAAATGATATAAAATCCCATGGAGACCCACTAATACCAAGCCAATTTATTGATGAAAAATAACATCCTCAAATATATCATGCATCAACACTTGTAAATGCCTGGTCGATGTGTTGAAAATTGAAATCCCCTCAATTTTGCATCCTCGTATTTATCATACATGAGACATACTCTACCTATATATAATATTAAGAACAATTTAAGCTAAAAAGGCTTATATGATAGTTTGAACATGTGTGCATCTCTTTGACCTATGAATGGATGTAAATTATTTAAATCTCCAAATATTCCACATTGAAACTACATAATCAATTCAATCAATTCCAACTAATTTAAAACAATTTGAATACATACATATATAAATATAGCAAAATGTATTTGTAGGGGGAGATGAAGAGAGTAACGAAAACTTTTAAATGAGGGCATAATGTTATTGTTCAATAGTAAATAACAAATGCATGGAGAAAAAAAAAATATAAAACATGACCTACGAGGTGACAACATACTTTTTCCATTCTGGATATTGCCAATCCTTCAATTTTTTGCCAAATGCAACCATTTTTTTCCCTGCATATTATAACATTTTATTCTGTTAAATAATGAACAGATTCATAATTGCACAAAATCATATACAATTGGTGACAATATAAGGAAAAATAAACAAAAGAAAAAAGGTGACTAAAATACAAGTTTGATACATTGCAATATATAGGATATTTACTAGGACACTAAAATCTACACACATGCAGATAAAATGAAAGTTATTCAAATTTTGTAGGCAATGTGTTTTATTGTCCAACCAATCATCCCCTTCCATAAGTGACTAAACTCTATACATAAGTAACTCAATTACTTATAGAACATGACTAAAAGTGCACTATAAACAGACTATGGCATACTTCTAATGCTAATTGAGATAATATTATTTTGGTGAAAAGATCTTCGATCAGTCTATGGATACAGAAGTAGATGGATAGATATTAGATAATTGATGATTTGTTAAATTTAAACTTGCTTTGTTGTTGATCAATGTCACATTATTTTATCACCCCATTAAAGTTAACACAATTTGATTTTGAGTGTAACGTTAGAAGCAAACCACATGGAATTCATAAGGTAATATTTACACAATATACTACTGTACTAAAAAAGAGTACTTCTATTGACCAAAAATACATCAAAGTGAAAGAGGTATGGAAAGGGTTTAACTTTAAACATCTATGAAGTTATAGGTTTCGTAGGCCTTGTTGCTACAAAATCTAGCAAGTCTGATGAAAGAACTCACTGGGCAAGGAGCCAGACCTTATGGCAACAATGACGAAGGATTGCCACTGTCACCTCAACAACCTTCCTCTTGTTGTTTAGTGGGATTTCAACCACAAGGGCTGCTTCCCCATGCCACCTATAAGGTATTCTAACACTAGGGCTCAAGGTGAAATATTTTGAAGGTCCAAGTATAGATATTGGGCTTGGCTGAGCCAAAGATGACCAAGATATTCAAAGCTACGGTTCAAGCTCTCTAAAGGTTAGACCAATGACAAGGCTGCTATAAGTTAGGGTTTGAATGATATTCAATAATAGAGCATACAATGGCATACAACAACCTAAGAAAAACCCTACACCTGATATCCAACAAGAAAAGAACAAGGGTTTCCAATAGACACTAGGGCTAACTCAAGTAAACAGGTTTCAGGCTTGTTAGATGCGTAGAAACAGCAATACATTAGGGTGACGTCAATCACCCTTCTAGGGCATGCAAGACAACCTACAATGCTAGATTTTGCTTTTAGAGGGTTTACAAAGATTGGCCTACAATTTAGAGTCACTTTCAAGCAATAAAACAACACTTTTACACACAAATATGCACATAAACCCTTGTGGCTGCCCTAGCTGTCAAAGAGAGAAAACTTGAGGAAATTTTGTTTTACTTTGAGGTGACCAACACACTCTTAGACAAGCGACTTAACCTACAAGGGAAATGGAGTCTTGATGGAGCTAAATACCAAGGAAGGACTATGTTGGAGTAAGGGAGATGCTCTAGGGCATCCACTTCTAAAACCCTAATTATTCTTGTGAGGGGAGACATCTGTCATTAACTATAAGGTCTGCACACTAGGAGTTTCCTTATAGGCTATGAAGATGACAATTTTACATGTAATTATGAAGAAAAATTTCAACAATGATAAGCATTTGGACATGGAACAAGACAAACCCTACTTTAAAGTTTAAACATGAAGGCATGAAACATATCAATAATCAGCAATAAAAAGTACAAAATCTTCCACAGTAGCACTTCTTTCAATCCCAAAATAAAATTTCCAAGCAAAAGTCACATCCAATAGAAAGTAGCATCCATAGATGATCACATTATGCCCAAGTAGTGAAAAAGAAGCTAGTTCACACTGTTGATTTTTGTAGCATCGAATGTGCTCTAGCCTCGAGATTTTGCAGAGAGGCTAATACACATGCATTCTCCAATACCCATAAATCATTTGGGGAAATTCCACCCAGAGAGGATTTAATTAAAATAATTAATTATTTTTAATGTATTCCTAAGTCTAAACTTAGGAAATGAGAATAATTAAAGGGTATTAATTAAATCGGGTGCGAATCTTCTAGATAAAGGCGTGGATCGAGTCTTAGATAATTTGAGCCATTGATTAAGATCTAATCTTGGGTTGTTGATATGTCAACAAGAGATTATTAGAAGGAGCTCGATGGGCACTTGGAGAACGCACTTGAGATTTGCTGAGATTGATTTTGCTAGAAGTTTCAATTCTCAAAGAGGCAACGGTGAGCTACTAGAGAGAGATCAAGTGAGATTGTTAAAGTGAAGGGCAGAGATAGAAGACCGGAGGAAGTTTTCCAGATCCGGGGAGTGCAAAGCAGAGAAGACGTTGAGAGCCACAAAGAGGCAGCATAGTGCCACGCAGAGGCAGTGCAAAGCTTTAGAGGGAGTATGTTATTTTGCTGGGAGACAGTCGGGATCTAGTGCCGGAGAGTCCGGAGGGACAGAGGGTCGAGTTTCCAGTTAGCAAGAGATCAAAAGGAGTGACGCAGTCCTAGGAGCTATGACGCAGCGTCTGCATAGGTAGACACAATTACTGCGCAGAGACAGCACAAGGCAGCTCTTCTCCTGTCCAGCTCAGTGCCAGATTGCCCGTGACAGTGTGATATTTTCTCACTTCTCTTTCGTCAGTATTTCTCTGTATGAGATGCCAGTTTGGGCATGCAATGATTTGTACTCAGATTACTACTGTATAATATTAAAACCCTCAGTTGTTGCACCGATTTTCCCAAGTTGGGTTTTTCCGGGGACGATTGTCCAAAAATAATGGTGTACTTGTGTGGGTGTGTGTTTCTATCTTTCCTACGTTATATTTTCCGTTGTATTTTCTGTTGTGTAGGTTGCAGTGTATTTAATTCGATATTTGTTGTAGAAAGCTGCAAGTAAATTATTCATTTAATTAAACAATTAGAAGAATTAACATCAGTTGTTGCAGTAGAATTTGGGTAACCAAATTTTCACATGGTATCAGAGAGCATATAGAAGCTAGAGAGATCAGTTACAGAAGGGAAGAAGGGTGATCTGAGGCACTGCGTAGGCAGCTACTCGAAACCCTAGAGGTTGCGCAATCTAGAGGCCAGCAAGGCAAATTTTTTAGGGAAATGGTGTCTGAGTGAGTCAACAAAGCACAAAACTTCCAAATCGTGATTTGTCAGAGGCAAAGGGAGCAGCACAACAGTTTCCACGTCAAGCAAATCTCCAGCTTGGAAATTTTGTCCTCAGAGAATTTCTAGCCATGAAATTCTAATTTCCCACGTAGAGCAGTAGTAGTCGAGAGCAATTTTGCTCACTCCAACAGGGAGTGCGTAGAGCCAGTCAGCAGTTGCGCAGAGGGTTAGAGGCAAAGTTCGACTTTGTTGTTTGGCGAGATGGCATCTGCTGGGTTGAGAAATCAAGATCAGTTAGACGAGCATCTAACTACGTGATCTGGAAGGAAAGGATCTCCTTCCTTCTAAATGAGTAGGATCTCAAAACCTACAACGATAGTGTGGTGGTTGTCCTCGTAGATCCAAATCTGTTGAAGGCGTACAATAAGGAAATGGCTAAGGCGAAGAGGAGGATCCTTGATGGAGTTCGAGATCATGTTGCATCTCACATAGTGGCCCTGGGAACAACCAAAGAGATGTGGGACTCCCTTGCCACGTTGTACGAGGGATCTTTCGAACCGCATAAGATGTATCTGGAAGAGAAGTTAAGGAGCGCACGTATGGAGAAGGGAGAACGCATAGACCACTTTCTCCACAGGCTTCAGGATGTCTAAGATCAGTTGGCAGTTGTAGGGTCAGTGCCTTAGGCTACAACACACGTATGGAGAAGGGAGAACGCATAGACCACTTTCTCCACAGGCTTCAAGATATCTGAGATCAGTTGGCAGTTGTAGGGTCAGTGCCTTGGGCTACAGCACACGTATAGAGAAGGGAGAACGCATAGATCACTTTCTCCACAGGCTTCAGGATGTCTGAGATCAGTTGGCAGTCGTAGGGTTAGTGCCTTAGGCTACAGAGATGGTGCAGATAGCTCTAAATGTTGTCTCAGAAGAATGGCAAGTGTTTGTCGAAAGTATCTTGGGCAGAGAGACATTGCCAAAGTGGAATACGATGTGGGCAGATCTGCAGCAAGAAGAGTTGAAGCGAGACTTGGTGAAGAGCAACCTAGAAGGTAGTAGAAACAGTGGACAGAAAGCAGAGGTGAAGGAAGAGGAGAATGCAACCCTCGCATCAAAGGGGTCACAAGAGCAGCGCATAAAAAGAAGGATGTTTCGAAGATCAAGTGCTTCAGGTGTGGTGAACTTGGTCACTACGCTACCCAGTGTCCACTCAGAAAGAGGGACAAAGAGGAGAGGTAGGATCAGCAGGCGGCATCCACAAAGATCGACGGGATGTCCTCCAAACTGGCGGAGGAGTTTGCCATGATCACCGAGATACCTCCAAGGGTGAGGTGGGGTGATTTTTTTTTATAGCCCCAGAGAGCTACAGGATGGGAAGGATCCTTGAGGAGTCAACCTCATGGATCAATTCCTTGCTACAGGAGCCCATAGCAGCAGTAGCAGGATGGACCAGTGATAGTTGGTGCAGTCAGGTGCCAAAGTGATAGATGCAGTGGTTAGTAGCATTAGAAACTGAGCAGCGCAGAGAAAAGTTGGAAGCAGTGCAGTTGGCACACTCAGAGTCAGCAGCAACACATAGGCTTCAGTGACAGCGCAGAGACTAGCAGCAATCGAAACTCGGGTGACAGATGCACCAGAGTAAACACAGTTGGTTCAGTATGATGGACATCTCGCAGTTGCAGCAGCAAATGAGAGACAGTTGCAGAGGTTGCAATGGCAACAACAACAGAGTTGCAGTACAGATGCAGTAGTTGGAAGCAGTATGCAGAGTCAACAGCAGCACAGATGTAGCGCGGAACAGAGCTACGTAGTAGTTGGTGGAAAGTGAGGCCAAACATCGGCAGCATAGCAAGAGGTGATACAGAGTCGGAAGTGATGCTTCAGCGGGTTGCAGCACTTGAGCACATTCCTCACTAAGAGGGAGTGTTGATTTTTGTAGCATCGGATGTTCTCTAGCCTCGAGATTTTGCAAAGAGGCTAAGACACATGCATTATCCAATACCCAAAAATCGTTTGGTTAAATTCCACCTGGAGAGGATTTAATTAAAATAATTAATTATTCTTAATGTATTCCTAAGTCTAAACTTAGGGAATGAGAATAATTAAAGGGTATTAATTAAATCGGGTGCGAATCTTCTAGATAAAGGCGTGGATCGAGTCATAGATAATCTGAGCCATTAATTAAGATCTAATCTTGGGTCGTTGATATGCCAACGAGAGATTATAAGAAGGAGCTCGTTGGGCACTTGGAGAACACACTTGAGATATGCAGAGATCGATTTTGCTGGAAGACCGAATTCTCAGAGAGGCAGCGTTGAGTTGCTAGAGAGAGATCGAGTGATATATTTGCAGTGAGGAGCAGAGATAGTAGATCGGAGGAAGTTTTCTAGATCCGGGGAGTGCCAAGCAGAGAAGATGTTGAGAGCCACAGACAGATAGTGCAGTCCCACATAGAGACAACACAGAGCTTTAGAGGGAGTTCGCTATTTTGTTGGGAGACAGTCAAGATCTAGTGTCGAAAGCTGGGGTGTGAGTCCAAAGGACCAGAGGGTCGAGTTTCTAGTCAGCATGAGATCAGAAGGAGTGACGCAATCCCAGGAATTGTGACGCAATGATTGTGTAGAGACAATGCAGGGCAGCTCTTCTCCTATCCAGATTAGTGTCGTATTTCTCGTGACAGTGTGATATTTTCTCACTATCTCTTTCGTCAATATTTCTCTGTATCGGATAGCCAGTTTGGGCATCCAATGATTTGTACTCAGATTACTACTGCATAATATTAAAAGCCTCAGTTGTTGCACCATTTTTCCCAAGTTGGGTTTTTTAGGGGATGATTGTCCAAAAATAATGGTGTACTTGTGTGTGTGCGTGTTTCTATCTTTCCTACGTTGTATTTTCCGCAGTATTTTATGTTGTGTAGGCTGCAGTGTATTTAATTCGATATTGGTCGTAAGAAACTACACGTAAATTGTTCATTTAATTAAACAATTAGAATAATTAACATCAGTTGTTGCAGTAGGATTCGGGTAACCAAATTTTCACGCACACTCTTTTGGAAAGGCCAAATTACATGTGTGTGATGATGAAAAGAAAGTGAGGAGAGGCTTTGTTTATATGAGCCTTCTCCCACTCACTTTACAAGTAAAATGACTAAGAAGCCCTAAACACAAGTTCACTTTGAGTGTTCCACAAAAAAGAGGTTACAATCCAACCTCATAGCTCAAAAACAAAACAAATATGCCATAAAATACCACACGTGGGAATAATTGCTCCAAAAGTATGATATCACCCTACAAGTGAGCTTAGTAAGCCCTCAAAATGTCAGATAAGGGCTAATGAGTGCTCCATACTCCAATAAGTGCCGCAGGGATGATGTGCAAGCCATCAAAAGTCTCTCCATGCCAACATGTCATGCCCAAGGTGCCCTATATCACCCTTAGAGGAAAAGAGGTTGGGCACTAAATAACTCAAGCATTGGGGCTTCTGTTAGTTTTTGAGGTAGCAGCAAACATTTGTTCTATTCTCTATGGTGTCTAAGAGGCTAAGGAACACAACATATCGAAAACCTAGAAAACATTTCATGAGAAAATCCTTAGAAACACCTCAATTAAATCAGACTAATTGAGGGAGGTCGATTTTTCTCTAGAGACTTCCAAAAAAGTTAATTCATGGAGTCAAAATGATCTTAGCCATCAGTTGAGATGTGACCGTGACAGTTGAGACTCCAACGAGAGACTATAAGAGCAGATCGAAGGGTTTAGAAAAGAAAATTGAGAGAGTTCAAGTAGTTAAACTTACTTAGTTGCAGTGATTCAGCAAGGGCACAATTGAAGCTAGGGAGATACTAAGCAGTGAGGTTTCAACAAGATTTGGGAGGAAAATTCTCGAGAGGAGTTCCACAGTTTTCTAGTGTCTCAAAGACAAGAAAGAGAGAGGTTGAATTATATGCAAAGAGTCTGAAAACAACAAGTGTGAATAATCCAAGCAAGCTAGTGCGAGTTGTAGAGGCTACAATTCGAGTGCCAGCGTCGGGAGGTGATCCGAAGGTAGAGCGAGTGGCTTCAGAGAGCAGCTAGAGTTAGACTAACTGTCAGAAAGAGTTTCTGGAGGTTGTGTGAATTATCCTCAACCAGTAGTGCGTATTTCAGGAGGGAAGTGAGTGTCCCAAGAGGAAGTGTGAGTGGCTAGGAGGAGGTTGAATTGGTTGTAGAGGGAGACAATTAGTCTCCAGTATATTTTTTCAGTGGAGATCAGTATTAGCTGGAGCAATGTCAGTGAGAGGCAAGTAGATCTATGTAGTCTTAAATTTCCAAATAATTTATAATAATAAAATCCTCATCTGCAACATTAGTTTTCCCTTCAGGGTTTTTCTAGGGACACCGTCCAAAAATAATGGTATCAAAATTATTGTGTGTGTGCATTATTTTCTCAGTTCCAATAGTTTATTTTCCACAATTTATTTGTGAAGATTATAGTTGTGAGATATTTGTTATTTGTCGTAATATTAATTTACAGGAGACAAATAAAATGCATAAGTTAGGAGAATAATATCCAATAGCTGCAATCATGGGAACTTCACATGGTATCAAAGTGGATTAGATCAGAGAAGCTCAAGAGTGAGATTGGTGTAATTCAAAGGGACATCTGAAGCACTGAATAGCAAATCTACGTGGGCCAGACAGGCAATGCAAATTGGAGAGGCAGTAGTTGATTTCCAGTTTAGGGAGGTGAACAAGAGGAAATGTGAGTTGTCTCAGTGACAGCAGCAAGCAGTGAGGTTGTCAAAAAGGGTTTCCGAAGGCAGATCAGATTTTACAGAGTAGATATAGCACAGAGGGTTTGCAGCAAAAGGGTTTTGCAACAGAAGATCAACGCAGGGTTTGGAAGCTAAAACACACCCTCATGTGAAAGGGTTTCGATCCAGTTTATTGATTTCTCTAGTTATTTGAGTTCGCAAATTTTTCCGGAGATGGTCACAACAAGATTGAGGGATCAGGACAAGTTAGATGGAGCCTCCAACTTTGGCATCTTGAAGGCAAGGATGTTGTTTTTGTTAGATGAGCATGGTTTGAAGGAGTTTGGTACAACAATTATAGTTGTGCCAACAGGTCCCATCGAGTTTCATGATTATAGAAGGGACAATGTCAAGGCTAAGAGGATGATCCTCAACAGAATACAAGATCACATAGTCCTGCACATCATAGAGAATAACACAAAGAAAGACATGTGGGATGCCATCAGTGAACTGTAACAAGACTCGTCAGAGAATCGGAAAATGATCCTCAAAGAGAAGTTGAGGACCATCAAAATGCAAAAGGGCGAGGGTGTGATCACCTATCTCACTAGGATTCAGTCTGTCAAAGATGAACTTGTTGCAGTAGGAGAGAATCTTGTAGATGACGAGCTAGTGCACATAGCACTCTATGGGTTTACCAAGGAATGGCGTACATTCGTCTAGGTGATTTCTGGGCGAGACACACTTCCAAGATGGGAATGCCTATGGAGTGATTTCACTCAGGAGAAGCTAAGGCTCAGCTTAGTCGAGGGAAGTACAAGAAACAGTGGCAAGAAAACAAAGGTGGAGAAGGAAGGGGAAAATGTCACACTTGCAAGAAAAGGTAAAACCAAATAAGGTCCCAGTAACGGAAATGGCTCAAAAGGACAAAAGAAGGACTTGTCAACGGTCAAGTGTTTTGGTTGTGGTGAACTTGGTCACTATGTTTGTCAATGTCCTAAGAGAAAGAAGGACAAGAAAGAGAAGAGGACATCTAGTTCAGCAGAGATTGAGGATTTGCATTCAGATTGGATGATGAATTCGCACTAATAGTAGCAGTACCTCCATGAGGAGGAGGAGTATGACATTCCAATAAGTCAGATTGGGTAGGTTTCGAGGAATGAAGAGCAACGAGATCTAGATCTAGATCTAGCCAAGGAGGGCTTGATCAGTAGATCAGATCCAGTTGTTGTGTATGAGGTTCCTCAGTTGGACTAGTACTTTTGCTACAGGAACCCAAGTATTAAAGCAGGAGGGAAGCAGTGCAAATTAGCCAGTTACAGAGAACAAGGCATAGTTCCAGCTAAAGGGGTTTCTAGCATTCTAGTGTTAGGAAGGGAGACAAATTTCTAGCAAAGAAGGCCAAAGCAAGAAGTTTCCAGTGCATGTTAGACAGTCAACTAGATCATGTTGCAAAGGCTGCAGATCGTGTGCCAGTGCCAGAAGTTGATTCGAAGGTAAAACGAGTAGCTTTATTGAGCAGGAGGAGGCAGAGTGAATGCTAGAAAGGATTTATGGAGGCAGAACTAGTTTCCCAAAGCAGTGTTGCGTAGTCCAATTAGCCAGTGCAATTGCACGCAGGAGTGCGAGTAGCAGGGAGCTAGTCGAGTTGATTTGCTGGAAGGAAAAAATATTTCCCAGTTATTTTTCAGTGGGAGATCAAGACCAACACACATAGTTGCAGTGATAGTAGCAGCGCAAATGCAGTGTAGGGGCATCAACAGTGTGAGATTAGAGTAGCGCAAATTGATTCAACTACAACGTGTAGTAGGTGAATCAAAGTAGCACAGTTGCATGGTGGACAATGATTGTTGAAGGGCTTTCTTCGCAGTGATTTATAGCTTCTTAGTGATAGAGGGAGAATTATTTGCAGAGGGAGGATGCAATCTCTCTAGGAGTGCGAGTTGACAGAGGCAGAGGGAGTTGTCGGGGCAACGAGATGCTTTAATAGTCAAATCGATTTGTTGAAGAGAAGCAGTTCCCAGTTTGATGGTTTGATTTTCCAATGGAGGTTGTAGTATTTTCCCAGTAGTGCAAGTTTTCCAGAGGATGTCAGAACGCAGTTGCAAAGGTTGATTCAGGGTCTTAGAGGGAGGCCAAATTGATTTAGAGGCGTTGAGTAGCTTCTAGGAGGTCAGATCAGCTAAGAGAAGTGAAGGAATGAATAACCGAAGGTTTGATAGTTTTTGGCAACCACTAGTATCACAGATGTTAGACACCAACAGTGTTGATCAATTTGGCTACAACATGTTCCCATAGATCAGGAAATTTACTCATGAAGGCCTTGGGTAGGGAAAAGTTTGTCTACTTCAAGAAGTAGATGGGAGTAGTGGAGAACACCTTCCTCGCTAAGAGTGAGACTTAGTTTTTGAAGTAGCAACAGACAAGTATTCTAGTCTCTATGGTGTCTAAAGATTAAGGAACACGAGATATCCAAAACCCAGAAAATGTTTCACGAGAAAAGCCTTAGAAACACCTCAATTAGATTAATTAGCCCTAATTAAATATTTCCCTAAGTCTAACTTAGGAAAAGTGGTTAATCAAATCAGATTAATTGAGGAAGGTCGAAATCAACAAGTGTGAATTAGTCAGTCAAGCCAGTGTGAGTTGTTGAGGCCATAGTTCATGTGCCAGTGTCGAGAGGTGATCTAGAGGTAGAGCGAGTGGCCTCAGAGAGTAGTTAGAGGTAGAGTGATTGCAGGAAAGAGTTTCCAAAGGTTGCGTGAATTATCCTCAGCGAGCAGTGTGCGTTTTGGGAGGGAAGTTCAGGTTCCAGGAGGAAGTGCGAGTGGCTAGGAGGAGGTCGAGTTCGTTGCAGAGGGAGACAATTAGTCTCTAGTATATTTTTCCAGTTGAGATTAGTATTAGTCGGAGCTTTGCCAGGGAGAGGCAAGCAAATCTGTGTACTCCTAAATTTATGAAGAATTTATAATAATAAAAACCTCATTTGTTGCACTAGTTTTTCCTTCGGGGTTTTTCCAGGGACATTGATCCAAAAATAACAATGTCAAAGTTATTAAGAGTGTGTATTATTTTCTCAGTTCGAGTATTTTAATTTTTGCAGTGTTTTTATTTGTGAAGATTGCAATTATGAGTTATTTGTCGTAATATTACTTTACAGAAGACAAATAAACTGCATAAGTCAATAGAATAATATCTAGTAGCTGCAATCGTGGAAATTTCACAACTTCAAGGTGACGTGCAAGCCCTCCCTTGTTACCTCCAAGATGACCACCATCATCTAGACTTTGGATCAACTGATGCCAATCAAACAGTGTGAAATCCAACCTAGGAACATCCTAGTTCCACTTGGCACGTCATCAATGTCTCCAATACTAAGCATCATGTGCTCAACATTTCAACATTTGGGGGTCCCTCAAGGTGTCAAGCATCATGTGAATTCATCACATAGCCCAACACTCTGCTCTAAGTAGGAAATGTTGCACCATCAAAGTCAAATTCTCTCTCTTTGCACTAAATATCATGGCCTTCATTGGTCTGTTGGGGAGGTGGGGCAATCACCTCAAGAAGCTTCTACTGTTGTGATATGAACCACCTGACAAATCCTCCTCAAAATCAAGTGTAAATCAACAATCATTAGGTAACTAAAACCATGGATGCATCATAGTGGACCATACTGAATATTAAGGGCACAACCAATACTTCACACAAAGATCACCTTCAAATATGTAACTAGACCAATTCATGTATAGGTGTTCCCTCTCTTTTATTTGAGATGGCTAGATGGATAATGTTGATTTTTGTAGCATCCGAAAGTGTTCCAAGTCTCAAACTTTGCAAGGAGGCTTGGACAACAGCATTCCAAAGAACCCAAAAACCGTTTGTGGAAATTCCACTCGGTTCATGACTTATTAAAATAATTAATTATTTTAATGAAGACCCTAAGTCTAAACTTAGGGAAATAAAATAATTAAAGGGTATTAATAAGTCATAGTGTGAATCTTCTAGAAAACGAAGATCAAGTCAAGTTTTTACCTTAAGCATTGATTAAACTTCTAATCTGGGTTGTTGGTTCTCCAAAGAGAAGATTATAAGAGAAGGCTTGAGGGTCATTTGGAAAACAAGCCAGGCATACACTCAGTACCCAAAGGAGATCAATTCTGAAGCAAGAGAATTCGATTTCAGTGGGAGAGTTGCAAGGCGAGGATTTTGCAGAAGCAGAAGGAGGGAGTCAGCTAGTGATCGAGGTCAAGGACAGAGGGAAGAAGTGGGCCACTGGAGGCAACTCTGGGCTGCAGCGCAGAGAACCCACACAGACCCTACGTGGACTTACGCAGTCTAATGCTGGGACCGCGCAGAGAAAACATGCAGACAGGCACAGGAGATAGCAGAGGGTGATCAAGGTGTCAGAGATTTGTCGGAAGGAGCCGAGAATCATGTCTCAAGTGTTTCAGATTTTACTTGCCAGTATTTTTCCTTGTAAAGAAATCAATTGTTGAAGAATTAATCAAACCCTCATCTGCTGCATCGGTTTTCCTGCATTGGGTTTTTCTGGGGAAAATTTTCCAAAAATAATTGTGTACATCTAATTGATTCTTATGCTTATGTCCTTTACTGTTCATTTCTCTGCATATGTATTTGTGAATGTTCCAATAGTATCTATTTCAATATTTGCCAGAAGATTTCTGAAAATAACTTATTTAAATAATAAGTAGGAGGAATAAATCTATCACTGCAACTATATAGTTTTCAGATTGAAAATTTCACAGATAACACTATTAGGTGTTTCCAACCCCCAAGATGAAGTGGCAAGTCCTAGGTTAACCATGTTAGTTTTTGTAGCATCAGATGGTTCTCTAGTCTCGACAATTGTCAGAGAGGCTAAGAAACATTAGGACTCCTAAATCCAAAAAGTTTCAAGAAAACCCACCTAGAAATGCCTTGATTAAGTTAATTAATCAGTAATTAAATTTTTCCTAAGTTAAACTTAGGAAAAATGATTAATTAAAAGTAATTAATTAAGGAAGGTGAGATTTCTCTAGAAACTCACACGGATCATCTAGGAAATAATCTCAACCATTGATTAAGATTTAATCTTGGTTGTTGGAGACTCGCAGTGAGATTATAAGAAGAAGTCGATGAGTAGATGGAGGAACATACTTGAGATCGATTTGGGAAGTTCGATTTCTCCATAGAGAAGCAACATTTGCAGGAAGAGTTAGAGCCAGAGAAGGGAAGTAGAGACAAAGAGGAGAAGAAGCAGTGAGTCCAAAGGAAGTTTTCCAGTTTCGGAGAGTCAGAAAGAGGAGGCCGAGATTTTCTCCAAAAAGTACCACAGGGACTGCGCAGTTGCTTCAAAAGAGCAGTTCAATCAAACTGAAGGGGAAGACATTTTCAGTTCTAGAGGCTGGGAAGTTTTTCCAGAGGATCGAAGAATCATTTTCCTAGTCAGTAGCAGGCAAGACAGCTAAATTGGAAGTCAATTTTGGTAGTGCATGTGGCAAGCAGCGCTAGGGTGATACAGAGCCTGCGCAAACCACTTGGACGACTAGCTTTTCAGAGGCCAAACAGTGTCGAGATTGCTCAAAGAGAGAGTAAAACCCCTCAGATAATTTTTGTCAGTAATTCTCTTGAATAGATTCATCATTTTGGCGATATTTATTGTACTCAGAATTTCTCACTATCGCTTAATAATAAAAACCCTCAGTTGTTGCATTAGTTTTCCAACATTGGGTTTTCAGGGGACTTTTTGTGAAAATTTCTTAATCTTCTAAACAAAAATCCAACTGCAGTAAATCTGATTTACTTCTCCTACTTGTTTGATTTAAATTAACAAGTTATTTTTTGAATAATTCATGAAAACATCAAAGTAAATACATTGTAGCCTACACAATTATACAGATCAAGTACTGAAGAATAAGCAATCATGCAGACAAAGGACACACAAGTTTTTCAGACAAATGTCCCCGGAAAAACCCAATGCGGGAAAACCGGTGCAACAACTCTTGAGGGTTTTATTATTAAGCAAATTTCTGAATACAAATTAGGGTGCCATTGTGGCTCACCCAACAAAGAAAATCCTCAACAGAAGTACCTCTATCCGAAGACAGAAATTATGGCGGATCCAGCAACTGGATGAAGAAATCCCATAGGCGACTGCGCAATCTCAAAGTGTTGTTGAGTGATGGCTACAGCAAGTTGGATTGCGTCACTTTCTCCAAGAGCTGCATCTCCCTCTCCATGAGCCTTCCCGGCTCAAAAATCAAAACGATGGATGGTTGCCCGATCTACCCCACAAAAACCCCAGTGCAACTCTCTAAGTGACTGCATCACCCTCTCTAGCTCTGCGTTCCTCTGTGTGAGCCCTACTGGCTCTGCGTCACTCCTCATGGGACTATGCTGCATCTCTGGTGCTGATCTTCCTCTCTGCTATTGTATTCTCGACCTTGGATGAAAATCTCGCTGCCGAACTACCCCTCACTACACTGCAAGCTCACTCTGAAATTCTCAACAAACCGCGCCCCAGAATTTCGACTTAGCTCAAGTGTTGTTCACTGTGTGTCTTCTCCAACTGACCCCAAGCCTTCCTTTAATACTTTTCTAGTTGACGAATCAACAACCGTGATCTAATCTCTAATTGAAGGCTAAGATTAGAAAAGAATTGATCCTCGTCACTTAGAACATTCTCACCCACATGCTTAAATTAATTCACTTTAATTATTTAATTTCCCTAAGTTAGACTTAGGGTCCCCATTAAAATAATTAATTATTTGAATAACTTAAGTTCCAGGTGGAATTTCTCCAAACAATTTCTAGGTCTTGGAGATCTCATGTGTTCTAGCCCCTCCAAATTTTCAGAGCTAGAGCACATCCGATGCTACCCAAAAATCAACACTTTTGTACAAAAATAACAGTGTTATATTTTTGTGTGTGCCAGTATTTTCTCAATTTCTAGTTTATCTTTCATAGTATTTTTATTTGTGAAGATTGCAGTATGATTAATTCGTTGTTGTCGTAGCAATAAACACCTCAATTAATTAACAATTAGAAGTATTAATTCCAGTTGCTACAATAGAATTTCAATGGTGAATTTTTCACATGGTATTAGAGCGATTTTGATAAGATGGTAAGCTTAGAAGCGAAGGCAGAAAAATTCATTGTTCAAAGGGAGCAACTATTAAAATTATGCAACTACAGTCAAATTCCACTATGGACAGCTCATATGGTCGAGATTATAATTGCATTAGATTCCTCTTTTCGAGAGGACCAAAATCGACCTATAGATCGCCCCAATCAGTTAAGCGGAAGTTAAATTATGAATTATTCTATTTATTAAAGTGAAATGGACTGGGTCAGCCTAACCACATGTGGAATTAGTCAAGTTGGCCATAACCCCAAGCGGACCCACACAAAAGCTATAATTAGAATCGATCTATAGATCACCCCAATCGGTTAAGCGGAAGTTAAATTATGAATTTTTCTATTTATTAAAGTGAAATGGAATGGACCGGCCTAACCACATGTGGAATTAGTCAAGTCGGCCTTAACCACAAGCGGACCCACACAAAAGCTATAAATAGAGTCAATCTTGTTGACCACTGGAGTGGCACCTGATGATAATGAGAAGACTCCATGCCCAAGGATGAACTAGAAGACATTTGTACCATCATATATCATCAAATCAACAAAGTTTTTAAACTCTACTTCTTCTTCTTATCATTTTCTTCTTCAGTCCTCGGATTCCGCAGCCCTACGGGGATATTGTATAAATGTCACTAGCATGATGAATAAAGCCATGTAATAGGCCAGGGATGTTGTGACTCGATCAACAAGCAAGTACACCTTGGAGTGTTTTAATTACTTGGTTAATTATTCCTTCTTTTTAACGGCGGATAATTTTCTAGGTTTTTTCACTCATTGCATTACCCCAAAGTTGAGGTGACGGCTTGAAGGTTGAGCCCCTAACGCATTTTAGTGTCTAGAGTCAATGTATATTACCATGCTAGGTCATCTCTGAAATTTCGCGAAATTTGGCTAGGTCTAAGTAGGATATTTTAATAATTAAAAATCTCCCGCAAAACGAGATTTTTTAATTAATTTCTATGTAATGATGTAAATAAGTGGTCTCTGGAAATGTCTAGGGCATGTGACTACTCAAAAATCATCCTCAGAGACCCAACGTTATCCTAGGACCCACTTTGAGGGTCAAAAAATGACTTATAGTCCTTCAAAAGCCGATTTTCCTAATGTTAGTGGCAAAAATGAGAAAAAATTCAATAATTGAAAAAAATTTAAAAATTTTCCAAAGTCAAAACAAGTCAAATTTTGAAATGGAAAACTCAATGAAGGTCAAAGTTGATATGGCAAGTATGTGGGTCCCACCACATAAGGTATAGCAAGCTAATGTCAACATTCCAAATCAGCAAGTCAAAGGTTCCACATTGAAATCACAAGGCATAATGTATGGGTAAATTGTAATAATTTGATTTAATCAGAAATATGTGGTGCACTTTAAAAGTTTAAAGGGGGCCAAAATGTATGATATGGCAGCCACTTCATCACCATGAGTTAGTGGGCCAAGTCAAAACGTAAGTCAAAAGGGTCCTGAATTATCAAAGGGGCAGTTGAAATAATTATCAAAGTGTTTTAAGGAATTGCTAAAGGATGAGTGGGGACAACACTGCCACATAGGACAGTTCTTGTCCCCCACTTAATTTCACTTGTCTCCCACTGATATCTACACACAGCAGTCTACTCCAGTCTCCAGCGTGTATGCAACAATTAGAGGCATCCATACATGAAGGATTACGCACATGCTACAACAAAGGAATATCCACACTGGACAGAGATATTTCCACACAAATTTTTAATAGCAATTAGATCAACCTACGCACAGTCTACTACACCTAATACGCAACACATTTTGACATATTGTGGGCACGAATTTTATGGATGAGATTTCAGTTCTGATTGGAGTTTGTCTCCCACTTAACTCATGCATTGTTGTTCCTTCTCCACTGCCAGCCAATTAAATCATATGCAGTCCTAGTCCACAGCGATATGCAACAGTCAACTCCAGCACTTGGGTGGAGTTTGATTTTCTTTGATGCCACCTACAACAGTCATCTCTCCACATGTAGCTTGACTTAACACTAGGACTGAAAATTATGTGTCACTTATGTGATAGATTGAACATTGGGATTGGCTCCCATTTTCCTATTTAAATGAGCCTTGGGCTCTCATTGTAATCATGGTTTTGAAGCTTGTGTTTATTGTTACTATGCCGAAATTGTTATTGAGCTGAATAAAGGAAAGTATTTGGGGTTATTAGCTTCTCTTGTGGGGCATTATTTGGTTGATGAGGTATACTTGTTTCATTTGATGTTGTTATTCATTTATTTCACATTGCAATCTAGTTGGTTTTTTTTGCATTTGCCTGAAAGCACTATTGTCTAGGGAGGGGAGATTTGTAGCTATCTCAGATCTCCTTTGGCCTTGGTATATTTTGTGCTCTTGTTGTAGCTTGTTATTTTCGGTTGAATGACAAGCTCAACGTGGCCTCTATATGCCAAGTTTCTTTTGCACTAACAATTGGTTTGCAGAGATTTGTGTGTTCAAAGGACAAGTTGCCAAGTCTATTGGAGTGCGAAGACTTCTTCGATTGGAATAAGTCAGCTCCAAAAATATCAAAGATCCCACAAGTTGTTCAAGCCAACAATTTCATAAGACATCAAGAGATTTATTTAAAAGGGGGTTTCATGAGCCCTTTGCTTCTTTTCCATCTCTAAAAAATCATATATATTCTTCTCTCATGTGTGCACATATTGATTTTATCTAGCATTTGAGGCTATGTGGTTGGATTTAAATCCTAACTCTCACTCACTAAATCAACTCTTTCAAGCTGATCTTTGTGAGGGAATTTGTAATATTAAGTGTATTTTATAATTGCATTGAGTTTCTAACTTTTTCCTTCTCATGCATGTGATTTTCTCTCACATATTTCAACACTATTTCTTTTGCATGCTAACTCTTTTGCTTGCTTGCGCATAGGTTTTCTTAGAGGCAATTCATGTTTGAAGAAATGGAGCTAAAGCATAAGCTAAGGAACACTTTTCCATTTGGAACCTCAAGTCCAAGTTCCTCCTTATCACTTCACCTTTTCCTCTAAAGCCTCATTTTTTTGAGGAATTGTAACCACCATTCACCTCAAGGCTTTAGGCCTTTACTTGGTAACATCTCACAAGTAAATCTTTAAAATCTGCACTTGTAACTTTGGGAATACTTGAGAGGGGTGAATCAAGTATTTCTTTTCAAGTATTAGTTATTACTTGATTAGATTCTTCACAATTAAAGACAAAGAGGTGTATAATAATAATATTAAGGATTAGCAAGAACTTCAATCCCTTATTTTAATAATAATAGATGAATGAAGGGCGCTCCAACTCGGACTTAAACGAGGCACCAACCTGTTTCCGAGAACCAACTTGGACTTTGATGAGGCTCTAACCTCTAGGGCTTCGACCCTATCTTCTCAAGGCACCAACCTTGTGTTTAGGAGCTCCTACTCCAAGGACACCAATCCTTCTTTGCTTCTTTACTGGACTATTAGTTCACAGATGCTCCATTTCGCCAATTTGCACCATCTATTCTGCACCACACCAAGAATTCAACACTGCACCATGCCAAGACTTCCCTGCAATTCGCAATAATTCCGGGTTCCACCGAGGCTATAATATCCACTGTTCTGGGCTCCACTAAGTTTGTAATGATCTCAGATCTGAGCGATATACCAAGTCCAACCCACCACTATTTCAAATAGGATCGAGACTGTAATTTCACACAGATTATTGCAACTTCAGATAATTGCCATTTAAAAAAAAAAGGGTCTAAGCTACAGTGAAAGGTTTGAGTCACTGAAATGAAGATTGCTGTACCAATGTATCTTGAGTCACAACCACCGGAATATCCGAGCCTCCTTTTAGACAAAACTAAAAATGCTGCAATCTACTACAGTCCGAGAATGAATAATGATTGCAGAAATAAGGGCTGAGGTCTGCAATGATTTGGACAGGTCTGAGATTATTGTGTTTCCAAATATGTTCGAGCCATTCCAGTTTTAAATGAATCTAAGTTCTAGTGGTTCTGGTATGGTTTGAAGAGATTTCAAAGCTCGAAATATTTTCGTTCTTCTTCGTGTGTTTCTTCAGGTTCACGAGATGTGAACTGTAACCTACTTCCCTTTTTGAATCTGTAGCTGAGTTAAAAAATATCAATCGCTGTTTTTTTTAACAATATATCTGTTTTTACTTTTCTTTCGATTACTGCATTTTTCGATCTTCAATTGCCGGAATAATGGAAACAAGCCGTATTTATAAAGTGTGACCGTCATATGGTCAGCCGACATCAAAAAATTAAGGCCGACTTGTATAGTGGAGCCGTTCACCGTTCAGTTTGTAGAATTAGCGTACATTTTTCATCGATGTATCACTTTGGACATATTTTATTAAGTAATGCCCCATTACGTGTGGTTTAGAGAAGTGTTCATTCCTTTTTTTTCATTTATAATTTTCTTATTTATTTTTATTTTTTATTATCATATATATATATTTCTAGGATTTATAATTTAGAATTTGGTGTATGTTTTTAGAGCTTTAGGTATTTAAGGTTTAGAGTTATATGTGCTTTTATGTGTATTTAGACAATCTCAGAGATTCAGGATGGTTTACTAGGGTTAGGGTTAGGTCATCATGGAATTTGGGTTTTTCTCAAGGAGTTAGGGTTAGCTTGGAAAGGGTTTGCTTTATACATATGAATTATTGTTAGAGTTCCATGGGCATTGGACTAGGGCATCTTTGAAAACTAAGGCTTTAGGGAATGTGCATCATCTTCATAGTGTAACGACAAAATCATGCATCACAAGAGTATTTGACATCTTCAACAATGCCATATTGTCATCAATGACAACCTTGATTAACAATCTCCCCCTTTGTCATTGATGGCAATATTGTTGCCCTTCCAACATTCTCTCCCCCTTTGACATCAATGGAAATGGGGTGCCCATGTGCTCCCCCTGTCGTGCTGCTACCCCTAACATATTGTACCCCTATCATGCTGCTTGATTTAATATGATGCAAGAGCAATGACCCCCATCTTTTGGCGAAGATACTCAAATGCTTCTCATGGAAGGGGTTTTGTAAAGATATCCGCAATTTGCTCTTTTGTATTGACGTATTCCAACCTGATATTGTGTTCAACAACTTTTTCATGGAGAAAGTGGTATTTGATTGGAATATGTTTGGTTCTTGAGTGCATCACCAGATTCTTTGAAAGACTGATGGCGCTGGTATTGTCACAAAAAATAGTATTTGGTTGCTTATTTTCTATGTTGACATCCTTCGAGGTTTCCTTCATCCATAGAATTTGTGTACAACAATCAGCAACAGCTGTATATTCGGCGTCAGCTGTAGAAAGGGATATAGATGATTGCTTTTTGCTGAGCCAAGATACAAGACAATCTCCCATAAAGAATGCATTACCACTGGTGTTTTTTCGATCATCCACGCTTCCGGCCCAATCAGCATCAGAGTAAATTGTCACAATAAGAGTTGAACTCTTAGGATACCAAAGACCGAAATCAGTCGTTCCTTTCAGATATCTGAGAATTCTTTTCACAGCTGCTAGATGGGATTGTTTAGGACTTGACTGAAATCTCGCTACCATTCCTACTGCTTGCATAATATCTGGTCTTGTAGCAGTTAAGTATAGGAGAGCTCCAATTATTGACCTGTAAAGAGTTTCATCTATTTGGGGGGTATCATCATCTTTGCTTAATTTACAATCTGTGGTCATTGGTGTGCTCATAGGTGCACAATATTCCATCCCATATCTTTTAAGCATGTCTTTAAGATATTTTTCTTGAGATATAAACATGCCTGCAGAGGTTTGAGATATTTGTAGCCCAAGAAAGTAAGACAACTCACTAATCATTGACATCTCGAATTTTTTGGACATATTTAGAGCAAATTCATGGCTCATTTCTTCATCATTGCTAGCAAAGATTAGATCATCAACGTAAACAAGAGTGATCAGAAGTTTTTCCTTGTCCATCTTCATGTAGAGATTGCTACCTGCCACTCCCTTTTTGAAACCTTCTTGTTGTAGATAGTGATCCAACTTTGCATACCATGCTCTAGGGGCTTGTTTTAATCCATACAAGGCCTTTTTTAGTTTGCATACAAGGTCTTTTCCTTCAGCAAGATCAAATCCTTCTGGTTGCTCCATGTAAACTTCCTCCTTGAGATCTCCATTCAGGAATGCTGATTTTACATCCATTTGATAAACCTTGAATCCTTTTGAGCAAGTAAATGCTAAAAACATTCTTATGGCTTCCATTCAAGCTACTAGTGCAAAGGTTTCTTCGAAGTCAATTCCTTCGATTTGTGAGTATCCTTTGCAGACAAGTCTGGCTTTATTTCTAATGATTTGTCCATCTTCATTCATCTTGTTTTTGAATACCCATTTTGTTCCAATTATATTTTTATCTTTTGGGTGAGGTACTAGTTCCCAAGTCTCATTTTTTTCGATTTGAAACATTTCTTCTTCCATGGCCTTTATCCAATAAGGATCTTTGCTTGCTTGAGAAAAAATTTCAAGTTCTATTAAAGATAATAGAGCCATATCATATTTTCTTGGGGTGCTTATCATTCTTCTTCGAGTTTGGATTCCTTCATCTATATTTCCGATGACTTGTTCTTCTGGATGATATCTTTGAACAAACTTGATCTTGGAGGGAGTTTGTGAAGATTCATTTTGAGGTTCACTTTGAGGTTTGTTGTCGCACGGATTGTCGAACTGCGCGACAAGCGGCTGAGATGGGGCTGTCACCTTCATCCCCAATCTCTCTATTTAAGCTGTCTCCTTGCAAGCTAAGGGAGGTAGACCCTATTATACATGAGGATGATAAATCCAGGAGACACAACTAGAACATCAAATACTTGATAGAAATGAACGAGATTCCACAGATCTAAATTAGATTTCACGTTTAAGACCAGTGCCTTATGGAGTCAAACATAATCCCGTTATGCAATTATAAACAAGTGATGATTAACTGTTGCTTATTAAAACACGATTTGATCACAATGATATTTAACTGAAAATGCCGCAACCATGAATAACATTAACATGAGAATGCCAGATGCTTAAAAGATTTCCGAAATTAAGATGTTCCAATTATAACCCAGTTCGAAAATTAAAATGAACCACAGTCAAACTTTAGATAAAAATTTTAAGGCTCGGTGGACCATAGGACTTCAAATTTTTTTATATTTTTGTATTTTATAGATTTTTCTTAGAATTTTTTATTTTTTATTATTTTGTATTTATTTTTTAAATTTAAATCAAGATCTTGAAAATCTAAATCCTAAAAAAAAAGGTTCTGATCTAAATTTTAAACTAAACTAAACTAGAAACTGGATTAAATCTAAAATCAAACTAAATTAAAATCTTAAAAAAAAAACTAATCTAATTAAAAAGTAACTAAATTAAATCTAAGAAATTAAAATCTAAAAAAAAATAAAAAAAAATAAAAATAAAAATCTAAATCTAACTTAAACTAAATAAAATAAAGAAAAACGAAATCTATTAAAAAAAAAGAACTAGCACTAAATTGACACAAAAATTTAAATCTAACTGAACCTACGCTATTCTGAATTAAGAACTAAAATAAAATAACCTAAATCTAACTCTACGACTATAAAAATCAAAAAACAAAACTAAGCCTAAACCAAAAAAAATTTAAAGTGTCTAGACATGGGCTTAAAAATTTCAAAGTGTGCGTTTATCGTTTTTGTATTTGCTCTGTTGTATTCTTGCAGGTCGAGGAGCAAGACAAGACGGATGACAATGAGAACGCAGGCAGGGCAAATGGAGATCGATGGATGGCACAGTGCAAGGAAGATGAAGTCGTGGAGAGGAATTGAAGGATGGCGAGAGAACGAGTATGACACCTTGAGGATGCTGATGGGAATGGCGACGTGAGGGAGTGCGGCTGGACTGGAGAATATGGACGCAGCAGAGACAAAGGCGCAGCGTAATGAATGAGGCTTGACAACGGCGTGAGAAAAAGCAGTGGAATGCTGGGCGGAATGAAGAGGGAATGGGAAAGATTGCAGTGGAGAGGAAGGAGGGTTCGATTGGCAGAGAAATGGAGGTCGATGGGAGAGCGTATTTCATTGGACGGTGAGAGCAGATCAAATAGAAAAGAGCTGGGTTGGACGTTCAACAGAGACAGCATTTTATTCAAAAAGATTTTGATGCACCCAGTATGCATAAACTTTACCAAACAACTTAGAAATTAAAATTTTTTCCGTCAAACTCCTCTTCAATCAACTGAAGCTCAGATCCTTATGTTCTTTTAAATCAAATAATGCCAAATCTTGCCCACAGTAGCAGTTTGAGGCCAGATCTGCCTCAGATCTTAAAAAAATTTCGATTTAAACCCACAAACTGCAAAAAAACCAGCCGGATTTGAAAGATACATACACCAAGAAACAATTAAACCCTTACAAATTTGAAAAATTTACAAATATACAACTAGTTTACAGATTTAAAACCCTCATGGTCAGATCTGAATTCATTTTAGCACAGTTTAGAAATTAAAATTTTTAAATGAGAGGCACAAGCCTTTGAAACCCTGCAAAATCACAAATATCGTAAGATAGACCTGGAATTTATCAAATAAAGAGCTTATCAGATTTATGTTTATTGAGAGTCGGCTGGTCCAACCGAAGACTTCCCCAGATGCCCAATCTAAAAAAAAATTTCCCTGCACACTTAGATCTGAATCTTAGATCGATAGAGATTTAAGAAAACAACATGAGACCTTTGCAGAAAAATCAGAATGTTATTTTATAAACCCAGAAAACTGCACAAGATACCTGTATGCAGATTAATCCATGAAGGACATCAACCATAAAATACAAGAAACAAAGTAGCAGAGTTTAGAGACAATTCACCACATAGATCTGAGAAGGAACATCCAGATTTGTAACCCCAAAGTCTTTATGCTTTATTCCTCAAAAAAGTTTACAAGAGCTTCTAAGAGCAAGTGCACGATCCTGAGATCGGATGACTCAAGAATGACAAAGACCTCTAAATTTATAGGACAAAATCTCTAACGGCTAGTTTGGATGATCCTTGTCAAAATAATCTCAACCGTCCAAAAGATTTAATTATCTTTTAATCCAGAGCGTTGAAATTAAAATTTTGGGGGAAAAACGAATTTATCATTTAATTCAATTTTAATTAACTCAAAAATATTATTTTTGAGTTAATTACCCCAAAATTTTGACCTTGACTTAACCACCAAGGCCCAAGGGTCCAATATTTCTTAAAATTCTCAATATTCCCTTGGCATGGGGCTGTCAAAATCATTTTCCAAGGACCCACAAATTTTGCCTTTAAAGATTTAATCCTAATTTAGGACCCTAAATTAATTAAATTTCTGGTTTAGGATTTTATTAATTGACCAGAAAATTTAATTAATTGTCTAAGAGGGGATTGTAATTATTTTTCCAACCCTCTTTTACATGAGATAATACATTTACATACATGAAGGGGGAAAACCCATTCGTATAGACCCTCAAATAAATACCCAGTTCTGCGACTCAACATATGATCTAGTAGACCAAGTAGTTCAAACTACTTTTACAAGGACTCGATAAAAAACACTAGGACTCACTTAGCATGCTGATGACAAATTCCACCCTAGCTTTGGGGTGAGGCTGGAGGGAAAAACTCTGCCGATCACTTTCGTGAATCGGTGAGACAAAAAACCTCCTAGGATGGAAGTCATCAACAACATACTAGGCTTACCTAGGTTGTTACATACATGGACGGTCTTACTTAGATCATTTACATCATAAAATGCAGAATGGGTTTACATCATTATAAAAACTGTCGATCGGCGATGAAATCTGGATGACACGAGCCTCGAACATAATAAGTCCCATTTGAAAAAGGGGGTGTACTTCTATGGGGTCGTTGACAAAGTGTGGTCAAACGGAGGTTCTTCATTCTCCTCTTCTTTTTCGGGTTCTTCTTCTTCACTTTGTTCAAAGAAAGGCTCAACTTCATGATCTTCAATTAACTTCATGATCTTTAATTCCTTTTTCTAGAAATCCTTCATCAATATTTACATCAATGCTTTCCACTATTCTTTGTAGACGATAGTTGTAACATTTGTAAGCTTTGCTCCTAGTGGAGTATACAAGAAATATTCCTTCGTCAACTCTAGAATCAAATTTACCTGGTGAGTCATCATTTATTTTTATGAAACATTTGCTTCCAAAAACCCTAAAATATTTTACTGAAGCAGGTCTTCCTTTCCATAATTCATAAGGAGTCTTTTCATTATTTGGTCTTAGTTGAGTTCGATTTAAGGTATAAACTGCAGTCCCAACTGCTTCTCTCCAAAATTTTGGTTGCAAATCAGCTGCTAGTAGCATTGTCCTTGCCATTTCTTGAATGGTTCGGTTCCTTCTTTCAACTACTCCATTTTGTTGGGGTGTCCTAGCAGTAGAGAGTTCTCTTTCGATTCCATGCTCTTTACAGAATTCATCAAACTCTTTTGAGGTGAATTCTCCTCCTCTATCCATTCTAAGACATTTAATCTTAGAATATTTCTCATTCTCAATGAGAGCCTTAAGATTTTTAAAACATTCAAATGCTTTGGATTTATATTTTATGAAATATATCCACATCATTCTAGTATAGTCATCAACAAATAGAGCAAAGTACCTTTCACCTTGAAGAGCTGGAGTTCTAGTTGGCCCACACAAATCTGCATGAATGATTTCCAAAGGTTTTGTTGTTGAGAACTCCTTAGTTTTGTGGCTAGTTCTAGTTTGCTTTCCATGTTGGCATGGGCCACATACAACTTGATTTGGTTTACACATTTTTGGAATATCCCTTACTGCATTAATTTTGCTAATGTTGACTAGGTTATCAAAACTTGTATGCCCCAATCGCTTGTGCCATAACCAACTTTCATCTGTTTGACTTAAGTAACATTTATCTTCTTGGATTCTACTGAGTATGTAAACATTATCTAGTGTTCTTACTCCTTTTGCCACAAGTTCTCCCGAGGATGAGTTTCTTATTTCACAGTTTTTGTACTAAAGACAACATTATGTCCTTGGTCACAAATCTGGCTAACACTTAAGAGATTGTGTTTGAGCTCTTCTGCCAGCAAGGTATTTTGAGCCTTTCCTAGTCCATTGACAAGGGTAGCAGTGCCTTTTCCAGTGATTTTAGCGGATCCACTTCCAAAAGATACATTTCCATTTTTCTTGTTCAATGAGATAAACTTCTTTTGGTCACCTGTCATATGTCTTGAGCATCCACTATCCACAAACCAATGATTTTCTTCACTATGAGCACATAGAGCTAGGCCACATTTATCAGTTTTGAGATTTATGTTTTTAGCTTTCTCCCTTTTGAGAGGACAATTTTGTTCATTATGATCATAATTATCACATAATGAGCAAGATGGATCAAACTTAGCCAAGGGATCAAAAGAATTGTAAGTTTTGATTTGTCCTTGCTCTTTAGGACCATGTAGTTGGTTTGTTTGATTTTTCAATCTTGGTGCTTCATTCTTATGAGCCTTGCAATGTTTAGCTTGATGCCCAAAGTTTTTACAATTGTAACAATGCCCAAGAAAAATAGTTTGATACTTGTTGTAGTATCCATAGCTTGAACCAACATTCTTCCTTGGAGTTGCTCTTTCTTCAATTCTTGGTTTTGAGATGGGACTTTGTTCCTGACGAGATGACTTTTCTTCTTTAGGATGGCGAGAGAGTACATCAACATAACTTCTGGCATTATTCTTTGTACTTGATGATTCTCCTTTGAAACCAATTCCAGACTTGTCGTGTTGAGGTTTTTGAGTATTAAGAATGTTGTCTAGAGCTAGAGAGCTTTGCCAACTCCTTTTGACTTGCTCTAATTCCTTTCTTAGAGATACTATTTCAGCTTCACATTTTTCACAGATATCATCCTTCTCTTTTAGCTTAATGTTCAAGAAGTCTTCCCTTTTTTTTGCTTCCTCTCTTTCTATTTTGAGAGAAATTATCTTCTTTTGTAGATTCTCATTTTCTTCAATGGCACTCATTAGCAAACTATCCATGTTTCTTTCATCTTCTAGTTCTGAGTCATCATCATTTGTAAATGCCATGAATAATGTTTCTTTGCTTCCAACATAATCACTTTCCTCATCTGATTCATCATCTCTTTCTTTGTGATGACGCATATTTCTGGTTGATTTCTTTTTGATGACTACAAATTCATCTTCATCGGACTCATCTTGTTTGGAGAAGAAGTTCTTCTTATTAAACCCTTTCTTTTTGTACATCATCCTTTTAGAGTCCTTTTCATCATCACTATCATGTTTATGGGGACATTTTGCAACATAATGACCTATTCTTCCACAATTGAAACAAATAAGAGGGTACTTACCTTTTAGCTTGGATCCCCTTTTTAGTCTTCGTACAAATTGAGCTAATTTGTTTTCAGTATCAGATTCATCGCTGTTGCAGTTCCATCCTTTTCCTTCTTTTGTAGATCTTGAGGCTTTGAAGGCTGCTTCTTTGAAATTTGGACTTCCTTTCCTCATCTCATAGGCAATGAGAATTCCATGGAGTTCATCCATCTTGAGAGTATCTAGATCCTTCATTTCTTCTATGGCACTTACTTTGGAGTCAAATCTGTCAGGAAGCGATCTCAGGATTTTTGAACTATGGTGCTTTCTTCAATATTTTCTCCTAGTCCTCTAAGAGAGTTAACCACTACAGATACTCGGAGGAAATATGATGCAATATCTTCTTCATCATCCATTTTCAGACTCCTAAATTGTCTTCTATAGGTTTGAAGCTTTTCCTTCTTGACTTTGGAGTCACCATCATATAGAGAAACCAACTTATCCCATACTTCTTTCGTTGAGTCACAGTTCATAACTTTCGTAAATTCGGAATTGGTAATTCCACTAGTGATAGAATTTAAAGCTTTGGCATTAGCAATGTAGGCTCTTATTTCATCTTGATCAGTTGGAAGATTTGCGGGAGTTTTGTACCCATCCAGAACAGAGTGCCATACTTTAGGACCAAGAGACATTAGATAGTAGGACATCCTCTTTTTCAAAAAACCAAAATTCGTTCCATCAAAGATAGGTAGTTTCCTTGTTGCT
Organism: Pinus albicaulis; assembly: GCA_034641835.2. Taxonomy (NCBI): domain Eukaryota; kingdom Viridiplantae; phylum Streptophyta; class Pinopsida; order Pinales; family Pinaceae; genus Pinus; species Pinus albicaulis. The sequence goes on along the minus strand of CM076581.1, from coordinate 23,413,089 downwards.
TCCATGTTCTTCATTGTGCCGAAGAATCCTTTTTCCCGCTGTTAGAATGATATTGAAGAAGCTGGCTCTGATACCAATTGTTGGAAATACTGAGAGGGGGGTGAATCAATATTTCTTTTCAATTGTTAATTATTGCCAGTTAGATTCTTCACAATTAAAGACATAGAGGTGTATAATAATGATATTAGGGATTAATAATAACTTCAATCCATTTTTTAATAATAGTATAAAATAGATGAGTGAAGGGCACCAACCCTTTTAATGAAACAGGAACCAACCTATTGCCAAGAACCAACTTGGACTTTGATGAGGCTTCGACCTCTAGGGCTTCGACCCTATCTTCTCAAGGCACCGACCTTGTGTTTAGGAGCTCCTACTCCAAGGACACAAATCCTTCTTTGCTTCTTTACTGGACTATTAGTTCATAGATGCTCCATTTGACCAATCTGCACCATCTATTCTGCACCACACCAAGAATTCAACACTGCACCATGCCAAGACTTCCATGCAATTCACAATAATTTCGGGTTCCACTGAGGCTATCATATCCATTGTTCTGGGCTCCACTAAGTCTGTAACGATCTCAGATCTGAGCGATATACCAAGTCCAACCCACCACTATTTAAAATAGGACTGAGACTGTAATTTCACACAGATTATTGCAACTTCAGATAGATGCCATTTCAAAAAAAAGGTCTGAGCTACAGTGAAAGGTTTGAGTCACTGAAATGAAGATTGTTGTACCAATGTACCTTGAGTCACAACCACCAAAATATCCGAGCCTCCTTTTAGACAAAACTAAAAATGATACAATCTACTACAGTCCGAGAATGAATAATGATTACAGAAATAAGGGTTGAGGTCTACACCGATTTTGACAAGTCTGAGACTATTGTGTTTCCAATTATGTTTGAGCCATTCCAGTTTTAAATGAATATGAGTTCTAGTGGTTCTGGTACGGTTTGAAGAGATTTCAAAGCCCAGAACATTTTTGTTCTTCTTCGTGTGTTTCTTCAGGTTCACAAGATGTGAACTGTAAACCGCTTCCCTTTTTGAATCTGTAGCCGAGTTAAAAAAATATCAACCGTTGTTTTTTTCTAACTGTATCTCTATTTTGACTTCCGTTTTTCCTTTTCTTTTGATTATTATGTTTTTCGATCTTCAACTGCTGGAATAATGGAAACAAGCCGTATTTATAAAGTGTGACCGTCATATGGTCAACTGCCGTCAAAAAATTAAGACCGACTTGTATAGTGGAGCCGTTCACCCTTCAGTTTATAGCATTAGCGTACATTTTTCATCAATGTATCACTTTGGACATATTTTATTAAGTAATGCCCCATTACGCGCGGTTTAGAGAAGTGTTCATTCTTTTTTTTTTTCATTTATAATTTTCTTATTTATTTATAATTTTTTTATTATCATATATATATATATATATATATATATATATATATATATATATATATTTCTAGAATTTATAATTTATAAATTTGGTGTATGTTTTTAGAGCTTTAGGTATTTAAGGTTTATAGTTATATGTGCTTTTATGTGTATTTAGACAATCTCAGAGATTCAGGAGGGTTTACTAGGGATAGGGTTAGGTCATCATGGAATTTGGGTTTTTCTCAAGGAGTTAGGGTTAGCTTGGAAAGGGTTTGCTTTATACATATGAATTATTCTTAGAGTTCCATGGGCATTGGACTAGAGCATCTTTGAAAACTAGGGCTTTATGGAATATGCATCATCTTCATAGTGTAACGGCAACATCATGCATCACAAGAGTATTTGACATCTTCAACAATGCCATATTGTCATCAATGACAACCTTGATTAACGATAACTTTGGGAAAGAGTGAGTTTAAAGCGCATATTGTAAGCTCTTCCCAAGCCCCTCATTTCTATAACAGAGTCTCACTTTCAATAATAAAGAGCTGACTATTCTTGAGGGAGCTTGGGAAGTTTTTCCCATGGTATCTCACCTACTCATTTAGAGGGAGGAAATCTTCTTGAGTGATTAACTTTCTTTTGTCTAGTTTTTAATTTTCTCAAACTAATTTACTTGCATTCATCATTTCGTTTTCTAATCTAAAATAATTGCATGTGAATAACTCATATTTTCATTTCATTAATTTCTTAGATCGCATAGTCCTTTAATTTCCTAATTTGCAATCTCATTTTCCATCACTTACTTGTGTTTTGTGATCTATTTCTCATTTGGTTAAGTTTCACAATATACTACAAGTAAAGAAGCATAACACTTTCAATTTATGGCAACTCGAGTTATTGTTCTAACTATGAAGCATATTTAATTGAAGCATCTCCATAAAGAAACATAGCACTTGCAAACTCACTTTCATATCATATTAGGCATTCTAATTTAGTTGCATATTTAAAATTAACCTCCAAGCATAAGCTTGGTTGATAAAAATCATAGGAAAAAGGCTTTCTTGGAAAATTCTTCCATTTGGTACAAAGTAAGGTAATGGTGTGTGACCTTGTAGTTATGAAGGTGGCTTGTCCCCTTGTAGGAACGAAGGCACATGCTGGCTCGTAAGACTCGGGGGATGGGTATCGTTAATGACTCCCCCGTGCCCTCGCCTCCTCTTTCTTACAGTCACCCCAATTGTTACCTCTTGGTAAGAGTAGAAGAGGACTTTTCACCTAGGTTAGGCATTTTAGATTAAAAGTAACCAAGATTAATTGCATCCAAATCTAGTTTAATGGCATCTCATGCTTTCATTCAGAAATCTATTTATCTTGAAAGAATTTTACTTCACTAACGGCAAGGCGCTCTCATTGATATATAGGGATGTGTAGATGTAATGTGTGTAATGTCAATGTCGGCCCAATATATAGAGATGTGTAGATGTAATGTGTGTAATGTAAACTTTTGATATGTAGGGCCCAATATATAGAGATGTGTAGATGTAATGTGTGTAATGTAAAATTTTGATATGTGGAAGTGTATATAGATGTGTAGATGTCATGTGAGTAATGTAATTTTTTATATATTTACCACTTTAATACCAGAATACCATGGATATATAGAGATGTGTAGATGTAATGTGTGTAATGTAAAATTTTGATATGTTGAAGTGTATATAGATGTGTAGATGTCATGTGAGTAATGTAAATTTTTGATATATTTACCACTTTAATACCAGAATACCATGGGCCAAAGACCATATTTATAAAAGAGGTATGGTAAATAAATAAAATATAAGTAAACCATATATATGGTAAATAAATAAAAAGTCTTTTTATTTTTACTCCATAATCTTATTTATATTTATGAACATCAAAAGGTGGTTTTATTTAGGTGAATCCTGAGCTAAATACCATGGGCCAAATTATTATTAATACATGCCAAAAAAACATTATTAACCCTAATATTAATATTAATATTATTATTAATTCTAATATTCACATTATTATATTATAATATTAATATTATTAAATTTAATTAATGTAAACTTTTGATATGTCCCAGTGTATAGAAATGTACCACTTAAATACCATGGGCTGAATACCATGGGTCAAATACCATATTTATAAAAGAGGTATGGTAAATAAATAGAATATAAATAAACCATAGGTATGGTAAATAAATAAAACGTCTTTTTATATTTACTCCATAATCCTATTTATATTTAGGAACACTCAAAAAGTGGTTTTATTTAGGTGACTCCTCAGCTAAATACCATGGGCCAAATTAAAGTACAATATATGCATTGCCTATCTCAGGTAACAATAAACATGTAAATGTAAATGTAAAAATAATGTTTAATATTTAACATTTAAAATTTAATCTAATTAATCTAATGTCTGCCCTAATGAAAAATCACTTCTCTCCCTACATATATAAATTTAACGCAGAGGGCCAAATACCATATTTTTCTATTTCTCTTCCATTTTATATTGGAGGGAAAAGAGTGTGAGGGAGAGAGAAGAGAGATGGGGGAAGAGAGAGGGAGGTAGGAGAGGAAGGGAAAGAGAGGAAGGAAGAGAGAGAGGAGGAGAGAGGGAGGGAGATAGGAGGAGAGAGGGAGGGATATATTGATGGAGTTGGAGGATGAGAGAGGGAGGGAAGAAGAAATACATAGAGAGAGCGAGAAGTGGAGAGAGAGAGGGAGTGACAAGGGAGAAATAGAGAGAGTATGTGTATGTTTGGGGGTGAGATAAAGAGAAAAATAAGGAGAGATGGAGGGAATGGGGGGAGACGGAGATAGGTAGGGATATAGTAACATAGTTGGAGGGTGAAGAGAGGGAGCGAGAGAGAGATAGATGTGGAAGAGAAAGGGATAGAGGGGAAGGAAGAGAGAGAAGATTTGAGAGAGTGGAGAGGGAGGGAAAGAGAGATGGAGTTGGAGGGGGGAGAGAGGGAAGATGATTTCTTGCACTTGATGCATTGATTTCAGTGTGGACAGTGATTTCTAATGTAAAGTTTGATAGATCAAGAGTAATGTAAACTTTTTATATGGTGATTTCTAATCCTATTTTATTGCTTGCACTAGATGCATCCATATAAGTGTAGATGTTGGTTTCTAATCTTATTTTCTTACTTGCACTAGATGCATTGATTTCAGTGTAAATGTAGATTATATCAAACTCTGGATCTAGAGTAATGTATTTACATAGGGAGCGAGAAGTGAGAGAGAGAGGGAGTGACAAGGGAGAAATAGAGGAGTATGTGTATGTTTGGGTGTGAGATAAAGAGAAAAATAAGGAGATATGGAGGAAATGGGGGGAGAATGAGAGAGGGAGGGATATAGTAACATAGTTGGAGGGTGAAGAGAGGGAGAGAAAGGGAGATATAGAGAGAGATAGATGTGGGAGAGAAAGGGATAGAGGGGAAGGAAGAGAGAGAAGATGTGAGAGAGTGGAGAGAGGGATGGAAGGAGATATGGAGTTGGAGGGGGGAGAGAGGGAAGATGATTTCTTGCACTCGATGCATTGATTACAGTGTGGATGGTGATTTCTAATCGTGTTTTTCTTGCACTATATGCATTGATTTTAGTGTAGATGTTGAGAGAGAGGGAGTGTGTGTGTGTGTTGGGGGAGTAAAGAGGATTGGAAGGCAAAGAGAGAGAGAGAGAGAGAGAGAGAGGAAAAGATAGAGGAAGGTAGGAGAGGAAGGACATGAGAGAGAGGAAGAGAGTTATGGGGGAAGAGAGAAAATTGGAGGGCAAAGAAAGAGAGAGAGAGGGGGGGGAGAGAGAGGAAGGATGAGAGAGACGAAGATAGAAGGAGAGATGGAAGGATGGAGAGATGGAGTTGGAGGGGGAGAGAGGGAGGGAAGAAGGAATACATAGAGAGTGAGAAGTGGAAAGAGAGATGAAGTGACAAGGGAGATATGGAGAGAGTGTGTATATGTTTTGCGGTGAGATAAAGAGATAAAGAAGGAGATATGGAGAGAAGGAGAGAGGGAGGGAGATAGTAACATAGTTGGAGGGTGAAAAGAGAGGGAGATATATATGTGGGAAAGAAATGAAGAGAGAAGAAGGAAGGGGGAGGATGTGAGAGAGTGGAGAGACAGAGGGAAAGAGAGATGTAGTTCGAGGGGGGAGATAGGGAAGTAGATGGTGATTTATAATCCTATTTGATTGCTTGCACTAGATGCATTGATTTCAGTGTAGATGTTGATTTCAGTGTATAGGAGGAGAGATGGAGGGAAAGAGAGATGTAGTTGGAGGGGGGAGATATGGAAGATGATTTCTTGCACTCGATGCATTGATTTCAGTATGGATGGTGATTTATAATCCTATTTTTCTTGCACTATATGCATTGATTTCAGTGTAGATGTTGAGAGAGAGAGGGAGAGAGAGAGATAGAGAGATAGAGAGAGTAACATAGTTGGAGGGTGAAGAGAGAGGGAGATATATATGTGGGAAAGAAATGCAGAGAGAGGATGGAAGAGGGAGGATGTGAGAGAGTGGAGAGATGGAGGGAAAGAGAGATGTAGTTAGAGGGGGGAGATAGGGAAGTAGATGGTGATTTGTAATCCTATTTGATTGCTTACACTAGATGCATTGATATCAGTGTAAATGTTGGTTTCTAATATTATTTATTACTTGCACTAATCCATTGATTTCAATATAGATGTTGATTTCTAATCTTATTTGATTACCTGCATTAGATGCATTGATCTCAGTGTAGATGTTGTTTTGTAATCTTATTTAATTGTTTGCATTAGGTGCATTGATTTCAGTGTAGACGTTGATTTCTGATTTGATGTACATTGATGGTACATTAATTTTAAAGTGATTGGATTAAGATTGTGCATTGATTTCAGTGTAAGCACACAAAATTATTAACAATGTACATTAATATTTGTGTTATAGTAAATCAACCTATTAATATTGAAGAGCAAGAGAGACAATGTATGATGTTTAGTACAATAGTTCAACCTAAATATTTAAATGGTTTATTATTTCAATTGTCCTTTTCATATAATCTATATGAAAAGATGACAAAACTAACCAAGGTGACAATAAGAATAGAAAAAGAAAATAATTTGAGATTGATCACAATGAAGACTATTTGTAATTGACTACATTCTTATTATTTTCATTTTCTATCATTCAACACTATTACATTGTGACTTTGCATTCAAAAAAATTGTTTCGTCATTAAATTTATTAACAATATTTATCATCTCAAAAAATTGAGGTAACTAAGAAAATTTTAAAATTAAAATGACCAGAAAAATATCAGACATATTTAGCATATATAAAATTATTATATTTATATTATCTGTATTTACATATTATTGATAAAATTAATCAAATGTTCGATAGATTTTCCTTGGCCGCACACGACTGAAACCAGCCTAGATCCATCTTAACTCTGGATCTATTAAGCGCCGAGAGGGATCAAATCTCTCGAGGTGCAAACCTTTCCTCAAGTTTTGCACTCAAAAAAGAGGTTTGCACCTCGAGAGATTTGATCCCTCTGTTTGCTTAATAGATCCCGGAGTTAAGATGGATCTAAGTGGTCAACTCAATATTTTCATTTCAAAGAGCAATACTCTGAAGGCATTGGTTTCTCATATGTTTCATGCGTATCTTATGTATTGATGGTTATTGCTCATATCATGTTTTTGCTTATAAATCCAAAGAAGTAATCTATTTAACTCTAACAACTCTCCTAGAAAACTCACATCTTTAACTTAGTTTTCCTTTAGGGACCACCCCCCATAGCTAACCTAGGAGATAGCTTAAACAAAGAGAGTCAGGAATAGGTGACAACCCCTTCTCTGAGTTCCTTGCCACCTACCACACCTGGTGGGGTTGAAGTCTTTTCCCACTAACTAGTAGGTAGGTGTAGGCGACAAGGCGATAACAATGACTACTACAAGGTATATCATATTCCATGAAGTGTCATTCTTGATGTGCATTATAATTGCTTAGAAATGAAATATTGAATGCATTTTCTGAGAAAAAGAAAAGGAACCATTGCCTTTTCTTGCAAATGTTTCATTTAGAGATTAAGTTTTGGACGAATTTCACGTCATGGATGACGATAAAGTACATGTTGTTCCTCAGCTCATTTCATCACAGTTATGTGAAGAAACCAAGTCTTAAATACTAGACCGTAGTACCTACATAGTTGAGCTTTAAGGAGTACACCTTAAAATTAGACTGTCATTTTTGCCTCTTTGGCATAATGTTATAGTTTAGTTGTATATTTATCTTCTCTTCTGTTATGTTTTATTGTCTGAAGATAATATTTAGCCTTACATCTATATTTTTGGGTGAGATGCATCAATAATCCCTCATTGTTTCAACATTACATGCCAATTTGGTGATTCGCTTTGGTCACCAAAGACATTAGTAAAGTTCCAATTACAATTTTATTTCTACAATTTGATATGGTGGATGAAGTGTTGTTTTTCTTTTGTTTGATTTTGGTGTTGCATTATATCCTTAAACATTAGTTTTTCTTTTGAAGGTATTAATACATGTTCTATTACCTCTTTTGCAGAGTTGTATTGACTCCAGGGGATCCATATATGCCTTTGCCAAATGAAGAGATTGTAGACAAAGTTCACAAACAGGTAGAATGGTCCAAGTATATTGCTCATATCATAAAATTGTCCATATTAATGCAATTGTATGCACCTTTGAATAAGTGGAACGCAACTCTTCGAAGATTAGGAAATTTGCTTATAAATCCCTTATTTTAAAGGATAAATGTTTTTTCATCTAGAATAAATTTTCGTAAAGTTTGATTCAAAATGAAATGGAATTATATTGATGTCCATTAACTATTGGAATGTAGACTTATATATTGATCATGTTATTGTTGATATACAAATAGAATATTTGTACAAAACACCTCGAACCTCATAAGGCTAAATGAGTTAGGTGAGATTATGACCCTAGGTTTTAAGACTTAAATAGAATAAAAGGAGATCCCATTGAGAATCTCAATTCACTTGTAGAGACTTATTTGCTTTTACATTATTTAACAATTTATACATAGGAAAAGAAAAAAGAAAAGAAAAATAAAGTGTCTTGTCTAATATGATATCGAATGTAAACCGTAAAAGAGTAATTATATGAAAATTAAAGAGAATACCAATTAGAAAGTAAACTTCAAATTAAAAAATATTCAATCTATCTACACAACATGACCAATTATCAAAACAAGAAATAAAAAATCAACATTGAGAATGATGCATGCTCATTTATTGAAAATTTGTATACTATTGAACCAACATCTTTTACAAATGGCTTGAAACAGATGTATATGAACAATTTGTGGTATAAGAAGCCTTCAATAAGGCTCAAGTTGAAGCCTAGGGCAAGTTAGGGCTTTTCTAGGGTACAATTTACCTACGGCAAAGGATGTCAACCCTAAAATGAATAAATTAGCTATGGAAAAGGATTCATTTTTTGAGGCAAATACCTCCCAACCAAGTGTTCAATCCCTTCACAAGGAAATTTTTTCTACCTTAGTTGAAATTTATGCCCTAACCCTAGGTAGTGGCTTTCCTTAAGAGGCCAAATTCAGTGTTGGGAGAGAAAAGTGAAGTTTAATGTGTGTTTTTGGTGTGATCAACAATGAGATCAAGGCCAATGCCTTGACCTTGGGTGATGGAGTCTATGGGATTCCTAACATAGGAGAAAAATACCAAACCCTAGCAAGGAGTAAGGGAATATGAAAACCTATGTTTCAAACCCTGGCTATCATTTTTGTGAGTGAGAAAAGTCAATGAGGAGGGCTAGTTGAAAGATTAACTGTTGGGATTGTCATATAAATTATATAGTGGATAATGCATATAATACTATTGCCAAGATTCCATAGAATAATTTTCAGCAATAACTTGCACATAGAAAACTCTAGACAACTAACCATTCCATGCAATAGCCACAAATTACAAAGATATAACAAATACAAGGAGCATTCAGAAGATAGAATGCATGAATCAATCCTTTATTGCTCCAAAATGACATCTCTAATACTAAAGAATAGATCCATAAGAAAAATTCCTCAATAGATCACATCTCCACAAGATAAAAAGGGAACTTCAACTAGGCTGAAATCTCTAAGAGGGCCGAAATTGATCCCAAGTGATCATGAAAATGAAATGTGAGTAACCTCTATTTATATGAGGTGTATCTCACCTAATTTAGCTTGATGAAGCCCCTAAGACAAGTTTGACATTAAATGAACTTGGGTTACAAGCCAACCCATTAGTTGATGACAAAATTAACCAAATTAGGCCACGTATGTGAGCCATAGCCTCTCTAAATGTTGATGCCATGTCCAGTTAGGGATGAGAATGCATGCCAAGGTGTGTTGAGGTGTCAAAATCTGTGAAGATGCCTGGATGATCCAAAATTTGAGGGATGGTCCTGAAATCTACCTCAATATCTCCTTTGGGGAAGACCTCATTCTCTTCAACATTAGGGTTTCCTCTAGTGCAACAAACCCCCCCCTAGTCTCTCAATGGGAGACCATTCTCATTTAGGGTTTGAATCGACTCCTGCATATCAGGTTTTGTCAAGGCCATCTTGGGGCATACTGGGTCTAGTGGTGTCATCATGAAGAATTCTCAAAGCAAGGTCAAATTTGACCAACATCCTGGGTCCTGGAGATACTCAAGGACATGTGTCATTTGCTAATGTTGTTAAGAGGCTCCAATCTCTCAATGTTGTAGCTGCTTGGGCCATGTACTTCTCTGCAAATCCTAGGTACCTATGGAGTGGGTGCCCTCAAGCCCTAGGCTACAATGGACCACCTGACCAAAACAACATGGATTCTAGTGAAATCTACCATTCATTAGAGACTAAGATCAATAATGCACCTAAGTGGACCAAACATGAAAGTTAAGGGCATGTTAATACTTCAAACAAAGATCACCTTCCAAAATCGAGACCAAGTCCTTATAATGGTGTTTTCTACCTTAGTAGGGCTTGGTGAGGCTGGCTAATAGTCAACCCTATTAGGTGCTTCCAGCCCCTAAGGGGATGTGACATTTCTTTGGTCCACCCCTCAATTGATAGGTGTTAGTTTACAATAATGTGGTAATGGAGGGGAGAAGACTTCATGGTTAGGTGCCATGGTCAGAGGGACCAGTTGGTGGGGGTGTCCACATCTTAAATGTTTGGATGTGAGGAGGAAGTATTTGTGGATGCATGAATTGCCAACTCAATATGATTTTCCACCCCTCTTGTGCACCTTTTACTTCTTCTTGATTATTCCTTGTATTACCGCTTATAGCTTAAGGGTTAGAGCTTGCTCTTTATGATGTAGCATTTTTATTATCCCTTAAGATGAGTCAATTTATTGTTCATCAGGGTTGGGACATGCAAGGGTTCCTTTTAGATGTAATGGAGCATCATGTGCTAAGGAATTGAATGATGGCCATATGAGGGAGGTAGAGCTCATGGTAGGCTTTTTCTCACGTGTTAATTTTTATGCCCCAACCATCTTTTGCATTTTGATTTTATTTCTTTTGTTTTGTTGTGTTCATGATATTCTTTTTCTTTTCTTTTCATTACATCAATGTCCTAGGGCAAAGTTTCTAGCCTCGCTCAAGGTATGTGAACATATGAGTGCCAAATCCCAAAGAACCAATGACAAGTTGAACCCGAAGAATGGAGGTGAGACATAGGGCTTGTAATGTGGCATGGAAAGTGTTAAGTATGGTATAGGGAAAATGGAACATTCTATCTCAATCATGGCTTCCCAGATAGTGCCCCTCCTATAATGCAAAGGGCCTTAAGGGAGGTCCCACTTCACTAGGGTTAAAGATTAACCCCCTTGGTAAGGTGAGAGAATAAAATTACAATCAAGTTTTGTCAATCTTGCAAATCACCCCATTATCCATACTAAATTCCCAAAACAAACAAGTACAAGCATTTATTTGCAAAATGATCAAAGTACCTTTTGAATAGCAACCCGCCTTCATCCAAGTGTCAATGCCAGATGGTGAGAAGCAAATGGCTGATGCAAATGGCGGAAGTACATGGCATGTCATCATCTAATGGTAGCTGGCAGGGGCTACTAACTGTCCGGTTGGATGTCAATTGTAGGAGAAAAATTTCCTCCTATCGAGTTACCCATTTTGGTGGGTAATAGGTTGCAAAGCCCATACACTTATAAAATCACACTTTATGAGCATTTCTCTCTTACAAGCCTAGCACCAAGGGCTTGTGAGAGTACTTCATGATGCTACCCAATTTCAACAACAAGCAATACCAAGAATAGCCATGGTCGTCCACACCAACAGGGATCTAGGATCCGCTTTCACAAATAACACGCCCACATGTCTTTATAGGGCTTTAAGGCACACCCTTTGGGCCTATATGGCATGGCCAAAAATTTCTAGAATACCTCTGCTGAAAGAGGGGTAACACTAGGCTAGTTGTGTCTTTGTCGAGTCTTGCGACTCAATGTATCACCTAAGAGGAAGAGTCCTAACCTTAGTGGGAGAGGCAAAGAACGACTATTAGGGAAGCCACCTAATATCACCTCAATGGCCCTAACACTCACTTTAAGGCTAAGGAATGGGCTCCCTAACCTAAGCAGAGTTTTCCCATGGTTCAAACTTAGCTAGATTGTGTAATAAGAGGGGAGGCTCTTCTATCTTGGCTCAACAAATGACCTCGTCAATACACTATCCTCTCAAAAAGTTGTAAAACGGGCTTCGATTATGTGTGAAAAGTGTGTAGATTTGTTAAGAACAAGAAATATGGGTGTGACTTAGACAGAGATTGCTTATTCTTATATTATACTTGGAAATGAAGAAAATCTTGCTCAAAACTCTTATACACCAAGAAATTGATGTGAAACACAAAACAATGCCCAATGAAATCAAGATATCACAATCAAGTATTCATCACATCAATAGCATTAAGGGTTATCATCAACAAAGAGTATGTTAAGATATTACATTACATGTATTTTTGTTATCAAAAAATGATGAGATTGACAGTCCGATAATTTTTCAAAGTCAACACCAACTCGTGAACACTTAAAGTCAAAGGTGGATGCCAGCATTAAAGAACATGTGCCAAGAAACATTATGCCAATAAACAATGTTGAAGTGTAAATTTCTGAAGGTGTTCTATGCTAGATGCAAATTTACTTTAAACTTCTAGGACCCAAATAGCAATCACATGAAAGTAAGATGCTAATAGAACATACGAATAGGTCGATGGAAGACAAGCCAATACTATACTAATCGATTTGACAAACGGAGATAAAGAATGATGGCGTTACGGAAATCAACTGGATGCTTAAACCGACAAAGTCTCCATAAGGTCAGCCACCTAGAATGTGTCACACAACCCCAAGATGACTCATCAAAATGCTTCATCAAGAACGCTGCACCAAAGAAAGCCCTAATGCTGCACCATTCGTGAGAGAAGAGAATGCCTCCAAAATGTGTGTGTTAAAATGACCTCTGAGTCTCCAATATATAAATCCATCTGTGGGGGTGTGTGACACATCCCTTATGCATGTGGGATAAATCTGGCCGACCTTGCACATGTGGAATAAATTCAAAATACATATTATGCTCATCCGATCAAGATGATCTTTTGATCGATCTTGCGCCTCTTCGAAAGAGGAATCCAATAAAAATATTGGCATCGTCATCTGAGCAGTACAACATGGAGTTTGGACCTAGTTGCCCAAAATTAACACTCCCCTCTCAACTAGGGAGAACTCCATCTACCTGTGCCATCCAAACATCGTGCGTCATCCCGCCATAACTTGCTTCACTGGCTTCTTTATTTCAAAACGGTGAGTCACAAAGACATTACTCTCAGCTGACCCGAAGTGAGCTCAGAGGTTCAAAACCTCTATAGGACTCAAAGGAGTTTCACACTAACCCGAAGTTAGTTTAACTGACCCAAAGTCAGTTGGAGGTTCAAAACCTCACTAGACTTGATCCCAGGTCAAGTGTTTGGACACGTGCCATCCTAGACATAGAGAGTACGACAATCTCTGATGCGTCCATCAATCTTGCTATCTGTCTCTATCCACATTTCCCACCTCATTGGCCAAATGAGAGGTACTTCCCATGAGTTCGGGACTCCATGGGTAGGATGCATACGGGGCACAGATCAGAGAGAGGTAAACCAACTCAATATCATCACGGTGGGGCAGAAGCACACCAACAAGGTTCGGCAAGCCTAGCCTTGTGGTTGCTTATAGCTTCAAGAAGCTATCCCCAAAGCCTCCTCAAAGCTCCTAGAGCTCATCGTCCAACAGGAGCCTCAGCATAGGGTCGTTCCACGATTCCAAGATTCTCACGGAAGGTTAGGAACATGACCTTCCTCAAGGGCTTTGTGAGAATGTCCGCGACCTGCTCATCAGTTCCTATATGATAAAGCCTTACGGCGCCTCGCTGTACCATATCCTGGATAAAATGGTACCAGATATCAATATGCTTGGATCGATCGTGGAACACGGGATTCTCTAACAAACAAATCGCCCTCTAGTTATCACAAAGGATAACGGTGGTATCTAGCACATGCCCAAGCAACTCACTAAAGAGCTTTCGCAACCAAATAGCTTCACAACAGACCATACACGCTGCAATGTATTCGGCCTCAATGGTGCTCAAAGCCACTGACTTTTGCTTCCTGCTCGAAGCAGGACCAAGTGTGAAACAACATCCAGATGTGCTCTTGCGATCCACCACACTGCCATCCCAATCGGCATCAGTATATCCATGGAATCTCAAAGCCCCGGCAATGTATCTCAGCCCATGGTCTATCGTGCCCCAGAGGTATCTGAAAAGTTTCTTGGCATTAACCCAGTGAATGTTATGAGGATCAACCATGTGTTGACTCAAGGTGTTCATTGCAAAACATACGTTCAGACGGATGTTCACTAAGAACATTAGGGCCCCTATGAGTTGTCGATAGTCGGTAGGATTTGCTAGCACGGGCCCAACAAATTTTCCCCTCAACTTCTCAAAGTTGAGCTCCATCAGTGTCGACATGGACTTACAGTCCACCATAATAAAACCTTCCAGCAGCTTCACAATATATTTTCCTTGAGAAAGGAAAATCTCGCCAGATCTCTGCCAGACCTCCAAGCCTAGAAAGTAAGGCATCAGTCCTAGGTCTTTCACCTCGAACTCGGAAGCTAGCTCCCTCTTACACTGATGAATGAGAGGGTCAGCACCTGTCAGGAAGAGATCGTCCACATAGCTAACCAAAATGAGAGGCTTTTCTCTATCAAAGGTTCAGATCAGCATTACTGCGAGTGAAGCCCAGATTCATTAAGTAGCTATCAATCCTCTCGTACCAAGACCTGGGTGCTTGCTTCAACCCATAGAGGGCTTTGCATATATGTGAGTCTCTATCCTGGACTTCGAACTCCAACCGTTGCTTCACATACACTTCTTCCTTTATCGAACCATGCAGAAAAAATGATCTTCACATCCATTTGATGGATACTCCATCCGTGCGTGGTAGCAAGGGAAATAATAGATCACAGGTGAAAATATATCATCATAATCTATGCCTTCCTTTTGAGAGAAGCCTCGAGCAACAAATCTTGCCTTGTACTTTTCAACACTCCTATCAGATCCATGCTTGATCTTATAGAGCCATTTTGAGGTGACAATTGATTTGTCCTCCGGTCTCGGGACCACATCCCAGACATCATTTTTCATAATGGACTCAAACTCTTCGTACATAGCATCCTTTCCAAACTTGATGGTGTACGGCTTCTTCAAATGATCCAGGCTCAGATTGTACGATTGTACTCATGGCTTCTAGATACCCTTGGTATCTATTCGACTTCTTGCTTTCCTGAAATGTCCCCCTTTGGGGCCATATGTCTCTCGGCATCTTTGAGAGTGTCCTTGAGCCATTAGGGTCTTCTCTTCTTTCTTCCAGCAACGCCATTTGCTCAAGAGCATACATGGTTGTGGTCTCCCTCCTAATGCCAGCTCCTCTTGCGAGAGAAGTCATCTATAAAAGTCATGAAATAAGAACATCCTCACAAGGATTTCACTGGCAGCATATCAGACGAGTTAGAGTGTATCAGATGTCTTGTGACACTTGAGGAATGAAGAAAGTCCCCTTGTATGCTTTCCTTCGGCACAACCCTGACATATGCCTTCATGATTGTTTTTGAATTCGGGCATCCCAGACACCAACTTCCTTACTTCGATAAGGGCTTAGTAATCATAGACCTGAATCTTACTCATCCACTGTCAAGGCTTATTTTATGGAATTATAGCCATGCAAGTATCATAGCCATATAGTGCCATACATCTGTCATACATCCATACACGGTCATATCACTGATTACAATGTTGCCATAATATTTTCATACACATCACTATCATCTTCATCATTGTCATACTGCCATACAGTACTGAAGATATCAAACTTCATGGCCATATATATTTTTCATATGCCACTGAAGATACCACAGATCAAGTTCATATAGACTCTGCCATATGTCATATATATATATATACTCTGCTATATGTCACTTTTATGGTTAGGGCACCCACAGATTTTGTTGCAGGCTTGCAGCCCTAAACACTCCAACAACTACCTAGAACACTGTGGCTTCACCTCCACAAGATGGCACTTTGTTTCTGCTTTGAAAAGTACAGGGTTGCGGCCAAGACTTCATTCAAAGATTAGTGCTACTTCACACCCAACTGCTCACAAGAGTTCTGCTTCTACAAAATCCTTGCATACTTTAACTTTAAATACATCTTCCTTCTTACAGTAGATTTCCAAAGCACTGCACTTGATGCTCAAATATCAACTCACCAAGTCTGCCTTCACATAATGATTATGCTGCTCCAACGTCAATGATCACAGGATTCGAACACAAAATCACTATACATGAGGCCTTGAATCACTTTGTCCTGTTCAACATTAAAGGACAAACTTCCCAAAATAACTCCAATGAATCAGACAATACCGCATAACTAGTGCAACGAAGGACAAGTCCAGAAAGACCTGGGACTATGTTACGCCATGCATCATCTCTAAAGGTTCTGAGTAGATTTGCAGTAAATGTAGATTGATCACTCCATTCTTTCACTGCGCTGTCTGCAACTCTCAATTAAATCATTTTTTCTATAAGCCATAGCAAATGCCTTGCATTCACACATGCAGTATGCAGGTTCATCTGCTGCATAGCTTCAATTTCATCATGGTCACCTCTTAGATTGGGACTAGAGTACTCCTACAATGAATCTTTCACTGTTCTCAAACTTGTAGTAAAGGCATTGTCCAAAACTAGGGGAACAACATCGTGAGATGAATAATCCCGCAACAGCTTAGCCACAAATGCCTTAACAGTTGCACCGTTTGAATGACAGTGGGTTGCAGTAAATATCAAACCATCTAACATATCCTCCAATACATTTCCCTTTGCAGGAGAGATTCTTGCAAGGAGTTCTGCAGCCTCTTCGTGCTTAAGATAAGGGACCAATTTCATAACTTCTCTCTCTTCCTCTTCCGTCCATGGCACAACCTCTAAGAGCCGAACACAATAACTGATATATTCATCATACAAGAGTTCTGAATCAATAGGTAGAAGAGATAATGCATCGGAAACATTGCTGGCAGTTCCAGCAAAATCCTTGGAATAGAACCGCTGAAAATTGTAAAATATGATTCTGTGGCTCTCGAAATAGGCATATTCAAACAATGGCTTCTCCGATTTCTTATCCATGGATGCCTGCCGTCTATCAGGTAGAAGAATAGCAAAATACCTAGATTCTTTAAGAACATGGGAATGCAAGTGAACTGCAACAGGCCGATTGATCTCCACACTTTCCTCTGTGTCTCAAACATGCACCAAAACAAAAAAACAATGTCCAAACTTTACCTCTGAGACAACAGCTCCAATCTGCAGCAAGAACACATCAAAACCTAGTGACAAAGCACACCAAATAGGTCTTCCACTTCATGCTGTCCCTTTTCCTTAACCACTTCAAAGAAACCTAGAAACAACCTCAAGTTGCTGGCTATGGCCTGTGGCTTAGCTGTAGCCTTCAGAGAATAGTAGACATACTCTGCCTTGGCTAGAGGTCAACAATAGAAAAAGCGACTACAATTCAGCGTCCTAAAGAAGCTCAATGCTGGATCAACTAATGCAGTGTTCTTTGCTGATGGTCGTGAACCAAAAATAGTTCAATTCTTCGAAGATTGGAGGTCTGGTTAGGGCATACATCAATCCTGACATATTGCAGCAAAACCATGTGATTAACCTCAAAAGAGCTCACACTTCCTTGCAGAGATTGCGGCTTAGGATGGACTGATATTTAGGCTTTACAATCTCCACCAAACATTGGTCCTAACTTTGTAATCTCCATAGAACATATGCGGCCTGCACGTGAAGATAGACACTGCTGAGAACTATCCTCAAATGCCCATGAAATATGCCCAACCTTGCTTCAACAACCTCAACCTCCTGCCTATGGAACTTGGCCCATCAAACAAGAGAATAAAGGCCTGCAACCTAACTGAAGTAGCCTTCCAAGTGCAGCGGCTCACCAATAGTAGTAGCATACGCTGCTATTCCTCGCATCCACGATACTTCCACGGAGTCTGAAGCAACCTTTAATTGACTCGGCCCTCTAGGGAGCTGTCTCGGCCTCCCCTCATAGTAATTCGGTCCTAAAAATAACCCTGAAACAGACCTTCAAAACCCACGCTGTCTTTGTCTATCCTTGCCGCGGCTAGGGCTAAGAATTTCTCCTCTCCAACGAGTCTTTCTTAAGTGTGAGTGTTGCACAGATGGATGCTCTTAGATCTTTCCCAAAAGATTGGTGATTGCTCTCAACACAAGTTGGACTTTGTCTTCTCCTTAGCTTTGATACCATGTAAATTTCTGAAGGTGTTCTATGCTAGATACAAATTTACTTTAAACTTCTAGGACCCAAATAGGAATCCCATGAAAGTAAGATGCTGATAGAACATACCAATAGATCGATGGAAGACAATCCAATAATATACTAATCGATTTGACAAACAGAGATGAAGAATGATGGCGTTACAGCGATCAGCAGGATGCTTCAACCAACAAAGTCTCTATAAGGTCAGCCACTCAGAATGCGTCACACAACCTGAAGACGGCTCATCAAAACGCTGCACCAAAGGAAGCCCTAACGTTGCACCATCTGTGAGAGAAGAGAATGCCTCCAAAATGTGTGTTAAAATGACCTCCAAGTCTCCAATATATAAATCCATTTGTTGGGGTGTGTGACACATCTCTTATGCATGTGGGATAAATCTGGCCGACCTTGCACATGTGGAATAAATTCAAAATACATGTTCTGCTCATCCGATCAAGATGATATTTTGATCGATCTTGCACCTCTCCGAAAGAGGAATCCAATAAAAATATTGGCGTCATCATCTAAGCAGTACAACATGGAGTTTGGACCTAGTTGCCCAAAATTAACATGAATATTATCACAACGCTCATGTTGATACATCAATAGTGCTCCGAAATCAAAGAAATACACTAGTTTTTTAAAGCACTTTCAAACATTTTATCGTTGTTTGTAAACACGAAGTTTAATCCCATAATAGAGTGAAAGAAAACTGTGATAAATATGAAGCAGTGGTTCCTAACAAGGGACAATAGTTCAGTTAACCTAGTGAGGCCAAGATATATGGATTCTTGGTGTCGAAGTATACAGTGATTAATTTTGAATTAAGGTGCATTCATCGTAGTATATTTCCACCAACCTTTAAAATATATTGTCATTGATTTTTAGGGGGTAATAATCTATGAAACCAGATTCGTTCCTCAGCCTCGTCATGTCTCGAATCGGTCGAATCTGACACTATTCGGTGGGACACATGTCCTCCAGATCGTGTCTGATCGTGTCTCATCAGGATACCATCGTGTCCCAATTGTGTCTCGATTCTGGGACACGTGTCCGGATTTTATGAGTGCCACGCGGCCCATAAAGGGTCGTTTTGGCCCATTTCAACTTCACATTTCACTCTCTCTTGATGTGGGTTTGTTGTGGGTGTGTGGGAGCGAAGAGCAAAGGGCGTGGGAGCATTTTGGAGGTGATTCGGGCAACAGGTAAGTGCATTTTGTCTCTATTTATTTTGCATTTTTATTACAACAGTTTGCATGTGCATTTTTTTACAATTTTTTGCATTTTTTCTTTATTTTTTACAGCATTCATGGCTCAATCAAGGGCAGTAGGGAAGGGGCAAAGGAAGGGGAATAATGTCCCCATTGGAGATGCCTCTCTTGTTCCAATTTAATCAGGTTCTGCAAGTGTTCCCTCTATTGGAAGTGGGGCTGCAACAACAACTTCGTATGTTGAGGGAAGACAACAACCTCAAGATAACAAATATCCCTTGTGGAAATATGTCACAAGAGAGCAAGGGCCAGGCAACAGAGGAGGAGGATGCAACAGAGGAGAGCACTGGTGACCATGATGATGACAATGATGCTGATTTTGATGATGAGGATTGATGACTCATGAGTTACATACTGCCTTGAGGCTTGTAGTTGTTTTCTATTTTCTATTTCTATTTTCCATTGGCATTTCTACTACCTATGTAACACATTTTCATTTTGATGACTTAATGAGAAAAGTGCAGTATCTAGTCTTTCTCCTATTGGATCATTGATGAATATGTCACAATTGTATTTGTATGCATAATGTTACTTTGTAAAACTTACATCTAGATGAAGATCTATGTTTGAATCAATGAATTTGTATCATGAATGAGAATTTGTGTAAGAGGTAACTAATATATATATATATATATATATATATATATATAACGTGTCTTGTTTCGGGGGATTGACATGCCCATGCCTGACACTCGAATCCTCGTGTCCCTTGTCCCCGTGTCAGGTGACTTAGGTGATAACCCTTGCTAGATTAGGTGTATCCAAATTACAAAAACACATTTATCTTTGTGCTGTAGAGTAGGTTATCATATCATAATATTATCTCAGCATAAAGATGATGAGAACCAAACTTGAAATGCCAAATTATGTTGAAATTATATCAAAATCTTGCATCCACAGAGCTTACACAAGAATATATTTTGTCATAAGAGATGTAATAATGTTTTCCATGATCATACAATTTCAACCTTTATGACCTTTATTGTTTCCAGTCCAAAGTAGATTTTAACAATGGTTCCAATAACACATAGAACATTCAGAGACAAAGAAGAGATACCAACATTTAGAGCCTAGCCCTTTGAGTGGTGAGAAAGTATCTAGTTAAGAAAGGTTCAATGTTTTAAAACTCGGACTTTGACTTGGTATCGACTCAGACTAGTTGATTCCAATGACTCATCTTTGTAAAATGTATAATAAATATTTAATTTTTAATGAAAAAACATATTTTTAAAGATTTTCATTCATGTTTCCAAACTCAAAGCATTAGAATAATAGAGAGAAGACAACATATGATCAAAGTATGCTCATGAATATATCTATTATATCAAAATGGCACCCAATGCATTGTCCAACACATGTAATATATAGATATTAGAACAAAAACACATAACCAATGCTGCTCCAAAAACTAACTCCTCAATGGCAAATGTTACTCCAAAAAACAACTCCTCAATGCTACTCCAAAGATTGCCCAGGAGCCTCCTCAATGTTGCTCCAAAGATTGCCCAAAAACCTCCTCAATGTTGCTCCAAAAACCAACTCCAACTGCTCACAAACTCCTCACAAATGGTCACACAAATGCAATGAGATAGTTGTGAGGAAATATGAGGGGGTTGGGTCACCTTTATAGGTGTGGGAGAGGGGTAGAGGCTACTAGGAAATTGTTTAAACAGAAAAAAATGTGATTCCAAGTCTGCCCAACTTGCCTTTTTCTCGTCACCGAGACTGATCGATTTGAGTCAGGCTCGGTCTGTCCGTTACTGAACTAGCCAAATCGGTGACCAACTTGGCTGGTTTGGTAACAGACCAACCGCTGAATAGGTAATTGACCTAGTCTGTCCGTCCAGGGGTATGGCTCAATCAACCAGCTTGATTCTGAGTCAAATCCCTAGTTTTAAAACATAGGTTTGCATCCAACATTAAGGCTTGTTATTATGAGCAATCAGTCTCAGGTGTAATATTCCTAATTAGCATTGCTAATTGGAATATTTCATTTTTTGTTTAATTTTGCCGCTTTAGCTAGAAATAATAAATAAAGTGAGAAATAAGAGGGGTCACCTCACTTTAGTCACCTCACTTTATAAAATAAAGTGTTTTCCTAGATGATTGACGTTATAACTTAGAGAGGGGGCCTTGGGGGTCCACATGAGTATGAGGGGAGGCCTCACGCTGACCCAAGGTTAACTGCGCAGGTCAAGGAGAGTGAAGGACGCAGTCAAGGTTTTGTAGGGAGTTTAGCACTATAAAAGGTGGGGTTCTCACCTCATTTGGCAGGCTTGATTTGATATTGATATTGAGAGCTAGACTTCTGTCTGCTTCAGCACGCCGGTTGTTTAGTCGGTCTGCAGCACTGTTTAGTGCAACTGAGTGTCTCCGTGCGGAGATCTCACCCTTAGCCTCGGGGGACTTCGAGTGCCTGCCCTGGTAAGGTTATTTTCTTAGCATCACCCTTAGCTTCGGGGGACTTCGAGTGCCTGCCCTAGTAAGGTTATTTTCTGAGCATCATCCTTCAGTTTCAGTGGTAAATTGCAGTAGTTTCTGGTGGAGATTTGGCAGAGGAGATACCCCTTCTTGAGACTGCGCAGATCTGGAGAGATAGTAGCAGATCTAGCCTTGGAGGACGCAGATCTTGAGGGATAGCAGCATATCCAGCCTTGGAGGACGCAGATCTGGAGGGTTAGGACGCAGATCTGGAGAGATAGCAGCAGATCCAGCCTTGGAGGACGCAGATCTGGAGAGAGAGGACGCAGATCTGGGCAGAGAGGACACAGATTCAGCAGATCCAGGTAGGAGAGACTCAGATCTGGACAGGTAGGACGCAGATCTAGCAGATCTAGCTCTGGAGGACGCAGATCTGGAGAGATAGGACGCAGATCTGGATAGGAAAGACGCAGATCCAGTCAGGGAGGACGCAAATCTGATGAGTAGGGTCTTTGTGTGGGGTTTTGGCAGCGTTTTTCAGTGCTTCCAGCCCTGAGGAGTAGATCATCTCATCTGGAGGACTTGTGGTCAGATTCATCCCTTCTTGCCAGCGTTCATCTGTCTTCTGCGCTGTCACTAGCAGAGACAGCGTTTTCATTGGTGAGGGTTTGATTGGTGGTGGAGCATCAGTTTCACATTTTCTGGGGTTTGTTTGGAGGATTGAGATCAGCCATCTTCTAGTTTTCAGCTCATAGTTCCAGTGCATTCCAGTAGCAGTTCTTCATAGCAGATCTTTAGCCAGCTAGGACGCTGTCCCTATCTGCAGCCATTATTTGTTCTGAGAGGGTCTCCACTTGCCTAGGGCAAGGATAGGTGCACTCATTCTGATTGTCTTGTATTCCTATCTATGTATTCTCAGATTAATAAAATGGCTTAGTGTTCTGGCATTCTATGTGTACTTGTTCCATTATCTGGTTCCAGCATTTTGTTTTAGATATCTGTCTGGCATATTTCTGTGTATTACTGGTTATTTCCCTTTGGGGATATTACATCATGTTGCTTGTTAGAGATGACAAAGTCATGTCAAGAACCAACACCCAAACAATATCTTATGTGTCAAGGAATGCAAAAGAAATGCCACATCCATAGCACAATTCAATTTGCAATAAAAGTGATGGTGAAGCCCTTAGATGCTAATGATTCTAGAGTAATGTTGGTTGGAAAGAAGGAGAAGTGTGACTTTGTCTTGGAGGGGTCTTTGACAAGGGTCTTAAGTCTTGGAATTCGTCATTTGAAGTTCTGTAAGAAGAGAAGATTCTTGTGGGTTTTCCTCTAAAGAGGAGAGGTTTTGGCCCTGACCTGCAGCCTACATTTTGTGTCCTCTTGGTTCTTTGATCTTCATAGTTTGGTAGTTGTTTGATGATAACAACATAATAATAATTAAGTGAAAGAATAAGTTAATCAAGTTAAGTAAAAATACATCACACGCAGTTATCAATGTAAGAGAAATCACCTAATCTTGCTGCCCCTAGATTTCTCAACATGGAATCAGACCTAAGGTGACTACAACAACAAGAAGAGGCATCTTGGAGATCACATCATTGAAGAAGGATACATAAGGGCCAAACACAAGGAAATCATTAAGGAGGACTAAGAAGCACCCAGGAGGAATCCTAATGTCAAGGATCTCATCATCACAAGGAGAAGAAGACCTCAAGGACCCTACCTCCACTCAAAGAAAGAAGGACTACACTTTTGAAGCATTTTGAAGTATCCATATTCTACATTTCTACATCCAAAAAAAGCAAGAAGAAGCACTGCCGTCATCATCAAAGAAATCAAGGTGATCTCCCTCTCTTTGAAGAAAGGATCACATCTCAAGCATATCATCTAGAAAGGAAGACATCATCAAGGAAGCAATCATCATGAAGAAGACATCAAGTTGAAGATATCATCTTGAAAGGAGCAGCTTCACTTGACAAGTAATTATCTTTATATTTATGTCTGAATCTACCATCAATATGACTTGATTCTACAAGGAGAGCAACAAACTTGTTGGGTCATCAAATTACCTTGCATAGAAGAAGAGGATAGATTTGATCCTCATAGAGAATGAAGTTATTGAATATGTTAAAGGTTCAATCTTCAATCCTTCTCAAGAGAAATCTCAAGCACTGTCAATGTATATGAAAGGGGAAGTAAGGGCTCAAAGAATCCTCATAGAATCAATCAAGGATTCACTCATCCCTTATGTAGCAAAGACAGAGACTTCGAAAGAAATCTATGAAAAGTTGGTAGAATGATTTTTCGTAAGCACTGTAGAAGAAGTTATATCATTGAAAACCGAACTATACAATATGAATGTGTCAAGGGAAGAAGGGGTAGCCTCATACCTTATGAAGGGATCTCAAATAAAAGATCAACTACAAGAGCTAGGGGAGATAATCTATGGTAAAGAAATGACCACTGTTGTGCTCAATGCACTACTTGATGAATGGGGCAACTTTGTATCAAGTATGTATGGAAAGAAGGAAGCCACTCCATTCAGTGAACTTTGGTCATTATGTAAGTTTGATGAAACTAGGTTGAAGGCAAAGAGCGATGTTGGATCAAGTGAACAAACTCAAGCATATGCAACTATGGCTAGAACAAAAGAGAATTTTGAAAATTTTGATCCTCAGAAAAAGAAGAAGATTGACATGTCAAAGATCCAATGCTATGAATGTAAGGAATATGGGCACTTTAAGAGGAATTGTCCTAATGCCAAGAAGGACAACAAGAAAAGAAAACCTAAAAATGAAGCCCATGTCACAGAAGAAGTAGAAGAAGAACCTGACAGGAAGAAATCAAAGGAGGAGGAAGTGATAGGCCTCCACTATTAGAAGGTCTCTCACACATTTTCATGTACATAGGAGATGACAAGTATATGTAGGGATCATCAAGTATGATAGATGCATTAGAGCTGAAATAGAGATGACATAATCATAGAAGCATGGAAGGATAGGTAAAGTAGAAAGTCTACATGGTTGTAGTAGTCATCCTGATAGAAAGGAAGTAGCTGATGGCATGTCCATTGGAAGCATATAAGGACAACCAAAGTAGCAATCTATATGGTTGGAGAAAGTTGTTTAGCAAGATAGAAGATAAAGAGATCATCATACATCATCATCAATAGAAAGGAGCATTTGCAGAATGAGAATCATTAAGATCCTCCATTGGAATCTTTGTTAGAAGATTCAGCTCTACTTAAGAAGAAGCGTCTTCCAAATGGTCTACATTCCACCTTATGTGGGATCTACGGTATGATGAAAAAAATGTGCAACATGACAAGTTGATCAAAGTACTCTCATCTTCAAGCAAGGGAAGACAACTACTCGAAGGAAGTCTAGATGGCCACTTGAAGGAAGAGGTATGTATATATTTGATAGATAGATAAAGTCATGTTATCATATGGTTGCAGATAGAATGCCTAGAATGCTCTATCTGATGAGCATGATAAAAGAAGAAGAAACTATTCCTTTAGAAAGATACATGAAAGGCATGTAGACAATATGCCTTGAACTCTTCTACATATTGACGTAATATGACCTCGTGGAGAATATGGGGTGGTTGGCATTCATGGTTCCTATGATGAAGGAACTATGTATAGATGATCTTGTGGAAGAAATATGTGAAGAGAAGGTGAAAGATTAGTTTGTGAAAGATGTATCTATAGTCACGTAAGAATCGATAAGCGAAGTGATCAAAATCTGATAACTAGAAGGATTAGCTATGACATCTCCATGAAGAAGGTATGAAGACCTTGATAGGTATTTTGGAAAAAGAGAACCTAGGTAATGAATTCCTTGGAGATGGATTCATACATGTGTAGGATGTTGATGTTGTTAAAAGCTGATGCCATGAGGAAAGGCTATCATAAAGAGGTAATTAAGAAGTATTAAGAAGCAGATTTGGAAGCAGCCCATTGATATCTCTGAAGTAAATTATAGGCATTGTTTGGAGCAAGTGTTGAACAGTGAAGAAATTTAAGCTTGGTGCAGGTTATTGAAGTTACCTTGAAGAAGTCTTGGAGCACCTTATTGAAGACCTTGAAGCAACCTTGAAGGAAGCTTGGAAGAGCATTTGAAACGATTGAAGTCTTGTGAAGAAATACCTTGTTAGGCAAGCATTGTGAAGACTCCCTTAAGAAGTTCTTGAAGAAGCCCTTGAAGAGACATAGAGCAGGTGCAAAGTTTAGTGCAGTTCATTGAAGACACGTTGAAGTCTTGTGGAGAATTTTGAAGATCATGATGCATCATTGATGCCATGATGATGTGACTTGGAGAAATTGTTTGGGTACGATGAAGAGCAATGGTGACACCTTCTAAGAAGAAAAGGTTGTCATTGATGATGTGACGTGGAGACCAAGTGTGACAGGGCTCGTTGAAGAAGACTTTGAGAGCCGTGAAGAATAACCAAACATAATTTGATGAAGTGAAGTTGAGGGTTGGAGCCTCGTAGAGACAAGGTCGGTACCTAGGAAGATAAGGTTGGAGCCCTAGAGGATTGGAGTCCTCAAGAAACAAGGTCGAAGCCTATACCAGAGATAGGGTTGGAGCTGTAGAAGTTGGTGCCTCAAATTGACAAGGTTGGAGCCTTGGAAAGACCAAGTCGGTGCTTGCACAATATAGGTTGGAGCCTGAAAGATTGGAGTCTTGATCTAAGGTTGAAGCCCTATTTCATTATTGTACTTTACTTATTGTAAAGAAGAAATTAATAAAAGTATCTATTCCATCATTGTTCATTTTGTGTTCTAAATATAAGTGATCTAACTGGTAAAATTAACAATTGAAAAGAAATACTGATTCACCCCCCTCTCAGTATTTCCAACAAACACTCCCTCTTAGCGAGGAATGTGCTCTAGTACAATACTGAACCCCAAAGTTCTTCATTGATCTCTGGTGTGGGTCTCCGCGTTGATGCTTGGCTTGTTGCCCTTCATCACTGCGCTGCTGCTGCTCTCCTGTACTGTTGCCCATGATGCTGCGATTGCCACTGCCACATTTGTACTGCAACTCCATCTCAATTTGCTGCATCGTGCTGCCAACTGCTGCACTGCAACTCAGTTGCTGAGAGAAACAACTGAAAACTCTTGCCCAATCATTGACAGACAAGTCAGTTGGGCTGCATCCTCATCACTAAAGCTCCATAGGCTCCTGCTGTGTATTGTCATCTAGGGGTTGCTACACAGCTCCAACTCTGCATTGCATAAGCAGGCCTCCTCTGTGCTGTTGAAGTCACATCAGCCCTTCTTTGTTGAAGTCCCCTACGCTACTGCTGCGCTGTGCTGTCCTCCTGAAGCCTCTGCGCCACTGCAACTCTGCTCTACGTAAGCAGGCCTGCTCTATGCTGTTGAGGTCACATCAGCCCTTGCGTTGCTCCCTTCAGCTTCCAACTCTTCCTCTGCTCCATCTATGATTCTCTGCACCCACTCCACTTGTCCCGCTACCGTCTTAAGGCTCCCGTAGCTCGTATGTGATCCAAGAGTTGGGCTACTCAAGGATCCCGCCACCACTCTGTAGTTGCTCTACAGATCCATGTCACCCCACTTTCGTGGTTCATGAGTGCTAATGGCTACGTCATCTTCGGAGGCATCGTCGGTCACAACAGCCTTAGAGCTAGAAGCTTCCTCGTCCTTCTTCTTCTGAGGACAATTGCTGGTGAAATGTCCTAGTTTGCCGCACTGGAAACACTTGATCTTCGACAAATCTTGCTTCTTTCTCCCTTGCTGCCTCTTTGATGCCAAGGCTGCATCTTCCTCTTCTTCCTTCTTTACTTTGCTCGACCCGGTGCTGAACTGCCTCTTGGTGATCCGACGGATTTCTTCTTGTCGGAGGATAGCCCACATACTGTCCCAGTTGGGAAGGTCCGCTCTGCCCAAGAGACTTTGGACAAAAGTTTCCCAATCCTCTGTGACAGCATTTAGAGCCGTCCTCACCATAATATCGTCCTCCACCTTCACCCCCATGCCAGTCAGTTGATCCCGGATAGCTTGAATTCTGGATAGAAAAGGATTAATCTCTTCTCCCTTGGCCATCATGAATAACCTCAGCTGGTTGTCCAGAAGCATCTTCCTCTGGGCGGATCTTCCTTCATATAGTGTGGTCAGAGCCACCCACATCTCATGAGTCATTTTCTTATCGGCTATGTGTGGAACCACGTGATATTTGACCTCGTCCATTATGAAGCACTTGGTATGTGTCACTGCTTCTTCATGCTTCGCCAGGATATCTGCATCTATCAGCGTGGCCAGGAATTTCTCTGCATGCTCCCTCATATGGTATGCCTCCATGACTACCAGGATTCTGTGTTTCCAGATTGCAAAGTTGGATAAGCCGTCCAACCTATCCTGATCACGTAGTCCATGAGGTGTCGTCTACTCAGAAAATATGTCGGAACAAATCCTCCTCTCTATGCTAGAGACTTGGATCTAGGGTCCTTAGGGAAACCGACACCCTATGCTCCCTTTGACAACTGACTTCCTCTGTTGGAACTCTGCCAAATCAAAACGAATCATCTCTCTTCGATCCTCTGATCGATCTGCAAATTTCTTTAGCTGGAAATCCTCTGGGAAGTTGTTCTCCTCCCGCTCTTTGTCAACTTGCTCATGCTAAATTCTGAGCCGACATAATTTCATCCCCACCAGCAACTACTAAAGCTCTACAGCATGACTTCTGGCACTCTAAATCAACAAACAGTTTCAGGACTGCATCACCCTGGCTCGCCTCTGCGTGAGCAAACAGTCCCAACACTTCCTTTGTGTTGCCTCTGCGCAGTAAGTACGTGGGCGTGCGTGGAGACTGCGTCACTCTGGCCTCTACGTGGCTCTACCCCCTTCTGCTGCTACGCTATTCTCTTTGGTCCGGCTTTCTACGACTGCTGCTGCTTTCTTTATTGCCTTCTGCATCAAGGATTGTTCAGTCTTCTTGCTGGTGATTCAGCTAGATCTGCAATCGCTCTGATACCATGTGAAAATTTCTGAATATTACTTATGCAGAAACCCTACTGTTAAATCTTGATTTAATTCTCCTACTTAATCAAGTTATTAATCTCAAATATTCAACACTAAAATAGAGGTAAACACATTAACAGTCTACACAGATACAAATCTAAACTGAATACATGCACAATGACAAAGTGACACACAGGATTTTCTGGACAACTGTCCCCGGAAAAACCCAATGCGGGAAAACCGGTCCTCTGGCTGCTGGAGGGTTTTTATTATAAAGTGGATTCTAAGTACAACAAATCTGGGTACCTTACTGGTTAACCCAACAGAGAAATACAAAATCTGCAGCAATACCTCTGTTCCAAAGACAAAAAATCTCACTGATTCACACCCTTAAACAGGATTTACAGAACTCGGCCTTTTTTAGTCTTCAGAAACCTCAGCGCTGCTCTGAATCCCTCTGTGTCATCTCTGCTAGGCTGCGACTGCCCCTGCGCTGCTCAGGAAGGGCCTGCGTCACCCCAGACTGGGTTACGCTGCCCTGGCTGGGCCTGCGTCAGCCCTGCTGGCGTCCTGCTGCCTCTACGTTGTTCTTTTTGGGCCTGCGTAGCCTCTGCATAGCACCTGAAGCCCTCTGCGCTGCACAACTGCTGCTCCATCTGCGTTGCTCTGACTGCTGCTTCTCTCCCTCTTGTTGCCTCTTGGCCTGGGATCACATCATCGCTCTCGCCAATATTATCCCTCGCTGCAGCTGAAACATATTGCTTAGAGATACTCTCAAAGATGCCGAGAGACATATTGCACCGAGGGGGACGTTTTGTGAAAGTAAGAAGCTGAACAGGTACCAAGGGTACTTAGCAGCCATGAGCAGCATTGTTCAATTTAAGCCTGGAACATTCAAAGAAGCCACGAAGCACCAAGTTTGGAAGGATGCAATGAATGAAGAGTACGAGTCGATCATGAAGAATGATGTCTGGGATGTGTTCCCTAGACCAAAGGACAAGTTTGTTGTCACCTTGAAATGGCTTTACAAAATCAAACATGGAGTTGATGGGATAGCTGAAAAGTTCAAGGCCAGGTTCGGTGCACGAGGCTTCTCGCAAAAGCAAGGTATAGACTATGATGATATATTTGGACCGATTGCTCGATATACCACCATCCGTTCGATTATTGGCCTTGTTGCCTCACAAGGATGGAATCTACATCAAATGGATGTGAAAACTGCTTTCTTACATGGCTCACTTAAGGAAGAAGTTTATGTAGAACAACTTGAAGGGTTTGAAGTTCTGGACGGAAAGTCACATGTATGCAGGTTGAAGAAAGCCCTCTATGGGTTGAAGCAGCCCCCAAGGGCTTGGTATGAGAGGATCGATAGCTATCTGATAAAAGCTAGGATTTACAAGAAGTGAAGCTGATCCAAACCTTTACTTCAAGGTTGATAATGACAAGCCTCTCATTTTGGTGCTTTATGTGGATGATCTTTTCCTGAAAAATACAGACCCTCTCATTCATCAATGTAAGAGGGAGTTGGCTTTTGAATTCGAGATGAAAGACCTAGGGTTGATGCACTACTTCCTAGGGTTGGAGGTCTGGCAAAAGCCAAGTGAGATTTTCCTTTCTCAAGGAACCTATATTGTAAAGCTGCTTGAAAAATTTGGGATGGTGAACTACAAGTTTGTGACTACTCCGATGGAAGTCAACTTTAAGAGGCTATGGGGGCCCTAATGTTCTTGGTGAACTCCCATCCGGACATATGCTTTGCTGTGAATATGTTGAGTCAATTTATGGTCAAGCCTCATCACATACACTGGATTGTTGCCAATAATCTTTTTAGATATCTCCTGGGCACAATCAACTATGGATTGAGATACACTGCCGAGAATTTGCGGCTCCATGGATATACTGATGTTGACTGGGGCTGACAGTGTGGTGGATCATAAGAGCACATCTGGATTTTTCGGACAAATGTCCCCGGAAAAACCCAATGCAGGAAAACTGGTGTAGCAGATATGAGGGCTTATTATTATTAAGCAATAGCTTCTGAGTATATCTAAGGTGCCATAAACTCGACAAACCCAATAGAGAAAACCTTGGCAATCAGAGAAAATGTGAGATATACCTCACTCTCGCAAGTCCTGGCTGATCTGGATGAGAAACTGGTGAAACCCCAACTAGCTCTGCGCAACAACTGTGTAGCCTGGTTGAGAACTGTGTCACCCTAGCTATGCGTGAATCTACCTCTCCCGGATCTCGGTTTCAGCCCTCTTGGCTCAAAAACCCTTCTTTCGATGAATTTCGGACTTTTCCCTTGGAGATGCTGCGCTGCCTTTGTGTGGGCCTACTTCACCCTCCTGATGGACTGCGTAACTTGCTTTGATGGTTGCACTGCCTCCATTGTGTCTCTGATGCCCTTGTTCTGCACTGTACTCTTGGCCCTCCTGACCAATCACTGCATCTGCCCCTCGTTGCAAATCTGAGTCATTCAGATCTGATCTTCGTCCGAGCACTGCTCCGTCAAAAGAATTTGATCTGTTTGACTCTGTGTGTGTCTCCAACTGACCCTAGGCCTTTCCTTTATACTTTTCCCGTTGACATATCAACAGTCGTGATTTAATCTCTTATCGACGACTTAGATTAAAAAACTGCTTGATCCGCGTCACTTAGAACATTTTATCACATGTGTTTAATTAATTCACTTTAATTTTTCTAATTCCCTAAGTTAGACTTAGGGTCCTCATTAAAAATATTAATTATTTTAATATCTCACACACCAGATGAAATTTTTCCAAACACTTTCTGGGTTTTGGAGCTCTTGTGTGTCTTAGCGCCTCCACAAAATTTCAGGGCTAGAGCACACCCGATGCTACCTCAAAATCTCAACACGTGTCATTTGTGATGATGTGGCACCATTGTTTTCATCCAATGCATTTTCACAAATCCCAATGCAATGGCAAGTATCTCAATGAATTAAATAGATCTCAATGTAGCATCATGGGTCCCAATGGAGTGTCATAGATTCCAAGGCATTTTACACAGATCCCAATGCAAGGCGCCCATTTGTGGTGGGTCCAACTTCTTGATGTGTCATTAGGTGGCATACCCTTAGTCATTTCTTCTTACACAACGTAGCAAACGTTAGTTTTAAAATTTGCCTAAGTTTTACTATGGTAGAACAACAATTAACCCTTATGCATGTGTAAAGTCGTAGGTCAAAGCATGTTTTCGAAGTCCCTAAGTCAAAATAGGTTAAGTGATGGAAAATTATGAAAGGAGAAGGAAAAAAACTTGATGTTATGACCCTGAAAATGAAGCAATGGTGCGGAGGTCTTATATTTGATCATCTAGCTTTCAATAGTAGCCTTTAAGGAGGGGGCTTATCATTGAGCTGCCTTTCCTTGGCAATGTTTCTTACTATCGCCTTTTGATGTTTCTTTAACTATTCATTTTAGTGAACGAGTCCCTTTTTTGAATGAGTCCCTTTTTCTTTAGATATTCATAGACAGCCATGGGACTATGGGTAATTGCCTCATTGAGGAGGTATTCACTCAAGCTTTACATTTTATTGGCTCTCCACGGCTTAGCATTTTTTGGTTTTAATGACTTGGGCTTTTCTTCATTTAGACCTTTTTGTCGTCTTTGATATGTCAAATATGAAAAGGGGTAGCATTTTATGGATAGGATGGAGTTAATGGGGAACGAGGGGGGGGCGGGGGGCAGTGGAAAGTGTTAAATATGACTGGGGATGTGTAAGATGTTACCTTAACCATTTTCCCAGTAGTATAAGCTGACTTGAGAAATGACAATATTTCTAAAAGAGAACCATGTCTCCTATCGTACAATGAGGCAAAGAATAAAACTATATAGTATAATGTTATGAAGTGTTATCAATTTCGTTTGAGTTTACCACTTTCAAAGCAAGACCAAGATGTTATAGCACCATATCCAAGCAAGAATACCTACACATGGTATATCAAAGTAGAAAATGCTGTAACAAATGGTACCATCCCATCCATATGTTTATATGAGAGGTGGGGTGTGTTGAGATTTTGTGTATTTGGGGTAGCATTAGTTGTGCTCTAGGTCCCAAATTTTGAGGAAGGACTAGAGTTCACCTGATCTACAAGACCCAGAAATGGATTTGGGAAATTTCATCTGGTTTAGGAGATATTAAATTAATTAATTATTTTATTGTATTTCCTAAGTTAAAACTTAGGAAAATAAAATAATTAAAGTGAATTTAATTAAACATGTGATGAAATTGTCTTAAGTCGCACGGATCAAGCTTTCTTTTAATCTTAGCCACTGATTTGTCAACAAGAAAAGTATAAAGGAAAGACTTGGGGTCATTTGTAAGACACACAGAGGCAGAGCACTGAAGCTAAGCTGAGATTCTAGGGCGGGATGGCTAAGAATTCTCAAGTGTTTCAATTGCAGAGTGGGGAATTTAGACCAAGGGGATGATCTGATTCCGGGGTCTAGAATACACAAGAAGCAGAGAAGAGATCAGGAAAGACAGCGCAGAGGAAGGCAGTAGCAGCAGCAGCAGATGGCAGCAGCAGCAGTAGCAACAACAACATCAGCAGCAAGGACTACGTGATTTTCAGGAAACCCTTCAAGGATTACGCAGAGACCCTTAGGGGCAGCGTAGTGACTGCGTCACCCAGACTGGGGTAACACAATCCCTTCCAGTGACAGCGGTGAGCATTTAGAGGCCTTCAGAGGTTGACACAGTGTCTTTCAGGGGTAGATCTGGGGTTTCTAGGCCTAGATCTAGCTGAGTTCTATAAATCCCGTTTGAGGGTGTGGATCAATCAGTATTGTTGGTCTTAGATCAGCCATGTGCTGTGGATCTAGAGTTTTCTCTGTAGGGTTTTCCAGATCTGAAACCCAGAGTTGTGTATTCAGAAATATTCTTAATAATAGAGCCCTCCAGAAGCTAGAGACTGGTTTTCCCACATTTGGTTTTTCCGGGGACAGTTGTCCAGAAATAACTGTCACTTTGTCTATGTGCGCATGTGCTTATTCTAGATTTGAATTGGTAGAGATCTATTATGTGTTTTGCTTTGATGTTAACTTGAATTTATTCAGTTGATAACTTGTATAAGTAGGAGAAGCTTAACTGGATTAACAAAAATAATTTCTGCAGAAGAATTAAGATTCAGAAATTTCTACATGGTAGCAGAGAAATTGTAGACCTAGAAGGGTCACCGGCTGAAGAATCTGAAGGATCTAGCTGTAGAAAGTAGTTGGAAAGGCAGAAGAAAAGCAAATCTGAAGGGACAATGCAGTTTTCAGGAGGAGATTCACGCAAAGGGAAGGGTGACTTTGTCCAGCGCTGTGTCCTAGCAAGCCCACACAATTACTACGCAGAGGCAGCTTAGAAACAATGTTGGTTGGGTCTGAAGCCAGCCAGTGTGATTCAGATTTGAATCTGTCAGATCCAGAAAAAGTCTGCAGAAAAGTTGCAGAAATTCAGAAGAGCTGGTGGGGTTAAACTTTTGAAGTTTTCAAATTTTTAACCTTAGCACAAGTGACAAATTTTGGGAAGAGATTAGCTTCTCAGAGAATTTCTTGCCAAAGGAAACTTGCAGTTTGGTCAGAGGATCAAAGAAGAAGTTGAATCATAGTTGATTTGGTAGATTTCCAATGAGGGAAATCAAGTGTCAGAGGGAGTAGAGGGTTCCCAGTTCGAAAAGGACCCTAGATCCAAGATCTCTAGCATAGAGAAGAGGAGCTCTGACACATTTTGAGCAGATGGATCCTCATAGACCGCGTGATCAGGATAGGCTAGAGGGCTTCTCAAACTTTTCGGTATGGAAAGCTAGGATCCTGATTGTCCTAGAGGCATACGGTCTAAGAGATCATGCAGAGTAGACCCTGGCCACGCCAACAGATGCAGAACTCCTAAGGAAGCATAGAGAAGCTACTGGGCATGCCAAGCGACTGATAATGGACAGTATCAACGATCATATTGTGCCACACATAGTTGAGAAGAGGACAGCTAATGAGATGTGGATGGCCTTGACTTCCGTATATGAGGGAAAATAAGTCCAAAGAAAGATGTTCTTGGAGGCCCAAATGAGGTCATTCATGATGACTAAGGAAGAAGACATCAAGCGTTTCCTCTCAAGATTGCAGTCAATCAGGGATCAACTGACTGCAACGAGTGAAACCGTAGATGATTTAGTGATAGTCAGGACTGCCCTCAATGCAGTCACGGATGAGTGGGAAACCTTTGTCCAAAGTATCTTGGGCAGAGCGGACCTCCCAGATTGGGACAGCTTGTGGTCGATCCTAGGGCAACAAGAACTACAAAGGTTCACTAAGAAGCAGCACAACCCTGCGTTGAGCAAGGTTAAGAAGGAAGAGGAGGAAGATGCAACCTTGGCATCGAAGAAGCAGAAAAAGAAGAAGAAGGATCTTTCTAAGATCAAGTGCTTCTAGTATTGCGAAATGGGACATTTTGCCAGCCATTGTCCAGAAAAGAAGAAGGACAAGGAAGCATCTTCTTTCAAAGCAACGGTGGCAGATGATGGGTCAGGAGATGATGTAGCTACAAGTGCTCATGAACCATGGAGGTGGGGTGAGATGGACATGTAGAAGAGCTACATGGAAGTAAGGTGGGATCCTTGAGTAGCTCATCTCTTGCATCACAAGCGAGCTACAACAGCCTTAAGACAGTAGTGTGACAAGTGGAGCAGTGGGTGCGTAGATCACAGATGAGGTAGAGGTAGAGGCAGATCTGGAGGCTTGGAGGAGAAATGCAGAGCATAGCAGCAGCAACGTAGAAGCAGTAGTAGCGCAGAGGCTGATGTGACTTCAACAGTGCAGAGAAGTGCTGCTTACGCAGTGCAGAGCTGCAGCAACGCAGAGAGCTTCAGAGGGACAGCGCAGTGCAGCAGCAACGTGATAGATTTCAGCACAAGGAGCTGATGTGACTTGAGTAGTGTAGAGGGAGTCTGATTACGCAGGAAGAGCTGTAGCTGTGCATTGTTATTTAAATGCCAACACAGATCTGTAGCCTATGGAGATTCAGTGATGAGGATGCAGCCCATTTAGCTTGTCTGTCAAAGATTGGGCAGGAGATTCAGTTGTTTCTTTCAACAACTGAAGTTGCAATGCTGCAGATTAGCAGTGACAGTGCTATGAGCAGCACAGATACAACATATTGAGAGGGGGCTGTAGTACAGTGGTTGCAGTGGCAGTGGTAGAGTCATGCACAGCAGTACAAAATGGCAGCAATAGTGTAGAGTTGAGTGGCAGGTGGCCAAGCTTCAGCAGCACAGAACCAGTGCCCAAAATCATGTAATGCATAAGTGTGATGTATTGCTAGAGCACACCCTTGATGCTAAGAGGGAGTGTTGAGATTTTGTGTATTTGGGAATTTGCTTACTCCCGGTTGGTAACTCTAGGTCCCAAATTTTGAAGGACTAAGAGTTCACACTGATCTCACAGACCAATGGATTTGGGAAATTTCATCTAGTTTAGGAGATATTAAATTAATTAATTATTTTAATGTATTTCCTAAGTTAAAACTTAGGAAAATAAAATAATTAAAGTGAATTTAATTAAACATGTGATGAAATTGTCTTAA
This sequence comes from Pinus albicaulis, assembly GCA_034641835.2. Classification (NCBI taxonomy): domain Eukaryota; kingdom Viridiplantae; phylum Streptophyta; class Pinopsida; order Pinales; family Pinaceae; genus Pinus; species Pinus albicaulis. The sequence continues at coordinate 23,376,472 of CM076581.1, read as the reverse complement.
GTCACACTGATTAAGCTTTCTTTTAATCGTAGCCATTGATTAAAGATTTAATCTTGGCTGTTGATTTGTCAACGAGAAAAGTATAAAGGAAAGACTTGGGGTCATTTGTAAGACACATAGAGGCAGAGCACTGAAGCTAAGCTGAGATTCTAGGGCGGGGTGGCTAAGAATTCTCAAGTGTTTTAGTTGCAGAGAGATGAATTTAGACTAAGGGGATGATCTGATCCTAGAGTCTAGAATACACAAGAAGCGGAGAAGAGATCAGGAAAGACAGTGCAGAGGAAGGTAGCAGTAACAGACGACAGTAGCAGGCGGCAGCAGCAGTAGCAGGAAGGACAACGTGATTTTCAGGAAACCCTTCAGGGGTTATGCAGAAACCCTTAGGGGCAGTGTAGTGACTATGTCACCCAGTCTGGGGTAATGCAGTCCCTTCCAGTGACAGCGCTGAGCATTTGGAGGCCTTCAGAGGCTGATGCAGTGTATTTCAGTGGTAGATCTGGGGTTTCTAGGGCCTAGATCTGGCTGAGTTCTGTAAATCCTGTTTGAGGGTGTGGATCAGTCAGTATTGTTGGTCTTAGTTCAGCCAGGTGCTACAGATCTAGAGTTTTCTCTGTAGGGTTTTTCAGATCTGGAACCTAGAGTTGCGTATTTAGAAATATTCTTAATAATAGAGCCGTCTAGAAGCCAGAGATCGGTTTTCTCACATTGGGTTTTTCCGGGGACAGTTTGTCCAGAAATAACTGTGTCACTTTATCTGTGTGCATGTGCTTATTCTAGATCTAAATTGGTAGAGATCTGTTATGTGTTTTGCTTTGATGTTAACTTGAATTTATTCAGTTGATAACTTGTATAAGTAGGAGAAGCTTAACCGGATTAACAGAAATAATTTCTGCATAAGAATTAAGATTCAGAAATTTCTACAGGGTGGAGCATATGATACATCACTATTGAGCTAGCACAACACTGTATTTGATCTAGGTGGATATTGGTGGCCACCCACCTATTCCACTTGGGGCCCTACCATTGTCTCTTTTAGTTTTTCAATTTCGGCACAACTTACTATTTTTGGCAGTTTTTTGAGTCCTGAACTTCCGGAGCCGTTTTGAGGCCCTAAACGACATTTTTTTGGAAAACTGAGAGCAACATCAAATTTCTTTCTTGCATCAAAAGTTGTAGTCTCGGGATAGATCTTTCTAACGAGGTATGGTGGACGTCAAACAGAGATCGTATGCCAAAGTTACGTCCTCGGGAAGTTGAAACACCAATTTACCCAAACGGGGCCCATAGTTTTGCCGCTTCATCTCCTAGGGTTAGGGTTTTGGATGTTTAGGGTTTTCCATTATTTCTAAATAATAAATAGGCCCTCGAGCCTCATTGTAACTTAGTTCAGAGGCCTGTAGCCACCACATCTCTTCTTAGAGATAAGCTACTAGCGCCCTAGCTAGTTTATTTTTATTCTGTCTATAAGCAAATTTCAATTCTTTGATATTAATGAAATGAAGTGTTATTTCCGCTGCATATTTGTATTTATGGTTACATGTGTATTTTGTTGCGTTCCTGCATAAATCTAGATCAGTGGTATCAGAGCAGTTTGCTTTTTCTCGATCCTTCTTTGCATGTCCCCAACGAGGTCGGGGTATAGAGTTAAGGCTCGATCTGGTTGAACCTTTGCAAGATTAGCCTCGCAAACCCTGACGGTTGCCCATGGGGGACGAAAAGAAAGATGAGGGAGCAGAAGATCCTATCAAAATATTGCTCAAGGAGGCCCTCGAAAAACAAAGGAACGCGATGATGGATAACTTTGCCCAGGTCCTTCAACGATTGTCCACTGGCGGCACATCTGCATCCAGCAGCCACTCTGCATCCAACAACTACTTTAGATAGATGGTTGAATCTATTAGAAGGATATTTCTCATTTCATGACTTTTCTGACCGGGAGAAGATTATTTTTGCACTCCTCAAAGCTACCCCCCATGTCAAAAACTAGTGGGAAACCTACTGTGAGAAAAAGTATGAGACAAAACCCTCTCTATTCTCAATCGTACCCACTTGGAATTCTTTCCGAGATGCCATCAAGGAACAATACTATCCCATGGGGAGCTACGAGGACAAGTACATACAATGGACCACGCTGCGGCAACAAGGGGATCAAGATGCGCATGAGCTGACGAATCTGTTACATACCCTGCACACAAAGTTGGATATCAAAGATTTGGAGAAACATTTGGTGCTAAAGTATCGCAGTTGTCTGTATAGTTACATTCAGGAGGAAATGGAGTTCCTCGACATCTCCTCACTTGGTACGGCATACCGATATGCTGTTAGATTGAGCAGAAATTCAAGCAGAAGAAGCGAGACTTTGGATTTGCGAATCAAAAGCAAGGGAAAGGTGCCCCCAAACCATAGAACAAAGGACAAAGCCAAGGCATGGCGACCAAAGACAACCTGCCAAAGCCACATGCAAAGAACAACACCGCGAAGCCAAAGAAGGACACAGGAAAGTGGTGTGAGTTCCATAAGAGCTCCACTCACAACACAAGTGAGTGTTGGGCCAAGCAGTCGCTCATGGCCGAGATGAGGGCTTCTGAATCAGATGCATGCTCCGACTCTAAATCAGAACTTGACAAGGGGAATGACAAAGGGAAACATATTATTGATGCGGAGCCCAACGCTACCGTTGCCACTGCGAATATCCAGAAGGAGGAACCGGAAGATCCAGAGGAGGTGGGACATCTCTTCCACTCCCAGATTTGGGTAAAGGGTTCCCCGCTACAGTTCATTGTCGATAATGGGAGCCAAAAGAACCTCATTTTAGCAGATGTTGTTAAGTGGTTGGGCTTGCCGACTATAGTGCACCCACAGCCATACACAATCAGGTGGCTTCACCAAGGACGGGATCTTTGTGTCACCCAATAGTGCCGCCTTCTCTATAGCACCAAGCCCTTCACGGATGAGGTATTTTGTGACGTTGCTCCTCTTGATGTTTCTGCTGTATTATTAGGCCAACCATACTTGTGAAAGCGACATGCTGTGTATGAGTCACGACCTCGCACTGTTATTGTTACCTTGGCAAATAAGCTGTACAGGATACCAGAGGTACCACCGCCTACCATTATATCTTTGGTTATTGCAAAACAATGCAGTAAACTCGTTTCCCAAACTAGGAAATTTGTTTCCCTGATGATCCACCCCCAAGGCAAGAAGAAGACTGTGGCCACGACCTCCAGACATGGCTCCTCTGCACGACAACAACAAATGGACAAGGTTGTGGAGGAGTATGGGGACATTTTCACCTCACCCACAGGGGTGCCTCTGCACTGTCAGGTCAACCACCCCATTGATCTGACCCTAGGTGTGCCGCTACCCAACAAATCGATCTATCGGTGCTCTGTTCTGGAGAACGATGAAATGAAGAGGCAGATTCAGGAGTTGTTGCAGAAAGGTCACATCCGGCCAAGTTCATCGCCCTATGGGAGCCCGATCGTGTTAGTATAGAAGAAGGATGGGACTTGGAGACTCTGTATTGACTATCGGGCACTGAACAAGATCACTGTCCGGAATAGGTACTTTTTCCCACAGATTGATGACCTTCTAGACCAAATCAAAGGGGCGAAATATTTCAGCAAGATCGACTTAAAGTTTGGGTATCACCAGGTACCCATCGAACCCTTCGATCTGTGGAAGACTGCCTTCAAAGCCAAGAAGGGCCTTTTCAAATGGTTGGTCATGCCTTTCGGGTTGACGAATGCTCCCGCAACGTTCATGAGGTTGATGGACGACATCTTGAGGCCATTCACCAACTCATTTGTAGTGGTGTACTTGAATGACATTCTGATCTGACCCTAGGTGTGCCGCTACCCAACAAACCGATCTATCAGTGCTCTGTTATGGAGAACGATGAAATGAAGAGGCAGATTCAGGAGCTGTTGCAGAAAGGTCACATCTGGCCAAGTTCGTCGCCCTGTGGGAGCCCGATCGTGTTAGTACAGAAGAAGGATGGGACTTGGAGACTCTGTATTGACCATCGGGCGCTGAACAAGATCACTGTCCGGAATACGTACCCTTTCCCATGGATTGATGACCTTCTAGACCAACTCAAAGGGGCGAAATATTTCAACAAGATCGACTTAAAGTCTGGGTATCACCAGGTACCCATCAAACCCTCCGATGTGTGGAAGACTGCCTTCAAAGCCAAGGAGGGCCTTTTTGTTGTGTAACCAACTCCAAAAATAGAAGAAAAGGGATATCAACGCCTTAGAAATAAGCCACTTCGAGGGGGAAACCTCCAATACATTACATAAATGAACAATTCTTGGATGATACAATTTACAAAACCTCCTTTCTATATAGAGGAGTCCATGGGGCCATAATGTAATCCTAGTGGGCCACAATGTAATCCTAGCCGACCTAACAATAATAATTTAAGGGCACAATAATAACAAAATGGGGGTTACAAGGGTACAATAATAACAATAAAGGGGGTTACACTAACAACAATAAGGGACAATACATTACATAAATGAACAATTCTTGGATGATACAATTTACAAAACCTCCTTTCTATATAGGAGTCCATGGGGCCATAATGTAATCCTAGTGGGCCACAATGTAATCCTAGCCGACCTAACAATAATAATTTAAGGGCACAATAATATCAAAATGGGGGTTACAAGGGTACAATAATAACAATAAGGGGGTTACACTAACAACAATAAGGGACTATACTAGTAATATAGGGACCTAACATGCCTCTCTCCTTCAAAAAAGTGTTGTCCTCAACGCTTGAGTAGCTCTGGGTGCTTCTGTATAAAATTCTCATCCTCCCATGTAGAATTTTTAGTGGGTAAGTTCTTCCACTTGATGAGATACTCTAAAATTGATCGATTCCGTAGTTGTCGAGTTCTTATTTCCGTGACCACTTCAGGTTCGAATATGATTTTTCCTTCCTCATCAAGTTCTGGCAATATTGTTTGAACTGGAAGATTTTTACCTATAACCTTCTTTAAGCCTGAAACATGGAAAACTGGATGCACTCATGAAGAAGCAGGAAGCTCCAATTTGTATGCCATAGTACCAATCTTTTGCAACACCTTGTAAGGAGCATAGTACTTTGGCTATAATTTATTATCCTTCTTAGCTTGCTTGAGGAACATTTGTTTGTATGGTTGTAGCCGTAAAAATACCCAATCTCCTACATCAAAACTTCTCTCGCTGCGATGTTGATCTACCTGTTGTTTCATTCGGTTTTGTGCCAAATTTAGGTTATCCTTTAAGAGTTGGAGAACTTCTTGCTGATGCTCGATGTGATCTTCCACTGCTTGAACCTTTGAATTTTCCCTTAAATATGATGTGATGGATGGTGGATGATATCCATAAAGTGCCATAAATGGGGTCATTTTTGCTGCAGTATGGAAGGAAGTGTTATACCACCATTCAGCAAGAGGTAACCACTTGACCCATTGTGTTTGTTTATCGGATACAAAACAACGAAGATATCCTTCCAAACATTTATTTACTATCTCAGTTTGACCATCAGATTGAGGATGATAAGATGAGCTATGGGCTAATTGAGTACCCAAACAAGAAAATAACTCCGTCCAAAAATTTCCAGTAAAAATGGGATCTCTGTCGCTCACAATAACCCTTGGGCTTCCATGTAGCTTTGAATTCTGTCCATAAATGTAGTAGCAACTGTACTTGCTTTAAATGGATGAGATAATGCACAAAAGTGTGCATACTTGGTAAGTCTATCAACTACCACCATGATGACACTCTTTCCTTCGGACTTAGGTAAACCCATGATAAAATCCATTGAAATCTCCTCCCAACGTTGACTTGGAATGGATAAAGGTTGTAGAAGTCCCGGGGTCTTAATTGTTTCCACTTTATTCTGCTGGCAAACCAAACATTCCGCCACAAACTTTTGAATATCGGATTTAAGGCCATCCCAAAAAAATTCTTTCTTCACCCTATGGTAAGTTTTTAAAAATCCCGAGTGTCCTCCTAAAGGAGAAGTGTGCAATTCCAGAAGAATATTTTGTTTTAGTTGGGAATTCTTACAAAGATATAAGCGATCTTTGTACCATAAGGAATCATTTTCCAACTAAATGTATCAGATGTACTAGGATCTTGCTGCAACTTTTGAATGAGTATCCATACATCTTTGTCCTTCTTCCATTCATCTCTTGCTTCAGTTATCCAATCTGGTTGGATAATAAAAATGGCACAAAGCAATGCTTCCACCTCTTCATTCTTTCTTGAGAGTGCATCTGCAACAACATTCAGCTTTCCTTTTTTGTAGATTATTTCAAAGTCGTAACCCAACATCTTTGTGACCCATTTTTGCTGTTCTTCTGACGATAGTCTTTGTTCAAAAAAGTGTTTAAGACTATCATGATCAGTTTTTACCTTGAAGTGTCTTCCCATTAGGTAAGTTCGCCATTTCTTTAGTGCATGTAGTATTGCTAACATTTCCTTCTCATAAATAGTTTTCTGTAAATACTTTCCTTTGATTGGGCGACTTTCAAAAGCAATGGGTCTTCCTTCCTGCATTAAAACTGCACCAATTCCATTTCCTGAGGCATCACATTCCACAATAAAGGTTTTGTGAAGTCTGGCGTAGCTAAGACCGGTGCTAGGCACATTGCCTCTTTAAGATGTTCAAAGGCCTTAGTTGCTTCAGGAGTCCATTAAAATGCATCTTTCTTCAATAATGTTGTTAGAGGTGCTGCTATTCTCCCATAATTCTTAACAAACTTGCGATAATACCCTGTTAACCCGAGAAATCCTCGCAACTGCTTTATGGTTGTGGGGACTTTCCATTCTTTAATGGCTTTAATTTTTTTGGGGTCTACCTTAACACCCTCGTGAGATACAATATGACCCAGATATTCCACCTCTTGTACTCCAAAGAAACATTTGGATGTTTTTGCATATAATTATTTCTCTTGCAATAGTTTGAGCACCCTGTCAACATGTTCAACATGATCCTTCCAAGACCTGCTGTAGATTAGTATATCATCAAAAAATACTAGCACAAATTTTCTAAGGAAGGGTTTGAAAATGGAATTCATCAGCCCTTGAAATGTAGAAGGTGCATTGGTAAGGCCAAAAGGCATGACCAAAAATTCATAATGACCCTCATGAGTTCGAAATGATGTTTTTGGAATATCTTCAGTCTTCTTTCTAATTTGATGATATCCTGAACGAAGATCCAACTTGGTAAAATAAATTGCTCCATGTAATTCATCCAATAATTCATCAATCACAGGAATGGGAAATTTGTCTTTAATGGTGAGCTTGTTGAGCTCCCTATAATCCGGACACATTCGCCATGATCCATCCTTCTTGTGTACCAATACTACAGGAGCAGAGAAAGAACTTTGACTAGGTTGAATTATACCTGCCTCTAACATTTCTGCAATCATACGTTCAATTTTGCTCTTTTGGACATAAGGATGTCTATAAGGCCTAATGTTTGGAGGAACACTTCCTGGAATGAAATGAATAGCATAATCATGATCACGAATAGGTGGGAGTCCTTTGGGAGTTTCAAACACCTTTGAATGATTGTCCAAGACTTGTTCGGGATCTGCAAAAATAGATGATTTTGATGTTGGAACTTCTAGTGAGCATAATTGTGCAATTACGCCTCGTTGTTCTTTCTTTAGAAGCTTTGTCATGACATTAGAGCTTATTATCTTTCCCGGCTTCCCCGCAATACCTCGTAATTCGACTTCCTTTCCTTCTGAAATTTTTTTCAAGAAAATTTCTTGAAAATTAAAAGCTACTGTCCCCAAAGATTGTAACCATTGTACTCCTAGTACAACATCAACACCTCCCATAGGAATGGAAAGCATTAGACTAGTCAATACATATTCCCCCATGGTTAGCTTGATATTATGGCATTTTCCAGAGCAATTTATAGTTCCTCCATTTGCAACCATCACTTGACATTCTGGTGCTAGGTATAGGAAACAATTTAATTCCTTCGCTACCTTACAATGAATAAAATTATGGGTGCTACCTGAATCAATCAACACTATTACCTTTTTCTTCTTGATATGTCCTTCTATCTTGAGAGTTTGAGGAGTGGTAATTCCTACCAGTGCATTACACGATATGGTCAGATTCATTTCTTCCCCTTCTATGGTTGGTTCCTGGTGTATATCCTCTTCTTGTTCATTTTCTTCTTCCTCTTCACAATCTATGTAAAATAATTTCTTCTCAGCACACTTATGACCTTTCGTGTATTTGCTATCACAACTGTAGCAAAGCCCTTTTGCTCTTTTTTCTTCCAATTGTTGTGGTGTCAACTTTGTAGGTTGTGGAAATCTAGGCGTAGCAACACTTTATTCTTTACAGAAGTGAGTGGTAGGCTTCCTTGTCGCCATAATTTTACATTCAATTTTTCTTGCCAACCTGAATGCCTTCTCCAATGACTCAGGTTCCAAAACGCGAACTTCATGTTGGATGTTATCCTTTAAAGTGCCTATGAAGAGATCAATCATGTGTTCCTCTGGAATATCAGTTACCCCTATATTCAATTTTTGGAAGTCCTCAATGTGCTCCCCCACTAAGCCCTTTTGTTTGAGATTTATCAATAGGCTAAAGAAGGTGTTGCTCTTTGTATCCTCATAATGTGATATCATTTCCTCTGTAAAAATTGACCAAGTGACAATCTTTTTACGGGAGCAAAGCCATCGATACCATACAAATGTATTTTGTTCTAAATGTAAAGTTGCAATGCGTACCTTTTGTGTGTTTTGCAAGTTATGGAGAACAAAATATTGCTCCATTTGTAGTATCCATGTTACAGGATCCTTTCCATCAAACTTTCTCATCTCCATTTTTGGAATATGGTGGTTCTTCCCGCCAACATTAGATTTTATGAAATCACGATTAACATTTATTTTGTTCTCATCATGAGTTTCTTCTGCTATCTTTTCACCATTATGAAACATTTCTTGTATCAACTTTGTCAAACCTTCCATGTCTGCTTTTAGATCATTCTTCATGTTTTCCATGTTGTCTTTCATGTCATCCATCTTAGCTTCCATGCCAGCTTCCATGCCATCCATCCTTAGCTTCCACGCCTTTCTTCAAAACTTCCATTTCATTTTTTGTTGCTCTTTGCGAGAGCGAAATTTGGTGCACTTGCTCTTGTAATTTTGATAGATCATGTTGCAATTCGTCATCGTCATGAGTCATAGTAGAGCCTTCTAAAGGCTTAATGGGTGTTGAATTATTTTTACGGAGCATCTTTTAGAACCCACTACTGATATCTATTCTACAATATGCCCTTGGAATCAATTCAAATTGATTCTTCAAACAAGACTTATGTAATTCGGAAAAAAAATACACACCTTTTTCTTGCTTTTGAGGAGCTCGATATTGAAATTGGATTATCTCTGTGATTGCAGCACTTCAATATTTGAATTTCGATACCGACGTAGCCCTCTGAATTCTCTTTCGAATGCCACAGGTCTGACCTAATTTGGATTCTCCAAGACAAAGTTGTGTCCAATCTCCCATAGTGACCTAATTATGGACTGGTTCAGTAGAGCGAACTTGTACGACTTGCCACGTGTCACTGTTTCGTCCTACGGCTCTGAAATTGATAGCCAAGAAAGTACAGTCCGTGTACTTGCGACTACTTTTTACGGCACTCCAATCCGATGCTCAGAGAGAGAGTTATGAATCTCTTCCCACGATCACCTCTTTGAGATGAAATTCGGGAGCCTGAAAAGGCACTACCTTCCACAGATCATATCTCCGAAAATATTGCGAACCAAGCTGTGAAATTTTTGATGAGTTTCCTCAGGATTTTGTCTTCGGACCCTAAAAATTTCAGATTCTGAACCTTCGTAGAAAAAAAGTTATCGCGAAAATGCCACAATGACCTGTTTAGAGCAGCGAAACTCTAGAATCCAAAGCTCTGATACCAAATGTTGTGTAACCAGCTCCAAAAAAGAAGAAAAGAGATATCAACGCCTTAGAAATAAGCCACTTCGAGGGGGCAACCTCCAATACATTACATAAATAAACAATTCTTGGATGATACAATTTACAAAACCTCCTTTCTATATATAGGAGTCCATGGGGCCATAATGTAATCCTAGTGGGGCCATAATGTAATCCTAGCCGACCTAACAATAATAATTTAATGGCACAATAATAACAATATGGGGGGTACAAGGGTACAATAATAACAATAAGGGAGTTACACTAACAACAATAAGGGACTATACTAGTAATATAGGGACCTAACACTTTTCGAATGGTTGGTCATGCCTTTCGGGTTGACGAATGCTCCCGCAACGTTCATGAGGTTGACGGACGACATCTTGAGGCCATTCACCAACTCATTTGTAGTGGTGTACTTGAATGACATTCTGATCTGACCCTAGGTGCGCCGCTACCCAACAAACCGATCTATCGGTGCTCTGTTCTGGAGAACGATGAAATGAAGAGACAGATTCAGGTGCTGTTGCAAAAAGGTCACATCTGGCCAAGTTCATCGCCCTGTGGGAGCCCGATCGTGTTAGTACAGATGAAGGATGGGACTTGGAGACTCTGTATTGACTATTGGCCGCTGAACAAGTTCACTGTTCGGAATAGGTACCCTTTCCCACGAATTGATGACCTTCTAGACCAACTCAAAGGGGCGAAATATTTCAGCAAGATCGACTTAAAGTCTGGGTATCACCAGGTACCCATCGAACCCTCCGATGTGTGGAAGACTGCCTTCAAAGCCAAGGAGGGCCTTTTCGAATGGTTGGTCATGCCTTTCGGGTTGACGAATGCTCCCACAATGTTCATGAGGTTGATGGACGACATCTTGAGGCCATTCACCAACTCATTTGTAGTGGTGTATTTGAATGACATTCTGATCTTCAGCCAGACTTGGGAAGAGCACCTCCACCACATTCGACAAGTCCTCCAAACACTACGGCAACACAACTTGTGTGCCAATTTGGAGAAGTGCACTTTTGGCATGACCTAGGTTCAATATCTGGGATACATTATTGATGAAAGGGGGGTGCATGTGGATCCAACCAAGATCCAAGTCATTCGAGATTGGCCAACTCCAACCACTCTAACAAAGCTTCATAGCTTTCTGGGTCTTGCTAATTTCTATCGCAGGTTCGTGTTGGGATTCTCTCATATCACTTGGCCCTTGAGTCATGTCACCAAGGGAGGAGCGAGAGCAAAATTCTTTTGGTTAGAATCTCAACAAAAGGCATTCATAGAATTGAAACATCGCCTCTGTTCTGCCCTAGTGCTCACATTACCAGACTTGTAACAACCATTTGATATCGAGACAGATGCCTCTGACTATGCTATTGGGGTAGTTCTTACTCAACATGGGTATCCAATGGCATATCACAGTGAGACATTGTCCGACACAGTTTGCAAGTATCCCACTTATGACAAAGAAATGTATTCCATTGTGCAGGCTTGTCAACAATGGAAGCATTACATTTTGGGGAAGGAAACAATCATCCACATAGACCACCAACCCCGGTAGTCCATACAGACACAAGGGAAGTTGTAGAACGATCGCCATAAGAATTGGTCCACATATCTGCAGTAGTTTCATTTGAACATCAAGTACAAGAAGAGTAGCACCAATAATGTTGCAGACTGCCTCAGCCAACCACCGAACGTGGCACTAACCACTGTTCTCAACTCTTGTGGGCACAAGACTTTTGATTGGCCGCTTTTCTACAAGAGCGATCCAGAATTCGGCCACACATACAAGGCACTCTTGGGGGGTACGCAAGTTCCAAATTTTCACCTCCAAGATGCACTGTTATGTCACCTGGGACACCTTTGTGTTCCTTTAAGCGAGCGTGCGAAGATGATATGGGAAGCACACTACAGTCGAGTCACTGGGCATTTCGGGGTCGAGAAAATAGTGGCAGTACTGCAGAAGTATTTCTATTTGCTGAACCTTCGACAGGATGTTGGGAAGTACATCAGATCCTGCACTGCTTGCGCCATTGCCAAACCGACCATCAAGAAGCAAGGTCTCTATACTCCGCTACCTACCCTTAGTCGACCCTGGGAATCCATCTCCATGGATTACATGTCAGGCTTTCCTTCTACTAAGCATGGAAACGACTGTGTTTTCGTGGTTGTCGACAGATTCTTGAAGATGGTCATTATGGCGGCCTGCAAGAAGAATATCACAGCAGAAGCCACTGCTAAACTCTTCTTGGAACAAGTGTGGGTGCACCTTGGGATCCCACAATCTATCATATCAGATCGCGACTGCAGGTTCCTCAGCACATTTTGGTTCAGCCTCTGGTCAATGTTGGACACCAAGCTCACCAAGTCCATGGCTTTCCATCCCCAAACTAATGGCCAGACAGAGGTCATCAACAGGATGATTGTACACATTCTGCGCATGTACAATTCAAAGCATCCATGCACATGGGATGAGAGCCTCCCCTATGTACAACACAGTTATAATTGGGCTCTCCACAGCTCAACTGGCCACAACTCCTTTCAGGTGGGCTCGGGATTCCAGCCTCCCATTGACGTAGCCATGCCATTTGCGGCTACTCAGGCCAATTCGGCTCATGTCCAGTCTGAAGCTAACAAAACGAACAGCTTCATCGAGCACATTCAGCACATCCGCCAACAAGTTCATGACATATTGGACACAGCCAATGCTAAGTACAAGCAATGACATGACCAACATCATGTACCACACAACTTCCAAGTGGGCGACAAAGTGTGGCTACATTTGCAGAAGGAGTGCCTCATTGGACCCCACCGCAAGCTTCGCCCGCTCCGATATGGGCCATACACCATCACCAAGGCTATAGGGAACAATGCCTTCGAGCTCAGTATTCCACCATTCCTTGGTCTACACCCAGTATTCAATGTGGACCACCTTCGTTCCTACTTCCCACCTCCACTGGACACCTTTGACATTACAGAACAACTCACAACAACAGAGTTAAACCCAGACTACATGGAACAGGCCACCACAGATTGTATCATGGGCATGCAAATCAAGAACACTCGCCAACAAAAGATCCAACTGTATCGGGTTGTGAAAGCTGGCCAACTCCTGCACCAAGGCAAGTGGTTCACCAAGGACCAAGTTCAGCAGAAGTTTCCTCATCTCATGGAGAAACTCAACGAAATGGGGACCATTACTTCCTAAGGGGGGAAGGAATGATCTAGGTGGATATTGGTGGCCACCCACCTATTCCACTTGGGGCCCCACCATTGTCTCTTTTAGTTTTTCAGTTTTGGCACAACTTACTATTTTTGGCAGTTTTTCGGGTCTTGAGCTTCCAAAGCCGTTTTGAGGCCCTAAATGACGTTTTTTGGGAAAACCGAGAGCGATAGACCTTTCTAACGAGGTATGGTGCATGTCAAATGGAGATCGTATGCCAAAGTTACGTCCCCGGGAAGTTGAAACACCAATTTACCCAAACAAGGCCCATAGTTTTGGCGCTTCATCTCCTAGGGTTAGGGTTTTGGATGTTTAGGGTTTTCCATTGTTTCTAAATAATAAATAGGCCCTCGAGCCTCATTGTAACTCAGTTCAGAGGCTTGTAGCCGCCATATTTCTTCTCAGAGATAAGCTACCAGCGCCCTAGCTAGTTTATTTCTATTCTGTGACCTGTCTGTAAGCAAATTTCAGTTCTTTGATATTAATGAAATGAGGTGTTATTTCCGCTGCATATTTGTATTTATGGTTACATGTGTATTCTGTTGCGTTCTTGCATAAATCTGGATCAGTATGTGAAGGAGAAAATGAGAGAATTGTCGGACTCTCGAGAGTTTGAGCAAGAGGGCTCATGTTATCAGCAACAACACATCCTTCTGAGAGTTCCTCTAAAATAGTTACCCCATTCGGGTTAACACCTTAGTGCAAGTTTGACAACTTTGGTTGTTGGTGTAGCTCATAATGATCATGGTGTAATATTCAGTTTCAGGTTCCAGATACATGCCCATTTCATCTCATTCAATATTTCTAATGCTATTGTTCTTTCTGTACTTCAATATGTTGCAATGCTGCCAAAGTCATTATCGAACATCAGTTTAGGTCCCTTGGCTAGATGGTACCATTGTTTTGGAAAGGTATGTTTTATATTCAAAGAAAAATATTTACAAACAGCAAATCAAAATGGGGAAGAGTATATACAATGGAACAAATAAGTCTTTCCGACTCTTTAGACATGGCAGACTATTCAAACTTAATTTCAGATGGTTAAGACTTGCTACATTCTGTATTATTTGTTTGTTTTTTGGTTTTGTATCATGTACATTACCTTTCTTTTTCTGTCCCAGTTTATGTCCAGCACTGCTGTTTTTCTTACAACTATCCGGATCCTTGCATTCAGTTGCTTTATAGCCATGTAACTGACCATCCACTGGGTCTAAATGTTGCGAGTATATACTATAAACGCAAATATGCACCTGTTTTGCTGTGCTACAAACTTGAAAGTGATGTCCCAATCATGGTTTGTATGAGAGGGCAACTGACCTAGATATTTGTTGACAATGATATGCTGTGTCCACTGTCCACTCATTACATAAAGATAGGGAATGCAAAAGTATGTTTTTGTTTGTCTTGTTATTTTGTTATACACTTAGTTTTTCCTACTCTTAATTTTGTAATATCAGGCATGAGGTACTGGCTGCCAGGTTCCTACACATGTAGTATTATGAAGTAGTTTCACAGTCCTATTAGCTAATTTGGCCAATAGTAGATGTTTTCAAATTTGTTTCAAATTCTCAATTATAATTATGATCGTAAATTACATGGAGGATAAGAAATGAAATAAATTTGTGTACATTTATATAGATAAGCATGAGACCCTGCCCTTGTCACAGGTGTTGTCCCTCTTTCCATCAGCACAAGGATTGGAGATGACCTGGTCTTCTGTTGTGAAAATTGGACAATCTCTTTATCGTGAAGCTCCTGGGATGGATCTCTTCAGACCAGATCAGAAGACTCCTGTTCACAATTTCTTTCTAGCAGGTTCTTATACAAAACAGGTAAGTTTCTATTCATCTTTCTCTGTGAAGTTGTCATTTTTAATAGTTTTGTCAGATTTACAAGTTTTTGGTGTTGCATTGTCAAGACTCAAAAGTCCAAAGCCTTTGTCGTATTCTTTGTGATCATTTATAGCAATTTATGTATGTACTGTTTATTTGCAATTGGTGTGTAGCAAATTGGTATTTAACATTTCGCCATCCAACTTGTGATCATTTGATCTGAATGGATCCTTGAAATTCCAAAATGGCTAAGTAGTGGATTCTCTGTTTTTTTCTGTGCTAAAGAACCCTTGCTTTTCATGCTTGGTGGTATCTGATGAACATGACAGAATGATGGCATGGAGGAGTGTTGCTGATGTGGCAGAGTGGATTCATGGTGGATAATGAATGACTGAGTAACAAGGTTGGAAATCCCTTTCACCTAACCCAGTGATACTTGAGGTTAAGACTAAGTACCAGGGGATCCATAGGGATTAACCCATTTTCCATTTGTGGAGACTCCTAAAGTCCTGACAGTATTAACAGCTAAGCCTTAGTATGGGGAGATCCACAAGAATTACCCCAACCTGTTAGTTTTTGTAGCATCGGAGGTGTTCTAGTCTCGAGACGTTGTGGATAAACTAAAACACGGGAGTTCTCCATAACCCAGAAATCATTTCTGGAAATTCCACCTAGAAGTGTCTCAATCAGATTATTAGCCTATAGTGGGCTTCAGGATGTGCTAATGTCTCCAAGCTCCAAAGGGGGTTAAAAAAGCACTTTATTAGGTGGTTCTACTTCTAAAGGGGATGGTATGTCCATGGTACATCCTTCAAATGATGGTGGAATGTGATAAAGTGATGGAACAGAGTAGGGGATGAGAGGGGCAACCTTGGGTCACATGCCAAGGTACAAGGGTAGCTAATAAAGGGAAGACCACACTTAGGTAAATAATGTATAGGAGGGAGAAATTATGGTACATGAGTTGCCTCGACCTTGATTTTTCCACCCTTCTTCATATGTCTTTTCCATTTAATGATTTTTCTTTGGTTAACAGCTCGGGGTTCAAGGAATAAGAGCATGATGTGTAAAGTGTAGCAGTGGATACCCCCTTTAAGGTGGGGCACTACATTGCCCACTAGGGGTTGGGACAATCATGGATTCCTGAATGATAGAGGAGGCTCATCTAGGGCCTATAAGAACCAAGGTGATGGCCATGGAATTGGGTAGAGCTCATGCAATGGCTTTTACCCACGTGTTAAATGTTTTTGTCCTGGCCATCTTTTGCATTTTATGGTACAATTTCCTATTGAATGTGACCAGTTATGCTTTTCCTTTTCTTTTTTAAGCCACATCAAGCTCTGGGCATCGTTCCAGGCCTAACCCAAAGTGTGGACAAGGGGAGGGGGACGCTAACCCCATTTTCCGGTTATTTGATGGCCTAACACCAAGCATGGGTGATCATAAGACACCGTACAAACACGCTGCCTTGTGGGTTTAGTCTTTGATCTGTGCAGGGAACAGGTCTGCGGTAACCAAGAGATTGTTGGTGTTCTCGTGACCTCCCGTTCAAGTAGCTTCGCCCATTTTTCAAGAGATCACGTCCTAGTTGGAGCCAAATGTTACCCACCATTTTGTGGGTGATATCCCTGTTAGGGTCCTATAAATATAGGATTCATAATTTTGAATTGAATTTTGATAGTCTTGTAAATCTGTACATACCTTGCTTTTCGCAAGTTGTTTTCACATATTTTGAAAAAAATAAAAAAATAAAAAAGAGGGTAAAAAGTCCTAAAAGAAAGATCAAAGGACTTAGAAAATATAGACCCCAAAAGAAAAGAAAAAGATGAAAATAAGACATGAAAGTGAGCAAGTTCAAATGCCACTACTTTTTACTTCTTCTGTTAAATAAATGATTATGGCAGAGTGTCAATAAATGCCATAATCCATGATGAGTTAAACTGTTTAATCTTGACTTGTCATGTTTTCAATTTCCATGTTTTAGATAGTGAATAAATATTTGGCAGACAATTTAATCCTGACAAATTATTAGTTAGGTAGAAAATAATGAGGAGCTCATCAGTTTAATCTGAGCCCTCGGATGATATAAGGTAGAATTAGATAGTTTTTATGCTTTCTAAAGAATAAAATGTTTCAAGGTAGCAAGCTTAAATGCACCTACAAAAAGGAAGAAACAATGTTAGAGTAATGTTGGGTAGGTAGAAAGAAGTGGGAAAAATCATGTAATATTCATCACTGGGCAGAAAATCACTAATTTTCCTTCCCTTGTAAGTCTTCAATATTCTACACTTCCAATCAAAGAGGCTCAGAGCATTTCTCTGACTTCTGTTGGGATCGGACCTAAGGCTTAATGACTGGATAGTGGAAAATGTTGGATTCTTATGATAAACTCCCCTTCACCAATATTCATTCATCATTCATACATTTAATTCATTTTCATAAGTAAAAACTCCTTTTTTACTTAATGATACATAAAAATCCATTTGATTAACTCCCTTCATTCATAAAGCATACAAACCCTAAAAAATGCTCTATCCTGAGTAAAAGTGGTGAAATTATGAAATAATAAGCTTTGCTTTAAAAAATTTCACTTTACTTAGTCATATAAGTGTATTTTTGAGTATTCCTTTGCCCTTGTCATATTAATTTCTAACTTATACTATTAAATCCCCAAAATTACCTTATCCTACCTATATAATTCTCTTTATGTTAAATATCCCCAAAAAACCCATTATTATAAAGATTTTTGACCAAAGATATTATCCACATGGTGAATTAAAATCCCAAATTATACCCCCTTTGGTCTAAAACTAACCTTAATCAAATACCCCGCCCCTATGGTTATAGACCCCTCCATGGTCTAAAAACTATATAATAAAATAAAAAAATACAAATAGGCTTTCGGGCATATCATATGTATTTGGAAATTAAACATACTCCCCCGCCTTTTACATTTATCCAAAGTTTAGTTCAAACAAACTTTAAACTCTAAAACCTTTGCAATACACGATAAGCCTTTAACTCAAGGTCCCATCCCGGTTAACTAAAGATTTGTTTGATGTTTCACTTTAGCCTTTCCTGCAATATTATCCCCGCTATGTAAAGCCTTACGCAATACATAAGTTAACCTAGGGTTAATTATATGGCCACGCCTCATGCGCCTCCAACCATAGGTATAGACCCTTATTCGTAAGAAAACTTTGATTAAAGTACATATTTTAGAAAGTTTTCATTACATATATCAACTGCCCAGTGCGTATCATTTTCCCCGGCCCCACATACCTTTCAACTGCACCTTCCCATTTAATCTTGGCCTTTCGCTCTCGATTATCAGATCCAACGACGCAGGATTGATTTCGCGTCCATAATTTGATTGCTCGTTCAAAGCCCAAACGGACGCAAAATGGGTGGTTTTGCCATTCCCGCCTCCTGCGATGTGGCAGAAAACCATTCAATCGCGTTCGTTTCAGCAAAAACTGCGTACCACCAAGATCCAACGCGAAAACCACTTCCGGTTACACATTTCAAAATCCAAACTGCCTCTCGCCTTTGATGAGACTGGCATTCAATGCATTAATGGTGATTAATTCCAAAGGTTAAAAACCTTTGAAACATCATTTTGATTGTTTAGTTGCGCATTCCTGACTGTAAAGAGCTCCGCCTGACTACATCAAGCCTCCCGACTGTGCTAAAATCCCTGAAACACGATTTTATCCTTGGAAACTCCCTATTTTCACCACAGATCTCCTATTTGAAGACTATAAAAGCCATTTCTCTGCACCAGGACCCGTCCGCAGGAACAAACAAAAGCTTCAGAAACCCTTTCAAGTGTCAAGTTACCTGCAAATTGAGGTATTTTCATCAGTTTAAAACCCTGCACAGTCAATTTTGAACCGTCCTTAAGCAAAACAAGCTTTCAATTATAAAAATTCACTGTGTAAATTGCCCAAAAACGTCCAAAACAAGCCAAACCTTGGCCAATTTTTTCCAGGAAACCTTATTTCCGCTGTAAGCCTTTTTAAGCCAAATTTTCTCAGCTTACGACCTCTGAAGATCAATTCCAAAACAAAAAGGGGTTTAAAGCCTACAGATTTCTTAAAAATCCATTTTTACAGTCTAAACCATTCAGGAAACCCTTGTTTCTTGTCTTAGCCCAGTTTTTATTTCTCATAAGTCTAAATTGAGCAAAGATATCACTTGAAATTATCCTTAGCCTAAATTGCTCAGTTACCCTGCTGTTTAAAGTAAATTACTTCTGTAAACCATTTAATCTTACAGAAGAAGCCAGAATGCCTAAAAAACAGAGTTAAACCTCCATAGACAGATCTCATTCCACAGGTCTTTCAAAAGCCTTCAATCACCTCCCTGCATACCTGGATTTCATTAACAAATTTTTTGATTTTTGCAGGTTATTATCAGAATATGGATTTGGGCCAACAGTTTCAATATACTAGTTGACAAAATTGTTTGCTACAAATTTTCATATTTTAATTCAAAAGCTTCATTCAGCAAACAGTTTGTATACAAAGAAAGAATAAAATCAAGTCAGAGAGAGATCAGAATGATGAAATGTGCACAGTGGATGGTAAAAGTGAAATCAAAATTCACAGTGACAGTGAAAACAGAGCAGTCAAAGAGCATCAGAGTTAAAATGTATCAGGTAAAAGTCAGAGTGAAAGTTAAAACAAAGTTACAGAGCAGTCAAGGTAAAACAGTAAAAGTAAAAACAGAGTCAGTAATGGTTAACAGAGATGAAAATACTTTCACCAACAACAATGAAGTTTTTCCAAAGTGAAAGAAAAAATAGTTAAAAGAACAAAAAGGTTAAAAGATGAAGACATAACAAGAAGGAATATTTTTGCAAAAAAATTCCTGTTTAAGTCATTGTTTTGCAGAAACTATTGTGACCCATCCAAGATGAATTTTACAAAACTAAAGGAGGTTTATGTTCTTAACATGTCCAACTACAAAAACCTCCCTCACTTTTCTAACAGCCATTATGGGTTGAGAAATATTAAACAATATTGGAAAGAACTTTTTGCAGAAAATTTCTGTTAAGTCATCATTTTGCAGAAAAAATTGTGGCCAATTCGAAATACATCTTACAAAACTAAAGGAGGTTTTTGTTCATAAGAGAGCCATTTACAAAAACCTATCTCACTTTGTGCACAACTATTACAAAATGAAAGATACATGCACATCTTTACAGCCTATTTTTCAGACTCTGTAAATCTCTGTTTTACACATCTTTTTGCGGAGCCTATTGTGAACAACTGGAGCAGCGATTTAGGAAACTGAGAGAGGTTTATCTCACCAACATATTCATCTACAATAACCTCTTTCACTTTTTATATATCTATTTCGTATTGAGAAATACAAAGGTATCATTGGACTCCAAGTTTGCAAAATTGCTGGAGCAGAATGCACAAAGAAAGGAAACAGTTAGTGTCTTGGATGTCTCATCATCAACTAAGAGTTGAGATCAAATTCAAATTCTCCTCTTTGTCATCACCTATTCATAAAAATAATGCCAAATAGATGCATTAGTTTTGAGTAGTGTTTTGAACATTGCGATTAAATCGTGATTTTTTCGCTGAAAAGATTTAATCAGCGATTTTTTCAGCGATTTTTTGGATTTGAAAAAATCGCCAAAAAATCGCGATTTTTACCAAAAACTTGCAATCCAATCTTTAAAAATCGTCGCCCCTCCAAACAACGAGTTTTTAAAGTGCGATTTTGATTTTTTTTGGTCTCATTTTTGCAATGACAGGTTTGCTAAGAATAGCTAAGGAGTGAAGGAGAGCTAAGGAGGAGGATAAGTGATCTGCAAGGGCAAGAGTGGACAAAAGTGAAGGATTTTAGCGAGCCAAGCCAACAAAATTCGAATTTGGACCAAGTTTCTTTGCCAAAAGGTTTTTTCCAGGTATGGGCATCAAATTTGACGCTTTTTTTTTGTTTTTTACTTGTTCTTCCATGGGTTTCTATCACCCATGTATTTTTCATCATTTTTTATTGCATTTGTGTATATATATTTTTTTATTATTTTATTTTTATTTTTATTTTTTAAGAGGAGAGGGTTTATTTTGGTCAAAAATGCAAAAAATTGGTTGTTAAATGTATTTTTATATTTCTTCTTGTGCTCCTAGTTTCTTTCCATTATTTTTGCTTGCGTTTCAACATGTATTTTTTCCCATTATTTTTGTATTAAGTTGAGGGTTTTTTTTTTGTGAAAAAATAAAAATGTTGTATGTAAAATTGTAATTTTTTAATTTCATTTATTAACTTGCAATTTTTCTTGTGCCCTAGGTTCAAATTTCAAAGTTCAAAGTTCAAAGTTCATCTTACAGTAAAACTCAAGAGTCAAGACTTCAACAAATTTGCAAACATGCCAAGGAAATTGGATCCTTTATGGGAATTTGGTGAACTTGATTAGGGGTTTGACCGATCAAACTTGAGTTACAAGTTATGTGGTCAACACATGACAGGGGGGGTTATACAGGTTGAAATACCACCTGGCACAAATTCCTGGACATGAAGTAGGCCCTTGCACAAATACCAATCCAGAAATAATTAGAAGAGCCATCAAATCATTGGAAGAAATAGAAACAACTAAACTCAGCAAGGCAGCGTTGAAGAGTCAAATATTAGGGTTTAGAGTTGACCGTGAGAGTGGTAGTGGTTCTTCAGCATCAGCATCCTCTACAGCCAATCCCGTAGGTGCCACCTCATATTTTGTTCCTAGAACCACTCTCGGTGCATAGCCATCCATCTCCTCGCTTATTAAAAAAAAGGAGAAGGAAGAAGCTGACAGGTTATTGGGCAAACTGTTTCTTTGAAGTGATATTCCTTTCGTTGTTGCCAAGAAAAATCCATTTTATCAGGCTACGATTGATGCTATCGCTGTTGTTGGCCCATGATACAAAGCCCCTTCATATGATGACTTTAGAGGGCGCATTCTTCAAAATGAGAAAGCTGACTGCACCAAGAGATTGGAGGAGTTAAGGGCATCATGGGAAGTCACAGGATGCATGGTGATATCAGATGGTTGCACTGATTAAAAGGGTAGGACCCTTATTATCTTCTTGGTCAGTTGTCCCAAGGGGACAATGTTTATGAAATCTGTTGATGCATCTGCACATGTCAAAGATGCACGATTATTATGTGATTTATTGGATGTGTTCATCCTGGAGGTGGGTCCCAAAAATGTTGTTCAAATCATAACGGACAACGCTGCAAACTATGTTGCTGCTGACAAGATACTTATGGAGAGGCATCCGACAATATTTTGGACACCTTATGCTGCACATTGCCTTGATTTGATGTTAGAGGACATAGGAAAGATTGATTTTGTCAAAGATATTGTAGAGTCATCAAAGAGCATTACAAAATTTATATATAATCATGCATTTGTGCTTCATTTGATGAGAACATTCACCAACAAGAAGGAGTTGGTGTGCCCTGCTATTACATGATTTGCCACTAGTTTCATATCTCTTCAATCCCTCTTGAATTCTATGTGGGATTTGAAGAAAATGTTTCTTTAAGAGAAGTGGCGTGCTTTGACTGTCAACCGCAAACCAGAGGGAGAGGCCATCTGCAGGTTGGTTTCATATCAGGAAAGCTTCTGGGCAGAAGTGCAAGAGGTGTGCATCGTTACTGAACCTTTGGTAAAGGTTCTTAGATTGGTTGATGGAGAGAAGCCCGCAATGGGCTACTTGTATGAGGCCATGGATAGGGCCAAAGAAGTAATTCGCGGCTACTATGATGATAAGGGTGATGAGGGGTTTCAAAAACAACTTCTTTTATGGGAAGTGATTGATGACCGATGGAACAACACACTCCATCGTCCCATTCATGCTGCAGGAGTCTTCCTGAACCCTGAATTTGCTTACTCATGTAGTTTCCTATTTGATGCTGAGGTCATGGATGGCTTTTTCAGTTGTGTTCAGAAGATGGTGCCATCTCCATCAGAACGTGCAGAGATATTCAAAGAAATGGAGGTGTACAGAATGGCAGGTGGCACCTTGAGCTTTGACATCGCTGTCCACGATAGGACTACTAAAATGCCAGGTAAGATTTTCATTATTTTAAAAATTTTCTTATGTTTGTAACTTTATGATTTTATCTTATTTGTTGTAACTTGTAACTTGTAGATGCATGGTGGAGGAGTTACGGTGGCAGATTACCAAAACTCCAAAATCTTGCCATTAGAATACTGAGCCAAACATGTAGCTCTTCAGGATGCGAGTGCAACTCGAGTATATTTGAAAAAATACACACCAAAAGGCGCAACAGGTTAAAAACTTAAAATATTCCAACTGATTTTTTGAATTCATTAAATATTTTTTTTTATAATTATTAATTTATTGTTTATAATATATATTTTTAATTTATTAATTTATGACCCTTGTACAGGTTGGAGGCGCAGCGCCTCAATTACATGGTTTACGTCTACTACAATCTTAGATTGTGGGTGGGACAACTTGAGAGGACACCTGATATGGAGACCATCTCTTTAGATGCGATTGACACCATTGCTGAATGGAGGGTTGAGGCTGAGAGGCCTGTCATGGAGTCAGCCCCTGATTGGATAGAGCAGGAGGTAGTGGAGGAGGAGGAGGAGGAGGACGAGGAGCAGCAGCAAAAGGAGCGGGAGGAGGAGGCGACACCACCTACCTCTGCTACCAGTAGAGGATGTGGTCTGCCTCCTTTAGCTCCTAGTGCTTTAGGTTCCCGTCTTGCTGCTCCTTTAGCTCCTAGTGCTTCAGGTTCCCATTCTAGTGCTTCAGGTTCTACTTCTAGAACACAACAGAGTCCATTGCCAGCCTCGCCAGCTTCTTCATCTAGAGGGAAAGCTGTTACATTTTTTCGCAAGAGGGGCAAAGGAAATCAGTAGTATAGGACCATAGGTTATATGGTGCATTTCTTTGTATATGACATTATGACTCATGATATGAGATACATTATTATATTTTTTGTTGATATTTTGAGGCCGAGTTGTGTCTTGAGACTCAGGACTTAGTATTTAGGACATGATTCAGTTTTATGTGTGATGTAGCACTAGACATGATATTACACATCTTATATATTAGTTTTTTTTCATATTTATGTGTCAATGCATTTATTTTATGCTGTGGATGCTTTAGATATTAAAAAAATTGTAAAAAAATGAATATTTTTGTGCCAATTTTTTCCCGACTTTTACCGATTTTTTCCCCTCGTTGATTTAATCCCGATCGCGATTTTCAAAACATTGGTTTTGAGTGTCCTTTATTTAAGTTCTATTTATGTAAAACAGATAGAGATATTTTTAAACCAATCTTGATATTTTTTCAAGATATTCTAGTTTAGAATTTGTATAAATACTTCACTCTTTGAAGTATTTTGTGTGGAATAAAATTGCTAGACTTTACTATAGACTTTTTTTGTTGAACATTGGAGGCTGTTATGTGTTGATTTCAAAGTAGTAGACTAGAAAAAGCTAAACTAGCATCATAATTCAGGATCCCTATGATACGCTGATGAGTGAAGTACTCCCTTCTTGTCATTGTTTTCTTTTCTGAATTTCATGCAATTCATTATATGTTTGTTCTATCTGAATGTGTAACTAGGAATATTACTACAGGTTAGTCTAATGCTCCTTGTTTTTAACTAGTTACCATTTTAATGTTTTTTGCTGATTTCCGGTGTTAGGAATCCTTGATTGCTCCTACTCCCGTTTGACCCCTACCTCCTCCTTCCATTTTCCAGATCAAAGGATCCTTCATTGCCCATTATCCCGATCATACCATTTCACCAAAACACACTTTCCCAAATCTCTGAGGGTTATTTATCTTGCCCTGAATACATTTGTACCTTTTTGGCCTTGACTTCTAATGCTGCTAGCTAGATTTAGACTCCATAGCCCAATGGACATGTTGATTTCTCTCTAGTTTAAGTGATTTTTTCCCACCAAAACCTTTAAAAACAAAACCAATTGTTCTATCATAACTAGCCTAAAAACATAAATAAAAAACAAAGATAAATCTTAAAGAGAGAGCCCTCTCCGAATTCTAGGAAGGCTAGATCCTAGAATTTGAAGTAGGTTTGTGGTTACATGTAGCAGCGGAACTTTTAGATTTGGTTTCTGTAGCAGCAAGACTTGTAGAATTGTTGACTTAATAGCAAAGTGGCTTTAATTATAAAAATACGCAAGAGGTATTTATAATAATAAATATTATTTATAAAAATGTATGATAAGATGATTTGAAAGTTACAATGAGGTCCTGCTTTTATAGCTATGCAGGTGACCTTTCACGAACAGGCATGTCTTTTAGACATGCCATTTCAGCTAACTTAATCACTAATTTACATAATTACTATTTAACTATTAATGACTATATTTATTACATTAGTTATGAATTAGGTTCATAACATTGCCTTTTTCTCGAAAAGCTTTGTCCTCAAAGATTAACTTTTCGACTTATGTAATTTGACATCTTATCTTAACCCTGAACAATTTTCTTCACTTTGCTGACGTCAATTTTTATTTTTATTTTTATTTTTTATTTTATTTTTTTAATTTATTTTATTTATTTATTTATTTTATTAATATAATTGTTATATAAATTATATAATATATAATTATAATTTATATATGTTTTTAATTATGATTGTAATTGGGGTCGATTTATCCGCACGTATGATCATAACCCGTCCAAATGAAACATCAACATATACAACCCGTCCAATTGAAACGTCACGGTATAACCCGTCCAAATGAATGTCACCGCGTATAATTTCAACCGTCCAATTGAACTGTAATTCAGATTGTATAATTGTCTAGTTAATTTCGGTCGCAACCCTGTTACGCTGCTTGCTAATTGACCCACCACAACAAAATAAATCTCAATATGCGATGAAATATCTACTCCGGAAGCCACGTTCCTTCATTGGCAGCTACTCCGTTTGATCCTTTCGTCTATGAATCGATTTTTTTCCCTAACCTATCGAATACAGGAGTTCTTTTTGCTTTGCTCAGCAGATTGGATATTGGGTTCTGGAGATGTGTAACCGTCCATGTGGGAGACAAGGTGGCCCAACAGCCAAGAAACAAATGGTCCGCTCAGATCACGAAGAAAGTTATTCAAACTTGTTTTAATCTCTTCCCCAGTCATGCCAGTCTGAACTAGAAAAACCACGTAGTTCGCCAAAGTCTTGTTCTCCGCGCCCGTCATCTCATGCAGTTTGGAATTTATTACTACAATCATTCACTGAATTCCATTTCTGGAAATGTCATTGCGCCACGCTTCAAACCCCATATCTGTAATCTGTAAGATGCCGCTTGGCCAAATATCCGTACAACCATTTAAACTCACGTGAGTCAGGTGAGGACACCGGGCAAGGAGCTTTCCTATTGTCGACTGGCTGAGACTACTAAACTCTCTTCGCAAAAATGACTTCATCTTTGCAAGCCCTGTAGCAAGTTTTGATGCAGAACTAGTCAAAGCATGTGAGTCTATTGTAGCTGCCTTCTTTAAATTGCATAAATCAGTACTCAAGTTTGCAAGAACCTGCAAACCAAGTGTTCTATAATAGTCTTCTCTATCCTCGAAACTCTCATTTTCATCACTTTTACGGTAAGTTTGACCTTCTGCTCTTACAATCTCTTGAACAACAAAATGTAACAAGGTTGTCTTGCCATCTGTCCCATTGACATCTGCTAATTTGAGATGGGTGTCAAGCCTAAAAGCATGAGCTCCTCCACGATAAGTGCCAACATTCATGCAATTCCCTGTTTTCAGAACAGCTTCCAGCAACTTTAGGAATAGACGACTACACCTCAGTTCTTTACATCCTGCCTCCAATGTCTCATATGATTCTCTGATATAAATAACTTTCTCTCTGAAATTTTCCCTGTATAGCATTGCATCAAATCGTTCAAAGGCAAAAGGAATATTGACTAATGCTTTGAGGAACCGCTCTGCTGGACCCAGCTTAGAAATGTCACTGTTATAATCTTTCAATTTTCTTTCTTCGTCTTTGGTTGGTGCCATATTTACAAGTGTCTCCAGACGCTGAGGACTTAAGCCTTCACCTTCAAATAGCGCATGGCAGACTTCCTCTTTGGTGTTATTCAATGCCCGTAAAAGTATGGCCAAGTTTTGAGACTTTTTGGGGCCCAGAAGGAGCAAGTTCTGGCTAGGAGGAATAACTGACTGCTTTGCAACTCCAGAATACTCAATATCGGCCTCTAGTGCCCATGCTTCATCCTTAGTCACGGGAAGGACTCTCATGTTACAAATATGAGGGGGAAGCTTCCCAACATCCACCCGTGTGCAAGTTATTCCACTAATGTAACTTAGAGTTCTGACCTTAGACAACAACCTCTGAATTAAAACCTGACTTAAGGCTATAGCTTCTGAATTTCTCTTAAAATCAAAGAAAAATTTCACAAACAGCAAATTCCAGCAAAGAGTTCCTTGGTCAACCTCTCTCACAAACACCATCACTATCAACAATAGCACTGTTCTCTGAATCTATATGAGAAGCACCAATCAACTTGCTTTGGTTCCCAAAATGTCTAGATGCTGATGACAATGATGATTCAGCGTTTAAATGATCATCACAAGTTTTTGTTGAAAGAGAGGGTTTTCTTGAAAAATCTTCATTACCAGTTTTAAAAGACTTCCTGGTAAGTTTCTTCAGGAAAAGGCGTACCTTTGAGGAAGTTGCATCATCCTTGTCATTTCTGTCTCTTTGATTGCTAACGACAAAATTTGACTTTAATAACAAAAGATAATGTTCATTCAGCCATATAAAACACTATTCAAATTCTTTCTTCAACATCCAATACCATTCTACTCCACCCGGACCAGATCCTCTTGCTCTAATCCTTGAAGAAAGTCGAAGTGCTTTGCACCAGGCTTCCTTTTCCCAAGCAGTTTCAAGATATATTAAACAAACTCTACTTCCAAAAGCAAGGACACAATTCTTGTTTTCTAGCTTAATTGGATATTTTCTTGCCCATTTTCTTGAAGATTGTTCTCCACCAGACACTGCTGTGACATGACACCCTGCAAGTTCAATTACTTCTTCCTCATTGTCACGATATTGTTCATTTTCTTGTTTCTCACAATAGTCCTCATCCACATCTTTTTTATTTGGATCATCATCATAAATATTTTTTTCAATATCTTTGTCTTTTATTTGAACCGTGGCAATTTCATTTTTTGTATAAAAGGCACATATATGTCCTGCGAAATATTTGTCTCCACATTTCCAACATTTCTCTTCCTTTTTTCCTTTAATATTTGTTGGTTGTTTTCCTTTATTACGCATTGGTGGGGGAATGTATTTATTTGAATTTCCCTTAGCATAACTAACTGCCCTCTCAATATTAGGTCGTTCATAACCTTCTCCTTGCTTCAGGATTTTCTTCAGCACTTTCTTACCATCAGTAACTTCATAATTATGGATTACTGCAGAAATTTTTTTACAATGTGCAGAATTTTTTTTATAACCGTTTGTGACTTCTGCACATGAATTCTCTAATTGCTGAAGCTTCTCTAGAATTTTATTAATTTTCTCAATTGTTTTGGGATCTTCACGTAATGGCACATTATACGGTAAACAATGTTCCCGGGCTCGTACACTATGCTCATAGGCTTGTAAGACGATATTATGTGCCATAGCTCTGATATGGCTCTGATACAACTGTAGCAGCGGAACTTTTAGATTTGGTTTCTATAGCAGCAAGACTTGTAGAAATTTTGACTTAATAGCAAAGTGGCTTTAATTATAAAAATACACAAGAGGTATTTATAATAATAAATATTATTTATAAAAATGTATGATAAGATGATTTGAAAGTTACAATGAGGTCCTGCTTTTATACCTATGTAGGTGACCTTTCACGAATAGGCATGTCTTTTAGACATGCCTTTTCAGCTAACTTAATCACTAATTTACATAATTACTATTTAACTATTAATGACTATATTTATTACATTAGTTATGAATTAGGTTCATAACATTACATCAGACTATTTCTCTTGAACTTGGAGAAATTACTGAGTGATAACAATCCCAAGGAGAAAAAATTTCGCCAAGATGGTCCTTAGCCAGCAACCAACAACCGCTTGCAGCCACCAACTAGCTCGTTGTGCCATTTCTCCTCCACCTGAGCTAGCCATGTGGTCCCTCACCCATCTGTCATGATCATATGTTTGAAGGTGGGCCTCCCAAACCTAAAGGTATGCCTTATCATTTGGTGATTAAGTATTGTAGTTTATTTATCATGGAAACTTTTGGGGACAGACTAATGGGGGGATTCGGCTGAAAGAGTAGGCTAGGTTTGTGCTCCTATTCCCTAGACCTCTTTTGGATGTTAACCTTGGACCTCAGTCTAGTGGGATCTCTTTTACTGACCTTTGGCTTTAGGGATGGTACTGCATGGGAAACCCTGATTTTGGTTGCGTGGTCTCGCTCCCTCATCCACATATATCACTCCCCTTCCACTCATCATAACCCTATTCATCATTCTCCTACCTGGGTCCACATTCCTACATTGAGTTCACATAGGGTTAACCTCCTCCTCCTCTTGTCCGCAGTTTGGGTCGGGCCTCTAGAACGATGCCCGAAGGTTGATGCAACTAAAAAAAGAAAAGAAAAAGCATAATTGGCCACATTCAACAAGAAATTGTACCATAAAATGCAAAATATGGCCAGGACAAAAACATTTAGCATGTGGGCAAGAGCCATTGCATGAGCTCTACCCCATTCCATGGCCATCACCCTGGTTCCTGTTGAGATTTTGTGTATTTAGGGTAGCATCAGTTGTGCTCTAGCTCCCAAATTTTGTGGAGGGACTAGAGTACACTTGATCTACAAGACCCAGAAATGGATTTGAGAAATTTCAAGTTGTGTTCAAGTTATTCAAATAATTAATTATTTTTAATGGATTTCTTAAGTCTAACTTAGGAAAATAAAATAATTAAAGTGAATTAATTAACAAATGTGCTGAAATTGTCTTAAGTCACATGCATCAAGTAGTCTTTTAATCTTAGTCGTTGATGGATGATTTAATCTCTACCGTTGAAGGGTTCAACGAAAAAGTATAAGAGAAAGGCTTGAGGGTCTGTTGAAGACACACAATTTTTGTAGAATTGAGGAATAGATCTGGAATTCTAGGGCGGGTTTGCTAAGAATTTCCGAAGGGATTTCCTGCAGTGAGGGGTAGTATTGGCCAAAGGGATGTTCTGATTCCAGAGCCAAGAGACAACAAGAGGCAAGAGGAGCAGCAACAAGGACATTGTAGAGAGGCTTCAGAGCCATGCAGAGCAGTAGGGGCAGTGCAGAGACAACGTAGAGGCAGTTAGGGCCATGCTGGGCTGATGTTGGCCAAGCGGAGGCAATGCAGGGGTAGCGTAGACCCTCTAGGGGTGACGCAGGCCCTCCTAGAGCCACACAGTCCCTCCAGGGAAACACTGGGGCTTCAGAAGCAGTGTTGAGGGTTTCTAGGGTCAGATCCGGGTTGAGTCATGTAAATCCCGTTTCAGGGTGTGGATCAGTCAGATATTTGGCAGTAGATCTTCAGGTTAGCTGTAGATTTGATATCTTTTATTCTCTATTGGGTTTTCCAAGGTTGGAACCCAGATTTACTGTACTCAGAACTGCTTAATAATAAACCCTCATATCTGTTGAACCAGTTTTCCCGCTTTGGGTGTTTCCGAGGACTTATGTCCAAAATTCCATGTGTCACTTTGCTGCATGAGTGAATTATTCAGTAAATGATTTGCATGTGTAGGTTGTAGTTGTGTTTATTTTTGACATTTTTTGAATGTAATTTCTGGAAATAACTTGTATTAATTAAATCAAGTAGGAGGAAATAAATCAATACATTGCAGTAGAATTTTCACATGGTATCTGAGCAATAGTAGATCAAGCTGAATATCCAACAAATCGGCTGAAGAAATATTTTTTCTGCAGGGTGGCAGAAGAAGCAGCAGATTCGGAAAGGGCATCTTGACATCAAGGGAAAGCAGATCCAGGAGACATCATTGAAGCGGCAGAAGGCCTCTAGGCTTACACAGACCCTTGCGAGGGTAGCGTAAGGACTGTGTCACCCAGTCTAGGGTTACACAGTCCACTTCTGAGTAGTGCTGGTACTGCTTTGGGCCAGTGATGAGGACATTGTACAGTCACTTTTCTTGTTTCAGGAATTTTTTCCAACTACGTCACCCAGTCTGGGGTTACGTAGTCCACTTTTGAGCAGCGTTGGTACTACGTTGGGCCAGTAAGGAGGATGTTGTACAGTCACTTCTCTTGTTTTAGGAATTTTTTCCAAGATCTGAAAGCAGTGCTTTAGATCTTCAGTAGTGCTGGTGGGGTAGAGATTTTGCAAGTGTAGAATTGTGCTTAGCTAAGGCAACAAGGGCGGGAGGAAGACAGTCATTCAGCAGATCTGAGCCAAACAGATCTGAGATTCGATTAGGAGGATCAGAGAATACTATCCGTTTGCGTTTTGGTGGAAGATTTCCATGAGGGAAGTCAGTTTGCAGTAGAAGCAGTTACTAGAGGGTTTCTAGTCACTAAGAAACCTAGATCTAGAGGGAGAAGTATTGTTTTCTTCAGATCTGAGCAAAGATGGCTCAATATGGACTGAGGGATCAAGATAGATTGGATGGCATGTCCAACTATGTTATCTGGAAGATCAGAATCCTCTCAGTTCTGGATGAGTATGGTCTCAAAGATCATGCAAAGAAGACACTTGTTGTACCAACCGATGCAGATCCACCCAAGAAGTATGAAGAAAATCAAGCGCGGACGAAGCGGTTGATCATAGACGGAGTCAAGGACTACGTGATTCCTCATGTTATTGGTAGAATACAACACATGTCATGTGGTTAGCTTTGGAAGTGATGTACCAAGGAGGCTCCGTGCAAAGAAGAATGCTTCTTGAGAATCAGATGAAGATGTTCCAAATGATGAAGGGTGAAGAGATAGATCCATTTCTCTTCAGATTTCAAGCTATTCGTGATCAGTTGATTGGCATGGGTGCTAATCCAGATGAAGGGCTCCTAGTGAGGACGACCCTGAATGTTGTCTTTGAAGAATGGGAACCGTCTGTGCAGAGCATTTTGGGAACGACAGCGTTACCATGACGTTCAGATATGTGGGCTATTCTCCACCAAGAGGAGATCAGGAGGATCACCAAGAAGCAGTTTAATAGTGGAGGAAGCAGATCAGCCCGAGTGAAGAAAGAAGAGGAGGAGGATGCACTTTGCACTGCTGTTAAAGAAGCAATGACGAAGAAGGACTCTCAGGGTTCAAAGTTAAGCTAACCGTGGCGATCTCTGTCATCTTCGCGCACTATTCTAAGAAGAAGGGACAAAGGAATCTCTACTCCACACAGCGCAAAGAAATGACGACACGCGATGATGATGGCAACGGCGAATGGTCATGCACCGAGAGAAGAGGTGGGGTGACAGATATAAAGATCCATTGGTGCTGGGATCCTTGAGCCTACTCCCACTTTGGATCATACAATAAGCGGCGGGAGCCTTAAGACAAGAGTGGATGGAGAGTCGTGAGATGGTTCCGATGACCACTGAAGAAGGAGCCCAAGAGTTGAAGAGAAGCAACAAGGATAAATAGGCGCAGCCACAGCAGAGGTTGATGG
Organism: Pinus albicaulis; assembly: GCA_034641835.2. Classification (NCBI taxonomy): domain Eukaryota; kingdom Viridiplantae; phylum Streptophyta; class Pinopsida; order Pinales; family Pinaceae; genus Pinus; species Pinus albicaulis. The sequence continues at coordinate 23,343,783 of CM076581.1, read as the reverse complement.
GACCGAAACATACATAATATAAGATTGCTGACAATGTATTAAAAGAACACTGTAAAAGGTCAATGGGACTGCCAGTTACAATGATTACAACATGCCTAGTCAATGGACCAAACGGTCCCCTTCCTTTATAAAAGCAGGAAATACAAAACTACAAAGAGTGCAAATGTAAAGTAAAAGCTAGGTGACTAAAGCATCTTGACAATGAGCTGTGATGAAGAAGTCCTGGAGGAGAAAGAGAAGCCTCCTGAAGGGGGAGGGGGGGGGAGACTCCTTTTCCTAGCATCCGAGGCCGATAGAAGAGGACTGAAGGAAACTTGTCAATGTCTGTTGCCCTGAGGAGGAACTGGACTGCTGCAGTTGCCATCTGGAGGATTTGGGGCGTCCCCTGTAGGGGGGTCTGGTCCTAGATCACTGATGGGGTCTAGTGGGATGGGACCCCCGGATCTGCACTGCTCTGGAATCAAGGTCTATGGACTGATCGGTGGTTCTCTTGGTGCCCCGCGATGCTGGGAGTACTTTGAAGAAATCCGTGATCCTCTGTGTGGAGGCTGAGATGGATGGAGGCTGGAGCAAAATCAAGCGGTGTCTGAAGGTCTCCTGAAGGTAAAGTGTCAGGCATCTCTGGTCAGTGTATCTAAGGAAGCTGGCGAGGCTCTGGGGGCCTCTAAATAGGAAATGAAAGCGCCCTCGGATTTCATAGTAGACTGGGCATCTGAAGATGAAGTGTGACTCGGTCTCCACCTCCTGTAAGTGACAAAGCTGACAGATCCTCTCTGTCTTGTCAATATGGTGGTCTGTCTCAACTCTAAGCTTGTGTGATCCAACCCTGGGCTGCCTGAGAGGGATCCTAATAGCATGCATCCAATGCTGGAGGGTATAGGGTGGTCGAATAATGAGTCCATCTCTGATCTCCAGAAGGTGCTCAGCGTAGAAGGCCATCTTTGGGCGCAGTCCGCCCAGAGGATTGACCCATGTAGTCTGAATGTACTGCTTGTAGATGTCCTCCCTGATGATTTTGTTGAGTTCTTGCTGGTTTGGTAGAAGGTGCCCCGGAGCGTTCAATGAATACTGGAATGGGGGGAGATGATCCATCTGGATACCTGTTAGACCAAGAAGTTTTGTCACCTTGGTGAACCAGCATTTGGTGCGGCTTGTCTGTGTATGAGCGATGTTCTCCGAGCAACAATAGGCCAAGTATGGGTACCTGTCTCAACCCTCCCTCATGTCTGCCAATCCACGGATCCGATGAAGAAAGGAGACTATCCTGAAGATTGCCTCCGGGCAGAAGGGCTTAGCTTCGAACTCTGCTAGGATGATTTTTTGCAGAACTGTCTGCTTGCACCGGATGAAGCGGCGCAAGAGAAGGGTTTGGACTCGCTCTGCCGAGGCCCAATCTGACTCCAGTAATGAGGGCCCCAAACCTCTGATCCATAAAGCACAGTGGGCCGGATCAAGGTATCCATGATGTTCATCTTGGATGAAATGTCCTGGAAGTGGTGACGGAAGCACTGTCTCTCATGAAGGGCCAAGGAGCCATATCCTTTGTTTATCCTGGGCTGAAGGGTTGGCCGAAGGTTGAAACGGGGACCTGTAAACCGCACTCCCAAGTAAGTGTAACTGCTGATGACCTCAATTTCTTCTCCCTTGAATAGGAAGCGGAAACTCGAGGTCTTCTTCACCCCATTGAAAATTATGATTTTGGTTTTGCTCAGGTTCACCGTCAGGTGCCAAAGATCACAAAATGTTGCAAGGGCATCCAACTGTCTCTGTAAGCCTTCCTGGGAGGAGGCTAGGAGACATGAATGCAGTATAGGACAGATAACATCAATCAGTGCTCAAACGAGCACAAAATGGGCAAGCCCCATTACCGTGACGTGTCCAAATTTGATTCGATCGCGTCTATTTTGAGGAAACCACTTACCGCCTAATGGCAGCGCAACCCACCTATGGCGTGATTTTTAAAACGTAAAACCACTCCCGCCGTTGATTTGATTCTCAGCTATTGCAACTTATTCCAAAGGTTAAAACCTTTTTTATATGGTTTATTGACGATTATATGTGTATTCTGAGAACTAAAAGTCGCACCCGACTGGTTATACATATTCTCGTTGTTATCAAATCTTCCCACTGCATTTTGAAGCATTGAATGCCCATTCTAAACCTTATTTCACCGTAGATTTCCTGGTTCAATACTGATAAACACATGCTCGGATCCAACCACCAAACCTGAGCTCGACTTCGACTTACAACAAATTGAAAAAGCCCTATCAACTACCAAAATACCTGCATTCAAGGTATTTTTCGAAATTTCAACCTGTAATTGCACAATTTGAACCACCAATTTAAACCAATTAAGCTATAAAGAGTGAAATTGTCCATTCTATTTGTCCAAAACCTTGAAAAAAGAGGGCAAACCCTCGCAATTTTTTCCCAGAAATTTCCATTTACAGAAGACCTCATTTTTAAGTCAAATTCTCAGTCCAAGACCCTTGAAAGATAAATTCCATGGCTAAGAAAGGTTTTAAAACCCATAGAATACCTCAAAAACCCCTTTGCAGCCCCGGTCATTCAGAAAACCTGCGTTTTCTGTCTCAAACTTGTTGCCTGTGTCCCATATTCCTAAATTGAGCACTGAATTGCCCACTGCCATCATTCTTGCCTATAAAATTGCTCAATTACCCTTTGATTAAAGAAAAATTAACTATAGAAAACTGTATAATCTTGCTTTAGTTATCTCAAAATGACAAAAATGAAAATGACACCTAAAGCTGGAGGCTCCAAACTCCGTCAAACTCCGGGAGGATCCAAGGATGTCCGAAATGAAGAAAAAGGCCCAAAATCTACTTCGCTATCATCGCAAAGACCACTGACAATAACCTTCAAACACTTATGTTCATCGAAGAAGTCATCCCCTTGGTTGATGTAGATTATAAAATTGTAGACCCAGTAGTATAATTTAACTTATTAGAAGTTCACAATTGGTGTCATGAAAAGTTCCTAGACAAAGAAGAAATGCCTCTCTGGTATACAAATTTACCCAAATATGTAGTCCCAGTAACACATCCTGGTCAAGACCTGGTAATAATGTGCCAAAAGTACTATGTTCCAGACCAAAGATCAATTGTGAATGCTGATAGGGAGATTTTATTTTCTATCACTGTAGAGTCTATTAATGAGATGTTACAACTTCAGTTTGACCCTAGGGCAGTTCCCCTATCCCTTGAAGCATTAACACAATTATATTTGGGATTGGATTTCCCCAAAAGATTCATGATTTTTCAGAACTTCATGCCTAGTCATGTGGATATTCCAAAGTTGAATCCTCCCTATTCCACTTCCAAGTTTCTAGAGGGTTCTAGGCATGTAATTTCTATGTTATCATTCATATTGTGTTATTTCACTGATGAGTTTATTGATGAGTCCATCCTTGGGTTTTTGTCTACCTCGTCTCCTAGTCAACCTCCTGCTGTGATCTTTGACTTTGCCAAGTTTATTGCTGATTCCATACATTATCAATTGACAAAGTTACCCACTGAAGGGGTATTTAGATATTCTTCATATTTATTTCATTTGTTCTTATTCTCACAAGCAGATCACTTCCCAGTAGCATTACAGAAAATGAATGTAGAGGGCTAGCCTCTTTTGGACATCACTATTGAGAAAAGAAGGAAGTGAATACAGCTACACAGATTTTACAGATTTGTTCATTAGGTCAGCTATGAATTTGCTACATAAATCAGAACAGCCAAGGGTAAGTGAAGAAATGAAAAGGATATTACAACCGTCAGAGGAATGCAAAATGGGAGATTGGTACTTGTATGAGAAACACACTGAATTAAGAATCTTTGGAACCAATCTGCTTCCATACAAATTACCTAAGTTTTTGACTATCAGAGTCTTTGCTCTAGATTATTTGAGACAGGTTTTGAATGTTGATGCTATCAATTTCATGGCTTCTAAAAAGAAGACCCAGTTCAAACTAAAAAATCAAATTGGCCCTTTTATAGCGAATAATAGAGATGCTGAGAAAGAAATAGAAAAAAGATTATTAGAGCTGAAATTTCAAATGAGTTTCCCTTGGAATTATGACCCCAAAGGTCTTTTAAGCAGAATAAGGGTTAAGTGTAAACTACCTCCCTTTATACATGAGCCAAAGCCTGATATTGAAAAGTTTGCCAATCAGACAGAATGGGAAGAAAATACATTGGTAGATGCAACTGCAAATGAATAGCCAATAGGAAAAAAGGATAACACACTTGCTGTGGTAACTTCTAAACAGCCAGAATCTTCAAATAAAAGAGGCAGAGATGAGGGAGCCTACATAGCAGAAACTACTACAGATACTAAGTTCAAGATCATCTACAACAAAAGACTCAGATTTGGTTCCACAGGCAAAGAAAAACTTATTGAGGTTGAAGATGAACCAGAGGTCAGCAATGATGAGACCACTACAATAATAAAGGAGACTTTGACAGAGATTGAAAAAGAACAAGCAGCAACCAAAGAAAAGGAAACCCAAATGATTGAAAAGCAGGTTAACATAGAAGCCTCTTATTCTCAAACAACAGAAGAAAAATATTTGGACATCAAGGAAAGATGTAAGCAGATCAAACAAAGGAATGAGGAAATTAAAAGTGAGATTTACTCTCAATTTCTCAAATAGAAGCCAGGAAATCAGGACAGGTTGCTTACAGCATTTAATTATTCCTCAAATAAGATGATCGTGTCATATTTACAACCAAATACTTCAACCCCAAAAACAGTGGCTGACTACAAAAAGATGGAATTTGAAGTAGATACTGAAAAAGTGCATGAATTGGATCAGATATAATTCCACAGACATAGCTCTGAGATGCTATATTCCACTGTGGTGACAAAGGCCATGAGTGTGACCAATTTGCAGAATACCATTATCAACCTGCAATATCAAATGAAACTTGACAAAGGCTCTTTATATTCAAAAGATCTTAGGATCAAGGCCTTAGAAGATTTGATTTTACAAATAGGAGTTGACCCATCAAATGTACAAGCTGCTGAAGTATTAATCAAAAAGAAAAATGATGATATTGTTGCTTTAAGGAAACAGTTAAAACTTCCTCAAAGTGAGCACCCACAATGTAAGGAAATACTTCAAGAACAGAAGGAAAAAGAGGATATGATGCAGTTGATCATAAAGCTAATTGCCCAAATTAAAGATATGGAAAGTCAATTGGATATACTGATGAAAAAAAAATAAACTATGAAGGAAACTAATACTTCCACCGTTCCTACAGTCATACCTATTATTACTGCTGTTGTTCCTTCTATAATGGGAGAAAAGTTAGCACCAAAAGAGCCACTGGCAACTGTAGTGTCAGTGCAATAAGCTACCACCTCCAATACAAAATTTTCAACATCACAAGTGCAGCAGATTAATGATGCAGGGCAGATTGTCAAAGCAATGGAAGAAATGACATTGAAAATTAATGAAATTAACAGTTTGAAGAAAAAGATTCAGAATATGGAGGTATCTAACAAAGCAACATTGATTAATGCCAATAATTATGAACAAAAAGCCAAAATACTGGAAGAGCAAGTCAAAAGCCTTCAAAAGGATTTGAGTTTCACTACACAGATTTCTTACATAAGAAATCACCTATGGACCAATAAAATTGAGGCTATAAATCTTTAGTGGCCATCAGTTCAAATAATATATGAACAGAGAGACCTCCTTCTGGTAGCTCAAGGTGAAATACAAAGGACAACAGAAGAATTAACAGATAAACTAGCATAGGCATTGAAGCTAATCACTTTCTTAAATAGTAAGAACAGGACAGAGCTAGAAGAATTGAAGATACAAGACAGGACAGAGACTATATTGCAAATCAAGAAATTTTTGACAAAGAAAAATCTAATGAACAACTTGAAAGAAAAATGTGATGCCATGAATTTTTCCATTACCAAGTTTTTAGCAAAGTACACTATGCTAAGACATGCTGGCATTCTTGATAATGTTTTCAATGATAAGTTGATGGACCAGAAGGAATATGACAAAAAGATAAGGGACCATGCCAAAGAACAGGTTAATAAGCCACTGCCACAGGGCTCTCCAATAGGGAAAGTTGTTCTCCAGTATATTGAAGACTTGTTTTTCCTTCAACATGAAATCAAGCATCTATTTGTTATCAAATCAAATTTTGCCAAGTATACTAATGCTGATGAGAACTTCAGAAAATTAGAAAGTGTAAAAATACCAGATGCTGAACAATTGCAGACTTTTACAGACTTGTTGTAGCAGCAAAGAAGCAAAACAGTGAAAGAAAATGCAGATGAAGCAGTTAGTCTGAGAAGAAAACAAATGAAACAGTTATTTGATTTTGATTTTTTACTGCTAAAAATTCTCTTTTTACAGCAGTTAAAGGTTAAAATATCAGTTTAAAGAGTATCAGAGTGAAAGGGCAGAGTCAAAGTATATCAGAAAGAAAAGCAACAATCAGCAGATTTTGACTGCTGTAATTTCCCTTTTTACAGCAGTAACATGATAAATAAACAGCTTGAAAGAACCTCAGGGATGAAGTACAATGTCAAAGAGTATAAGTGGAAAGAGTATCAGTGAAGTTATCTTCCAAAAGATATTTTTCAATATGCCAGCAAGCATGGACAGCTATTTAACAAACAGTTTTTGTTTGATAAGATTAGTTCTATATTTTCTAGATAAGAGGACAGCTTGCTAAAGTTGTTAAGCAGCTATCCCTCTTAATGTGTAAGATATTTTATATTTCCTAGAGTTATTCCTAGATCTCTCTAAGATATTTGTAATAAACATTTGTATAAATACTTCAATTTGTGAAGTGTTTAGTGTGGAATAAAATTGCTAGGAACATTATAGACATTTTGCTGGTACATTGGAGGCTCACATGTGTTGATTTCAAAGCAGCAGACTGGAAAATAGCTAATTGGACTTCATAATTCAGGATTCATGCGATAATTTGAAGAGTAAAGTGCATCTATCTTGTCATTGTTTCCATTCTGAGTTACATTCAATTTCATATATGTTGTTCAATCTTAATGATTAATTAGGAGTATTACTTCAGGATTAGTGTAAAAACTCCCTGTCTTAACTACTTAATCATTTAAATGTTTTCTGCTGATTTCCGAATTTAGGAATTCTTAGTTGCTCCTAGTCCCGTTTGACCTCTGCCTCCTCCCTCTTTTTCCGGATCAAAGGATCCTTCATTGCCCTTTATCCCGAAACAAGCCATTTCATCAAAACAATCTATCCAATTATCTGAGGGTTATCTACCTTGCCCTGAATACATTAGCATCCTTTTGGCCTTGCCTTCTAGTACTGCTTGCTAGACTTTGACTCCATAGCCCAATGGACTAGTAGATCCCTCTTTAATTTGTCTTCAAGTAATTTTATTTTCCACCAAACATTTCAAAACCAAAACCAATTGTTCTATCATAACTAGTCTAAAACATTAAACAAAAAACAAAGTTAAATTATAAAGAGAGCCCTCCCTGAAATTTAGGAAGGCTAGATCCTACATTTCCAAAGTAGATCTGTGGTTACCCCTAGTTTTCTTAAAACTAAAAATCAAAAGCCCACAATCTTTAGAAATTACTAGGGTGATAACAGATGGGGTAGATGATGTGGTGGAACCATCCCTCAGGGAAGCCATCTCGAATGACATGGTTGAAGAGATCTGCTAGGTAACCAGCCAGAGGACGGAGCCCAAGTTTGAAGAATTCTTCCTGGAAGCCTTCTTCATCTGCGCTTTGTTGCTATTCAATGCCCAGATTGCCTCTCTGATATCTTTGTCGGAGAAGAAGTGACAGGTAGCTGGGGGGGAAATAGCTTGAATGGGGGGTTGCCCGAGGATGTCATACAACTTGGAAGTGTGGGAGAACATGGAGGTGAGGTAAAGGTCGGTGGGGGTGGGAGATCACCTGGAGAGAATAGTGCCCCAGAATTCTCTAGGAGAATGGAGAAGAAGATCAGAAAGAATCCGTCTCTTGTCTGAAATAAAATGATGTTTCTTGCGGCGAAGGAGGTGGCAGTAGGTAGAGTAGATGCTAGGGTATGACAGTAGGGAATGTCTGAAGGCGTGCCGGAGATCCTGGTGCAGAGATTTGCACTCGTGCTCATACCACTTATTCATAGGACATCCGCCTGGTTTGTAGGGGAGGGGGGGGCGGCAGTAGAGTGGGTGGAGGAAGGGAAAGACTGGAACGCGGTCTCCCAGATGACAGGTGAGAGGCATCGGTATTTGTCATTGACGGATTCAAGAGAGGCAAACTAGGCTTCAAGTGGAAGTGCATGCTTGAGGGTAGAGGAGAAGACGTCAGGGTCGCCTTCCTCGAACCGGAAGAGGGTGCGGGGTGGGTTGTGTGGGATGGGGGGGGATGTGCGAGGGACGTCAAACTGAAGTGAAAGTGAGAGAAGTGCATGATCAGGCAGGGGGATAGGTGTGATGGAAAAGTTTTTGATGTGTGGGAGGAGATCCGGGTTGGCAAGGGCGTAATCAACCACACTCGCCCCCCCCAATGGGGTCGGCAAGTAAAGAAGTGGGAGGAAGGAAAGCAAGGGAGGTTGTTCAGGATTATCAACTCGTGAGACTCTCCCATCTGCAGAAGGTGTTTCCCGTAGGTTGTGGTGGGGCCCAAGCTATCCTCTGATGTCCGGTGCATGCTCACCGAAGTCGGATCGACCCCTCGAGTGCAGAACATGTCCTCTGTACGATCATGAATTGGTATCTAGAGGTCTCTAGTTCGGGCATTAAAGTCCCCCATGAGAATGATGTCTCCCACTGCTGAGTATTTGGTAATGTCAGAGTACAAGTCTGTGAAGGGGTCACCGTCACTGCTATGGATAGCAAAGGGTGACGAGATGGGGGGAAAGTAACACACAGCAATGTAAATGTCTCTCAAAGGGGAGACGCTGGCTCTGATCTGAATCCACATGAATCTGGCGTGATCATCGGTCGCCACAACAGAGATTCTGTTTCTGAGATCATCTCTAGTGAGGCATGCTACTCCTCCAGAACCTCTGACTCCTCCTGAACTTTGTGTCTCGTGTCTGCAAGCTGAGGTCCACTGGTATCCTGTGATGTCAGGGAGAGGGCGGACAGGGCCCGCGTGTGGTTCGGTAACAAGTATGATGTCTGCTGAAGTGAGGGCGTCTTGAAGTAGGCTAGGGGACGACCAGAAAGAGTCATTGCCATTCCAGCAGTGGACTGAAATACTCGTGCCTCGTCTCCTCTCCGCTCGGGCCCATCATTTAGAGCTACCGGTTCGAGGGGCCCATCCCGCGGGGTAGGAGTCTCGAATAACTGCTCGAAGATTTCTGATGACTGCCCACTTTCCTGCCTGTCTTGTTGCCACAACCTGTTCTCTGGCCTGTTGAAGTTCAGCTACTTGTGTTCTTGTGAGGTCCTCATCTAGGAATACCTTGTCTAGAAGGGAGAACAATTTCCGCTTTGCCTGAAGCGCCCGAAGTCTATCTGTGGAGTTGCGGAATTTGAGGAAAAGAGTAGAGTCCTGTCCCAACCATGCCCTATCCAACATTATATTGGGTATGTCAAGCGTGTCAAGAAGGCACTTGTGGCCTAGCTCTAGTATGTCCGATGAAGGAATATGGGGGGGGAAGTCCCCTCACCTTGAGGTTTAGTTCTCTTGCTCGCCTGGTCCTTTCTGCCACCAGCTTGGCCTGCACAACCTCTTCTACCTCTGTAAGGGCTGGGACCTTTTCTTTTCCTCTGACCACCTGTACCCATGAGCTTATATGTGATTCTGTTTCTTGTTTGAAAGATACCTGTTGTGATCTGATTTCTTCTTGTTTATCCTTGAGAACCTGAATATCTGCCTGTAAGTCCTCATCCGGCGGGCGTACCGCGATACGTTCCTTGCACTCCTGCAGCTTATTCTTCAGGGACGAGTTATCTTCCTCGACCACCCCTATCCTGTTGGACAAGGTGCGAATCTCGGAGCGGAGTTTGTAGTTTTCCGCTTCAAAGAGTTCCATTTTCCTTAACAATTGCTTGATTTGGGAGGTACAAAAAATGAAGTTGGTTTCCAGCGCGATGTCGGTGGGGTTGTATACAGTTCTAGGCTCGTTGTGGCACTGCTTGAGATACTTGAGTGGCCCCCTGTCATTGAAATTCGGGGAAGGAGGAAATTCGGGCCCCCTGGGGTCCTTGTTTTCCTTCCTCTCCGTCATCCCCTCCACCGGAAGTTGAAGCGTTGGGATGTAGTTGCGGGAGTGAAGAGGGAGGTATCGACTGTAGGGAAATAGCAGTGGTTGCGGGAGGAGCATCTACGGGAGGCTGCGGGGTTGCGAGGAAGAGTAGTGGTAGGTTGCGGAGGGGGGGGGGGTACAGCAGACAGAGGCTGCGGGACGGGGCTGCGAGAGAAGCAGCGGGAAGAGGTTGTGTGGAGGGGGGTTGCGGGGAGGCTGCAGGAGGAGTAGCGGGATGAGCAGCCAGAGGAGGCTGTTGGGATGGCTGCGGGAAGGCAGTTGGGAGCAGCGGGGAGAAGCTGCGGGAGAGGGGTTGTGAGAAGGCTGCGGGAGGAGCAGCGGGAAGAGGCTACTGGGATGGCTACGGGAAGGTAGAGGGGAGCAGCGAGGAACAGTGGGGGAGCAGTGGGGAGCAGGTGCAGTGGGGAGTAGCGGGGAATCGCCGGGGAACAGCGGGGAAAAAAAGAAGAAGCTAGGCTCACGCAGTGCAGTGTTGCAGCATTATAGTGTCTCCAAGAGGAAAGCATAAATCAACGTCCAGGTAGCTTCAGTGGTGGGGGCCAACTTGACTTGTCTATCAAACAGTTGGGCAAAGTCTTTCAGTTTCTTACTTCTCAGCAACTGAGTTGTAGTGCAATAGTTAGCAGTGGCAGTGCTATAGGCAGCATGATGCAGTAATTTGAGAGGGAGCTGCAGTACAGATGGGGCAGTGTCAATGGCAGTGTCATGGGCAGCAGTATAGAGAGTAGTAGTGTAGTAGATGGAGGGCAGCAGGCCTAGCATCAACAACACAAATCCAATACTCAAGATCTTGTAATGCATGGTGTGATGTATTGCTAGAGCACACTCCTGATGCTAAGAGGGAGTGTTGCGATTTTGTGTATTTGGGGTAGCATCAATTGTGTTCTAGCTCCCAAATTTCGTGGAGGGACTAGAGTACACTTGATCTACAAGACCCAGAAATGGATTTGAGAAATAACAAGTTATGTTCAAGATATTCAAATAATTAATTATTTTTAATGGATTTCCTAAGTCTAACTTAGGAAAATAAAATAATTAAACTGAATTAATTAACACGTGCTGAAATTGTCTTAAGTAACATGGATGAAGCAGTCTTTTAATCTCAGCCGTTGATGGATGATTTAATATCGGCCATTGAAGAGTTCAACGAAAAAGTATAAGAGAAAGGCTTGAGGGTCTGTTGAAGACACAATTTCTATAGAACTGAGGAATAGATCTGCAATTCTAGGGCGGGTTTGCTAAGAATTTCCGTAGGGATTTCCTATAGTGAGGGGTAGTATTGGCCAAGGGAATGTTCTGATTCTAGGGCCAAGAGACAGCAAGAGGCAAGAGGAGCAGCAACAAGGACAGTGCAGAGAGGCTTTAGAGCCACGTAGAGCAGCAGGGGCAGCGCAGAGACAACGCAAAGGCAGCTAGGGCTGGGCTGGGCTGACGCTGACCAAGCAGAGGCAGCGCAAGGGCAACATAGATCCTTCAGGGGTGACACAGGCCCTCCTAGAGCCACGCAGAGGTTGACGCAATCCCTCCAGGGCAATGCTGGGGCTTTAGAAGCAACGCTGAGGGTTTCTAGGGTCATATCAGGGTTGAGTCCTGTAAATCCCATCTGAGGGGGTGGATCAGTCAGATATTTGGCAGTAGATCTTCAGGTTAGCTGCAGATTTGATATCTTTTATTCTCTGTCGGGTTTTCCATGGTTGGAACCCAGATTTGCTGTACTCAGAACTACTTAGTAATAAACCCTCATATCTATTGAACTGATTTTCCCACTTTGGGTTTTTCCGGGGACTTATGTCCAAAAATCCTTATGTCACTTTGTTGCATGAGTGAATTATTCAGTAAATGATCTACATGTGTAGGTTGTAGTTGTGTTTATTTTCGGTATTTTCTGAATCTAATTTCTGGAAATAACTTGTATTAATTAAATCAAGTAGGAGGAAATAAACCAATACACTAGAGTAGAATTTTCACAGTTCCTATAGGCCCTAGATGAGCCTCCACTATCATTCAGGAACCCATGATTGTACCAACCCCTAGTCCTAAATTTCTACGGTGTCTTATGATCACCCATGCTTGGTGTTAGGCTGTAAAATCAACAGAAAATAAAATGTGCAAATTTTAATCTAAATGCATCTAATATACCATGAGAAATATCATATGACATTAGTTCTAATGTGAAAATCAGCATGCAATGCATCCTACCCTAACATGCATCAACAAAGGTAATATTAAGTGTAATCATAAAGTCAGTGCAACCAACATATCATCAAGTCAATATAAATATACCTGCCTATATGATTACTCATGCAGCAAATTGCAAAGCAAATGCAAACCCAAGCACATGGAAGATGATGTGGGTGGGAGGTGGGAAAATATGGTTTCCATGTGAAGTGGGAGGAATCCCTAAGAGAAGGAACATGAGTCAATCTGGAAGTGCGGGGCCTTCCCTCTAAGAACATAATGGTTGAATGAATGATTATCCTTAAGAATTCTTTATCAGAATCATTGCTCATAGTATTGTGCTTTGTAGATGCCATAAGGTTGTGATGAGAGGGGAATGAAGGGTGAGGGAAGGGAGTGCAACAAATAGGTTTGCTCATGGTCACATTCGAGAGGGGAGGTCATGGAGTGATTAAAACCTTGAGGGTGTCTCCAAGGAGGTAAAGTAATTAATGAGGGGCTCTTCCTTGACTCTATACTTGAAAGGGTAAAAGGGCTCACTGCCACTTGAGATCATATGACAAGGGGTGAGGGAATCACTTGATGAAGACTCAAGATGATGACCAATAGGAAAAGGCAAAAGGCGGGATGAAGTATTGTATTCAATGGGTTTTGCTTCCCCAAAATCATAACCTAAAGGCTCAAGTGATTTGAACATAGAATCATACTCAAGAGAGGTGGGAGCCTTATCGATCCCTTAGTATCAAAGATTGGGTCCCTCCTAAAAGGAAAATTGATCACTTCCAATTGCCCCTTTTTATGCAATGGAAAATAAAGATTCCCCTTCCCAAGGGTATCAATGGATATGTCTTCATAAATAGTGCCCGAGAGAAAGGGAAGACCAACCTCAGCCTCATCCTCCTTGTCGGTGTCGTAAATGGGAGCACAATCAAATTGAGGACCAACAATTTCCCATTTCTCCTTTTCAATGTGGAAGTAATCTCCAATGTCATCTTCCAAGGGGCTAATGAGATCACCTTCCTCAAGGTTCTCAAAAGGAGAATCATCAGGAGTAATATCCTTGAGAAAGTTAAGGTTAGTCTCAACTTCACCTTCCATAGACTCATCCTTCCCAACACGTGTTCTCAAAATCATCCTTTTCATCATGTGGACCCTAGGAGGACTCGTCTACTTGCTCATTACTTAGATTCTCAATGTCTTGATAATGCTCAATGAAGGCTTCCTCTTGGATGCTTAATGCAGGGTATACTTGAAAATGTCTATGAAGGCCATCAACGAACTCCTCAATAGATGAGATGCTCTTAGGTTCATGAACATCCAACCATGAGTTATGACCATCGAGAGATTCCATGAACAACAACATAAGGACATCTTGGTGAACCACTTTCTCTCTTGAAGTATGTGCATTAAATCTTTCTACATGGTCAATTACGGAGAGTGGATCACCATCAAACACAGGCACCCCACGTACCATCCTTCCTGCGACATGATTAGGGTGCCCAAGGATGCTAGCGATGTCCAAAGCGGGAAAATTATCAAAGAAAGACAATCTATTTGAGATATACATGAAAATATGTAGGAGTCACTAGGGTGAATTTAAAGATGCCTAGAAATATGCTTTCTTCAACCTACACGCATCGACCTTAAAGTTCAATGAAGAACTAGGGATTTGTTCTTCCAATGCAGTTGCCAATAATGATATGTCAATATGTCGTATGGGGAACAAAACACACGTCTTGTTTCCCTTGAAACAACACCAAAAATGTTACCGCTCAAACTAGCAGGGGTCCTAAAAGGGGATCCTGTGAAAAATTCTGAATCTTACAAACAGAAATCCTACTGCAGTTAACTGTTTGCATTATCTACTTGTATTTTCCATTTAACAAGTTATTTACAGAATTATTTAGTAAATACTAATGCAAATACTCTGCAGCCTACACCAATATACAGATCAAGTAATGAAAAATAAATGAGACACTCACACAAAGGACACTTATTTTTGGACTAACATCCTCGGAAAAACTCAATGCGGGAAAACCGATGCAACAGATAGGAGGGTTTTATTATTAAGCATATTTATGAATACAATCTAGTGTGCCAAATCCGGCTCACCCAACAGAGAAAACTTCGGCAAAAGTACTTCTATCAGGAGATAGATATATTGGTTGATACAGTAGCTAAGTGAAGAAACCCCATAGGTGACTGCGTTGTCCCCAACGTTGTGCATCGATGGCTGCAACAAGCTCTGCGCTGAGATTGCGTCACCTCCTCCAGGATCTGCATCACCTGCCTTGTGAGCCTTCCCGACTCAGAAATCGATCTGTTAAATTTGTGCCTGATCTGCCCCATAAAAACCCAAGCGTGCCTCTTCAGTGACTGTGTCACCCTTCTGCCTCTACATCACCCTTATGGCTATAACAAGCTCTGGGCTAAGACTGCGTCACCTCCTCTAGGAGCTGCATCACCCGCCTTGTGAGCCTTCCTGGCTCAGAAATCGATCTGTTGAATTTTTGCCTGATCTGCCCCAGAAAAACCCCAACACTGCCTCTTCAGTGACTATGTCACCCTTCGAGCTCTGCGACACCCTTATGGGCCTGTGTTACCTTCTCTGGTGCTGCGTTGTCTCTCCTAGTGCTACTCTGCCTCTCTGTAATTGTATTCTCGGCCTTGGACTGAAGTCCCGCTACTGAACTAGCCCTCTCTGCACTGCAAGCTCATTCTGAAATTCTCAGCAAACAACGCCCCAAAATTTCGACTTTGCTCAAGTGTTGCTCTCCGTGTGTGTTCTCCAACTAACCCTCAAGCCTTCCTTTATACTTTTCTTGTTGAGAAATCAATGGCTGTGATCTAATCCTTAACCAATGGCTAAGATTAAATTAGACTTGATGCTCGTCACTTAGAAGCTTCTCACCCACATGTTAAATTAATTCACTTTAATTATTTTAATTCCCCAAGTTTTAACTTAGGCTCCATTAAAATTTAATTAATTATTTTATTAACTTTAACTCCGGGTGGAATTTCTCCAAACAATTTCTGGGTCTTGGAGATCTCATGTGTTCTAGCCCCTCCACAAAATTTGGGAGCTAGAGCATATCCGATGCTACCCAAAAATCAATACTCCCTCTTAGCGAGGAATGTGCTCTAGCAATACTTCTCACTAGAAGCATCACCCTGATCCACATCGGTCCTCTACATTGCTGATGCTTGGCTTGCTGCCCCTCATCAACGATGTTGTTGCAATCTGTACTGCTGCCCATGACTCTACCACTGTCACTGCTACATCTGTACTGCAACTCTCTCTCAAATTGTTGCATCATGCTGCCCATAGCGCTGACACTACTAACTGCTGCACTACAACTCAGTTGTCGAGAGTTAAGCAACTGAAAGACATCCCAAATAGTGACATACTGGTCAGTGTGCATGCACCTTGATGCTGAAGCTTCCTCTACTACTACTCTGTGCCGACTCTCTGATGCTACTGCGTTGTTGCTGCTCTGCACTGCGTTGCACCACTATACACTACGTTGCTGCTACTACGTTGTTGCTACCTCTGCTCTACGCTGCTTCAGACTTTTAGCTCTGCCACGTCGCTCCATCATCCCTCGCACCAACTGACACCCGTCATTCTGCCACTATCATTAAGGGCTCTCGTAGCCATATGTGATCGAAGAGTTTGGGCACCTCAAGTATCCTGCCCCACCACTGTAGTCTCAATCTACATCTCGATATCGCCCCACTTCTTAGGTGCATGAGCACTCATGGCGCATCCATCATCATTCTTCTCATCAGCCTGAGCTGGAGCAGCCTTTGAGTCAGATTCTTCCTTGCCCTTCTTCTTTAGAGGGCACTGCGTGGCGAAAAGTCCCAGTTCCCCACATCTGAAGCATCTGACCTTTGAGAGGTCCTTCTTCTTCCTTCTCTGCTGCCCTGGATGTTCCTTTGATGCGAGAGCCGCATCTTCCTCTTCCTCCTCGACTTTGATCCCTTTGTTGCTGCTTCCCGTCTTGGTCCACCGTCTGATCTCTTCTTGTCGAAGAGTTGCCCACATCTCTTCCTAGCTTGGAAGAGCAACCCTACACAAAATACCTTGGACAAAAGTCTCCCAGTCTTCAATGACTGCATTTAGACCAGTCCTAACCATAAGTACACCATTTGGTGTAACCCCTACCGAAGCTAGCTGATCTCGGATCCCTTGCAATCTGATGAGGAAGGGATCGATCTCTTCTCCCTTATGCCTCTGAAATAATCTCAGCTGGTTCTCAGGAAACATCTTCTGTTGGATGGAATATCCCTGGTACATAGTGGTCAAAGCCTCCCACGTTTCCCTTACTGTGTTCTTCTCAGAAGTATGTGGGATCACATGATCCTTAACTCTATCCATGATCATACGTTTTGCTTTTTCTTGAGCCTCCTTGTACTTCTTGAGAGGATCAGCATTAACTGGAACATCAATAGTGTTCAAGGCATGATCCTTGATGTGATGTTCATCCAAAACTGCCAGGATCCTGACCTTCCAGATGACAAAGTTGGATGCTTCATCCAACCTGTCCTGATCCCTCAGTCCATTCACGGCCATCTCTGCTCAACTAAGTACTGAAGCATCCAACTTTTAATCTTAGCCATCGATTAAACTTCTAATCTGGGCTGTTGATTCTCCAACGAGAAGATTATAAAAGAAGGCTTGAGGGTCATTTGGAAAACAAGTCGAGCATACACTCAGTACCTGAAGGAGATCGATTCCGAAGTAAGAGAATTCGATCTCAGTGGGAGAGTTGCAGGGCGAAGAGTTTGCAGAAGCAGGAGGAGGGAGTCAGAAGTGATTGAGGTCAGGGACAGAGGGAAGAAGTGGGCCACTGGAGGCAAACTGGTCATAGCCGCAAGAACCTACTTCTGCACCCTACGCAGACTTACCACCCAGCAGCTGGGGCCGTTTGAAGAAGCACGTGTACAGCACCCTATGGTTATGAGGCTGACTGCAGGCCGGGAGAGTTTGTCATGGAGCGGAATTTTGTCTTCGTTCCTTTCGTATTTTACTGCCAAGATTTTTCCTTGTAAAGAAATCATTTGCTGAAGAATTAATAAAACCCTCATTTGTTGCACCAAGCCTTTCCCGCATTAGGTTTTTCCGGGGACAATTGTCCAAAAATAATTGTGTACATGTGATTGATTCTTGTGCTTATATCCTTTACAGTTCATTTCTCTGCATATATATTAGTGAATGTTGCAGTAGTATTTATTTCGATATTTGCCAAATTAACTTATTGAAATAATAAGTAGGAGGAATAAATCTATCACTGCAACTGTACAGTTTTCAGATTGAAAATTTCACATGGTATCAGAGCCAGAGATGAGTAACAGGAAGGGAGAATCAACT
The DNA here is from genome assembly GCA_034641835.2 of Pinus albicaulis. Classification (NCBI taxonomy): domain Eukaryota; kingdom Viridiplantae; phylum Streptophyta; class Pinopsida; order Pinales; family Pinaceae; genus Pinus; species Pinus albicaulis. The sequence continues at coordinate 23,325,994 of CM076581.1, read as the reverse complement.
AGTGAACGGAAGTCTATTATTGCAGCAGCATTGCAGAAGGGTTCACGTAGTTCTTCAGGAAGGGAAAGAACTAGGACATAACAGATGGATCATGATGTCTCTGTTTTGGCATCCAGACTTGAAGAAGATTTTGTTTGCGTATCAAGCACTGCTTCTTCTGATGTCTGGTATATTGACACTGGAGCCTCTGCTCACATATCTGGAGTACGAGAATGTTTTTCCGACTACCAAGAAGAGCAGATGAATTTTAAAATAACCATGGGTAATAAAGCAAAATGCACCATCATTGGGAGAGGTACCGTAGCTTTTCAGAGAGGTTGGAAATAGGATTCGGGCCACTAATGTACTGCATTTGCCTGACTTGGGGATGAACTTGTTCTCAGTGTATCTGCTTCAAAACCGAGGTTATGACGTCTACTTTATTGGAAATAGAGTCTACGTCAAACACCCCAGTTGGAAGAAGAAGGCATAGATCGGGGTAAGAAGCAACAAAATTTACAAGTTGCAACTTGAGTCTCTAATGGCACTGGTTGGCAGCACAGATGAAATGGACCTGAATGAGCTATGGCACAAAAGAATGGGGCATTTACATCATGGTGCGTTAAGAATTCTCCAGGAGACTGTCACAGGAGTTCCAGAGCTGAGCACTAAACGAGATGATGTCTGCAAGGGGTGCATATTGGGAAAATATGCCAAGGCAGCGTATCAGAGAAGCAACAATAGGGCCAAGGGTGTATTGGACTTGATACACTCAGATATTTGTGGACCAATGTCCACTAGAGCTCTTAGTGGTGCCGAGTACTTCGTCACCTTCATTGATGACCATTCCAGGAAAACCTGGATCTACTTTTTGAAGACCAAGGATGAAGTCTTCAGTCAGTTTAAAGATTTTAAGGCTCTGGTTGAAAATCTGACAAAAAGGCGGATCAAGGTGTTGCGATCAAACAATGGTGATGAATACAAAGATGAATAATTCACTGGATTTAGCGCAAGGGAAGGTATCGAAACATAGTGGACAGCTCCATATAATCCGGAGCAGAATGGTGTGGCAGAAAGGAAAAACAAGATTATTGTCGAAGCAACAAGGGCAATGCTGTATGACCAAGACATGCCCAAATTTTTGTGGGTTGAAGCTTGTAACACAGTTGTCTATATTTAGAATAGGACTCCTCACGCTGTACTGGGAAAGATCACGCCGAAAAGTGCCTTCACTGGTAGTAAGCTTGAAGTGAGTCACTTTAGGATCTTCAGCACTACAGTGTACTGTCATGTGCCCAGTGAGAAGAGGAAGAAGTTTGAGATGACTGCTGAGAAAGGGTATCTGGTAGAATACAGCGAGAATGCAAAGGCATACCACATCAGTTGAGGTCAGGGACAGAGCGAAGCAGTGGGCCACTGGAGGCAGCTCTGGGCTGTAGCGCAGAGAACCCACATAGACCCTACGCAGTCCAGCGCTAGGACTGCGCAGAGAAACACACAGACAGGCATAGGATATAGTAGAGGCTGATCAGGGTGTCAGATATTTGTTTGAGGGAGCCGGGGAATTCGGTCTCAAGTGTTTCATATTTTATCTGCCAGTATTTTTCCTTGTAAAGCAATCATTTGCTCAAGAATTAATAAAACCCTCATCTACTGCACCGGTTTTCCCGCATTGGGTTTTTCCGGGAACAATTGTCCAAAAGTAATTGTGTACATGTGATTGATTCTTGTGCTTATGTCCTTTACTGTTCATTTCTCTGCATATGTATTTGTGAATGTTGCAGTTGTATTTATTTCGATATTTGCAGAAGATTTCTTAAAATAACTTATTGAAATAATAAGGAGGAATAAATCTATCATTGCAACTGTATAGTTTTCAAATTGGAAATTTCACAATCTTGTCGGAGGATAGCCCACATATTGTCCCAGTTAGGAAGATCCACTTTGCCCAAGGGACTTTGGACAAATGTTTCTCAGTCCTCTGTGACAACATTTAGAGCTGTCCACACCATGACATCATCATCCACCTTCACCCCCATGCCCAGTCAGCTGATCCCAGATCGACTGCATTCTAGATAGGAAAGGATCGATTTCCTCTCCCTTGGACATCATGAATAACCTCAACTGGTTCTCCAGAAGCATCTTTCTTTGGACGGACCTCCCTTGATACATTGTTGTTAGGGTGTCCCACATCTCATGAGTCGTCGTTTTCTTGGCTATGTGTGATACCACATGATCTTTGACCCCGTTGGTAATGAAGTGCTTGGCATGTTCCGATGCTTCATTGTGCTTCTCTAGAAGTTTCGCATCGGTTGGTGTAGCCAAGACTTTATCAACATGCTCCAGGCCTCCAGGATTACTAGGATTCTGGACTTCCAGATAGCAAAGTTGGACAGGTCATCCAACCTATCCTGATCACGCAGTCCGTGTGACGCCATCTGCTTAGAAATTTGTCGGAACGAATCCTCTTCTCTATACTAGAGACTCAGATCTAGGGTCCTTGGCGAGAAAGGAACCCTCTGCTCCCTCTGACAACTGACTCCCTCCCTTGGAAGTCTGCCAAACACAACGAATCATATCTTTTCGATCCTATGATCGATCTTCAGATTTCCTTGGCAGGAAATCTACTAATAAGTTGTTCTCCTCCCGCTCTTTGTCAACTTAGCTTAGGCTAAATTCTGCACCAGCAGAATCTTCACCCCACCAGCAACTGCTGAAGGTCTGCAGCTCAGCTTCCGGTTCACGGCACTCTGCACAACAATCAAATTATGGACTGCGTCACCCTGGTTGGCCTCTGTGTGAGCAGACTAGCTCATCGCAAGCTGCTCCTGCGTCCCTCTGGAAGACTCTGTGATGTATCTGCATCACCCAGCTGGGACTGCGTTATCCTCTACGTGGCTTTGATGCTTTTGCGTCCCACTGTTGCTGCGTTGCCCTCTCTGGTTTATCTGCTGCTGCTACTTTCTCTGCTGCTTCTCCAACACAGATTCTTCAGCCTTCTTGTTGGAGATCTAGCTAGATCTGCAATCACTCTGATACCATGTGAAAATTTATGAATATACTTAAACATAAACCCTACTTTTAAATTCTTGATTTGCTTCTCCTACTTACACAAGTTATTAATCTGAAAACTTCAGCATTAACGTCGAAGTAAATACATTAACATCCTACACATACAAATCTAAACTGAATAGCATGCTCAATGACAAAGTGACACATGGATTTTTTGGACAACTATCCCTGGAAAAACCCAATGCGAGAAAACCAGTGCTGTTAGCTTTTGGAGGGTTTTTATTATTAAGCAGAATTTGAGTACAACAAATTTGGGAAAAAAATTGGTTAACCTAACAAAGAAATACAAACGGCAGCAATACCTCTATATCCCGGAGACATAAAAACTGACTAATTCACACCCTCAAACAGGATTTACAGAACTCAACTCTTTTCTGACCTCTGGAACCCCGGCGCTGCTTTGAAGCCCTCTGTGTCAGCCTTTGTGCTGCTCAGGAAGGGCTTGCATCACCCTAGACTAGGTTACGTTGTTCCTATGCTGCCCTAGTTGGGCCTATGTCATCCCTCCTAGCCTCCTGCTGCCTCTGCTGGACTCTCGGCTGCTCTACGTAGTTGTTGTTCCTGCGCTGCTCTGGTATGCTCCTTCTCTGCCCTCGTTGTACTATTGGCCTAGGACTATACCATGCCCCTTGCCAATACTGCCCCTCGCTGCAGCTAAAATACTTGTGAAATTCTTAGCAAACCACGCCTTAGAATTCAAAACAAACAGTCCTGCTGCCGGTGTATGTGTTCTCCAAGCCCACAGCCCCAAGCCCTCTTCTTCCAGCTTAGCTTCAGTGCTCTGCCAGTGTGTGTGTTCTCCAACTGACCCCAAGCCCTCTTCTTATACTTTTCTCGTTGAAACTTCAACGGTCATGATCTAATCTTGAATCGATGGCTAAGATTAGAAGATGCTTGATCCGCGTGAATTAAGTCATTCTCATCACATTTTTAATTTAATTACCTTAAACTTTTAATTTTCCTAAGTTAGACTTAGGGTCCTTAATTGAAAATATTAATTAATTAAATTTCTCTTAAACAAGATGGAATTTCCCAAAACGCTTTCTGGGTCTTGGAGATATTATGTACTCTATTCCCTCCACAAAGTTTGGGAGCTAGAGCACATCTGATGCTACCCCAACACCCCAAAATCTCAACATTCCAAACACGTACCTTTCCATCAACGAATGCCACCTTGAATTCTTTATCTTCCATCACCGAAATAGACACCAAATTCTTCTTCAAGTCAGGTACATATAACACATCTTATAGATGAAAGATTTGACCTTGATTTAGATGAAGGGTCACAATCCCTGTCCTTTTCACATGATAGGTGGCGTTGTCTCCCAATATAATTTCCAAATTTGTTTCCTTTTCAATCAAATGTGAGAGGGCCTCTTTGTAACCATTGAAGTGCCTTGAGGCACCACCATCAATCAACCAATTATCCAGGGTGTCGAGAGGAGAGGCAGTAGAGAGGGAAGATATAAGAAGAAATTATTTTTGCTTGTTATATACAACATTAGATTCATCATACCTGGAGTTTCTCGAACTCTTGAAAGGTTGACCATTTTCATTTCGTGTAGTGGGAGCCTTTCTCTCTCCTTTGTTGTTGAACGTGTTGTTCCTTTGATTTCTATTTCCTTTGAAATTGTTGTTGTTGTTGTAGTCATAATCTCGTAGTGTATCCCTTTTATTGGGACACTCTCTAGCATAATGGCCAAACTCGTTACAATTGTAACATCTACACTTCCTTCCTTCCTTTGAATCTCAATCTTCCTTGTCCTTGATTTCTTGGACCAGCGTTATTCTTCTTCTTTGCACGAGCGGAGAAAGCAATAGGTTCATTTCCATTTGAGGGCTTGTCTCTCTCCATCATCCTCATCTCCTCTTGAGTGCATCTCGTCAAAAATTCATCAAAATCAGGAATCATGTTATTGTTGAGAATAGTGGTATTGAATACATACCATGCCTAGTGAAGACCTCCAAGAGCAATAAGGGTGAGCTCTTGGTCAGATATGACCTCTCCAATAGATAAGAGATCATTTTTTATTTCGGTAATCCTCATAAAGTAGGGTTGGATGGATTCTCCCTTATCCATCTTGATGTCCTTCAGCTTGTTCTTCAGAAAGAGAATTTGGTTTGCGTTGCTAGCCCTGAACATGCCAACCAAGTTGTCATACATCTCCTTAGATGTGCCCAGCTCAGAGATATAAGCAACCAAATGCTTGTGAATAGAATCCTTGATGATCTTCTTCGCTTTGGCTTCTCCTTTCTTGCACTTTGTTTTAGTGGCAGCCAGTGCATTGGGAGGCTTAGTAATCTTTCCCCACACATAGTCCATAACTTCTTGTTCCTCCAAAGTCAAGTCCAAGGACATTTTCCAAGCATGATAATCAAACTTGTCATTGAGCTTGTTATCAGATTTGAAGTATAATGAGGAAGCCATTGACCTTTGTCTTTGTCCAATAAATTTCAGTGATTGCTCTTCTCACTCTTGCTTGGCATTTGTCTTCACCTGAGCTCTGATCCCATGTTAATTTTTAGATAACAATGGTATGTTCTATGCTTAGAGCAATTTACTTCAATATTTTCCTATTAGCCCAATATCAATTTCCAGATTTGCAATCACATTAACATTGACAGTAAATGTTGATAGAACATAAACAATAAACAGAAGACAAGCCAGGACAAGGGGACACAATATTTGGCGAATGCCAGGGAAAAACCCCAATGTGGGGAAAACCCTTTGATCAAATTTTCTTATTATTCTTCAAAAGTTTAGCAGAGAGAGAGAGTGCAATATACAAAATTCACTTGCCCAAAACTTTAGTCAAACAACAGTCAACAGGGTGCCCTAACTAGAAATTCAACAATGGTCAAATCAACAAGTTGACTCCAACAAATGAGCTTGGTCAACCTTAGTCAACGCGGCCTTCAACAATGATCCAAATCAGCCCAAACAGATTTGAAAAACACAGTCAAACTCAATCAACTAAAAAGTCAACTCTGCGATCAAATGTTGCTGTCGAACTGCCCAGAATTCCTCGGTTTTTGTGCTAATAGCTTCAGCCTAAAGAGACCAAAGTTTTGCCCTGAAAAATGCACTTTTCTGAGTGACGTTGACCCAAAGTCAACGTTCTATTTTTCTGCCCAAGAATAGTCCGAAAATTTCAGACAAACTTCCACACATGCGAAGAGAGAGAGAGAGAGGCTCCTTTGATGTTGTACGAGCCAATGAGAGAGAGAGATGATGTGATGAGATGATGTCCAAAATGAGGAGGGAGTCTCTCTTATTTATATCCTTCAATGAGGGGTGGAGACACATCTATTGGGGCTTATGAGCTTACATTACATTTCTGGCCGACCTTGACAATTTGCACATGTGTGAGAAAATAAATTCAAAATCCAACTTCTGCTCATCCAAACAAGATGATATTTAGATTAATCTTGCACCTCTCGGAAACAGGAATCCATCAAAAATATAATCTCCATCATATGAGATGACAAAAACGGAGTTTGGCCCTAGTTGACAATTTTAACAGCTAGGCCTGGAAAGAAAGAGAGAAGGTGAGAAAAATATGCTTTAAGGTGATCACTAGTGGAAGACCAGTGCCTTGCTTTTGGGAGAGATGGAGTCATGGATAAATTAGGGTTTGGCTTGATTTCAACTTATCAAGAAAGCCCAAAAGACAACTTTGCTAGGCTGAGGACTAGTTTGACGTAGCGTCAAGGTCTTTATACTTCGTTTAGCATGATTCGATGACTTATCGAGAGAATGTTTTCCCTAGGAACATTCATTCATTCATTGCATGGCCCAATCATGATACAACACCATTTAGAAACTTAATTTCCACAACCTCATATAAATTGATGCCATAAATAAGTCCTATAATAGTGAAATTCCCAGCATCATGATGCAGCAAAATTACATGATGAAAATAGCATTAAAAAGGTACTTACATGCATGAAGAATATATCCAATCATCAAATTTTCCAACAAAAGAAGCTCCAAGACAAAGAAGTTTTAACCAGACATCAAAATTCATCCATTCATCCAAAAATCTTTCTCCAAAGTGTATGAAATTCTTACAAGAGCTAATGATCAATCCAAGTGATGATGCTAAAATGAATTCACATCGCTTGTATTTATGCTCTTGTAATGAGTTTGATTTAACTAATTAGGCCTTTATTAGCCCATAAAATAAAATAATCTGCTAAATAACTAACTTTTGGTGACAAGCCCACCAAACTAGCTCATAAACAAAAGAGTAAGCCTCTCAAACTAAGTCACCTGACACGGGGACACGGGACATGAAGGACACGAGGATTCGAGTGTCGGACACGAGCACGTTGAACCCCCGGAACAGGACACGTTAGGACACATTATTTATTATATATATATATATATATATATATATATATATATATATATATATTAAAAATTAAATATTTTTTACACAAATTCTTATTCATGATACAAATTCATTGATTCAAACATAGATCTTCATCTAGATGTAAGTTTTACAAAGCAATATTATGCATACAAATACAATTGTAACATATTCATCAATGATCCAATAGGAGAAAGACAAGATACTGCAGTTTTCTCATTAAGTCATCAAAATGAAAATGTGTTACATAGGTAGTAGAAATGCCAATGGCAAATAGAAATAGCAAATACAAAACAACTACAAGCCTCAAGGCAGTAGGTAGCTCATGAATCATCAATCCTCATCATCAAAATCAGCATCACTGTCATCATCATGGTCACCACTGCTCTCCTCTGTTGCAGCCTCCTCCTCTGCTGCCTAGTCCTTTCTCTCTTGTGACATATTTCCACAAGGGATATTGGTTATCTTGAGGCTGTTGTCTTCCCTCAACATTTGAAGTTTTTGTTGCAGCCCCACTTCCAATAGAGGGAACCCTTGCAAACCCTGATGAAATTGGAACAAGAGGGGCATCTCCAATGGGGACATTCTTCCCCTTCATTTGCCCTTTCCCCACCACCCTTGAGCCATGAATGTTGTAAAAAAGTAAAGAAAAAATTCACAAATCTATAAAGAAATGCACATGCAAACTGCTATAATAAAAATGCAAAAAAAAAATAGAGACAATGCACTTACCTATTGCTTGAATCGCCTCCAAAATGCTCCCACACCCTTTTCTCTTCGCTCCCACACACCCACATCAAGAGAGTGAAATGTGAAGTTGAAATGGGCCAAAATGGCCCTAGCCGCGTGGCACTCATAAAAGTCGGATAGGTGGGATTTGACCAATTCGAGAAACGACAAGGTTGATGAACGAATTTGGTTTCATAGCTCTCAAGAGGTCGAATGATGAATAATACATGTCGTTGGGCCTTCTAAGAAGCCTGATGAAGCCCATAAGTGCCATAATGATGAATAGGACTCCCAAAAGTAGTGGACAAGGGGTTGGCCCCTTGTTCTCCAAATAATAAACCTGTTGAGCTCCCAATGGGTGTGGGGGCACACAAATAACTTCATGGGTATCCAAGTAGATTGAGGATGCCTGTAGACCATCTGTAAGGATTCAGATGATGATGTAAGTGATCACATCAGCATACAAGTCCTGGGTCATCTACCATGTGCATGGTACAACTGTGGGGCCAGTTGGGCACAGTGAACCAGGTGCATCTTCCGCATCCAATAGGTGAATCTTGAGAAATCTTTGAATATCTTTGGGGATCCATGGAATGTTGTCTACTACTATGGAGGCCCATATCTCTCTACACACACCCTACATGTGCCAATGTAGCCCTATGGAGAATTAGGACCCTGTATAGGAAGACCAAACCCAAGATGGAGACCATCTGTAATCCTGCATAAGATCCAATGTGTCCTCTAGCCTTCTAGTACAACAAGTCATTTAAGGAAATCGAGTTAAAGAGCTTACAAACCATGGACAGTAGGTGGGCACTTCATAAGGACATGCCCTTCCATAGTGGGCGTTGGCATGTGCTAATGTCTCCAAGCCCCAAAGGGGGTTAACTGAGTACCCTATTAGGTGGTTTCTACCATTAAAGGGGATAGTATGTCCAAGTTATGTCCTTCAAATGGTGGTGGCATGTGATAAAGAGATGAATGGAGTAGGGAATGAAAGGGGCAATCCTGGGCCACATGTCGGGGTATAAGGGTAGCTAGTAAAGGGAAGCACACACTTGGGCATATAGTGTATAGGAGGGAGCAATTTTGGTACATGAGATACCCAGCCTTGATTTTTCCACCCTTCTTTATATGCCTTTTGCCTTTTATGATTTGTTTTGTGATTAACTGTTCGGGGCTCAAGGATAAGAGCATGATGTGTAAGATATCGCAGTGGGTACCCCCTTTATGGTAGGGTGGTTCATTGCCGACCAGGGGTTGGGACAATCATGGGTTCCAGAATGATATAGGAGGCTCATCTAGGGCCCTATGGAACCAAGGTGATGGCCATGGGTATGGGGTAGAGCTCATGCATTTTGATTTTTTCCCACATGCTGAATGTGTTTGTCCCAACCATCTTTTGCATTTTGTGGTATATTTTCCTGTTTAGTATGGCCAATTATGCTTTTACTTTTCTTTTCAGCTGCATCAACCTTTGGGGCATCGTTTCAAGCCCGACCCAAAGTGTGGGCAAGGGGAAGAGGAGGCCAACCATATGTGGACCCAGTGGGGAAATTTGAACCCAGGTGGGAAGAATAATGAATGGGGCTATAATGAATGGAAGGGGAGTAATGTATGTGGACGAGAGAGTGGGACCACGCAACCAAAATCAGGGTTTCCCAGATAGTACCACCCTAAAACCCACAGGTCAGTAAGAGAGATCCCATGGGACTAAGATCCAAGGGTAACATCCAAAAGAGGCCTAGGGGACAGAAGCACAGACCTAGCCCACTTTTTTTGTTGAATCCCCCCATTAATCCATGCCTAGAATTGTCCATGATAAGCAAACTACAATACTCGATTACCAAATGACAAGGTTCGGGAGGCCCACCTGCAAACATACAATCATGAAAGATGGTTGAGGGACCACATGGTTGGCTCATGTGGCAGAGAAATGGCACAACGAGCTAGTTGGTGGCTGCAAGTGGCTCCCTAGGACCATCTTGGAGAAAATTCTCCTACAGATATCACCCACAAAATGGTGGGTAACAGTACTTATCGCGCCTCAAACTAGGGGATCCTATCCCTTTCTTCCCCAATCCCGCTAAGATTTCAACCGGGATCCCTCATGTCACAAGTCTCTATTTTCCCTTCTAGGAATTTTTTTCCTTCCCACAACCAGAATGATGTTTGTGTGCCCTCTGTCACTAACACCCTCACTTTTATGTGCATGTCCCTCCTTGTGCACATGGCATCATTCTGAATGTCTCTTTGACACTAACCTCCTTACTTTTATGTGCATGTCCCTCCTTGGACACATGGCATTCTCTAAAGTCCCTTTAGGGACATAGTGTAAACACCCATGCACTTTTGATTTACCACCTAGGCTAAGCCCTTCATCACTTATCCCTTAGCACCCCTTCACACTCGTGGAGTCTTAGCCCCCCATGCTCTCTTGTCTGATTAGGCCTACAACAATGATGTATTTTATTGTTATGCATGCGATTACATATTTACAAGGCTAGGCTCTTTGGCCTTTTAATAACTAGGCTCACCAGCCTATGTGAAAATTTTTGAAAGTTACTTTATGTAGAAATCTACTGTTAGATCTGGTTATACGTCTCCTTCTTAAACAAGTTATCAATGCTGAAATCTCCAGATTAACATCGAAGTAAACACATAACAGACTTTCACCAATTCATATCTAAAACAAAAAGTACATGCACAATACACAAAGTGACACACAAGATTTTCTAGACAACTGTCCCCGGAAAAACCCAATGCAGGAAAACCGGTCTTCTGGCTGCTAGAGGGTTTATATTATTAAGTAGTTTTCTGAATACAGCAAAACTAGGCACCACACTGGTTAACCCAACAGAGAAAAATATAGATCTGCAGCTAACCTGTTGTTTTGAGACCAAAAGATTGACTGATCCACACCCTCAAATGGGATTTATAAGACTCAACCAATTTCTGGCCCTAGACACCTCAACGCTGCCCCTGAAGCCCCTGCATCAGCCCTTTTAGCCTCTACGTGCCTCTGTGCTGGCCTGTTGAGGGTTGTGTAGCCCCATAATGGGTGAGGCAGACCCTACGCTGTCCTAGAAGGGTCTCTGCGTAACCCTGGAGGGTCCCCTGCTGCCCAACGCTGCCCTAGAAGGGACTGCATAGCACCTACGTAGCTAAAGCTTCTCTCTATGCTGCGTAACCGTTGTTGTTGCCTCTGCTTCTTTGCGCTGCCTCTGGATGTTTTTGTTTGCCTCTTGTTGATTCTTGGCACTGGGATCAAACCATCCCCTTTGCCAAAACTACACTTCTCTACAGCTGAAACACTTCTGAAAATTCTTAGCAAACCCTGCACTAGAATTTCAGCTTAGTCTCAGTGCTCTGCCTCCGTGTGTGTTCTCCAAGTGACCCCAAGCCTTTCCTTTATACTTTCTCGTTGGGAAACTAACGACCATGATTAGATCTTGGATTGATGGCTCTAATTAAAAGAAAGCTTGATCCATGTGACTAAAGACAATTCCATCACATGTTTTAATTAATCACCTTTAATAATTTAATTTTCCTAAGTTAGACTTAGGGTCCTTAATCAAAATTATTAATTAATTATCTCCCAAATTGGATGGAATTTCCCAAATCCCTTTATGGGTCTTGGAGATTTCATGTACTCTAGTCCCCACAAATTTTGGGAGCTAGAGCACATTCGATGCTTTGTCAAACCAGGAGGTAACTCCTCAAATCAGAATGTATTATTGAATGAAGAATGAACATGCATTTATACATGGAGGTGAGGCTATTGGGATTCATCTCCCAATGACTCTTGGCCTTCCTTATTTCCTAATATTAAATAATATACAATATTGAATATTCACACCCATCCCATAGGATTAGGTGTCAACATTCCCCCCTTTAATCCGAAGGGATGTTGGTGAGTCCAAGCATCGATCTGAACTTTTCAAACTTTTCTCTTCCAAGTGCTTTGGTGAAGATATCAGCAGTTTGCTCATTTGTGGAACAATGATGTAGATGGATGGTTTTGGCTTGAACATGATGTCGAATTAGATGGTACTTTGTATTGATGTGCTTTGTTCGATCATGGAACTTTGGGTTCTTGGCCAACTTTATTGCAGAAGTGTTGTCAATCATGAGTGGTGTGGAATACATTTGTTTCATTTGCAAATCTTCCAGGATTTTCCAGAGCCACACAATTTCCTTTGTTGCTTCAGCTGCTGCCACATATTCTGCCTCGGTCGTGGAATCTGCTGGAACTGACTGTTTGCGTGATCTCCATGAGACAGCTCCTGATCCAAGACTCATGGTGTAACCTGTAGTAGACACCCTTGTTTATTTGTCGCCATCAAAGTCTGAATCAGAGTATCCGATCAAGCTGAAGTTGCCTACCTGTGTATATTTGAGTCCAAAGTCTTGAGTCCCCTTCAAGTACCTTAACACTCTTTTTGCAGCAGACCAATGTCCTTCACAAGGTTTTTGCATGAACCTTGAGAGGATTCCAACAACAAATGAAATGTCAGGTCTGGTGGTGGTCGGGTAGATAAGACTTCCTACAAGCTGTCTATACTTAGTTGCATCCTCAAATTCCTTCCCTTCAATAGATGTGAGCTTCAAGTTTTGTTCCATTGGAGTGGTTAAGGGATTACAGTCATCCATGCCAAATTTGTTCAAGAGATCTCCAATGTACTTCTTTTGAAAAAGAAATATAAATTTAGGATGTTGAATTACTTCAATACCCAGATAGTAATGAACATGACCCAAATCAGTCATTTCAAAACCTTTCTTCAATTCTTTCTTTATGGATGCAATATAGCTCTCATTATTCCTTGTTATCAAAAGATCATCTACATATACCACAAGATATACAACTGTTTTTCCAACTTTCTTAACAAACAAAGTTGCATCATCAAGATCAAAATGTTTGAAGTCAAGTTTTAGAAGATGCTTGGTCAATTTCTCATACCAGGCTCGTGGTGCTTGCTTGAGGCCATACAAGGATTTTACAAGTTTGCAAACTTTGTGTTCTTGACCCTTTACAACAAATCCTTAAAATTTGAGTGTTGTGGAGGTAAATCCCCTCTGTGACGAGCGATCCCCAACGGCGGTCTAGCAACAATCATCTGTAATCTTTCACAGCGCAAGTTCTAATTGCGAATAAACAAGCCAACGATGTGGCTAGGAATCCGGTGCTGCAGTCCATTTCAAAAGAGACGAGCGTTCCGTTCCTCGGCCCTCGGCGGTCCGACCCCCACGATCTCGGTGAATGGACACACACGTACGAAAGCAAGCACGAATACAAGCATAAAATCCAGAATACGCAACTAAATATCAGTCAGAAAGGATATAACTCGTTATTAACATAAGTGAAAAACAGAGTGGAACCATAACCGTAATCATTCATTAATAAACAATCGAAAGAGAGTACAACCAATGTTCTGACGTCGCGGTCTCCTTCGGAAGGGTCCCCAGTCATTCACGTCTCGCAAAGCTCGCCAGGGAAAGGGCAAGCCTCTCTAGAGTCTCTCGACGATAGTCTCCTTACTTGAGTCGGCCTTAAGGGAAGAAAGAGGGCTCTTACAGCACAAAGGCTCTTGGGAATTTGGAGATTCAAAGCTTAGGCACTTCCAGACTAGCTTGCAATGGCAATAGGCAAGCTTTTATAGATGGGGAAGGAGGGAGTTGGGATCCCTATTATTGTGGGATTGGTCCTATCATCAAGGAAGGTTCCATGAGAGGTGGCAAACCACTTCCCTTCCATGGAACTCCCGTGGCCAAACCTCCCAACTCAAGATAGGCAATGGTTTCTGAGTTTTTTGAAACACAACTTTCGCCATCTTTATTTTAAAAACACTCCTTAAATTGGCTGGCACGACTGCTGCTCTAGGACAGAGCACTAGTTGGCGCGGCCTCTTTGTAGGATTTTCCCCATTGGCGCGAGTGATGAACTGTCTGCCCGCGCCAATGCAAAAGGAGATGTTTTCATGGTTTTTTGCAAGGAGATGTCTTTAGGGAAATTGAAGCTCATGTTTAGAGGAATGCATTGATAATGATTTCAAGGCATGACAATGTTCACAGGTCACAAAATGGGTCCTCCATTGTGTGGGACGGGGAATGGTAGGGACGGTGACAAATTACTGTGTAACAGATGCCCCCTAAAGTATGAGGCCCGAGAGAGAGAGGGGTGAAATGCTTTACGAGAACATGTTCAACTGAAGCCCCGCCGTCGGAAAACCTGCGCAGAAAAATACAACTGATATCTCAAGTACATGATGTATATGCGGTATGGGCGCAGCCATCCGAAACAGAGTACACTATAATCCGGATCCAGGGTATGGGCGCAGCCATCCAGCAAGGATCAAAATAAATAGACTCAGGTATGGTCGCAGCCATCCAATCAGTGAGTCATGTACAAAATGATAATAATCCACAATCGCAGCCTGGATTACAACAGACACAATCCAGGGTCTTACGCTCCATCTCGACCCGAATAAAGTACAAGTTCAAGCATGCGAATATGTGAGCTGAAGTCGAACATGCAAGAACATCGTCTGATTACCAACCAATGATGAGAGTTGTTAACAGACGCGAGAGGAACCACCAATAATGACAATGGCCCTCAAGGTACTATAGGTACAATCTACGGCGTGTGAATCAATGAGCTGGCGTCGAACACCCGTAGAATCACTCGATCGGGGGCCAATGATGAAAACCCCTCGTCGAATGCGACGAACCTGCCATTGAGGCATGCAGGCTCCAAGGTACCATAAAGGAGTCTCTAGGTCAGCTTCCTGGATAATGAGCTGAAGTCGACAGGAAGTGACCTTGATCGAAGGTGGGCCATAATGTTTCCCACATCATCGACACGAGACAGAGGAACATGATGTTTTTCTTGTGAATCAGGATCATACGAGAATCAGAGGAAGGTTGATATTTGCAGAGGTCAACTTCTCTTGAACATATAACGGCACAAATAGTGGTTTTGGCAGTATTTGACATCAACGGATCAGAGGTCATGGTGACGAGGCAATGAGTAGAGGAGAGGTAAAAAAGGATTACCCAAACCCACGGAAGCAAGCAAAAAAACGAGATGAGATGTCCCCAACCCGACACGAATGCGGACAAGTGCCATGTTCAAGAGCGACATGTTGCGACGACAACGATGATGGTTCCATTTTCCCCATTTACGGCGAGTACCCCAATTATTTTTGATAACAAGCTTGAAGGGATATCACTACGCTTGTAATATAAGAAAACGCCCGGGCGGAAATCCATCTAGTGCATTTAACGACTCTAGGGAAGGAGGAACTCGGAGGAACGTCATTTCGGCGGATCCGATGTCATCGAGGTTGCGGAGTCGACAAAGGGAGAACTCGGCGTCTTTTCATGTTTAGAGAGTTTGAAAAGACGAGCGAAGAGTAAACTCCACAAGTCCCTTTTCGTAAATAGTTTCTCGGATAGAAAAGGTAGAAAACAATAGAGAAAACTGCCTAGTCGTGATAGGCTAGGGTATTCCTTTTTCGTAAATAATCTATCCCAGCCCGAAAAAGGGGTAAACGTATACTGGGTAGATGTCGTTTCACAGCCACTTTAACGAGATCAAAACAACAAGCGACTCGGCAATCTTTTCATTTTTAGAGAGTCAGAAAAGAGCTGAAAGATGACTCCTCCTGGAGGAACGAGCGGTATAAAGGGTAGCTACTGGTTCCGGTAATGGTGGAACTGCTCAGAAAAAATAAAGTTCAAGAGGCTGGCTAAAAATACCACTCATCACAGCGGTTCCTCGGGAATGGGTAAACAACCAAGTGAAGGCATACGATCGGCCAAGCAGATAATGACGATGGAGTGAGAAAACCAAGGCTCATCTGGCAAAACAGGCTGATAAAATGGCAATCACGAGAGGAAAAATGGGAATGGTTTCATTTTTACACAAGCTTGAAATCGAGGAAAATGCGGCAGAAGTTGGTTTCATTTTTACCTGAGAGAGCTTGAAACAAAGATAAACTATGCTTGAGACGGGGTTTCATTTTTACACAAGCTTGAAACGGAAACAAACTATGCTTGAAAAGGTAAGCATACCGACATGGTGACTCAATTCGAGGTGCATGCCCCCCAAGCAGAGTCCATATGAAGAATGAGATGGAGTGAAGGTTCAAGTTACGAGATCTAAGAAAGACTCGGCGGGGAACTGGGATAGGAATGTGTTTCATTGTTTTAACGAGGTTGACACATTAAAGAGACTATCCTCAAACACCTTGTTTCATTTTTTAAAGAAGACTTGTACAAAGCGAGGCTGGACTTTCAAGCAAACCTTGTTTCATTTTTTAAGGAGCTTTACACAAGAAAACGAACTGTGCTCCGACAGGCTTGTTTCATTTTTTAAGGAGCTTGACACAAGAAAATGAATTGTGCTCCGACCAGACCCAGTTTCATTTTTTAAGGAGCTTGACACGGGAAAAGAACCATGCTCTGATGACCTCATCATAATGAACAAGAATTCATCGCTTCCAAGATTTTCCCATCCGATGGAAGGAAAACATCCTGGAAGTCAGGACCCAATGCCCCCAGCACCTGATGCACAATAGCACCATCACTGAGCACAGGCACGGGATAGGTAGTCACATAGTTGACCTGCGGTGGGGCAGATACAACGGGTGGATAAAAACCAGGAAGGGATGATGGCGGACCAGTTGCCACATCATGACCAAAGAACGAAAGCTGATCAATGGTCACGATCTGTCCTTCATGTGGAAAACAGACCACACGAAAGAGGGAGGAGACAAGTGCTCCCATGGCGTAGGTGTAATCGCGCCCCAAAAGTAGATTGAAATCCAAGGGGCCTGGAACAACCATCACGTCCATATGGACGGTTTTACCTCCCAAAGTAACAGGTAACCTTGGAAGGATCCCTAAGGGTTGACTCGTTCTTCTGTTAAATGCCAACAGATTCTGCGTAATAGGCGCAAGCGGCGGCGAACCGAAAAGCTTGCCGGAGGTAGTTGAGGATAAAAAATATATTAAGATGCGCCTTCATCTATAATAGTCTTTGGTGCGACGGACCAAAGCACATCTTGGCATAATCTCCAAAAACACCAAGATGGAAGGCGGTATCTTGCGAATCGATTCCAATCAAAGGAAGCGACCAAACTACTCGGAGGGGCCACCATAGAATCGAGATGGTCTTCCCTTGGTGTTACGAAAGAAGGAGCATCCTCCACGACCTCCATCTCGAAGGTGAGAGGAGTATCCTCCAGGATCTCCATCACGAGAGGCAGAGGAGCAACTTCTTGAGGTATAGGGATATGAGAATCTTTCTCCAAGTCTGAGGAATCTGAAGAAATAAGAAGAACCTAAGGAGAGTGAGATCCACTCTCAACAGAAAAGACGTGGTGCACCAAAGACATAACCAACTCAACCGATCCGACAACTAATGGTTGGTTGGGGATGGATTCCTGAATTTGAATTTTCGAGAGAGCGAGATCGACCAAGGATGACTCTTGACCAATCATGGAATCAGCTGGTGGAGGACTCAAAGAAAGTTGTTTATAACCCGCCGGGAGGCGTGGTGTAGAAACAGTTGAGTTGTCCAAAACTCTCTTGGCTTCATCCATATAAGGACAAAGGTGAATGGCATGGTGCCCTTCACACAACTTACATGGATTGGTAATCTTACCCTGATTCTTAGGAGTCTTACCAGCAACAGCTATAGAGGTGCCCCCAACTTGACTCCCGGAAGCCAAAGGCAACAGTGGATGACCATTGGACCATTCTTCAAGCACCTTGGGAATACCAGGGCAGTCTCGAAGAAGATGGTTTCCTTGACACAACATGCAAGGGAACTTGACTTTCTGTGGAGGGTTGGGAGGTATATCAAAAGGAGGTGCATTAGAAGCAGTAGTTGTAGCCTTAGCCTCTCTCTTATTAGACTTCTTCTTTTTTGTCTTCTTCTTCTTCTTCTTAGCCACCTGGTTACTCGAATCCAGACTTTCACCAGGCGAAGTAGAAGAGGAGGACGCAGAAACAGGCGAAGAAGGGGAGAGGTCCACCTTGGAATCAACATGATGTTGTTCAGGTGGAGGAACTGATTGAACAGTAGCCGAGACATTCGAGACCACAGAGGTTGAAAACAACCAAACAGGCAACCCAACAGTTAACCCAGGAAGGGACAACGTTGCCATATAAGGAGCACCAACATTCCCAAAAGGAGGAAAAAGATCCGGATTCCCAATGGAGGGGATTCCTTGGTTGGTGTATTACGGAAAAGTCTCCATCAGAAACGATCCAAAACAACACCCTAAGGAAACTAACTTTAACCAGGAATATTTCGTGGGCAGTTAATTTTTATGACATTGAAACAAAACTCTACCGTTTCATATTTTAAGAGTCGAGAAACAGGAAAAAGGTGACTCTATCACTTTCAGATTGGAAACAAGCGTGAAAGGACAAGCGCTTGATGACCTTTTCAAATTTAATGAGTCAGAAAAGATCGAAATGACTGCTCAGGAATACTAGGCAAAGGGTGTACCAAATAACCGTGAACTGCAATATACACCTTGGTTTCAAAATGAAAGAGAAATCAACCAAGGACTTAACGTACGTGCAGGAAATCTCCCCGAATGCTGTGTCTGGTGTATCACGGGTATAGGGTGGCAGACTCGGCTTCCTACTGATAAAGGATTTAAACCTAGAGGGGTCTCCCTTTATATACGCGACGGTACGGGGAACACAAGTCCGTACTAGCGTTGTCTAAAGTCAAAAGGTGAACGACAGCTACTAGGTTTAAAGATGCCGGAAGACGTCTCTAGCCTAGACCTCTAAATATTTTGTTAATATTCCAATGCTTCCTTAGGTTAATTGAGTAAATTTTATGGTTGATCTTCAATTATGTTTCGGTTTCAAGGCCCTACCATATGTCATATGACAATCTCCTATATGCAGCTATATGAGAAAAGAAAACTTTTCAATTCGATGAATGCTATCTAGTTAAGGGAAGAGCTTCAAACAATGATGCGACATAAAACAACACTGCAAACGAAATCTTTTCCAAACTAGATGACTTTCACTATCCAAAAGTATTCTAAAACATTCAACGAAGCGAATTATGCAATGTAATCTATGCAAAATTCTTTTTCCGAAAACTATGCAATTGTAATCTATGCACAATTTCCTTTTTCTTTTCAAATGATAAGAATGCACTCAATGCATTTTTCGATAAAATGAGAATCTACTTAATGCATGCTTTTAACAAAAGAGAATGCACTCAAAGTGATTTTTAGTTTTCAATCATTAAACAATGTGATCTAAGTTCAATGATAAATCTCAAAAAATACTTTTCAATGCAATGTGATCTAATGCATTTTAACGAAAAGAAAACGATGAGACGAAAACTAAAAAAACACAAATCTTAATGAAGGATGAAAACAAAAGGGATGCAAACAAACACTAAGAATGCAATCGTTGTTTCAAAATACTTTGTGACAAAATCCCTCAAAAGTTGACAAGACATATGCGGTCAAACACAAAAAGGACTTCCAAAGCAAGAGATAAAAACAAGGCATTCATTCCCTTTTACATCAAACAATCATAGAAAGAAGACATTCCAAATAATGAGAAATGTAATCTATGCTCATACAGAGGAAAGACCCGAAGGGAAAGACACACTGGTGAAGGATTAAGGGAAAAAATCTCAATTTTCATACACCCTGAAATTGGCACGACTTGTCCATTGACAACTAGCGCCAATTGGCACCAATTGGCGCGACTTGATCACTGACAACTAGCGCCAATGGCTAATTGGCGCGGGTTGCTAACTGACAACAAGCGCCAACGCCTGAAAATGAAAAAAACAAAGAATTTCTCCCAACCAAGACCAGACTCACCACTTCAAGCAGAATCCAAAACAAACCCAGAAGCAAAGTACTGACCAAAAGAAGCTTCCGAACAAGGGTAACCCTACCACCTACAGGAAATGGCGCGACTGTCTGGCTGTAATCCGCGCCAGACAGGGGATGGCGCGAGTGATGAACTGGAAAACTGCGCCAACTGGCGCGACTGTCAGGGCTAAACTCGCGCCAATCAAGCCAACTATGAAAAGGTGAAAATTCGGAAAAGCAGAGGTCAGATATGATCCTCTGGGGCTGAACCAAAAGCCAAAACACAAAAAGAGCCAGCCCAAAAGAGCCAACCAAGCAAGGAAAACCACGAAACAATCAAAACGAGACAATTAAAACTAGACGATCCCCAGCGGAGTCGCCAAATTGTTGAGGAGGTAAATCCCCTCTGCGGACAGAGGCGATCCCTACTAGCCCAGCAGGGGTCTAGCAACAATCATCAAATGCTACAGCGCAAGTTCCTAATTGCGAATAAATAAGCCAACGATGGAGGCCTACTTGGAGTCCAGTGCTATGATTTGTAGAAGAGACAGCGTTCCCGTTCCTCAGCCTCGGCAGATCACGATCCCCACGATCTCCGTGAATGGACACCTGCACATGCAAGAAACAACACGAATACAAGAATAAAATCCAGAATACACAACTATATATCAGTCAGAAAGGATATAACTCATTATTAACATAAGTGAAAAACAGAGTGGAACCATAACCGGTAGTCATTCATTAATAAACAATCGAAAGAGAGTACAACCAATGTTCTGACGCCGCGGTCTCCTTCGGAAGGGTCCCCAGTCATTCATGTCTCGCAAAGCTCGCCAGGGAAAGGGCAAGCCTCTCTAGAGTCTCTCGACGATAGTCTCCTTACTTGAGTCGGCCTTAAGGGAAGAAAGAGGGCTCTTACAGCACAAAGGCTCTTGGAAATTTGGAGATTCAAAGCTTAGGCACTTCAAGACTAGCTTGCAATGGCAATAGGCAAGCTTTTATAGATGGGGAAGGAGGGAGTTGGGATCCCTATTATTGTGGGATTGGCCCTATCAACAAGGAAGGTTCCATGGGAGGTGGCAAACCACTTCCCTTCCACGGAACTCCCGCAGCCAAACCTCCCAACTCAAGATAGGAAATGGTTTCTGAGTTTGTTGAAACACAACTTCCGCCATCTTTTTTTAAAAAACACTCCTTAAATTGGCTAGTGCGACTACTACTCTGGGACAGAGCGCCAGTTGGCGCGGCCTCTTTGTAGGATTTTCCCCATTGGCGCGAGTGATGAACTGTCTGCCCGCGCCAATGCAAAAGGAGATGTTTTCATGGTTTTTGCAAGGAGATGTCTTTAGGGAAATTGAAGCTCATGTTTAGAGGAATGCATTGATGATGATTTCAAGGCATGAAAATGTTCACAGGTCACAAAATGGGTCCTCCATTGTGCGGGACGGGGAATGGTAGGGACGGTGACAAATTAATGTGTAACAACGGGACATATAAACTTTCTCCTTTAGATCTCCATTCAAGAAGGCTGTTTTTACATCCATCTGATGGACTTTCCATCCATTCTGAGCTGCTAAGGCAAAGAGAGTCCGGATGGTGGTTCATTTTGTTGTGGGAGCAAAAGTTTCTTCATAATCGACTCCTCCTTTTTGTGCAAAACCTTTTGCCACAAGCCTGGCCTTGTGCTTGTCAAGTGAGCCGTCTGCTTTGTACTGCGGTGGCTCGGGTAGCCGGAAAATATTTGAAATATACCAGGGACACCTATAGGACACAATTGCAATTTAACCCTAGATATGAGTGTCCTCTCGCAGTTCTAGAGAGTGAGTGGAGAGCACTCATCCATGACGGAAAAGAGAAAAGGGCAAAGAAATAAGGAAAAATGCCAACTGGACCCGCAAGGTAAATTACAACTTTAATTCAATAGCTTTAATTTTATCTATGTCTAAAATAAAAGTGTGCTACGTCATATCTGACTTCAATATTTTGATGCTAGGTTGCCTGACACCTCAAAGGAAACCAAAGCTAGGATTGAAAAAAGGGCCATCACAAGCTAGGCCAGGGCGGCTACTTGAAATTAGCCGCAAGAATTGTAATTAAGTAGCTAAACATCTTATAATTAATTGTATCACCTTCCAACGTTTTTGTAATCCTATCAAATATGATTAAAAATACACAATCATATGTAATGTAGGGTGATGACTTTGGAACAGAAACTACAGAGGAAGATAAAAATATCGTTTTCCATTTCGGTTATCAAGCCGTAGTTGAACGTCGCATAAGCTTGGGGCAGGTCCCAAGATCCAGAATGCCTGATAAGGTAAAACATTAACCTTTCAATATGTTTGTTTTCATCCATAAATTTAATGTCTAACAACTTTGCTTAAATCAGGGGAGCAACACTACCGACGACGCAAATAACCCAGTTTTAGAGACAAATGTAGATGATCCTCACGTGCAACCTGATCATTGTAGTAGGGACCAGGCCGACAATGCTACTATCAGTGAGGGCCGTGACGGTAATTAATTTCCACTTATAATTTTTTCTAATTATACCTTGATGGTTGTCCTTATAACTTTTTTTGTTTAAATGACAGAGAATGTTTTCCTTGAGGATCTTACCACAAGAGAGGAAGACAGGGAAACAATCCCAACGACGACAACTGGTGCACCAGGTAAATAATATCATTGCAATTTTTTTTATTAATATTACCGAACTAGTTCAATGATATTTAAAAACTGACAATTAAAATTTAATATTATCTGTTTTTGTAGGCGATGCCCCGTCACTGGATGAGACCATACATCGTGACTACGCAACTAGGTCAGCGGCGACAACTGGTGCACCAGGTAAATAATCTCATTGCAATTTTTTTTATTAATATTACCGAACTAGTTCAATGATATTTAAAAACTGACAATTAAAATTTAATATTATCTGTTTTTGTAGGTGATGCCTCGTCATTGGATGAGACCAGACATCGTGACTATGCAACTAGGTCAACGGCGACAACTGGTGCACCAGGTAGATAATCTCATTGCAATTTTTTTTATTAATATTACCGAACTAGTTCAATGATATTTAAAAACTGACAATTAAAATTTAATATTATCTATTTTTGTAGGCGATGCCCCGTCACTGGATGAGACTAGACATCGTGACTACGCAACTAGGTCAGCGGCGACAACTGGTGCACCAGGTAAATAATCTCATTGCAATTTTTTTTATTAATATTACCGAACTATTTCAATGATATTTAAAAACCGACAATTAAAATTTAATATTATCTGTTTTTGTAGGCGATGCCCCGTCACTGGATGAGACCAGACATCGTGACTACGCAACTAGGTCAGCAGTGCGGGTCGAAAGGCACGAAACAGGAGCAAAGCACGATGATATTGATGATGTAATTAGGAGCTTTAGAAATAGGAAGAAGAAAAATAAAATTTGATAATGTAAAATATTGTATTATTATAAGACAAACGTTACCATACTTGGAACGTTTTTTGCGTTATATAAAAAACTCATTTATCATACTATTTTTACGTCAAGCATTAATTGCAATGTTTCCTTGCGTACTTTTTGTTGAATTGTTTTTTTATTAGTTATTGAATATTTTTTTTATGCTCATGAAAGTAAAAAATGAAATATAGATTGGGTATTTGGGAATTGAGAGTGATGTGAGGGGGGGGGAGGGGCCATAAGAGCTTCCACCTTCACGTGGTTGGCCCTGTTTAGTAGAGAATAATTTATTGGAGCGATTTAATCTTGGAGCAAACCTCCCTTGATCCAGCGTAGCAACAAAAAAAGTCACTGTTGACTTAGTTGCTACTCTTTCAGATCGTGGGAGGCTTGTTCCAAGTTCATGCGACTCCAATAAATTGTTCTTGAAACGAAGAGGAGTTTATTCAGGTATGTTTTGACATTTTCAACATATGTTCTAACATTATCATAAGAATGCATCTTAGAGTAAAAAATACTACATCAATTACTTGTATTTATTGTATAGATAATGATGGATTTTGATTGACTTGGAAGTGCAGGTACAAATCTTCTTGCATCATGAGCAATACAACTTGTCAACCAAGGTCATGTCTAGGATATTTTTTCTTGTGCGTTTGACCAGGTTCGCAATGTCACATTTTGTAAGTTCCTTTACAGTTCATAATTCAATATTAAGCTTGTTCATGATTATTATCTAGGTTTTTTGTATGTTTTTTTTCATCTATTTGATTGTAAGCAACTCTGCATGTTTCCTGTTGTTCACTATGATTTCTCCCATTACCACTCCCAGGATGAATCCGAATTTATTGTTACATAGGTTACTTTATTTTTACTATGATTTCTCCATTTACGATTTCATAGGTTACATTATGTAAAGTTGTCAATCTCAGGTTGGTGATGAGCTTTAGTTCTCCAGATTTGGGGCTTTTCTGATATTTTCTCCCTCATGTCATTCCTACATCACCTCGTTGTTTGAGCATGCCAATTGTCTACCACTTGTACCAATTGGCACATGTCAATCTCCGAGTGGTGCCACATTTCACCTATTTTCAGTGAGAGTTTAGGGTTTCTCTAACATAGCTTCAGAAATCCGATTCAGTGCCTGCTTGAATATTGTCACATAATACTCATGGTTTGGATTGATGAGCATGTTCTCAATGGTTGGTTGATTCATAAGAACCACCCATATAGTCATCTTGAGATATTTCAGAAGTTTTCTCGGGTTTCCTTTTTCACCGTTTCTAGTGGGTGGGATGGTGTGGGGTGATCCATCAATACCGGTGCTCTTGTAGTAGGGAATTTGTTTTTGGGGATATAAAGGAGCATTTGATGTAGATATCCCATTGGATGCATTCATATATGGGCACGAGAGGTCAAGAATTTAAATTAAAAATATGCAACCTCTAGCATGGCAACCTGAAGGCCGCGAGAGACACTGGTTAAAGATTGTTTTGTGTTGGCCTTAATATAGTTGTGATTTCTTTCTATTATCTTAATGCAAATATATAGTCCGGTCTCATTAAAATGAGGATTGTGGTTGTATTTCTCTTTGGTTGTTTCTCTCTTAATGCTCCAGAAGTTGCCAAAAGTTGCGATAGTTGTTTAGTTTTCCCGTTACAACTTAAAAGTGGTTTTTAGCAATGGGAGTCATGTTTTTTAAGGTTCATACTAATATGAAGATCTTGTAATTCTATATTCAGGATAAGAGAAGATGGCCTCTGCTTTGGGTAGTATGACAACAATTGCCACATCTACCTCATTGGGTAACAATTGAAAGGGGAAGAAGTTGGGTGCAATGTTTGATAATTATGGCAGACAATTGTCTTCTCTTTCAGTTTTTTCACCCATTTCCTTTAATCGCTCAAGAAGAAGAGGGACTCTGAGATTACGCGACAGAGAGAAGGTAGTTAATACAAGAGCTATGGAAAAGGAGTTGTACTTCAACAAGGATGGCTCAGTGACAAAAAACTTGCAGGTCAGAGAAAAAATTATGTTTAAAGGAAGGTCACCTGCACGTGAAACTTCACTGCGGTGGATCTTTCCTTGTCCACTTATATTCGATTTTAATGTGTTATTTTAATTTTTCATGGAGGGTTGTTTTGGCATATGGTCCGGCATTCAATTGCACACTTACTGAAAGCATTGTCAATTTGTCTTGCAGGCGGTGTGAACAAACTTGCTGATCTTGTTGGAGTCACCCTTGGGGCGAAGGGCAAAATGTTGTCTTGGAGAGCAAGCATGGTTCTCCGAAAATAGTTAATGGTTGTGTGACAATAGCTAAGGAGGTAATTTGTAGATGTGTGCTCTCGTTTTCTTTTTAACGTTGTATTAGTTCCCCCTCTTAAATGTCTTAGATTTGGTAGGCATAATTTGAAAACTCAAAGGTGAAAGGAAACATATTTGTTACCCAGTGGTCTACTTGGCCTATGGACTAGCCACATTAGAGTAATGCATAAATCTTTTCACAAAAATAAAAGGAAAGGGTTATGTCTGAGTCAAATTTTATTGTTATTGATAGTGTAATGAAATGTATCTCAATGCTATGGTTTTGGCCTTTTTATTGGTTGAATTAGAGGACCCAGTTGAAAATATTGGGGCCAAGTTGGTAAGGCAAGTTGCGACAAAGACAAATGATTTAGCTGGGGATGGAACCACAACATCTGTTGTTCTTGCACATGTTGGAATATTGAAAAATTCCAGAACAATGAATGGAGAATAAATCTCCCTTCTTTTAACACAGAAAATAAAAATTTCTTTGACAGGAGACAGAGTTTCAATACTTTGAAAACAAACTTCTATTCCCTTCAATAACTCAAAAAAAAACTATTACACTTCTTCCTCACTGAGAGGGATTACAAAATTATGACCGCTACAAAACGCAGTGCATAAAACCAACTCACTGTCTGTTCAAAACAAACATACTCTGTCTCTAAAACACTCTGCTATGTTTTTCACTTTCGCACTGCTGTGCATACACACTTAAAAAGTTACACTCAGTCTTTCACTTTTTACACACTGTTGTGTAATAAAAAATTTATGTACTGTCTATAAAAAAAACTACCAAGCTTTTTTGTCCTTTTTATTTTTATATGCCGTAACATATAATTATGCAACAGGAGATCCGGTTTCCATTATACTGATTTCAAGTTGTTTCTTCATAACAACATAGGTTTTATTCACATAAGATGCAATGGTTTTTAGCTTTCTACAGGGCCAACATATGACACATCAAGCGAGCCAGTTTTTGCCTATGATCATTATGCTTTTTTCTTTAATCCTGATGAGTTCAGTAACAGATGAAAACATTTCCCCTTTTTAAGGGCTGCTCTGTTGGTTTTTTCTTTATCTGGACTCGTAATCTGGTTGGGGTGTTATGCCCCCATATTTGTATGATCCCCACATATTTTTTTCATTTTTGACTCCTTCTTCCTTAGAAGTTGTCATGATGGAAATTGTTTCGGATCAGGTTTTCTTATCATCTCATGATGGGAATGTAATGTTTTTTTATATGCACTGTTAATAAAAACAACATTTTTTTCTTTCTGAAAAAATAAATAAATAAATAAATAAATAAAAATAAAATTATAATAAACCCTCTTTTAAAAAAAATAAAATTAAAACTAAATTCTATGGCCCACCTTTCATTTCGCATATGATATATATATAACATATGTATATATTAAAGCATACATAAAATTAAATTATCAAAACATTAAAGAACCCTTTCCGTCGGACTTCAAAAGTCCGAATAGATTGAATTTCAAACCAAATTCGCGTTCCAAAATGGGATGCTGACGTCTGCCTAATTTATAACGCGAATTCTCAATCCAATGTGCCTTATAAAAAATTCGGGTCCGGTTTTCAGGTTTTCAGATTCCCTTCAATTTCATGCGATCCAATATTAATGCTCCACATGTCCTCCTTTTGAATTTACAAAACTGGGGGGTAAATTTCTATTTGTTTAATTTCTGGTTGGTGAATTGTGTTAATGCTGGTTGTTTTGTTTAAATACAATCCTGTACAGAAATATGGCTGCGGCCGTCTACAAAAAAAACTTGCAGGAATTTTAAATGCTGAATTAAATTTCTGGATGGCATGCAAGCAACCTCCAAAAAAAAATGTTGTTGCTGCATCCGTCCTTCTGCTGCAGCAGTTGAAGTTAAAATTCAACAGCACAGGGTTTAATAAGTGAGGGTGTAAAGGTAACTTTTTGTCGATAGTACCGGATTAAGATCATCTATTCATTTTTGTAGGGTCTTATGGTGTTTGGTTTTTTAGTTTTGGGTTGGGCTTATTGAGTCTAAGATAGTTTTTGAGTGAAAAAATTGCTATCAGGTATTAAAATTTTTTGGTTCTTTTGTCAAAATTTATAAGCTTGTTAGGAAATACAAAACTGACAATGGTTGTATCTTAAATTTGTGGAATATAATTTGAAATGAAACCTTTTTGTTTAGGTTGTTGCAGTAGGTGCAAACCCCATTCAAATTACTAGGGGCATTGACAAGACAATAAAGGCTCTTGTTTCGGAACTCAAAATTTTGTCAAAGGAGGTAAACGCTTGCCTTTTGAGTAGGCTGGTTTTCCTTTTTGCTGATGGTTTGGTGTACCTAATTGAATTAGTTGCCTAAGGTATTTTTGGTTGCAAACTCCTTTTCATTTTTCATACAGTATTGGCCTTGTGGAATACATTTGATTGTGTGGTCTTGTTAGATCTACAACATTTGTAGTTGCTTAGTCTTATGGCCGAGGTGCACTTTTATTATGGAAATAGTTGATGCAATATTGTCATTTAATCCTTACTGCAGGGTAGCATGTTGAGAAGTTTCTTGTGAAACATTTGGTATTCAAAATGACACTTGATCCTATACAAGATCATGCACTTGACTTCAAAATTCATATTCAAAGTGTGCCAGACAATTCTTGCAAAATTTCAAATATTTATGTTGTTTTAAACCATTATCTTTTTCATGTATTGGATGCTGAAAATGAGAAAAATACTTTGGTATGAAACCAATTGGTGAATAATTTCCAGCAAAACAACCACTTCCAAGAAATGATTTATAAGTAGAACATATGTACTTATGAAGCATAGAAAGATATCCTTGATGCATTTTCAATGTTTGGCTAGGGTTATTTTTGGAGAAAATAACTCCTTATTCCTAGAATAGTGATCTTCAATACAAGTAAATGCCAGAGAAGAGAGATCATCGTGTGACATAAACCTATTAACAAAAGTGAATAGGGAATTATTATTAATTATGGCATACTAAGTTGTCAGTGATTTTGACTATTTGTCTTTAACATGTAAAAATGTTAAATTCCAAACTTACATCATCATGGTTTGGCATCATGAGCTTGACTAATTGTCCTCCATGCTCATAATTTCATTGTTGTATTCATATCTATAAACAACGTTTCAAATAATAATAATAAAGTTCTATAAGAAAAATCCAGACCTCCATGCTGCTGCTCCTTGTGAGACAAAGTCAAAATTGCATTACACAATCTAACACATAAGAATCTCCTATATCCCGGTGGTATGTATCCAAACTCTTATAATAGTGTCTTCAAGACTTATGTTGACATTGCCAATGAGATATTTAAGCAATGAAAGATGGAGCCTTCTTTATTGTTGTATATGTAACAGTCTTTTATTAATATAAAGATTGATGGTTTTGTCTTTCTGAAAATGAAATGTAAAAATAATTTATTGTGGTCAATTGAAAAGTTTTTTTTTAAAGCTTTTCATTATGGAAGGGCAACATAGATATATGCCCTTCTAATTGAAATTCGAACCTACCCTTCAAATTTGATCACTGTGTGGGACCTTAACAAACAATAAAACTATTCTGCCGCGCGTTATATAAAACATATAACAAAACCTTTGTCAAAACTTCAAATGAACCCTTTAGCCGTGGGTATTTCATCACGAATTGATCATTTTACCATGTACCTTCTTCTAGAGGAATATTATTCCACTTGATTAGGTACTTCATAATGGTTATATGTCAAAGAGATACAAAATGTTTATCTATAACTTTTTGTGGTTCAAGAATCAACTTTCATTCTTCATCTAATTTTGGAAGTTCTATTTACATTGGCATATTTTTTCCCAAATCCTTTTTTAGGCAAGATACATAAAAAACCTTATGAATGCAAGAAGAAGGAAAATATAACTTCTATACCACTTGTGCAATCCTATGAATAATTATTTAGGGCCATAACATTTTTGAGCTAATTCTTTATTCTTCTTTTTCTTGAATGAAGATTGCTTATAATGCTATAATCTAAAAAATACCCAATTACCCTCAAATTATCTTTCACTTAAATGTTGTTCCCCTTGTTGTTTTATCATGTTTCATGTCATTTGAAGGTTTTCCATAATAATTTTCAAAGTTTCTTTAGTATTTTCCATATGTGACTCTGTTTCCTATACTTTGGACTTATCTTGCAAAAAGTATGAGATACTAGGAGTTGGATATCCTTAAAGGGCCTTAAATGGAGAAATTTTAGTAGATGTGTGATAGGTAGTATGATAGTATCATATTACCATTCTTCCTTGAGGAACCCACTTCATCCATTAAGATTGCTTTTCTAAAGAGTAACATTGTAGATAACCTTAAAAACATTTGTTAACTATTTTTGTTTCACCATTTGATTGTGTTTGATATGTAGAACTCATGGCAGCTAGTGTTTCTCC
This sequence comes from Pinus albicaulis, assembly GCA_034641835.2. NCBI lineage: Eukaryota > Viridiplantae > Streptophyta > Pinopsida > Pinales > Pinaceae > Pinus > Pinus albicaulis. The sequence goes on along the minus strand of CM076581.1, from coordinate 23,295,772 downwards.
ACTCATATTAAATAATTATTTCCAAAAGTTTCTTGTTACTATTACTTTAGGAAAACCATAAAGACTATGAATTTCTTTCACGGACACTTCTGCCACTTGGCTTGTTATTTATGTACTTTGAGCTCTACAAAAAAATTCTACAAAATTTGTCTATATAAATGACCACAAAAATGTAATACTTACCTTTATATTTTAGTAACCCTGTAATAAAGTCTATTGATATATCTTCTAGTCTTTGAATATGTATGTGGAATGGTTGAAGTAACCCCAGAGATTTTACTATCTCTCTTTTATTTATTATGCAAACTTGACCTTCTCTTACAAAATTTTGAATATCTTTCTTCATTCCTTCCAAAAATATATTTTTTGATCCTTTGAGATGTCTTAAGGAACCCTGCGTCCTACCATCAGAGAGACATGGGACTCCCTTAATATTTGTTTATTCAAATATGCTTGTGTGCATAAAAATATTCTACATTTGCACCAAAGTATATATCTCTTTCACTCCCAATGCTCCATAGAGTTCATCCCATCCTTTATAAATTTTAGTTTTTGTTTAGTACTATTGTCATTTTTCCATTATGGCAAGCTTCTTCTAGCCACCTAGGAATAGAAAATGTAATTGGATATAAATTCGAGGCCTCTTCTATTTTAGAAAGAGCATCATGTACTAAATTTTCCTTACCCTTTTTGCAGATTATCTCAAAATTAAAACTTTGCATTTTTTTCTCCTCATTTTTGTTAATCTTCTAATGAAATCCATAGCTTCAAAAAATACTTTATGCTATCATGGTATATCTTGACTTTAAAGTACCTCCCAATGATATGCTATCCCCATTTTTTATTGCATGTAATATTGCTTCCATTTATTTTTCATACATAGATTTCACCAAATATTTTCTTTGAATTCCTTGCTTTTAAAAGCCAATGATATCCCTTATTGTGTTAATGTTACGTAAATTCCTTGTCCTAGTGCCTCACACTCCACAAATTTTATAATATGGGATCAATCAAAATTGTTCTTAAGTCGAGCCCGCCGGACTTCAAATGGCGATAAACCATAATTCAAACCAAATTCGCGTTCCAAAATAGCCTGCTGACGTCGGCCAATTTTGTGACGCGAAAACCAAATGAATTCCACCCTAATCTTTTTCGGGTCCGAAGTTGGGCTGGCGTATGGAGGGAGAGTTGTGACGCGAATTTCTTATCAAATTCGCCCTAATATTTTTTGGGTCCGGATTTCCACTGCGCGAGCGGCCCAAACAAAGATCCGCTCCAATCAATTTCTGCCACGTGTCCTCAATCAAAACTTGCCCTGCTCCCGGCTGCAGGTGCATTCGATGGCGTTTAAGGCGATGGGACATGGATGTGGCGATTTCATATCAATCACATTAAGTTTTAACGCTGTTCAATTAAGTTCCAAGGTTTTCACATCTAATCACATTAAGTTTTAACACTGTTCAAGATCGGACCTCCACCTCCCGTTAGCGATTCCGTATGCTCCAATATGATCCGACCTTCATTTCACACGATCGAGATTAATTATGATGGGTATCCTCGATTTCTATCATGAATGTGTTTTATAAAATGGAATTTCATGAGTTTTTTCATTATCGCTGTCGGGTTACACTCGCTCGCTTCACTCGTGACAAGAAGGAGAAGTGGCCATTGAATCACATAGACCTCGTCGTATATCCGCATTCTCTCATTCTAGTCCTTGTCTGCTCTCCTCTCAAGCTTGGAATTTCGCTTCTCCATCTCCTCTTGTGCCCACCGTTAGTGAGACTGCACTCATGCCTCGCTCGCGCCAAAGGGATGCATTGTCAGCAGGGGGAGCACTAGGAGGTCAACCCCCTCATATGCTCCCTCCAAAATTTCAACCGAGTCAAATTTTCTTACGGCATCTAAAGATTATTAGCTAGGGCGTTATCCAAATACTAGAGTAAGTGGCTCTGGCCAGGATCTCTGCCACCTGTATGGATTCCCTACCCTTGTTTCCCCCACTCACTAAGTTCACCTTCTCCCACGACATACACTACACAATTTTCCTTAATTTCTCTCTCAACCGCCCACGAATCACAGCCAAATACCGTGGTTTTCAAGAGCAAAGCCCAAACAGAGGAAGAATGCACCCATCCTGGGCTGCAGAGTTTGAAAATCGGCCAACATCTGGGCCTTCTTGAGGGGACGGGTATGAATGTGGTAGCCCTCAGCGATCCCTAGACTCCGGGCGATGGTGCCGAATCGTCGAGGAGCCGAAGGATTAGTTTGGTTAATTTGTTTTTCTTTATTTCGAGGCCCACTTAATTGGGCTACTTTTAGATTATTTTACCGTACTGACCTTGTAATATTTTTGAATTGTGAATAGACGTTCAAGCATCGGTTTCCGCATGAGTATGCGCCTTCTAATTTTTTGATTTTTTGATGACAAATTTGCCATGAGTCCGGGCAATGATTTTGAATCTTGTAATTTGCCCCAATCGCACAGATTAACTTTACTTAGAAAAAAAAAAAAATGTTGCCCCGTTTCTATTTTAAACTCCGTTTTTTGAAATACAGAGCCATGTTTATATGGTTCACGTATTATACTCTTTCTATGTATACGCGTGAACCTTTTTGCTATGAATGTGGTGGATGTCGTAGCGCTTAGATACTAATGGAAACAAGTAGCCCAAACCTTACATCTTGGATGCACACATGGTTACTACCTTTGGAATCCTCTGTTTAGCCCGATCTTACAAGTGAGCTTGGGTTTCTACAGATGGTTTTTATTTCCATGAAATGCTTAGCCATGAACATACAATCAATTCGGGTTTATACATATTTTTTTCTCTATCATGGATGATTTTGTGTGAGGTGTATATCGGCAGTAATAGCGTTCTATTACTGTGATATCCTCTTATGATACTATTTATGTGTTACAGGTTATCACTCTCGCTCAAAACTAGTGATGCCTTGGTTTATTGATATATCCATGGTATTTTATATTTTTTGGTTATATCACACTTCACATGATTAATGCTTTTTCTCTGCTCAAGAATTTTGGGTACTTTAATTTGTATTTGAACAATGGACGCCGTACCTATTCCTACATACCGGCTATTTCACTTTATTAGATGCCTCGGGGCATATTTGGATGCTTTCAAATTTTTCGATAATCTCCATGTGGACCGTTACTGGTTTTATATCATGTCCCTCATGTGACATGGGGTATTTTCTACTCATTGTTCAGGGTGACTTCAATTTTCTCGGATGGATATTTGGGTTCCAATCTTCGATGTGAAAATGTATGACTTCATGGATTGTTTTACTTCATATAATATATTCAAAACATTGTTTTTCTTGTATAAAAACAGATTAATGTTTATCACTGTCTGCAAATCAGCTTTAGGCTGTCGGTCTATGTTGCTCTATTTATTGATAATGGTCCTCATTGTTCTTTTTATATTTGGACATATCACACTCCTCACATGATTAGCATTTTTTCTCATTTAAGGATTTTGGGTACTTTAATTTGTATTTGGAACAATGGACGTCGGTAATTTCATTCGTTGTTTTTACTATTCTACATAATCGTTATTTCACTTTCTTATAGATGCCCTTGGCGTTTGGATGCTTTTTCAGATTGTCGATAATCTCCATGTGGACTGTTATCGGGTTTTATATCAAGTCCCCGTATGTGACATGGGGTATTTTTCTAATAATGTCTGTGGACTTCACTTTTTCTGATGGATATTTGGGTTCCAATCTTCGTATGTGGGAACGTAATGACTTCATGGACTCGTTTTACTTCATATAATATATTCAAAACATCGTTTCGTGAAAAGAAATTATTAATGTTTATCACTCGCCTTCAAAAATAACGATGCTGGTCTATGCTAGTTTATTGGATATGGTCTGATGGTCTTTTTATATTTTGAAATATCATACACTCTCACATGATTAGCGTTTCTCTATTCAAGAATTTGGTACTTTAATTTGTATTTGGAACAATGGACGTCGTACTCTATTAGTTGATTTACTATTCTACACACCTGCCATTTTACTTTCTTATAGATGCCTCGCATATTTGGATGCTTTCGTGATTGTCGAGTAATTCCATGTGGACCATTATCATTTATCATGTCCCTCAGATGTGACATGGGGTATTTTTCATCATTGTCTCGTGGGACTTCCACTTTTCTCGATGGATATTTGGGTTCCAATTCGTGATGTGAAAATGTATGACTTCATGGACTGCTTTACTTCATATAATATATTCAAAACAATATTTTTCCTCTTTTTAAAGTTTCATTTTTTTTTTAAAATTACATCTCATTTATCACTATATCGACTTCTTTTGCCGCTTAATTCATGCTACTTAAAAAAGCTCTTAAGAGCTTGATAAAGATAAAAACGTCGCATTTAGCGACATGTTCAAAACGGGCCGACCACATTTCCCCCTCATTGAATTATGTATTAGCCTACAAACGTTTAAAGAGTGACGTTTAAAACGCTAACCACATTTCATTTGGAATTGCTATAGCTGCAACAAAACAATACGACACCAAAACGCTACCACATTGCGCCGGAATTGTGACAATTTACAAATGTCGGAAGAGTGAAGTTCAAACATCGCATCTACATTTATCAGAATTAGATGTTTAGAACAGCAAGATTTTAATGCTCAAAACGCTCGACCACATTTCATCGGAAGGCGGCGGCTACAAATCATTTCGTTGTACATCACTTACAAACGGCTTAAGAGTGACGCTTGTTTGGGAAGCTGAGATGGAAAAACTTTCACAGTGCAAACACTTTTTAAGCGTCTAACTCCATGGATTTCGCATGGAAAACCACATTTTGCCTGGTTTCTAACCTGGTTTAGATATTTGCGACGACTATGTGTTGAATAGTTTAAGAATCATTGTCGAAATTCCACCAAATTTTCTAGTGACTCTATATTTGACTTCATGAGACTACCTAAATTTGCATCAGCAAGAATTTTGTGTTTCACTGTAAATGCAGAGGGCAAGTTCTGTGAGAGCTGAAACCATAGTCTCGGCTCTCAGCCAGTGGATTTGAGAATGGAAGTACATCGTTTGGTCTATCCTCCCACGCACTGTAAGTCGGCAACGGTCGTAATACAAAGTGGGGGTAGGATCCCGCATGATGGAACTGCAGCTTGTGATCTCGCCATCATTTCCAACCATTATAAATGGATCTCCCACGTTCTCCAAGGCACGTAGTTATACTGCAGCATACTCCTTCTAAAATGCTTCTTTAACATTTCGTGGCTTTGAACCTCGGCTTCACATACCCGTTTCGCCATGTCTTCGTGTCTCAGCCCTCTTAGTAAAGAGATATAATTCTTTGTGTTCGAACTCCGTTAGATGCATTAGTATTCCCTCATGAAGCTTTCTTCGAGATAAAGCATAATAAATTTACCTCCTCAATGACGTTAAAAACGCCAATGCCCTTTCACCTCCATGATGATCTTTGCCCAGACACCGTCTAGCTTCCATGAGGGTATGGCTACTTTAAGTGACTATTGAGTCGTTGATGGTTTTACCTTTCTCTGCTTATTTTCTTCTCCTCGCTTCACTTTCCACATGGCATCGATTCTCTGGGATTTCTCATCAAAAGAGCTTCCACTTTCACTTCATTTTGTGTCTTTCCCTCAGAGAGACCCTCGTTTCTCCAATCCATCATTTGTGGCCAATGCTTTAGCCGGCTATTTAGACAATGAACTAGTTCCCCTGCGGGACCGTGGTGGTGGGACACATATGTGTATCCCAAGTTGTCTCAGAATTTACTTAGTCTTCTCAAGAACAACCATCTCTCATGATGTTTTTTCCTCTTTTCTTTTACAGAGAATTAGCCAAGTCCGTCTGTCGTTTTCAGCCCGGGCTTAACTTGGCTATTTGTACATGACAGAGGCTGGACACACTCACTTTTAAGAGCAAATTCTCTTTCTCGCAATTGCTCATGAGGTGACGCCGTGGGTTGGATTCACTTGTCTCTTTTCCTTTAATCACATCCTAGAGAGAGCGATTTACTGTGGGAGGGTGCGGAATCTTACCTTTTTCCTTTCTCGAAATTATCCCCACACTTGGGCATGCTTGTTCCCGAAGAACTTCTTTAAAGTGATTGAAAGTCGCATCACTTCATCTCTTATCATCATCGAAAACTTGAAATATGTTTCATTTATCAATTGCCGTGGACTTTTGGACATGTCGATTGCAAACTCTAATACTGTAGCTAGTAGTACTGTGCATCTGGATCCGTAATGGCCCTGCTACGAAGGCGTTACTAAATGTTCAAAGGAAATTCTCGGTGTGGTATTCCTCAACAAATCCTTCCACTTCAAATTAGTACTTATCTCTCGATTGCTCTGATTTCAAACTCCTTTGGTTGCTACTGAACTCACGGTCAGGATAGCTTGTAGACATTTGAGAAATTAGAAGATGTAACACTATCCCCAACACCTTGATTCATGTCTTGTCTTGTTCTAACTTCCCATATGCAGTATTTCTGTTTTGATAACCGTTCTTCCCCAATAACTTTTGCCTCATTGGTCACTATTTTCCGCCTTTTAGGGTGGGGAGAACATGCTCCGATACTTGCTCTCCTGGCTTTGTGACCTTTGCCAGCTTCTTTCGAGCAGCTTACATCTCGTTTTTCCGTCACATATGAACTGGCCTCCATCTGCGAAAGTTGAAAGGCGAAGCAGATTAGCCGCCATTCTATGAAAGGTCTCTGCTTCATGCACATATGGGTTTGATTTGTTCCTTCTCCTTCTCAAGCAGATGATGCCCTCGTATCGTAGGCCAAAATTTCCCCTTGTCTCAAACTATGTCTGAAGAAGCTTTTCTCAATGATAGGGAGGGTGTGCCTTGAATCGATAATTGCAAGGGCCAATGGTAATGGGAAGTTTAATGATAAACCCATTTTGTAGGGAGGGAAGGAGTTGGTCGTATTTCAGGGTATGCAATGCATTCCAAAGCATAAATCCGCTCGAGTGTGGAACACGGGCAACTGTGGGGAACTTTGGCTCATAACTTGGATTTTGGTGTAGTTATCAAACAAAAATAAATCCCGCATTTCTGGGCTTCACTATACTCAGAACTATCTCTTCATTCCAAAACCTTTGTGTGAAGGAGAGTCATGGATGATAGTGTAGGCACAGGCATGAACTCGCGAGAAACCTTGAATAGCCCACCCCGCTTGGTAACCGATGTGTTGCAAGGCCTACCAAAAATTGGTTTGGGCCGAGAATTTATCTTGTAACACCTTATTCAAACGCAAACCTCAAATTTATCAAGATGTCAAAGAGGAAGAGGTAAAAACCGCAGAGTAAGTGCTTTTCACTCAGTTGTCCGAGAGTTCCTAGAACCGGGTCTAAATGGTGGAGGCAAGGAAACAAGGAATGTCTAGAACAATCCCTGCTGAGACAATAACCATAAGAAAGAAACACACTTTGGAGGTTTTTCCCCCAAACCATCCACACCTAATAAACCTCCGCGCGATGAGAGCAAGGGTGGGATGTACTTTCTTTGAAAAACTAAGGGAAAGATCATGTGGAAGGAAGGGGTTGTGTTCTAATTGGCAATGATGTGGAGGTGATGAAATTTCTCAGTCGTTTCCATGAATTTTTCAAACCGAGGGCCGAGTAATTTCATTAAAACGACATAGTTTGCACCGTGTGTCAAAGCGGAGGTAACTCCTCAAAATCGCAATGTATTAGTCGGAAGAATGTACATTGCTCTTATAGATGGGAGGTGAGGCTATTGGATTCGGATTCAACACTGGCCTTCCCCTTATTTCCTAATATTAAATAAAATACAAAATACAAATGCACACCCATCCATAGGATTAGGAAGCAACATTCCCCCTTTAATCCGCCAAGGATGTTGTGAGTCCAAGCATCGTATCCGAACTTTCAAACTTTCCTTCCAAGTGCTTTGGTGAAGATGTCGGCAGTTTGCTCATTTGTGGAACAATGATGTAGATGGATGGTCTTGGCCTGAACATGATGTCGAATGAGATGGTACTTTGTATTGATGTGCTTTGTTCGATCATGGAACTTTGGGTTCTTGGCCAACTTTATTGCAGAAGTGTTGTCGATCATGAGTGGAGTGAAATACATCTGTTTCATCTGCAAATCTTCCAGGATTTTTCGGAGCCACACAATTTCCTTTGTTGCTTCAGCTGCTGCCACATATTCTGCCTCGGTTGTGGAATCTGCTGGAACTGACTGTTTGCGTGATCTCCATGAGACAGCTCCTGATCCAAGACTCATGGTGTAACCTGTAGTAGACACCCATGTTTCTTTGTTGCCATCAAAGTCTGAATCAGAGTATCCAATCAAGCTGAAGTCGCCTACCTGTGTATATTTGAGTCCAAAGTCTTGAGTCCCCTTCAAGTACCTTAACACTCTTTTTGCAGCAGACCAATGTCCTTCACAAGGTTTTTGCATGAACCTTGAGAGGATTCCAACAACAAATGAAATTTCAGGTCTGGTGGTGGTCAGGTAGATAAGACTTCCTACAAGCTGTCTATACTTAGTTGCATCCTCAAATTCCTTCCCTTCAATAGATGTGAACTTCAAGTTTTGTTCCATTGGAGTGGTTAAGGGATTACAGTCATCCATGCCAAATTTGTTCAAGAGATCTCCAATGTACTTATTTTGAGAAAGAAATATGAATTTAGGATGTTGAATTACTTCAATACCCAAATAGTAATGAACATGACCCAAATTAGTCATTTCAAAACCTTTCTTCAACTCTTTCTTCATGGATGCAATATAGCTCTCATTGTTTCCTGTTATCAAAATATCATCTACATATACCACAAGATATACAATTGTTTTTCCAACTTTCTTAACAAACAAAGTTGCATCATCAAGATCAAAATATTTGAAGTCAAGTTTCAGAAGATGCTCGGTTAACTTCTCATACCAGGCTCGTGGTGCTTGCTTGAGGCCATACAAGGATTTTATAAGCTTGTAAACTTTGTTTTCTTGACCCTTTACCACAAATCCTTCTGGCTGGGACATATAAACTTTCTCCTTTAGATCTCCATTCAAGAAGGTTGTTTTTACATCCATCTGATGGACTTTCCATCCATTCTGAGCTGCTAAGGCAAAAAGAGTCCGGATGGTGGTCCATTTTGCTGTGGGAGAAAAAGTTTCTTCATAATCGACTCCTTATTTTTGTGCAAAACCTTTTGCCACAAGCTTGGCCTTGTGCTTGTCAAGTGAGCCATCTGCTTTATACTTGTTCTTGTGGACCCACTTACAGCCAATTGGTTTTGTTCCCAAAGGCAGATCAACCAGCTTCCAAGTGCCATTCTTTATCAAGGCATCATACTCCTTCTGCATCGCTTCTTTCCATTCATCATGAGAAGCGGCTTCTTTGAAGGAATTTGGTTCATGATCTATAGACAAACTCAATTCACAGTTATAACCAATATCCATATCAACAGGAGAATCAGAATTATCTACATCACCTTCGATTTGTTGAGTGGAAATTCTTGTTCCTATTTTTCCAACCTCATCAGGATGAACATTCTCCAGTGTCTTCGTTAGCCATTTGGGAGGACCTTTCTGAGATGGCCCAGGCTGGTCATTTGACTGAGTTGGGATTGATTCAAGATTCAATCTCCCAATTCTGTCAATCACATCATCCAATGTGTCATCCGTGGTTGTTTCTTCATGTGGGGGAGAGAGTGCTTCAGGACATGATTCCAAAGTTTGATTAAATATCGGAATCCCCCCTTCAAGATGTGGAATCACATTATCAAATTCTTGGAAGGACTTTGCATGTGTGAATCTATCCAGGTGATCAAGTTGCCGCTCAACAACTTTGTCACTCTTGGAAGATTCAAGAAATATGACATCTCTTGCTATTACAAATTTCTTATTTGCTTCATCATAGAGACGATATCCTTTGGAGGTATTGGAGTACCCCAAGAAGATACATTTTCGACTTCTAGCACCAAGTTTGTTCCTTTGACCTTTGGGTATCAAGGCATAACGGGTGGACCCAAAGACCCTGAAATGCTTTACCAAAGGAATGTGGCCATGCCACATTTCAAAAGGAGTTTTGTTTCTAATTGAACTTGAAGGACACCTATTCTTTATGTAAACATCACATAGAACTGCATCAACCCAAAACATCAATTTCACATTCTTGAAAAATAACATGGAGCGAACCATATTTAAAATAGTTCTGTTCATTCTTTCAGCTACACCGTTCTGTTGTGGATTATATGGCACAGTTGTTTGATGTTTGATTCCATGTTGATGAAGATAATTTTCAAATTTGTTTGAAGTGTATTCTTTTCCATTATCAGTACGTAGAGAGCCAATATGTGTTTGTGCATCATTTTCAATCCATGCATGAAAATTCTTGAAAGTTTGAAAAGCATCGGACTTATTCTTCAATAAGTAAATCCAACACATTCTGGTGTAGTCATCAATAAATGTCATCATGTATTTATTTCCATTTTCAGAAGCAATAGGCATAGGGCCACATAAATCTGAATGAACAAGCTCAAGTTTTCTATGTGCTCTAGAGTGTGAATCATGAAATGGTTGTTTGCTATGCTTTCCTAGAATACAAGCATCACATTCCTTAGGTTTTCTAGGAATTGTAGGCAATCCATTAACACCATTTTTCTTCAACAAACGAAGGCTTTCATAGTTTAAGTGTCCAAATCTAGCATGCCATAAAAGAATTGATGGGAATGTACCTTCATCATGATGTGAACTGAATGAAAAGTTTTGAGCATGAGCAGATGAACCTTTCAGCTTCAAGAGTCTCCCTTCTTCTATTCCCTCCATGACAAGTGAGTGATCTGATGCTTTTCTGACCTCTGCCTTGCCATCAAACAAGTGAATTGAGTGTCCTTGCTGCCGGATTTCGACCAGGGACAGCAAGTTTCTCTTCAACTCAGGGAGGTATAGAACCTCATGTAGGATATGATCAGGAAGACCAGGCAGTTTAAGCCTGACTGTGCCAAGCCCTGATGGCTTGAGTTTGGATTTATCTGCGAAATATACTGCTCCATCAACTTTGTCAGTGAATTATTCAAAAAAATATTTTCTAAATGTCATGTGACATGTTGCTCCTGAATCTAGCAACCAATAATCTCTCCATGAAGTAAATGAAACATCAAATAGGTTTTCAGTTACTCCATTGTTACAATGTGCTAGAACAGAATGAGCTGATTCAGGTGCTTTACCTTTGTCTTTGTCATTAGTTTTACCTTTGTCTTGATTTCTTTGCTGCTGTGTTTTAGATTGTCTGCCCCCCTTTTCTCTGAAGTTTCTTCTTCGTCTTCTGCCATCTCTTCCTCTGGATGAATCTGAAGCATGTCTCTTTTCTCTCTGTGCCAAGTATGCAGCCTCTTTAGAAGATGAAGGGACTGCCATCTTCTTTTGAAGGAGGAAAAGAAACTTTGCTGGAAAATTTCTCTTGAAGGAGAGAAAACAAAAGAACTCTTTGCTGGAAAATATACTCAGTTTAAAAGGACATAAACATTGCTAAAAATACAAAGACTAAATTCTGCACCAAAAAAAAATATGTATTTTTTTTTGTTTGAAGAAAAAAAAATTATATGAAAATTGTGTTGAATGGGAGGCGGTATCATGAATGTATGAAGGGGTGGTATGGTATATGGTAATAGTGGGGAATGGGCGCTATAAAATATGACAAGGGAGAGCTAATGTGTATTGTATTAAGAGAGGGCACTATAAAAAATGGTGGGAGTAAGATATATTGAAAAGACAGTGTATTGAACAGTAGTGACAGAGCATATGAGCAATCAATGGAGGGTGGTATTATATATGAATGGTATTGAATAATGTAATAAAGAGCATGGATGACAGCGCGGGTAGGGAGAGAAAGAGGCCGAGTGTGGATGACGATAGTGGTATTGAGGGCGTATTATACAACATTTCATATATGGACAGAGGCAGCGTTGTTATGAGGCGTATCATATACAAAGGGCGTAAGTGATATATGAGTGACAAGTCTATGTTTCATATATCAATGGGAGGGTCGACAGTGGAATGTGGAATGCTCGATTTGCAGAGTGGAGTGGGGCGTAGTGTGGAATGCTCGATTTGCAGAGTGGATGGGGTGTAGTCAAATAGGATGTAAGGATTATATGATAGCGATGGAGGAGGGCTGACAGGCCATAGAGAGGGAAGCGTATAACAGTTGGAGAGAAGGCGGAATATGACAAAGCTGTATTGAAAACCGTTGTATAGTGGGGCGGTGTTTGCAGCGGTATTATTATTGTGGCGTATTGCATAGGCAGCGGCAATACAAGAAGTTCATAGGCGTATTGTGGAGCTGTATCGTATTGCATAGGCAGCGTATTGCATAGGCGGGATAATGTTATATGAGGAGGGGCGAACTGTATCGACAGACAGCGTTGATATTATAGGTGGACTGTCATATGAACAGTGGTATAATATAATGTATTTTATGACAGCATATTATGAAAGGGCCGAGGGCGGTATTGAATGGATAATCAAAGGGCGGTATTAAAAAATGGACGGAGACAGCGCTGTAAATAGAGGGCAGTAATATGGAGCGTGTTGAAACCATTGACAACGCATTATACAATGGTGGTGGCACTGTAAAAAAGTCGTATGACTATATAAAATTATTAAAAACACCGCCAGACAGAGCTGTGTATGAGCGATATGTATTGAATGGTGAAGGGCATGAAGAAACTGCTCAGCAGAGTGGTATTATATGACAGACTGGAGGGGAGTTGGGCGATGGGGAAGGCATTGGGAAAGGAGAGTGTTGTTTAGGGAGATAGCAGGTAGGGGAAATGGGTGAGGTGATAGGTATGGAGAATGGAGGAGGCCAAAAGGCCAAACGAAAATTTTGGAATGGGATCTTTGCAGGACTGCATAGGGGGGCTGCAATTTGCAGTGTTTCAGGAACTGCAGGATTGCAGAATCTTCAGGAGCTGCAGGAGCTGCAGGAGCTGCAAATGTCAGAGCTATGCAGAGAAAACAAATGCAGAATAACAGTATAGCAATAAGTAGGAGCAGCAAAAACTATTATTAAAAACGGACTGAGCAAAGGAGAGGGAGTTACACCACAGGCAGAAATTCCAATAGTGGGACTGGCTCTGATACCATGGCAAACCAGGAGGTAACACCTCAAATCAGAATGTGTTATTGAATGAAGAATGAACATGCATTTATACATGGAGGTGAGGCTATTGGGATTCATCTCCCAATGACTCTTGGCCTTCCTTATTTCCTAATATTAAATAATATACAATATTGAATATTCACACCCATCCCATAGGATAGGTGTCAACAGAGACCAACATTTAGTAGGATCACTGCCTTTAGGCTGGAGTATGACAAACTGATTAATTCTCCTAAGAAAAACATTTAAGTGTGGAAGAAATGCAGAGCCTGGATGACTGTTCTATCTAAATATTATTCAACTTCAAATAAAGACAAGTCAACAAATCACGAGAATACATTAGTAGTAGGACCAATTCATATTCAGCAAATAGATTAGGATTTAAGTTTTATTTTATCTCTGTTAAGATAGCGTAATTGTAATAAGACATTGCGATGATATGTAATATGTAGTTTGAGAAGTTAGGAGTATTTTCAACAGTTAAAAACTGCTTTACATTGTATTTAAAGAGATAGAGAAGAAAGGAAAAGATTCTGAGTTTTAGACCTTTGGAGTACTACAAATTTTGTACTCAATTTTCTGATGATTAATGAATGAAGATCAAGATTCTTGCATCTTGTTGTTATTGATATGTTTTCCTATTTCCATTCTTTCTATTTCCTTCTATGAATAAAATGAAGTAATGTAGTTGCAGGTTTCTTTTTACATATGTTAATAAGAGTTAAATATCCTTAATGGGCGCTCCTTCATTTTAACTAATCTACTTTCATAAAATTTCCTCTGAAGTTTAAAGTGATAGATTCTGTTCATCAACATATCAGTTTGGGCTTCCGTCGTGTTCTTCTTATCACTCCATTTAATATCAGCAAATAATGGAATTGTGAAGCATTTATTGCATCATATTCTTGAGGGTTTTAATAATTAATTTTTGAAGGTGATTAAGAAAATACCATTTGGTATTATATTTCTGTGACATATATATATATATATATATGTGTCTTGAGCATTGATTCCTTAACACAACCAATGGGTTTTTTTCTTAAGATACAATAATCCCCAATGGACCATTACATCGAAACGCTACTTCTGGTAAATTTTCCCATTCGTATAGTATAGTAGATGATTTGGCGCAATCTCTTGCTGCCATCTCAACATTGGAACACCTCCAGTTGTGCCCTTCACAACGAAAATCTCTACTTACTGCCATGGGAAATGTGGATCCTTATGATGATCATTTGATCATCTTCGATGTTGACCAATCAAAACATCACCCCCTTCCTACTTCTGTCGCATTCTGAATCCTTGTCAAGATTTGGAATGCCAACGTCTCTCATTGTATCATTGACGAGGGGGCATTCACCTGTGCGATGTCCACTTCAGTTTGGAAGTAACTTGGATCTCCTGAGTTGGCCCCTTCCACTATCACCCTTTGAGCATGGGATGGCCACTCTTCCTAGCCCATAGGCATGTTCCGCAATTTTCCTATTACTCTTGCAAGAAAGACTGTTTGTGTTGATGTAGAAGTCATTGATGCCCTCTTAGACTACAACATTCTATTGGGTCGTAGCTAAACTTATGCAATGTATGCTATCCCATCTATGGTTCACTGTAAGATGTGCTTTTATCACAATGGAAATATTGTCACCATTGACCAATTAACGTATTATGAACTGAAGTCTCAGACCTCCCTTGAGTCCATCATCTCTTCGGTGGCCAATAAAAAAATAGTCAAGCCTTTGACCAGTGTTTCACTTGGAGTTTACAAAGACTTCTCTTTTCTTGGTTCATTCCATGGTATTTCTCCTCCTATTGATGATCCCAGCTCGTCAAATTTTTGCATGATGCATTCGTCTTGGTCTGACCTCAAACGGACTGGTTGACTAGTCAGCAGCCCTGCCCTCTACAACTTGATCATATCACCTCGACCCAACCTTCAAGACCCCCTCCTCAAGGCCCCTCACCTATCACTAGTATCCATGAGCCTATCTACCCTCATGGAATGGTTCCTGCTAGCCTTAATCATCTCGGAGTTGTCCCTCCTGGCCATTACCCCTCTGGTCAGATACCGTTTCTAGCTCCCCCCTAGAGTATTTTCGGTACCTATTATAGATACCTTATCTCTTCATAATATGAGCCTAGGGATCCAAGTTTGGTAAATTGATCCCCTAGCCACTATCTCACCTGGTCAGCCCAAACCTTATACTTCTTTGACCCCAGTTCAACCGGTCCCAATGACCCCTCCCTTTGCTTCCGTGCCTCAACCACCTCAACAAGAACCTACTCTTGTTGCGAAAGCTTCAAGTGAATGGGGAAAAGCTCAGAAGAGGGCACCTAAGGACAAGGCTGCCAAACAACTACTGCTCCTCCTCAGCCTCCAAAGCATAGCCCCCCCCCGTGCGCTTTGTGTGATGTTGTTAGTAATGCCACCCACCATTTCCCTGAACTGCCTCGTATCAAGCCCATGGTTAATGTTTCGTTTCGTGAGTCTAAGATCCCTGAAGCCTCTATTTCTTCCTTGACTGCAGCCAATAACCCCAAGACTATTCAAACCAACCACCCTTGTGCTATGTGTCACCTCCATGTCCATTATACCCACCTTTGTCCCTGCCTCAAGCATTACCACGCCTCTTTGGATGTATTTCAAGAGTATGAGATTGAATAGATTTAGTCTGCATCTCCTGTCCTTGCACAGTATGCTTCAGGCCAACCAGAGGACACAACTGCTCCCATTTACATTCCCCCTCCAGATGTCGAGATGATGAAGTCTTCAGCCACTATCCTCTACCTGTCATCATCTATGAGATCCACAATGGAAGGCCCCCCTGAAACTTCCCCTTCCATTTCGTCTGACCTCCCTTCAGTGATCACCTTGGGATCAACATCTGTGGATCTTTCATCTACTTATTTTTCGATCACCCTTCGTGATGATGTGCATGTGAACCTCTCTCCTCATGATGATGAGCCAGGTATCATCATCGCACCACATGGTCTTTCTTCCACCAGTCACCTCATATTCTATTACGATGATCAAATTATGGAAGCAATCACCACCCATGACTTTATCTACCCCCCCTTACATTGAAACCATACATTCAAACCACATACACCTTGTGGTCGTTACATTGAAACACAATGTTTTGGTAAGGGGCCACCCATATTTGAGAGTCTAGGAGAAGAAATTCTCCACAACCCTCCTAGTACACTTGGTCGTGTCAACTCTAGTACCATTATTCTTCCCCATTTAGAAGAACCTATAGAGTCCCATATCACTTCAAATCACTCTAGGTATGATCCCCCTCATCATTCCTTCCTCTTATATCAGCAACCCAGTCCCCTAGACGTTGTTGTTGACCAACTAGTGGTCTTTCTAGGAGAGCACTAGTTCATTATCTCCAAATCCACTCTTTGGGATAGTGACACCATGTATTCCAAACCCGAAAGTTAGTCCATTTGCTTCATATATGCAGTACCAAAAGAGATTGGTAATCCTCCATTCCCTTTATAAAACTACATAACCATAACGAAAACAAATGGCGCACCATATCATAGGTGAGGAAATGTCGACATCAGCTCATTCATTCTAGAAGACAGGTCTAGAGGGCGGTATACCTTGGTTCCATCTTCCACTCTTGTTCGGTGCCTCGGATCAGGCAAAGGGACTCTTTATTTCCCTTTGACTTGATTTTTTCTCATCTCTAGCTCCTCATGGCATGATCGAGATCTATATACTTGATGGTTTAGTGATGCAGCAGATTATACTGATGATTCTCGGGTGTGTGTGAGATGTTCTAGACCTCATGAGGGGGTGGCCCTTCAGGTAGTCCCCCACATACCCATATGACCTCTCTGCTATAGCCTTGGATGAAGCTCCATAGATTTTATGGTTCCAGCCTCAGATGTGTGTAGCGCCTGTTTAGTTTGCATGTATCATTCATATTTTCAGATCCCTTTCTTGTATCACAGAGCCTCTTTGGTTGTACTAATATCTCATGTACTGAGATATTATTGTATAAGTCCTGGTTGTTGTCCCAAGAACAATATGTATGTGGGATCCATTATCATGTTTTTATCTGGCCCATGTTTATGCCAGCATGTACTATATAGTTCAGTCCCTTCTTTACTGGATGCATTATTCTTTGTACTTTGTTACCTCGGCGGGCATAGGTATGCCTCCCTCACCTCATGTATAATAGGTACCCAATCATAAAAGAGACTTTTCTCACCTATAAGTCTCGCCTCCTCATGGTCTTTTCCTCTCGCGCTTGAGTCTACCTTATATTTCTCTCTCTTTGACTCTCCCTTTGGTGTCTATTGATTGAGTTCTTACAACGTACTTCGGTCATATGATTTTCTCCTAATGATCGCATGCTGGGGGGGGAACTGTTACATCAATTTTTGGTCATCTAACTTGTTACTATTAGATGGACCAAAGTACACCATGTAAGACCAATTTTACCCTTGTAAAATTGCTTTCACTATGAAAAATAACTTAGTAATCCTTAATTTATTAAGTTTTTTATGGTCTAAACAGGAAACCCCGTGAGGAATAATTGAATAAATCCTTATTTGTTAAATTTTCTTGAATGGATAACTAGTTAAACAAAAGTTTAATTACTATTCCTGGCCATATTTAACCCAAAACAGGAAAATTAATTCGATAAATCATTATTTATCTTATTATTGTTTAGGAATAATTATCTAAAACATTATTTAAATAATATTCCTTGTTAAATTTGACTAAATCATTTATAAATAATTAAATAAATCACTATTTATTTAATTATTACTCAGCCACATTATTAAAATAATAAATAAATCATCTATTTTTTTATTATTTATTAATAAAGGGATTTGAACAAATTCAAATTCTTTTTCCCTCCAACAAATATAATAAAATATTCCAGAAAAGTTGGACCTAGATTTGGTTAATAATATTTTATCTATGCACCAATATCTTGACTAACTCAATATTTTTTTATAAATAGAAGGGTTTTTCCATTCACCTACAACCTTTTTTTGCCTAAAGATCGCTCTGGATCTATACTTTTGGTCTAACTTTGATCCTCCATCATTGTCATATTTTTCTACCATTTTCCTTGTGAGCTACCTTTGAGTTCCATTTTTGTTTGGGTTTTCTACACCATCAAGGGAGAGAGAACTTAGATCTAAAGTGCCGAGGACATATAAGAACCCATCCTATTGATGGGGACTAGTAATATCTTTCTATGTTCCCTTCCCATGTGTCAAAAATACAAAAATTCTTTAAAAATATGATTGTCTTGTCTATTGGATGCATGGAGAAGCTCTTGCTTTTATTTGTTGTTTAAGATCTTTAATTGCATATATCTAATTTTGTAGCATTTGTCTTGGTCAACTAACTGCAGATCTAAATAAATTGGCAACCATCTTTGATGTTAGGGTTGTTCGTTATGCATAGCTAAAGTGAGCTTTTTTCGTACGCTTGCAATTAGAATTCACACTAACAACATTCAACATCTTCTGATAACCTAAGTGGCCTGAATATGAGTTGACATGAAACTCCCTCAAGATCACCTTCTTGATCTCACTATTGTATAGCACATATATCATGTCTCTAAACCTAACCAAACCGTCTTTTGTGAGAAAATAGTCCACATCCTGTACACCTGCACCTATACATGTACCTGTACCTATACCTACACTATGTTGTAATATGTGCCTAAGCTCCATATATCTAGAATCTTACTGACCTGCTTGTAAGATCCTATGTTGTAAATCCACCCCATAAGAGCTCATAGATGCAATGTGATTTCCTGTATCCGATTGATAAGGGAATCGACAACCTTGTTCTCTTCTTGATGTACTTGATCTCAAAATAAAACTTGTTGATCGTAGCAAACCATTTAGCTTTCCTGAAATAATATTCAGTTGGTCAAACAAGTAACTCAACCCACTGTGATCGCTCATCAATATAAACAGCCTGCCAAGAAGAAAATGCCTTTACATATTCAATGCATGTCTAATCGTTTCTACCTTGATATCATGCATCAGATATCTTTGTTCATGCTCATTCAGTTTCCATGACTCGTAGCATAATAATTTTCCCTCTTTCATAAAAACTCCACCAAACCCTCTTTTGCAAGTATTTGTGCATACTATAAACTCTTTTTGTAGATCTGCGATATTTAAAATTGGAGAATGTGTTAACAACTACTTAAGTTGCTCAAATATAGCCTCACACCCCTCTTTCCACTCAAAATTATTACCTTTCCTCTGCAATGATGTAAATCAAGTAAGCATTCTATGATAAGTTCCTTATTAACCTCCTGTAGTAGCCTGCCAATCCCATGAAATATCTCACCTCATCTACATTTCTAGGAGTTTTACATTTCATAATGGGTCTTACCTTTTCTGGATATACTGTGATTCCTTCCTTGGAGACAACATGTCCCAATTAATGTACCTCAATATGGAAGAAAATACATTTATTGAGCTTAGCATACAACTGACGCTCTCTCAACAATATAAACACTGCTGCCAAATGATCTGCATGCTCTTCCTAATTATGTGAATATACCAATATGTCATTGATAAAATCAATTAAAAACTTGTCTAGATAAGGAAGCAACATATTATTCATCAAACACATGAATGTATCTAGAGAATTAGTTAAACCAAACAGAACTACAACAAACTCATAATGCTCATACCTGGTCCTGAATGCAGTCTTGTATATGTCCTATTCTTTGATGTGTACTTGATGATATCCTGATCTCATGTCGATCTTAGAGAATATTTTTTCTCCCTTCAACTTATGAAACAAATCATCAATCCTTGGTAATGGGTACCTATTCTTAATGGTCACTTTGTTCAATGTAATATTCCAAAATTTTCAAGCAGCAAATTGGAATATTAATTTTTTCTTATATCATCTAGGAGGTGAATAAAGTGGGTAAACGGCCCATGAGCAGGAATGAAATCCCTCATAGTGTGAAAGGGATCTATGGAGTAGCTTAATTTTGCACCTTCTAGTGTGAAAAGGGGCAATTGCATGAGGACAATGTCAAGTTTGACCAAGTCAACATCGCTGCCTAAGAGGGTGTGGCTTGCTTGGGAAGACAACACAGTTTGAGAGGGAGAAATATTCCTTGTTGAAGAAACCCTAATGTGTGGGGTCCAAGGCAAAGAGACTTTCACTTTTATAAAATGAGGAAGAGGTAGCCATAGTGAGACATGTTTTGAGTATATGATTATTTGTCTGATTAGACTATTTTCAGTCTCCAGCTGTTTAGTTGAGTTCCAGTGTTGTTTAGCATGAGGGATTCCTGTTTAGGAATTATTATCCTTCTTGAGAGGCCTCTTGGAGGATTTCACTTCATTTCTCCACATCTAGGATAAAGGCCAAAGCCATTCCTTCAGCTACAACATTATCTCTACTCAAGTGTAACGTTGTGTTGTAGGGTGTTGCAGTGGAGGGGTTCCACAACACCATTCCTTGTCTCATCTTTCAGAGGAGGGAGCTTCTATTCTTTGGGAATATTTGTAAGGGAGGTTTCCAAGGTTGAATTGCATAATTTGGCATCAGGCCAAGCTTCTCCTATCATCAGCAGCGTAGTCCCTTCTCTAGACTGCATTATTTCAGAGAATATTTGCAGTGGGCGTTTGCACCATCATCTTGGAGGGAAAGATCTTCAGTGCTAGGATTAGCCTTGCACTTGAGAGATTCATTGGAGGAGGTTTGCTTTATATTGTACACCTTATTCAGCCATATCCATATAGTTTCAGTTTTTTGTTGTAGTTGCTACCCTGCAACTCCAGCATTTCTACAGAATTTCCATTTGTACATATATTTCAGCCAATCCTCTTAAGGATTGTTGTATTTCTATTTTTAGGGGTTGAGAGCTTTCTCCCCCTCATTTCTTGAGTTCCTATTGTCATATATTTATATTATCTTTTTATATGTTGTAGTATCTCCTATAAATTGCATTGTTATAGCCATGGCTTCCTTCATGTAGCAGTATTTTCCATTTATCATGTACATGTTCTATTGTGGCTCTCATTGCCTAGCTTGAGTGATTGATTCCTTAAATCATTGTACTCTTTGATGCTATATTATACATTGTTTGGATATTTTTATTTTCATGTGTTTATGGCTATAAAATAACAGTGTTATTCCATTGTATGCTCATACATTGTTGCAGTCCCTCATCGGGCACTTTCTGAGGACAACTAGGTGTGGGAGATCTGTTTAACCACCTAGAGGGATTTATTTTGAGCCACCTATTAGATTTTGGACTTAGATACTCAGATATAAGGGATCTCGATCCTGGTTTCAAATCCTGTAGCAGCCATTCCTCGAAAATTCATTTTCTAGTCATGCCTTGCTAGCTGTTGCAGATTTGGAATACTACAGTGGTATCGGAGAAGCTTTCTTGGCTCAACCTGTGGGTCTTTTCCAAAGATATCAGAAGATTGAAGAGGATGGGTTTTATCTCATCATATTTTAGATCCATGAAGAACCTCCCCAAGGAGGATAAGCAGAAAGAAGAGGAAGGACCCTACACTTCTTACTCTCATCGGGAAGGAGATAGAGAGATGAGCAGGAAAAAGACTCCATTTTCCGGAGGAGAAAAATGGGATAACATTACAAAGCTTCTTCCTAAATCTGCACATAATATTCATGAAGATTTCAAGAAAATTTGGAGGGATATGTTGTTGGCAATATGATGCAATGTGTTGTCCTTGATGGCAACCTACTTGATGAATTTGTCCTTGATGGAAACCTACTTGATGAGTTGCATTTTGATAGAAACCTATTTTTTAAAGATGTAAAAATGATGTATCTACAGATCAGTTCAGAAGCAGCAGAAAAATGAATTTCAGTAAGTGCCAGAGAAATGATAAATATAATATGTCACAATGTATACGCTACTTTTATGAAGGCAACCCACGTATGGATTCAATGTATACACTAATTTTGTGAAGGAAACTTGTGTATACATTCAAGACTAGTATATACACAGCTAGTTTGAAGAGAAATCGCGTATACACACGGATACTAACACTCCAAGTCGCACATGCCTTTTGCGCTCGAAAAAC